>JBAJHX010000076.1:13544511-13580424 GCA_037176925.1 Amniataba percoides
AGAGGCTTTCACACCATCACAGCACTGAGACGCAAAGTGGAAATAATGACACGTAAATAACTGGAGAGATAACTGCATGGTTCAACATTTATGATGGTAAGAAATAAAGGAATTAAAAAATGGAGAAATGAAAGATCATGACAGGGAGGAATAAATCCCTGAAAAAAAAGTCACACAACAAATAAAAGTAAAGGATGTGGGAAGGCTCCAGGCCTAATAAACACCCCAATGGATCGTGTGTAATGGGGAGGAGGTATGGGCAAACACATCGACCGGCCGCCCCCTGCAGCTGGCTGCTGTCCCACGGTGTGACCCTGCTCACCTCTATTGTCCCGCCCGGCTTCGCCCTGTAACACCATCGTTCACACCAGTGCCCACCCGGGAGAGCACACACGGGCGTTACTGTTTACCCGGCATGCCGTGCCTTCACTGTAGAAACCAGGCGTTTCCTAGAAAAGACACACAAAACCCCATGGTTATTTGACAGCAGCCTCTAATTAAACACACACGAGCATTTTGTTCTTAATTACAACATGAGTGCCTGAGCCGAGACATGCTGCAATCTAATAATGTTGTAATCACGGTTATAATTCAGAGAGTACTCTGGAGTGCAGTGTAGGATATGCAGTTGATGTTAATGACTCTAACTGAAGCTGCCAATAGTCAATATTTTATGCCAATATGCAAAATTTTTCTTTAATTTGACTATTTAAAGCCCCAAAAACAAAAATTGCAAGGACCTCTTAAGGAGTTATTAATTGGTCCCAAGGTTTCTACTTCACAAAAGACTGAAAAAATATTCAGTTTAATTTATTTATAGAAAAACCCAACCTAATGTGTAAAATATGCAGATAAAATGACATTTAAAACAGACCAGTAATTCTGTGGTGATTCATTAAACCATATCAAGTGTCATTGTTATAATCTTAGTATCTTACCCAAACACATAAAATGAATCATTTTTATAATGTAGCTGCGTCATCACTGTCCACCTGCCTCAAGTCACACTTAGCTGAGTGCAAGACGGTTTAAAAAAATGTGTGTGTAGTTTATGACAGGAGGAGAAACAGCATGAAAGCTAAATACAAATTTAATCCAGGAACATACTACAATGTACTAAGACAGACTAGTAAGCATGCCCTTATTCAGCACTGCGGTTTGAATACCACGGGTGCAATTTTAATGTGGACAGCCTGGTTGTGTCTTACATCACAGCTATGTCACCATCTGGAAGAAATAAATGCGATTTATACGCCCTGAGATGTTTTTTTTGGATGCTTTTGGGATTGGTCCATGTTGATTTGTGGTTTTGAGGATCCACCCACTTTAATCACAGGTTTGTACTTTGAGTCCCAGGGAGGATCCCCACTGGTGCTTTTGTGAGTGTATCTGTATTTGCATGTGTGTGTGTGTGTCTGGTACCGGGGCGGACTATACTTTGGCTTAGCTTTGCACACAGTCCCCCTCCGAGCCCCCAAGATTATCTGAATCCAGGATGTGTAACCAGTGATTTGATGTTGACATTGCAAATATTGTTAGTCAGCCTCATTTTAATAGTGACTTTAATAGTGAGAATATAGTTTTTTGGCTTTTCTTTAAAGCAAAGCTCATTTTCAGTTCTGTATTAAATGATGTGTGATAGAACTGATTACTAACAATGGTCTCAGGACTTATGTGGTACATTAAGCCTTTTCTTTTCCCAAAAGCCACTTGACTCTTGTGTGCTGTTACAATAAATCTTAACATTGCAGCAGCCAGCGGACCTGTATTTCCTTTTAAAATGTCCTCTAAGCATTCTCAGTATTCAACACAGGGAGACAGGGCTCCACGGTTATTACAGGTTTGTCTTATGACCATCAGTTTCAATGATTTTAACCAAAAGTGACCCAGAAATTAAAGGTGAACTTGTTTATGCTGTAGATTATAAAATCAGTTTTCTCAAAGATGACATATAGGCAAATATTTTTTTTACCCACAAGTTTTGGTACACCCAACAGTTCTTAAACTATGAGTCACATTGTCTATATTAAAAATGATGTTTTCAGCCTTTGTATTGAGCGGCACAAACGCTCTGCTGGCTGCATCTTTTTTATCTGGCTGATTCTCCTTGGTACTGATTTGGAACAGTTGTTTTTAATGAATGAGGAGTTTCAAGAAGCTCCAGGGCTCTCCTCAAGGCCTCAAAACCTTTTCACTACTTGTGTTGCTCAAAAATCCTCCAGATGCGCTCTAAATCTTTCGAACCAGTCAGGCATAGACATTCAAAGTTTAAGAGTATCTTGAACCTCCTTGTCCCAAACTGTGTTCAATGAGCAGTATTGTTTGTGCTTACATTGTGTTGTTACACCCATGTAAGCACATCATGCGTTAAGAGGATTTTCATCAAGTACTTACAGAGTATTAGTTTTACTAACACTGTCCTACAGGTTACTACAGTTGTAGGAGTCCATTGAGACACTTTACTGTGAAACGTTGTAAAACTCGGTGGATTGAACACATGATTTGCATCTACACTGTCCAAACTTTGCTAAAGAAAATCAATTATTTGCACATTTTCTCGCAGTTTGACACATGACAAATTCCCCCTGGCTAAGTACTCAATCTTAATACAGAATGAAGTTTGACACACAAAAGAAAAAAAATCCCACTGGCCATTCTGCAGGAAGATTTAGAGATGTTACACCTCTGTGGGTTTTATCTGAGAGTCACACGAGTATAGGAAGCAGTGGTGGGAAAAGTACTGAGATGTTTTACTCTGGTAAAATTCAAATTTTTTTTCTTGAGTAAAAGTACAGAAATACTGTCAGTGATATATTTTTACAGTACCAAAAGTAAAATGACTCATTATACAGAACGGCTCACCTCAGAATAATGAATATTATAATTAATTGTGCAGTAATGTGTTCATTACCTTGACGCTATATCTGTTAAAGGTGGAGCCAATTTTAACAAAGGGTTTTCCAAACTGTACTGCGGTAGAGGAGTAAAGTATAAAAAAAATGGATTTACTTAAGTAAAATACAAGTATCTGAAATGTATACAATACAGTTGTTGAGTAAATGTACTCAGTTACTTTCTATCACTGATGACTGATGCCTCACTTGTCTCACCCATGATGGGGGATCCCCAACCGACTTTCCAAGTAAAAATAACTATCTGCGTTTCATGTTATGGCAGGAGGGCAGTGTGTATTATTAACCCGCCTGCTTCCTCTCTACAGTGACATAAAGAAACTTCTAAATAGGAAATGCTAAAGAGGGACAGCTCGCCTAATTCCCCATGTGCTTTAACGCTTGTTGTATTAACTTTCATTCATGTGGCCGCAGGAGTTTTACCTGCACGCTATACTGCAGGAAAGACCATCCCGAGACATCCTGTATTCAAATCCTGTTGTTCTTCTCAAATACTATACTACACTATGACACACCCACGCCGCCATAAAGCATACAGCTCTTACTTTCTCAGATGTTGACTCTGTTGTGCCGGTAAACCTCCGCAAACAGGCCCGTGTTTGCTCTAGCTGCTGCAGTTACTCCTGCTGAGGCGGCAGACGACGGGGGCAAAGGGCCTCGAGCTGTAAACAACACCGCCGGCCACATACAGCCAAAATGTGAAATCCTGTTTGAGGACAAATAACTGGGTTTCAGGAAGTGAGCGTGAACTTGCTTGATGTGCTTCTTCTTAACAGTGTCCGACCGAGGCATGTTTACTTTGGCGTGACGCCTTTATCTCAAACGGTGGATTGGCTGCTGTTGACGAAATTCTCAAAGCGAGTCGAGGAGTTTTATTGTGTTGCCGAGTCCCGTAGTACGCAGTCTTACTATCAAGGTTGTAAACTGGGCTCTGTCATTTGGTACCTTTCACTACAAGACTCTCTTTTCAATTCACCTCTTGTTTTTTTCAAAGTAGAGCAACAGTGTGGCTGCTGAGCGAGCTCTTGCTGCTGTCTGCCACATCCTGTTGTTTTTGTCATATTATGAAGAATTACTTTTACTTTGTGTTATGCACTATTCTTTATGGGTCTATTTTTCATTACAAACCTTTCAGATCTGTAGACGTAGGTCATAAACATGTGAGCTCAAATGTAACAAACATTGACAACCAATTGTTTTTGTTTGTGGTATCCAAAAAAATGTTGCTATTTGTAACTTTATCAAAGATCTGACATTATAGCTTATTTTATCACAATGTCACAAATAAAAATGGCGTTTTTTATGATGAGTGCATACATGAATGAATGAATGCATGAATGAATGCATGATAGAATGAATGAGGGTTAAAATGTGCACTCACTGAACAATCTTCTCAAGTGATTCCTGATGCTTTAATTTAAAGCTGAATTGATCTTTAAATTCTGCAAACCACCACATTCTGATAATACTGTAAAGCTATTAATGATGCAACTGAATTTAATTTTAAAGGGCTTAAGGGGGGAAAAATGAAAGGAACGCTCCCCTCAGCCGAACAATCCTTTACAGGAAGGAGGAAATGTGCATTTCAGGGAAAGCGATCAGAGTGGCAAAGCTTGTTTTATTGGTTTGTCGTGACACTTTGAAAGAAAAGAATGAGGATATTATCCTGTACAAAGAGCGGGGAGCGTGAAATGTCTCAACGAGCAGCATCTTAGAACCACGAAAACAAGTTTGTTTTTTTTTCAATGCTAAATGAACTAAATATCTCACCTATAAAACAAAACACTGACTTGTTATTCTGCAGTGGTAATCATGTTCTTGCCATCAGCTGAAATGTAAAACCTCAATGTGGCCTGCATAAATCACTCAGTCATGTTTATCTTCACTGGACAGGGAGGCTGTAAATACCATACACAGCTGGAAAGGGGGGGAAAAACAGTGAATGCAGGAAACTCCACAGCCTCCCCCCACGATCAGCACAGTGAAAGTACCGAGCTGATGCAAAGTTTGGACTGAGCATGACTGATGCAACTCCTGCAAACATGGGTCAGCACAAACACTGAATCCGAGAACTCCTCAAGTGACACTCGAGCAGGGACAGGGCCGATGAGACGGAGCACAACAAGACGCATCAAGGAACATATTGCTGACCTGAAAACAGAAACCCACTCCGGGTCTGGACGGGAAATCTTAACAAGGAACTGCGTGGTAAGTTCACCTTGCAGGCTGCGCAGTGAAACTTTAAATGCAAATGACATCAGCGCCGCGACCAATCACAGGTCGCGCACGGATTGCATCAGAGCCACCGGGAGCCAATCAGCTGCCACCACGACTGTAGAAAAAGATCGCAGGCGCAGCAGAGCTTGTTCAACAGTTGGAGAGTTACCGGGGAGACGTTGGGGTGCGTACCGAGCAACGGAGGCGGATACCCGGTTATTTCTTATTTCAGACGGGATATTACCAACATGGTGGTGGTGGCACCAGGGACCGGGGGAGCCCACAAAGTGCTCCTGATCTCCGGGAAGCAGAGCGGCTCCTCCGGCGGCGCGCAGGCGGGCTTTAGCCGGCCCATCTCGGTCGTGCTGCCGTCGGCGGCGAGTCAGGCGTCGTCGGACTCAGACTCCAACTCCTCCGCGGGGCCGCCCATACGAAAGAGACAGAGGCTCACACACCTGAGCCCAGAGGAGAAAGCTCTGCGCAGGTTAGTTTCACACACAAAACAAACAACAACAACGACAACAAAAAAACACCATTATAGTCACGAGCGAAGGTTTCATTTATAAAGCCGGCCATTGTTCGAGGCACGCCCAAAGATATCGATCCCTTTGTGGCAGCTTGGCGTTGAAGCGGGGAGCTCAGAGGAGGAAGGGCGACGTTATACCATCAGATATAATCACTCAAGTTGTGTAAAGTGGTCTCAAGAAGCAGCTAAATGCCCTAAACGTCGCTGTAAGAGTGACCCTTGGACGCTGCCTGCGTGGCAGAACATGGCCGGTGATTGCGCAGCAGAGTGAACCCGAGTCACGTCAGAGGGGGAGATCAGTCAGCATCATGGGAAGGTTGTGTGCTAAATTATTGTTGTTTTTCCTGCTTTTAGGAAACTGAAGAACAGAGTTGCAGCTCAGACGGCAAGAGACAGGAAAAAGGCCAAAATGGGGGAGCTGGAACAGCAAGTCTTGGAGCTGGAGCTGGAGGTAATTTTTCTTCTTCTTCACACCTGATTACATCATCATCTGCTTCTCCTCCATGACACATTTGTTTGCCATCAGTATTATATTGGTGCCCAAGCATATTTTCACTCACATTATTATGTTTGCAATAACCAGCTAGAGAAATATCAAGTGCACTTTAGTTAGTTTTGCATAAAAAACTGAGCTGCATTTTTTTTTTTTTGGGCGCAGTTTCATTTCTAGGTTTTGTTTTGTCTCTCCGACACTTCATGCATCACTTCCCGATTTTACAGTTGCAAGTTTCATGTATAAACATCTGTTTTTTTCCCCCCTGCCCTCCTGCAGAATCAGAAACTTCACATTGAAAACAGGCTGCTTCGGGAAAAGACGAGCGGCCTGCTGACAGAAAATGAGGAACTGAGACAGAGACTTGGGTTGGACACCCTCGACTCTAAAGAGAAGGTGAGATTTTTCCTCCGTGCTTCAGACATCACTACAGTTTGCTCCACTTATCCTCCAGTATTTTCACAAGGGAATCATAATTCACCTTCTTTCCTTCCTCCTTGTCGCAGGTTCAGGGTCTGTTGTCCACCGGGAACGACGCAGGTTTGGGGATCGGGTCTTCTGAGTCCGCAGCACTCAGGCTACGTGTGCCTCCGCAGCAGGTGCAGGCCCAGCAGTCCCTAAATCTGAAGACTTCTCAATGGATACAGACAGTTCTGACTCTACAGACAATGAGGTAAGTCGGCTCTTGAGATTTTAAATCCAGTCCTTAAGAAAGCTCTGTCATAACACCAGAGTCAGGTTAAAGGTTACTAGGCTAATCTGCTGTTTTTTTCCCCCCCTCCTCACTAGTCTGATTTGCTGCTGGGCATTTTGGACATCCTTGACCCAGAGCTGTTCCTCAAGTCTTGTGAGCAGGAGTGCCAGGAGCCGCAGGTGCTGTTGGTCGGAGGGGGGAACCCAGTACCTGCCACCACACCTGCGACTCTGGGGGCCCCATCAGTTAAGCTGGAGGCCCTTAATGAACTGATCCACTTTGACCACATCTACACCAAGCCCGTGGAGGAGGTGAGCGGCGGGCAGTGCAGCGACTCGGAGAGCGACGCAGAGGAGAAGATTGACGAGGCTACTTTCCCAGTTTCCGAGGTGGTGGTGGTCGAGGAAGAGGTCGTCAGCATCAAAGACGAGCCGGAGGAAGTGGTCATCCCCAGCTGTGACGATCACAGCCGGGTGGATGACTTTTTCTCCGCAGCCTGCTCCCCCGCCCTCAGCGGCCTGGATAAGGAAGCCTGCCTGGCGGACACCTACAGCGACTCCGGATACGAAGGGTCCCCTTCCCCTTTCAGCGACATGTCCTCTCCCCTGTGCTCGGAGAGCAGCTGGGAAGACATGTTCGCTAATGAACTTTTCCCCCAGTTGATCAGTGTCTGAATACACCCATAAACCAATAAGTTATAATGTATATCCACATAAGAGCTAATGTGTAGTGTTCAATATGTACAGATGAGCACGTAATGCTTCATAGTAACGTAGAACACCACTGAACCCGCTCACGCAAAACATGAAATTGATCACATGATCTTATTACTACAGCAGGTCTGTACTACTGGCGATGCTGCATTGACTTGTGGGAGATGGAGTTCATCACGTCTTATTTTGGCATCATCATGTAATTACTACAGAGGATTAAAGATCGATAACAAATCTTTCGCTCACAGTTTAAGATGAAATGTGGGTAGAATCCAGTATTTCTGTAAATTAAAAGGGGGATGGGGACCGATCATTTAAATATTTTATTTATTTGTGTATTCTGCTTCGGAGTCTTTGTATGTCCACATGTAAAAATGCTTTCTTCTAATTTGTTGGCCGCTCTCTATGTAGTCTAATTACTGCATTAAAAAATTTTTGCATTGCATCTTGTCTGTTTGTTTCAGTCATTACTACTGCTTGAAGAGAAAAGCACAGTTTTGACAACTGTTAAGATTTAGACTGATAAAAGGGCAACAATCATGAAAGTTGTCTCTAATGATGAGTGCTAATTAGATATCCAGTGTTTTGATGTAGGTTTAAGTTTGACAGGACAGCACACATTTCTTTTATGAACTAGGATAGAAACATCTGGCTTTTTGATATAAATGACTACTGAAATACATTTATGGAAAATTCATTGACAACTTAAGTCATTTAGGGAGCAGAATTGCAAAACAGTTGCTTGCTCCAACTTCTCAATCAATTTAAGTATCTTATTTATTTGCAATGAATGACCCAACCTGAGTGTCAGGACTGTTCAAGAGGTCACAGGACAAATCTGAGGTGATAAGAAATTATAAACACAAATATTTATGCAACTTGAAAAAAGAAAAAAAACACTTTGAGGTTGAACTGCTACATACTTTTAAGTCTAAAATGCATGATGAGGGGTTGCATGTAAATATTGCTTCATTGGAGGGGGGTCATGAGTCAAAATAGCGAAAAAAGTCCGGACTAAGAAATTAGAAAAGATTAAGTATTATAAATATCTAACTGTTGGATCTGTTTGCATCCCTTATGGAAACAAAAACAAATAGAGCTGTAAATGACGACTAATTGACTGTTGAATGTTTACTGCGCTCTTAGTTGACTAAAAGGGGTCAAAGGTTAAAGTATCAGCAGTATTTTCCACAACATAGGTTTATCAGTTCAACAAATGTTATTGTATGTTATCTTTAACTCTCTAATAAGAACACTCAATCAACAATAACTCAATCATACAAAGAGGAGAGCAGTTATCTTTTGTCATTTGTGAAATTATATCACATGTGTGTTTATGTTCGTGTGCCGGTGTAACGTTGCTTTTTTTGAGAAGGAGGCTTGCTTGTGTTACGTGACACTTCTAATGTAACTGGGAGTTTCCTGGGAGTCTAACCTGGGACAGTTATAGTCTTTACTTCCCGGCAGAAATAGGTCAGCGTAATCATTGTTGGTGTTTTGACCTGGCGTGAAGAGAATAGGCAAAGTGGGGGACACACCTCGCCCCCCCAGGCGTTTATCATTAACACAGCGAGATGTCGTTCTGTCTGTTAGAGGAGACAGTTGCCTCTTTTAAGTTCCTGAGGCTGTGACCGGTGTGGCACACCCACTGAACAAAACCCCCCCGGAGCCCCTGCTGTTGTCTGAGCTGATTAGATCAGGTTTTCAGCTGCAGTAGAGGTGTAATTGATCTTAACTCAGCCCGTCTCTGTCAGCTTCAGCTCCCGTTCACTGATGACAAAGCTCTGTGTTAGTGATGTAATCCATTATGCTCCATAGCTCCCACTCAAGTTTTAGAGGAAGTGAGCACTCCAGCAAGTTATCAAGAAGTGGTTGGTTGAGGGAAAAACAAAAATGAGCAACTCAGCATTTCATCGATATTTGGCCTCCATTTTGTGGTGGGTTGAAGGAAACCGCAGCAGCCTTTGACGCAGTTTTGCCTCAACTACCCCGAAAGAGTGTGGTGAGAAATTCAGTTTCCTGTATCGTAGGTAAAACCACAGCAAAGACTGAATCAGCCTCACAGCTGCTGAGCTGAAACAGAAAAATACCTGCTCAAGCAGATCTTTCGATTTCAGGCTGTAGATTTTTGTTTATTTAGGGACGAAAACCATTTTCTGTTTCTATTCTGTGCATGTGTGTGCCAGTTTGTTTTTCACTCATTAGTTCAGGTGTTAAATGTAATTAATCAGCTGGCTTGTGGAAGTTTGTCAACAGAGATCTGAAACTTCAGGAGTTTTCACGCAGGCCAACGTTTATGGTCACTCAGCTGCAAGTCTTTCAATTTTTTTCACTCAAAAGTGATTCCGGCTAATCTCAGGTTGCTCCAAAAAGTCGTGTCCTAGAGAGATAAAGCACATTTTTATCATTTTGAGATTACATGTGGAGATGTTGAAGGGGAATTCCATTTTCCAAAGCCCTCAAAGAATTTGTTTTCATTTTTCTTTTATACTCAACGCAGCTCAGAGCCGACACCCAATCACAAGCAGCAAACTGAAGAAACCCCACATCGTCTCACATCAAATAAAACATTTTGGATCTCACTATCTGTGGCTTGTTTAAGAACCAGAAACGTCATGCATGCACTACGGAGTTCACCAATGCGCTCACAGCAGGGGTACGGTAAGGTTTCGCAATGAGCCTGCAGACCTTTTAACTCCTTTCAATAGAGGGATACAGCTTCTATTGTTTATGCACCACGAGGGAATGCTGCAATGTGGCTGCATTTTCTTTTTCGTCACACACTAGTGGTGAAAGAAAATGCAACTTGACACAGCACAATCACCTGTCAGACCACAACAATCACCTGATGAGTATCAAGGCTGTGGGAAAAAACTGATTGTAACTCCAACCTACTACAATGCAGACAATAAGGCAGCAGTTCAATATTGCATTTTTACAATAATCTAGTCCTCCATGTGATGTTTCATCACTAATTATAAAAATTCCTAAACATGATCATTAATTTCTTTATGATAATAGGCAAATGGTTGAAAACTGATTTGGAAACAGCCTGATTAATTACTATTTGTTAACTGAGTTAATAATGTGTGAACACAATGAACCGGCCTTAAATGATCTAATTGCATAACTGCCGAGATCTTATCTTATGCGAGAGCCTCCACTTGCAACCTCACATGAACTCTGACTGTATTTCATAACTTCTGTTTTTTGGCAGTAGTGTCAAACTGTTTCGCTCTCTATGGTGTTTGGTACAGAAATGCATGCTGAGATGAACACTGTGTCCTGTTGCCTGCATAATAAATAACAACATGTAGTCAAAACCCACCGCAGCCATGCATTTATTGTGAACAGGATATATGCAGAAGATCTTACTGATTCGTGTTGCTTAAGGCTCGATGAAGAGCGGCTCCCGGTCAGCGTGTTCATATAAACCAGAGTGAAACCAACCCGGTTCGGGATGTCAAAGTTCAAGCTTAAATTAGAGCCAGATTTGTCGCGCTAATATGACACTGTCGTCAGCTATGCACGGATTTGGATAAACCTGACTGCACGCCTCAAGTTACTACACTCAGCAGTATTATAAAGAGGATTGCTGAACCTACACTGGCAGCTGCCACCTCGATGTAAATACAGATTTTACAGTTGGATCTTCAGACTAAACTGTGAATCAGTGTGCTTAAAGTGAACAGAGAAACAGGGTGAACCTGCTCCGACGCAACAAGAGTTTAGAGAGGAAAAAAAAAAAGAACAAAAAACAGAACCAGCTGATCAAACGGACTAATTTAAAGACAAAGTCAGTCAAGTGTCAAGCAAACATGAGGTCAAGGCAGCCACAAGTGCATAACAGGGCTCATATGACAGTTTTCTCATGTGAGAGGTAATGTTTATGGTGTTGCTGGGTGGTGGGTGAGCCTGGCTCACACCGTGCTGTCGCAGAGCCTCAAGGGGCTGAGCGACGTCGGTCACGTGACCCAAATGAGGAATAAAAATCGCTCAAACAACCCCTTTTATTAAAAGGCTAATTGAGTGGCTGATCACAAGCTGGGAGAGGGAGGGGGGCATAGCCTTGGTATTTAGGGCACTTTATGAGTGATTCAGCTGGGGAAAAGTGAGTCATCGTCTCCGTCATCGCCGACAAACAACATCTGTCCACGTCTGTTCCTGGACATGGAGGAACACGATTCACCGGCACGTTTAAAAGGCAAACTGCTGCACTCAGTCATCCATCAGTGTCTAATAAAGACGACTTGTTATCCCTGCCTTTCTGCTCTCAAAGGTGTGCTTGTGTTCTTATTATTATATCTACCACGTCTGGCTCGTTTTTCCAGATCCCAAGTTCTCATTTAACACGCAGCAAGTCATTACTCAGAAAAAAAAAAAAAAACAGTTCATCAGTTGTTCAACTGCATCGTCCTGTTAGAGCTGTTCTTCTTTTCCCTTACAAGGAAGACCAAACAAAACAAACAGAACAATATTAAAATGACAGTGCCTGTTTTGTCAGGATCAAATCAACCGTTTCTTAGTTGCATCACAACGTCAACGTGTCTGCAAACAGGAAGCTGCAGACGTATGTTATCAATGACGCACGCATACCAGCGAGCACTCACACACAGGCACACACTTCACTCCTGTGCTCAGTCAAGGTGGCTTACTGTGAGCTGTGAGAGAGATCCTTATCCTCAGTTACCCGTGGCAACAAAGGACGGTCAGTCGAGTGCGCTAACGCATGTCTGATCCACGGCACTGTGCCAAAGCCCACCGAGGGAACAGTGAGGCTACTTATGGGAGTCAGAAGTGCTCCTGAGAGTCAAAAACACACACAGCTCCTTTCATTTAAAGAGCTCTTACAGATAAGTTTGAAGCTGAAAGACAAACAGTACAAATGATCATTTCTGTCTCACGTGGTTTGACAACATGTCAGAAGTGATTAAAATACCATCTACGTCTGTTTCACTCAGTAAAAAGTCTATAACATGCAAATATTTGTTAAATATTTGTTAAGTTGCTAAACTTTTACTACTGCACAGAAGAAGTGTCCATTTTCTACTATTAGCTCCAAACCAGTTGTGATGACATTAAAACTGATTTAAAGTGAGTGCAGTCAATCTCCAAATGATGATGAAAGTGAAAACAGCCTTGAGTGTAATCTTAATTAATTATCACTTAAAAGAGGCAAAACTTCATCAAAGCTAAAAGGTGATGACTATACTGTAATAAAGTAAAATATAAATAATGATATACAAATAAAGTCATGCAAATGTATTCAAATCAATTTACAGAATCAATTGTTATCGTAACAAAACTATCTTTTGCTTGAAAAATGAACACTGACAACATATCCTTTGGAACAAAAATCCCAGTTGAGCAGCAGTGGGGAAAGAAAAAAAGACGAGACATTTTACAGAGGGACGACATCAGGCAAGCCGAGCCTTCCCGGAGTGTTATTTAATAGGCAGGAGCTGATGCACGCTGCGGATGAACTGGTGTTACATATTACACAAGGCTCCATTGCCATGGTTTCACTTCCTGTACTCGTGGCAGGTCTGCAAGAGGCGGCCTGTCTGCTGGAAGGAAGCATTAATCACTTGGATTCCTCCTACACAGCGTGGCAGACTCTCCCTTTGAAGCTCTCTCAAAAGGCAGCAAACCCACATAACAAAGATTCAGAGCAAATCAAGGGGATTTAAACTGCACATCACGACTATCCTTTGATATAATCTAAACGGCTTCTCCTCACATAACCTCGACACAGCTTTGCATTCAGCTCTATCTGCAGTCCAGGTCCCGACTCTAAGATATTGTCCCTTTTAGAGTCGAGTACTGCAGACCAGGACTTTTTGGACGGCCTTTCGTTGCTTGCTCAAACCAGGCCCCTGAGGTTAAAGGCTCCTGCGTCAGCTAGTGTGAGCCAGCAATTACAGAGTGTGCTCAAACATGATCACAGGGCACGGACAGGCAGGCATGCTCACACAAACGCAGGCCGAGAACCGTAATTCCTTTTCGGTATTTCATCTTCATGTGTTTTCCTCAGGACCTCCTACGCTATCTAAGACAATAAACATCCCTTTGCTGTCACAGCTTGTACTGCGTCTGTTGTAATAATGAACACTCCTGTGTGCTGTGACCGGGCGTAAGAGTCAATAGATCGATAGAGGTGCAGTCGGGTGAGAACTTCGAACTGGATGTCAACTTTTTGGAAACCTGAAAATGAGACAACTTTTTTTGGGAGGGTTATGTAATGAAATACATTTCTGTGAGGCTGTGTGGCAGAGCTCTGAGGTGCTATACCCAAATATATGTGTTGATCAAGCCTAATCAGTTAGCGAAACCTCAACCTAAGAGGACACACACACCTCGATGACCTGCAATCTTCTTCTGCTGCAGTCAGACAACACTAAGTTATTTCACTTGTTCCAAACATCTCGAGGAACATTATCTAAAGATGCACTTCAAGGACCATCTTTTATCACCAATGTGACGACGGGAAATGCAAAAATGAGAAATGTTAGCTAGTCTCCTCTATTTCCTTGTAAAATTCAGAATAGTGAAGTGAGGTTTCGTCTGTCTCCTGGACCGACTGCCATGGAGCCGGTCCACAAGTGTGACTAAAAATGTCAAAATGCAAAGATTTGGCCTGTGAATGTTCTCAGGTCACAGACAGTCATTTAATTGACCCACCAAAAGTACAATCACATCGTTTTCAAAAAGCAACAGCCCAAAAAAAAAAAATCAAGCCACAATCAAACAGGCGATGTGATCAATAAAGAATCACAATCCAGCTGACATGCTGCACAGTCGAATGTTAAATAACTGCCAGAAAACTTTCACCACTGTACGCACAACAGGTGGTTTCCCTCAGCGGCCTCGGCTGCAACAGCGTCACGTGTGTACTTTAAGCTAATGCTACAAGGCTATTTCGGTCAGCCTTTAGCCCGCCTTGTGTGGCAGTGTGACAGGTTACTTTGAACTTGGGCTAAATGACACTGTCACACTGACAAGAGAGACCCTGCCAATCGCTCGTTTTCGTCCCGACCCGCGGACCTAACGGACACGATATTTGGGCAGAAAGTTAAAGGGTGTGCGTGACTCTGAGAACAGCGCAGGCACTCTGAACTATTTGAGCAGCGATAAGAGAGTGTCTACATGTGCAAAGAGCCAGCTGTGGGGAATTTATCAGCAGGACAAAGGGCTGACCAAGCTGAACATGCAGGAGCAGGAAGACACAATAAAGGAAAAAAAAAGATAAAAGCATGTCATGTACACTTGATATTTTAGCAAGTCCACTATCAAATCGCACTGTGTGTCACTAAATTAAAAGATTTTTAAACCTTGACAGCAACAATAAAGATTACAAAGAATAAATGATCACATATCTGTTGTTTGAATGTTCACTTGCAGGAGGCAAAAAAAACCATGAGACCTCAATTTCAGAAAAAAAAAAAAAAGAAGTCTTTTTAAGGTTGATTTCAATACAACTCAGCTATTTTGCGTAACAATTTTCGAGATCCAGCTTTTGGTTGCATAACTTTTTACCTCTAAGCAAACACTTCGTCTTGCAGTCAAATTCACTTTCACCACCACTACACACACACACACACACACACGGAGAGCCTGCCGCTGGTAAACTGGAGAGTAAATATTGAATTTTCCTGTAGGCGGCTGGGCCGTTTGATATGATGTGGTGGAAAAGACACAAGGTTTTAAGATCAGGACGCTTACACGACTTCATCCTCACATGAATCTTCAAGCAGGAAGCAGCGTGTCCCTCCGTCATTATTAATCCAACATATTTCCTGGTGTATTTTAACTTTAATGATTTCAGCAGCTGTTCTTTCTTCTGTGTTGTATTTGTAGTTTAAACTTGCTCGGCTGTCACACTGATAATCTGTATGCTTTTGTTATTGTTTCATATTCGCACTGTGTATTTGCATCCATCTAACTTTGTACTGCAGCTGCACAACAATTTCCCTCAGGATGAATAAAGTAATATCTTATATTTACATTTATAGCAAAAACTTTCACCAAAGTTAATATAGATGCAATTTAGATGCATAACTTCCACTCTCGTGTTGTTGTTTTTTTTTAACCAAATGTGAGTTTTGTTCCCTTTTAAAGTAAAATCATGGGTTGTGGTTCTTCATTTCATTTCATCCAGTTCATACAGTTTTCACTCATACTGCTGCGGTACTGTGTAATAGAAAAGAGGTAAGTTAGTAAAAGATGCAAAAGCTGCAGGGGCTCTCTTCACTTCAAAATCATGTGCACTCTCGAGACACTAAACTTTAGATATGCTGCACAGACCACGTACAGCCACACTCTGCTGTGCCACCAGCACACCGGCCTCACAACAGCAGCTGTTCTTAAAACAAAATCCTCCCACACAGTTGAGTCAATGTCAATGTCACTCTTTCATCCGTCACAACTGTTTGCCTCTTACCACACTCAACTCTGAATATATTTGGAGAAACTTAGTCACTTCTAAACAGTTTAAAGAGATAGATCCAGCAATTTAGTTATGTGCCCTCTTTAAAGTTTGAGGCTTGTGAGAGACAGAAGTTGAAATCAAAGCATCAGAGGAAACTAGCTCCTGACTTTTAGCGCAGTGTGATTACACTTTTCCCATGATACAACTTTGTTTTAGCTCTTTAATAAGTTTAAGGTTGTATATCTGGATTTTAGAACAGAAACACTTTCATTTTAACTATTGCTCAAACTAATCTTTTAGATTTTACTGATGTGTACAGTAACGACAGTTTAAATGACTTGCAGCTACATTTATTATTAGCACGTTTGTTTTATTTAGTCTCGATCTTGTGCCCTGAGGCATGAGCTCAGAAAGTTCACATGAAAGAAAGTTTGTTCCCCCTCATGTTTTGCTCTGCCGCCCTGCTCACCACCATCACCCCCCCCCGCCCCGCCTCGGGCTACGCCAGGAGTGTGGGGGGTTGGTTGAGCTCAGCTCCGAGACTGTGTGGCATTCCTGAAATGAGTGTTAGCTCACTGCCGCCCCCATTCCCAATCCCACCCCTCCTCTTCCAGGCAAAGAACTTTCCCCTGTTGTTCACTAGTACTCTGCACACACACACACACACAAGCACACACACACACACACTTACATGGAAAAAACTACAGTACATGTTATCATAAATGGATAAGGAGTACTAGAAGTTTCTAGACATCAAGAGCAGGAGTTAAAAACATAATAGCAGGAAATCTGCTTTTTTTAATCACGCTGGATAACGTTCACATTTGGAAAACATCTACATATATTTATATATATTAAACAGGCATCTCATCCACATCAAATTTAAACATTCACAGTCACAAGACACGATTTCAGTCTTTTAAATTCACTTTCAATTTCTCCACAATGCTGATCTAGGCAATAAAAAGTGAGTTCGTCCTATCTTATCAAAGAGTTGAGGGTCACTGTGAACGTGAACAGGTTCAACAGCACGCAGTATATGAGACTGTTTATCCATTATCTCCTGGAATTATTATTATTTCTATTCCAATGTCAAATACTGGCGTCTTATTTTTTTCTCCTGTATTTGTTATTAGTCTCCACAGACTATTTTTACTACTATTACTTACCAAAAGATGACAGTGATTCAACCTAGCCCTTTCTGCTTTGGCAGTGCATTTGAGAGTCTGAGTCAAGTCGGCCTTTCCAGGAAAAATGTCCTTGCAAACAGGAAGGGGTGCGACTTACAGTGAATTTCACATTTGGCAATGTCTACAGTGATTTGTTTGGAATAAAAAAGAGAAGTACTGGGGAGTTAGTGTGTCTAACAGCAGTGCCACAAGAGACTATTATATATTATTACTATGCCTAATAGTAACTGTCTCATCCTACTGAGGCATCTGAATGAGCGCTTCAAGCTTACAGCCATTTCATTACACAATACTGCCTTCTGAAATAACCTTGGTAATGACCCAAGTCGCAGCCAATGAGTGGACTGTACCATACCACCTATACTTGGGGACACTGGTCACACTGTTTATATCATCCAAATGACTTCCCTCTCAACAGTACTCTGCCTGAGGTCCTCAGCAATACACCCAAGAAGTGTGAAGTGGATCAGATGAACGGATGTTGAAATAATCAAATGAAATACAAACAGTCTCTTGCATTTTGTCTACTGTTTGTGGTGCAAACATCTTCTACTTCCCCCGTCACGTAAACCTAAAAAACTCAAACACAAAATACCTACTTCTACTATCATTTTTAATCCGGTTTTGCCTCTTTACATTTGAGGCTAATTTAGACCGTTTCAGCCTTGAGCTCACGTTTAAATTACAACTCCTGTGTTCTCTTCATCTTTTTGTCCATGCCTGCAGTCCCCCTCCTGGTGTGAATGAGTGTGGTTCACCTGGTGTTTGATGGCTCTGTGGGGGAAGGGTGAGCCTTGAACGCAGCCAGGCATCGTACTCCTCTCCGGGTATCTGGACCACATGCTCTGTGGCGATCTGACAGAGAGAGACAGAGATGGAGAGTTTAAATGTGGACAGGCAGAACGAGACAGACTGAAATGTACATCGGAGCCTCATGCAGTCAGAAGTTTGGAGTAAAACACTAATATGAAACTGAAATTGGTGATCACAGAAATGTTGGAAAAGGAGATGCTGGACTAAAACAGTCTTGTAGATAAAAATAGAACAGAAGATCTGAGTTGACTTTGTAAAAAACAAAAAACCTCCAACCACACCAAATTATACTTTGGTTCCCCAAACAATGACTTTCCCAAAACACACTCATCCATCAGCGACCCCCCCCCCAAACCAAGTGTGTTCCTGCTGAGCCGGTAATGGAAACCAAGATGGCTCCTCTGTGGTCTGATTCAGAGATGGATGCTGTCCACATACTGACCCTCCCCACTAAGCAGCGAGCCATCTTTACTGTCCTCTGGTGCCGTTTATCAGTCGGCTTCCTGTCGTTACACCTTCAGCTATCTGCTCTGGAGTCAGGAGAGGATGTATTGCCCCTCATTTCTGACCGGTAGGGGCGTGTTCGGAGGGTCTGGAGTTTGTCAGTTGTGAAGCGAGGCTCGTCTCTAATTGAAGGTTTGGTGGGAGTGACCAAGACTTTACTGTCGGGCTCAAAGTTTGGGGGAAGATCAGAGGAGTTAAATAAATCTCACAATCTGATCTCTTATTTGTATAAAGACACCGTGGATATGTCATAGAAAATATTTATGATGGGAACAAACACGTTGGTCATTTGTAATGTGACTGCAGTAAACATTTGGCAGATTTATACTGTTATCCAGCTCAGGAACTAGTTCAGGTGTTCCCACTTATAAAGATGTTACAGTGACAATTAAAGCTGGTCTGAAAATCTGAATCCCAAATTTGTGCAAACTACAAAACCTTCTTCTTTTAAACTCAACACAGTCTTGGGAATTTACCTTCATGACCAAAGTGGTAAACTTAGCTCTCATTCAAATCAAACAGTCTTGTGTTGTCTGTTTCTAGCATTTATTGTAAAAGAGTGTCCAAAAGTTTAATTTACTGTCCCCTATAACATGATGATGGTCAAACTGTTGTTGATTTTCTTCACTTGACAATTCTATTTAATGTTAATAATAATATCACATTTCTATTTCTATAATATATTCTTTGTCTTTAAATACCACTGTGACTTTATTTTCTTTGTGAAATGTGGTATGAGGTGTTTCGTGCACCTGGATGGCCACACACAGCTCCGGCAGGCACAGCTCCCACGGCTCCAGACGTCCCAGCACCTTCAGGAGGAGCTGAGGTCGAAACCCTGAGCGTCTGCTGCCCTGCAAACCCGCTCAGCTTCTCCAACACCCGGCTCACCGCTCGCCCCCCGCGCACCTCCTCGGGAAGAGAGCGACAAAACAAAGCAGCGTGGGCGTCAGAATACGGTGTTTATCAGATGTAATGTGCATGTCAACACATATGCATCCCACATGTGCATGAAGCTCCACAAATCTGACCTCTCACCCGCCTCAATAAATCCCCTCATCCCCACCCCCACCCGAGTCCACATTCCTCACTAGATAATGTCTTCAGCAGGCTGCATACCACATATTGTTGCTGTGCTTGTTCTTATTGTTGTTGTTCGGAGCCCCTGTGTCTTGGGACATGCAGGTCACATGACGAGGACGGCCGTGGGGGTCGGTCATGTGACACAGAGCTCGATACCTCAGGAGACGGCTGTTTAATCTCTCCCTGGATGGAAGAAAAAACTGGATGGAAGAAACACTCTGTGTATGACTTCCTGGTGCTTACATGACAGCCATGATTGCTGTGTTGTATGAGAATATGTGATAAACAGACGTTACCCTCAGAGTAAAGGAATTAAAGAACCTTGCTTTGAGCTCGAGGGCGTCGACGTAGCTCTGCGCCATCTCCTCAACCATTTCTTCAAAGGCAGCTTTCAGCTCCTGCAGCACAGTGGCCTTGTTGCTGTTTAGACGGCTGATGGCTAACAGGGGCTCAGAAAGACAGCTGGAGGAAGACAGACAAACTACAATTAGTTTTGTTTCTACAGATTTATAGTCGCCATTATGTGAGAAAGTTTGTCTTTGTGTCTGCTTTTGAAATGAATCACTCACAAGCATGTACCAAGACTCTGACAAAACAAAGGGTCATCCTTTACAGCATGCAAAGAAAGATGTATAAAGATGTATAAAAGCACTCATTTGTTGCTATTGTATGTCTCTTTCAGCACATTAGATTTCAAATTAAACTATTTGTAATGAACAGTGTGTGAATTATAGCGCCTTTTATCTAAACCATGGCCCCTCAATTTTATTTGACCAAATTTTGTGGTACAAGTCAAAATAAACTTAAATAAATTTGACCTATTTCATTGTTGGTGGCAATAATTTGTCACTCCAAACTGAATTTTCGACGCCTCAGACCAGCAGAAGCTTATTCAGGTGACTTTTCGTCTTAAGCCTGATGTGAACGTGTGACACGTTCAACATGCTGACCTGAGATCATGAGACTAACCTGGTCAAGTCAAGAACAATCC
This sequence comes from Amniataba percoides, assembly GCA_037176925.1. Taxonomy (NCBI): domain Eukaryota; kingdom Metazoa; phylum Chordata; class Actinopteri; order Centrarchiformes; family Terapontidae; genus Amniataba; species Amniataba percoides. The sequence continues at coordinate 13,565,076 of JBAJHX010000076.1, forward strand.
ACTGTTTGTACCCAAAACTCACGCTTTGTTTTGTCTGTGTAATTGAGTTTACAGTCTTTAGACACTCTAAGACTGTGACTCTTAAACCAGTCACTCAATATGGATGCAAACTCAAAATGAGCACTTAAACAGATTAGCTATTGTTTTATTTAAAATTCAATATGCTGGAGCAGAGCTGACACAACATAAATACTTTTTATTATAAGTTAAGAATATGTACATCCTGTAATAATTTTTCATCTTTATATCTTGAATAAAGCAATCATATAAACAGAATACGATATTTTTAAAGAAAGATAGAAACAATAAAATGGTCCTGAGTGTGGATGCAGTGGCACCTTTTGGGCCGAGAAGTCTCTTTGGTCTTGGAGCTGGTTTGGTGCTTCGTCCTCTGAGCTGACGGCTCTGTTCTGGACTCAAGTGCCATCAAACTTCAGCAAAGAAAGCAGGGCTTATTTACAGAAGAGACTTTAAATAGGACCAGGCCTATTGTTTCCAAACAGCACTTTCAGGTTAAGATCATCTTAATGACTCCAAACTTTGATGAAATGGCACCCATGTTGCATTTTAGTGGCAGTGTTTAGTGTAACTGGTTCTTATGGCTTCATTTTTTGTGGGCTTTCTGTTTGAAAAGTCCAAATTGATAGGTCAGGGTCTAGGTTTAGATATTTTATGTGAAGTTGAGCCCCAGAAATCCATCAGTGGATGATTACTCTTCAGTTTGTTGCAGTTCTATGTGCTGTTATTTTACGTACACTTGTTTTTTGTGTTACTTTTGTTTGTTTTTTTTATTTGTTATTTGGCTGAAGTCAACAAACCTTCTTGCATGCGACAGACTCCAAATTACGGACAGCACAAGTGGCTGAGAGAGAACAATCATCTGGCACATGTAATCAGTCACTGAATGGTTGTAATCATGTGATCACACCTTTAGCAGCGGAGGTAAATATCAGGTAGGAGAAAACACCAATAAAATGTCCCTGATAACATTTTACAACATGCCCTATTGTCCCCTCATCCACAACACAATTCCACTGACTTTGACTGCTTTACAACAAACATAACCTTTCACAGCGCTGCATTTAAAACTGTGAATAGGCCAGATGAGGAATGACGACAAAGGTGAGTATAAATAGAAACATAAATAAGAGGTCTGTCACCACAGAGCGAAGGAAAAGAGTACATGTTGTCATTGAAAGCTTTCTCCTCCCCGCCCCTTCTTTTCTTTACTCAATCATTACAGGGTCACGGGCGCCATGATGGCTTGGACTTTTGTCCCCTTTATGATTAGCTGCTGTTGATCTGGAAAGTATAAAACCTTTCCTACTGTTACATTTATTGCAAGTGTCTAAATCACAATGCCCTGCAGAACAGCACCAGCGAGGGTAAATTTAAGGATTTATGGCAGTAGGATGGTAATGATGCTGGGTTGTAATGTTTATAACATGTTAATGTCTCTATCGGGTTCATTCACTTAGCTCCTGTACACTCCTTATCTATCTTGTTACCTAAGACACTTTATAGCTGTGTGTGTATTTTTATTCTCTTATTTATGTTATTCTCTTATTTTAAAAAAAGTTTAAATAATTTCTATTATGTTTATGTTCTTTCAGGATTAATAAAGCTGTTTGTATTTGAATCTTACAAGCTGCTGAAATCGAGTCATGTAAATGGAGGGCTGCTAAAAAGTCACCTTACCTGTCTGCTAAGCTGCTGGTTTGTAGGCTTTGGCGCTCTGTCTTAACTTTGTGGTGGACATCTGGGAGTGTGCGGGGACCTTGAGGAGAAAAAAAACAAAACAGAGATTTATCTTGTCTCTTGCGTCAGTGCAGTTTAATATGAATCTGTAAATCTCTGGCTGTAATAGTCTAATTATTTGTGATTAGAGGGGTTTGCACAATCAAAGCTAACTCTGTAGGTCAAATGCAACCATGCTCCTACTCGCAGCTGTAGCCTGCTGCATGTCACCAGAAAACAAATAAAGCGTATTTGTCAATGTGTAACAGTAAGTAATGACAAAGGGTCAATTTATAAAAGGGTAAACTAGCTTGAAGGCGCCTTGTTCTTCCCCATTGACCTGCAATGTGCCCAGCCTTTCATATTAAGTATTGCTTCCTTGTAACTGAATAATTTATGCACCCTCCTGTGATCTTGTAGTTAATGGCTATTATCATTTTCTCCTCTTCTTTCGTTTCTTTTTTAATTTTACTCTGAAGCACAGTGGGTGTTCCGCTTTGCAGGAATTGTGTCTTAAATCTTCGAAGTAGATTTCATATCCTGGGTTGTCTGGAACCCACAAAGAGATTCAAAGACAGATCTGATTAAGGCATCACTAAAAAAGAAGAAACTTTAAGCACCTCAGGCATCTGAAAATCCTCCCTTAACTTTTGGGTTGATCTCCTGGCGTTAAAAACTGTGACAAGTTGAAGACGATGCTTCTTCTTTCTTAGGGCGTGCAGGGAAAAAAGTTGGGGACTGCAGTTCCTGGCTATATACCTGATAGACAAATATGTTTTCAGGTCGCTGTCTCAATGGTTTTCATCTGTAAAACATGAGCTGAAGAGCCAAGAGGTTGCAGAAATGTAAGAAACGGACATATCAAGTCTAACTGTGCAAAAAAAGGAGCATTTTAGTTGTGCAACATATTTTCTCAAAGCAAAACAAAGTTACAATATCAAGACAAATGCTGTTGTTATATATAGTCTCATGGCTCCCCCTAGTGTTCAAATATTGTCACTACAACATGAAATTAATTGGGTAAAGTGCATCCCAATATGTCATCCCAGTGAAGCAGCAGCAACTAGTTTATACATAGATGTCACACATAGTGGTGACAGAATAAATCTTCATGAAGCTTCCCCAGAGTATAAAGGATTCATTAAAATGTTAAATACCAGCCTAAATGATTCAACTTCTCTATGAGCTGTGACAAAATTAATCACAGTGTGGCAAATCAGGGAGATGAGGCACTTATTAAAATGTATAGCACGATTTCTCACGAGGAATAGCTATAAAAACCTGCAGCCAAAACTGTAATAGCCAATAACTTTTGCAAATTGGCTGGCTTTAGATTGAATAAATAGAGTTCTTATTTTAATTATCCCAAATGAATGCGGCGGATTAACTATCTGTACTGCTAAAAAAACTACTGGGGGAGGCATTGAAATGCAAAGATAAACCTCCTAATTATTCAAAGTTTTACAATTCCTTTTTTCATCAAAGAGTTTGAAAAACTACTTTTTTTTTTCTCAAAGTAAAGAGCTCCTCTTTCAACTTCATTTACGAGGCAAAACAATGTAGTGTGGGCAGAGCTGCACGTCTCCAGTGGCCAATTTCTGGATTTGAGACATAACTCTGGGGATTAGCCTGAACAGCAGTTAATTGCTTTAAACCAATGACGCTGAATTAATCCTTTGATTTTTGGACTCCTTTTATGATTAGAGCGAGAGCACAGGAGGAAGGGAGGGAGGGAGGGAAAGAGAGAGGGAGAAAAATGCAAGAAGAAGAAACAACAACCTGACAATGACTCAGGCAGCGACCGCTAGCTGAGCAGTCTTTCATCAGGAGGTAATGATATGAAACCTGTAATCTACAGGAGGCTTGGTGGTGGCAGCGATCGGATGACTAATTATACTCTGCTCCCTACCCTGAAGCAGTGCACTCTGGGAAGCGGCGCAGGGCGTAAGAAAAGCTGAGTCCTGGCAGAGAGGCTCTGATCACCCAGCTGAGTAGTGTATCGAACAGACCCAACTCTTATTTTGGTTTCCATTTCAGACTCAGCAGGTGGTGGTTAAGTGTGTGAGTGCATGTGTGTGTGTGTGTGAGAGAGAGAGTGAGGTTGGACAGGGATTTCGCGTGCCATCATGTTTTTTTTTCCTCTGTAAAACTGTCTCTACCTCTATCCGCAGGAATAAAGTGACTTTTTACAGGCTTTGTGATCGTTCGCTCATGTCAAACAGCTGTTTCTATGACAACAGAGTAATTTTCCATCTTCACAGCGAGGGTGTTTCTGTGAAGAGAGAGATGGTTTCGGCTGGTTCTTTTGTTCTTCTAGGTCGACTTTACATTTATATTGGGTGGAGGGTTGAGTTGGGTTTACTTTGTGAGGAGTCCAGTTATGGACGTGCTCGGCCTTTAAGGGGTTTAAATGGAAACGTGAAAAACACACACATGGCCTTGTTGCATGTTTTTTTTTGCATTTGCATTAATTTATTAAGAACTAAAGATAAACATATGTCACACTTTATTAACTTGGAGCTATCAGAAAAACTCCATTACAAATTCCAAATCAGAGTTTTTCTTGTAAACATGAAAATGACCATCCTATGAATAAGGCAAAGGATCCAAATAAGAATAAAGCTAATCTAAGGAGGATTAAGGCCAGGCTTTTAGGTGTGAGGGCGCAGGTTAGCGTTAGCATTTAGGGACTGAATATAGAGGCATATGAGCTCTGCATCCCTTCGACAAGAAGATGAGCGAGTGTGACTGCATGCAGAGCCCACACCTGCATACAGAAGTGATTCAAAGACCTCCATTTACACTTTGCATTGATCTGTGTCCCATGTTGACTGTAGATGATAACATTTGCTGCTAGCATGCAAACAAAAATTGGATTTCTGCTGTCCTTGCCTTACATATTCTCCATCCATACGCATGTTCAGGGACTCATTTTTAATGACTCTTGAAAGTCATTATGACCTTGAAAATTCACCTCTTCCTCTGTAAACCTCAGTAACTCCACCAATCAATGTTCATCTCAGCCAGTTAAATGATTTCTTTATCACACAAAACATCCAACCCAAACGTCCAATTTCGACAACTTACACGCTGATGGAGGCCGCTCTGTCTCACTCACTGCTCCTGGAGTCTCGGCGTCCTCCTCAGCGCCGGGGAGCAGAGAAGACACAGCGCTCCCCGCGGTGGTGGAGGCGAGGCCGGAGAGGGAGGCCACGCTCATGAGGGAAGACCTCCTGCGGGCGCGGGGTCGAGCAGAGGAGCTGCGAGGGCGCCTGGGATGAGCTCTCTGGGGTTTATCGTAAAAATGGAAGGGAGAGAAAAGCGTGTAACTTGTGTTTAGCTTATCATCCAGACACAGAATGCACACACACACACACACACAGATGACAAAGCATTGTTTGTTGTGGTCACAAGTGAAACAGACTTCAAGCTTTCAACCCATAGAGGTCAGTACAACAAAGCGTTTCTGGCACAGAAGATTACAGTGCAGGAGGTCTGCTGGAGTCACCTCTTTAAACCTAATAATAGAGAGATACCCACACTTAAATTACATTTTTAGATCATTTTATGTTATGTCAGATGTAATTACTTTGTGTTGCACAAGATGTTTTACATTTTTTGCCTTGACGCTTTAATGTCTTGTACTCCTCCTGAATAAAGATCAGTTTTCTTCAGCAGAATCTTGTTTATTTCAGATAACAAATGAACATAAACTTGTTCTTTTTGGTGATTAGATGTTGTAATTCATGTTTTTGGTGTCCTCGATTCATTTCAATCTGCTTCGTTTATTTTTTTAAAGTCACATTTCCCATTTTCCATTTCCAAACCCACCACGAGAATGGTCATGAAATTGCTGCTTTCAGTCAAAAGTGGACATTTGTCATCTCAGCACAGTATAGCTAGCCACAGAAACATGCCAGTAATGGCTACCGCACCCCCATACTCAGCAAGCATAACATCTCTAATGGTGGTATTACATTGTCATCTACTGGGGCTCCTGTCAACGGAGAATCTAATTGCCTCTTTTCTTCATGTATAACTTTCAGATGTCAGCGCTGAATTGAGGCTCTTTGCATCCACAAAGAGCTGCGACTTACCAAAACCTGGCAGTAAATTCTGATGGTTTAAATCTTTGAAAGTTTTTTTTTCTTCTTTTTTTTGTTGCATGCTAGAAATATCTCAGTGTGATGTCGAGCCATCTGTGTTTGGCCAGTTATTCGGAATAAAAAGTAAAGCAGACCAACAAACAAAGGGAAAGGGGGAAAAAAAAAACCCAACAACACTGATTTGCTGTTTTGAAATGAGAATCCGTGAGAATCCTTAAAGCCTAAAGCAAAGTCTTCAATTTATCTCAGCTCCTCGTGGACACATCTGATCCTCATGAGGGCAGAAATATGCAAAGAACACACACACATTCGCATGCAAACTGACAGGCAGCAGCTTGGCACACACCCATAGGTAGACCCATCTCTCAGCTGCACGGTAAGGACGACATATGAGCAACAGAAAGGAGCCAGACACGTCTCTCATAGCCCCCCCCCCCCCCTCTCTCTCTCTCCCTAATGCCCTTCCCTCTCTCCTGCCTGTCTGTCAGAGAAGACCCGGGCCTTAAGTGTGTGTGACGCTCCCATCAGCCTAATTATCAGGGTGGAAGGAAGCACAACACTTCAGCAACAGCTCTCCAAATGTCCTCTACTGCCACACACTGCCGTCCCCTAAGGAATAAGTGTGTGTGTGTGTGTGTGTGTTGTGAGGTTGCTATTTTCTTACCGAGTCAGTGTCAGCCATGTTTGACTGTTTAAGTGTGTCTGTGCACCGAGATTTAAGGTTTAGAGTCCATTAAGTGTATCGCCCGAGCATGAGGGAAGTAAATGCACCTGAGTTTTCCTTTTTTTTTTAAGTGAGTGTGTGTGACCGTCTCTGTGTTTGTGTGTGTGTGACTGTGAATGTGGGTGTCACAGTGCAGGATTTCTTTCTTTCTGCAGAGCGCGGCAGGTAGAGGACTTTGAAAGATAAGTTCTGGGCAAACTCCAACCTTCTGCTGAGATCAGAGTTTGTCCAGGACTGACGGCGACAGATGGAGAAAGTTAAAGAAAGTTAATACCCTTCAAGGCCAAAAGTTTGTAGACACTCGAACATTACAACCATATGTGATTGGTGAGCATTTTTTTGGGATCCTGTGGGGATTTGCAGCCATTGAGCTACGGGAACATTAGAGAGGTCAAACGCTGCTGACCCGGCTTGTGGTCAGCGCTCCAGTTCAGCCTAATTGTGTTTAGGTCAGAGAAGTGATTTCACACCACACTTTCTAGACCGGGGCTTTGTCACGCTGAAATAGGAAAGAGACTTGCCCGAACTATTGTCACAAAGTTGGAGATGCATGGCTTAAGAAAAAAAGAAAAAGAAAATGTTCAAAATGTCACTGTGTACTGCAAGATTTTTCCGTAAAGATAACGTTGGGAACGCTCAGTGTTTTCATTATTGTAATCAAAATCAATGACAAAGTTTAGGCGTTACTACATTGCTGCATCTCGTTGTGGCTTTCATACTCTTTTTATGGCAATTTATTAATGAATATATATTATTTTATCTACAAAAAAGCTAAATGTTCTCTAAAATGATTAGGCACTACTTAATATCAAACCTAAATGTGTTTGTCTAACAACATGGCAGTGTGTGTGGAGAGTCAAAATAAACTATATTGTGTGTGTGTGTGTTCATGGTAATGAAAGAAAATGTCATCCATCTCAACTGTGTGACTCATTGATGTGTTTTAATAGTCTTTGAGTCAAAAATGGGGCTGTTTGGCACAGAGGAACAAGAAATATCAGGCGTTGGCTACGGAGATAAAAGCTGTTAGAAGGATCAGTTCATTGAAGATTTTGGTCTTTTCATGAGATTCACTGATGATAAGAAAAAATAATATCATCAGACTCATCTTTTAATTACAACTAAAGGTCATAAACATGAAAAATAACCCTGTATCAAAAGTACATGGAGAGTATCCACACGCTTAAATGAAATGATAATAAAAATAATAAGAGTAAATGAGAGATACCTTGGTTGAAACAAGCTGCTCCCATTTGTTCACAATGGCTCTCTCTTTTTTCAGCATCTTTATCGTGGTCCTGCCTCTGCCAGGGTCCCTGCGAATGGAAAATAATAGCCGTTGTTGTGATACATTTATCACTCCGGTGACCTTCTGCGACTCACCGCTAGTCGAAATCGCCCTTCCAGGCAGCGACAGCTCGAGAGTCGCTCCGGCCATTATCAAAATCATAATTCATCTTATCGTAAAAAGTGCGCTGTGTTTTAGATTGATGCTCGACATCAGTGCTGGCCGCCTGGTGGAGGGCCCGGCAGTGTCGTAACCTTGCGATAATGTTTCATTTCATCCTCTCCTTGTCTTCCTGTACAGTAATACCTCTGCTGGATCATTTGGCCCATAAAGCTTAAGACTTTCTGGGAAATTGGATTTGAAGCTGAGTGAAGGCCCTGGAGGCTGTAACATGATGATGTTGGAGTACAAAAAGAATTCTCTTTGTAGCCCTTTTCCTCCTTTCCCTTCCGTTCTCTCCTTTTCTTTTTTATTCTTCTATCAATTATTCAAGGCTTACAGTGCTGTGCAATAATATTCCTGTTCTACATCCTACAAGGAGCCATTGTGACTGAACGCAGTACAGCTGCCTTTAAACTTCATGAATTCATCTATTCTCACAGTCCAGGACTCCTCTCACACTCGGTGAGAGACCATAAAGATCATCAGAGATCAAAGTCATGGCAAAAAAAGCAAAAAAGCAATCAAACAAAAAAAAAACTAAAAAGAAAAATAAAGGTGGGACCTTGGAAAGAACCACCTTTGAAGAATTAAAGCAGACTAAAGGTGCATTTTAACAGCGATCCAGTGTGTTAAACATACGAGGTTAAGTGCCGCACAGCTGCTGCTTGTGCTCTTTCTCTCCTCTTCCTCACTCTCTGCTCCCCACGGTGGGTCAATATCAAGGGAGCTGAAACCTGGAGGGGGAACTAAGATGGAAGAATGCAATCTCCTCGCTAAGCCTGGACCCCCTCCGGAGCTTTGGACTCTTTCATCCAGCACTGTCAGCCCGTGCCTGCAGCTCCTCATCACCACCGCCCTTCATCACTGGCTCTCTACAGTACAGATAAAACGACTCTTCAGGTGGCTCGCGCAAAATCAGTGAGGATTTGGCAGAAGCTTCTCACGGGTCGGTTTGTGGAGGTCAGCGCCATCATGAGCCGATGACTGACGGACATGCTGCTCATTCACTCGTTCTGCTGTTTCTCATCCTCTGGACTGGGCCTACAGGCGACTGACTGTCTCTTTAACAGCAAATGACAGTTACTGTATTATGTATGGAGCTTTTTCAGGATCCGAACAATATACGTGCTTTTGTGTGTCAATGCTCACCGTGAATGCACCATTGTATGAACTATCCCACAGCAGGAGCACGGGGAAAAAAAATAAAATAAAAAGTTATATCTTATTCGGACATTCGGAGCAAATCAGTTCTGAAACACAGCGGTGGGTGTTGGGTGTAGTTTGAAACTGAAATCTCGCCTTAAGCGGCTTTAAAGGGCAACTTTTTATTTATGTGTCTGCTTTAACTGACCGCTGGTTAGTTGTGTGTGGGTGGTAGGAACCTTTGGCCCCAGAATAACTTACTTAGGGTCCCAGCAGGCGGTGAGGGGGCCGACTCTGCCGGAGCGATCCAGAGTCAAGGCCTCCAGCAGCCAATTCAGACAGCAGAGCTGGCGGTAGATGACCTTCCTGCAACGCCACACAAAGACATGAACTTCAGCATCTATCTGAGGCGTGCGTGTGCAAAAAATCCATCAGCATATATGTCATCTTTAAGATCTTTTTTTCACATTGGCCAAAAAGAGCAATTTTGCACTACCTCCATTTATATACCTCTTAAAATAGGTCTATTATGGAAGTATTAAACATTCTCCTTTACACAATAAACAGGACTATTTTAAAATAAGCTTATCTGAAGCAAATAGCTGCATTAAGGACTTGTAATGGATTATAAATCGGTAGAATTCAGATGTAATGGAACAATTCAGAAACAAAGTACATTCAAGATCCATATTTTATATCTATATCTATATCTATATCTATATCTATATCTATATCTATATCTATATCTATCTATACACACATGCACTTATACATATATCTATATATATATACATATATTACATGACTTCAGTGTAGAATATGAATTAATTAGCAGTGTAGGTGATAAATTACATGAATGCCAGATATTTAGGGAATTTATTACAGCACTTTAAGACAGCAGGACACGCGATGCACACGTGTTTCTTGGGTTGCAATAACAACACAGAACAACCAAACACGACAGCAAAGTTCAACTGTGAATTATTGATAATAATCATCACTCCCCTGTGAGAACCGCTGCAGCTGAGGCCACAGATGAGAGAGGCAGCAGTCTCTTTTTTGTGGTCACAGTAACTCACGAGCAGAACAATGGAAATGATGATTTGTCCCCACACTCACTCACTAACTGACCAGCTGATTGTTTTTGTCAACAGAAACATCCAAATCCTCCTGCTGTAGGGACGAACATTTGACATTTCAATCTCATCCAATATTTCTTAATATATTTTTTCCTAATAATTTTGCAATATCCTTTTATACAGATGGGTTTAACATATAATTCGTATCTGAGATTTGTAATGATGCCTTGTCCTTGAGACTGAGAACAGCTCATCTAGGTTTAGTGTGTCTGATTAAAAGGACAAGATTATAAAAGGATGATATTAATGGATTCAAGTTTCATAGCAGTACTTTGTAAAATCCAGACTTCTACTCAACTCAATTCAAATTAAACTGAATTCTGATCTATCCTACATTATTTAATATTCTTTTCTGGGTTTTTTTTAAAACTACCTGATTGAATAAAGTTACACAGACCTTTGAAATAGTTTGAACTAGAAGAATCAGAATCAGCTCGATTGGCCAGGTATACCTGTGTGTATACACGCAGAAACATTCGTGCATACAGCTTAAAACAAGTGACAACAACCTCAACAAGGCAATCATGCACATAAAATACTATGGATGGATATAAATGAGATGTGCTCTGCATCGGTGCCACCAAGACAAATTTCTTGTGTTCTTTCAAGAAGACGTCAGATTCAAGTTTCCCACATTAAAAGGTAAACAGTATGACATTAAGTAATGGTGGAGTGCCCCCTCCAATGGCCACAAACAGCCACTGCAAAAACCATTCATACCAAACCCCCTTCACTTCCCTGTGACCAAAATGAGTGTATGAAAGCGTCGACACAAGGGACCCAACTCCTCAATACAAGTGAGAACAAATGCAAAAACATGCCACCTCTCTAAAAGCTTGCTTACAGTGTCACCTGCAGTCAAGTAGCGCCGTCCGTCACCTTGACACTTTCACGCTTCGAGGCTTTATGACCACATCCATTCCCATGATCTCTCCTAACACATCAAGCACAATATGAATTCTGCCTCCTTTTCAGCCTCGCTTCCCAAATGTTGCTGCCCCGGGTCGCTCCGAGCTCTTTTCATTATCGACCGGGCCATTTGTCTGCCAGGCAGATACTCTGCTAGATTAGATCTGTCATATGTCAGGTAACAGCTTTTGAACAAGGTTGTTATTTTTCAGAGGTCTCGCCAGAAAACAAGGCTGTATTCTGGCTGTGGCAATAATGCAGTGTCAGTGGAAATGCCTGTTGACTTGGAGGTGATGTATCAAACACAGGCTATGATTTGTCCCCGTGAAACAGACACATGTAAAACACAGAGGACGACTGTGTCCTTAAAGATAAAGAGCACCTGAGCACTCACTGTTAGCATCTGTTATCACCGTATGAGTTATTCATATTTCTTTGTGTCAATATCCAACTGCACAAAGTAGCACAAAGTAAAGTGATTCACAGTTATGACGGGGGGACAAATAAACACCAAAATGAAAACATGAATCAGTTCTGTTCATATATATGTACCACTCATTTAAATAAGGTAATAAGGTGATTGTTTTTACAGTGACTTTATAGACGACCTGAACACTTGAGACTTTGATTAGAGTGAGATATGAAAATCTCAAAAGTGAGACTTGACTCAAAACATTCAATATAAAGTCTCATATTTTGATTGGGTCAAATCTGTGAACAATAAAAAAAATAAGTGAGATAAAAAAAAGCACACAGATTTGTCAGGAAAATGTTCAAGCACAATGTTCATTTTGACAGAATAAATTCACAATTTCCAGTTCTGTAAGGATTTATGATTTGGCTTCAACTTGCCACAAAGACTTACATATACATATACTGGAAGTTTGAATTGCATCTAAAAATGATGAATATCTAAATGAAAAATATTCTCTCTGTATGTAAATTTTACTGGAATTTTATGGTTTGTTTTGTTTTTTTATGTTGTTCGTGACTACCTTTCAAAATAATTTAACTGGTGATTAATCACACTATATATACGTGTCTGTACCTATGTTGGAAAATATACATTTTATTTATAGACATGTGAACATGTGTAATGTCATGGCAACTTTCCAAAATCTACTGCTGAAGATAATGTAATGATCAAGTGGGGTTTGAAATGAGACTTTGTTCAAAGGCGGGTTTAAATTTGTTCGATGTGTACGTACGTACCATTATTTGCATGTATTAAAGACAACTGTATACTGAATTATCATGCATTTATTAACAGTTCACACACCAGTTAAGGATGCTCTGGAGAATGTTATAGTTCTTTATGAAAACTTAAATAAACACTTTAAAATATATATATATAAAAAAAACCTTGATCTGTCTTATATTTGCATTACATGTACGTGTTATAAGCCATGTCAAAATAGTATATCCTAATTACAAATGCAAATTTTGTTCCATTACTCTAAATGTTCATGATCAGGTGAATGAATTTCAGCTAAATTAATACACGTGTGTTTAATATGAGAAAAGATGTAGATATATTTTCTAAGTTGGGGGCAAATTTAGTCTTGCTCCAATCACACACTTCACTATGTGCTTTGCTCAAGAGCACCTTAGAGATTCTTGCACTAGAGAATTGACATAAAACTATATTTCATACAAAAATGTATATTATAAGGGAAGTAAATGTCACCAGTCTGGGTAACAAAAGTGCAAGCATGTCTCTTAGTTTGAGCTAAAATGTTCCTGCTTTGCTATTTAATACTTTTCAACCACATTATACGTCATGACGATGAGAAACACACTGTTTTGCACTCTTGTTCAAAAGCTAATACTTGTGGATTTTAGGCAGCATTGCCATCAAATCCATCCAAATACAAGATCAAAGCAGAACATAACTCTTGTGGAGCAGAAACCACTAAATGTTGCTTTTGTTAAAATCACTTCTGTGTGTGTTTATTGTCAGCCGGCACCTGAGTTTCTAACAAGGCAGATTTGTCAAAGAAAACTTTATTTTTCCTGACACGTTTTTCAAAAAGGTTAGCAGCAGTTCACACAGCATCAAAGGAGTCAGCCGTATAAAAGAAATACAGAATGAAAGCATCAGGCGTATCTCTCACTGTCAGATGTTTTGCATTAAATATTCAGCAATCTGCCTGTTTGTTTTTCTATGTTTGATGTTTGCTGAGGTGTAGTAACACATCTGTTTGACATGAATCAAATGGATGCGCACTGACTGACGGAGCAGGGAGGAATAAATGAAGTGATTCCTTAAAATCAAAGGCTCTTCAAACATCTCACCTTTGTCTTTACAGTTGCACAAAGTGAGAAGATTCTTTTGAAAAATATACTGAATCCTATGCCCTTACTCAAACAAGGTGATGTGTGATAATGACAACACTGACATATATCCAGTGTGTCTCCATTTTCATGACCTGATTCCACAATCTATTCATTTTGAAGGTCAAATTATTTTACCTGACTACCTTAAGGGCATTCCTGCATGAAGTTACTGGCAGAGGAAATGCACAAACAAACAAACAAACATGAGACCAGCACCATACCTCCACACTGCATATGCTGAAGCACTGCACACAGCTTCATATATCTGAAGGTTACACAGAGAGAGTGACAGGCTGAAGGACAAAGCAGAGTCTCTGTCCTTCTCATGTCTCTTTCAACACAGAAGTAGAGCAGTGTTTTTTCCAAAGTATGACTATTAAAATGCATGACCTACGGTGTTTTAGGAATAAAAATCATCGAGCTGTGTCGTGGTATCTAAATTATACGTATACGGTGCAGTCAGCCAAATATAGATCCCACCTCTGACACAGCTTCCAGCCTTCAGCACCTTAAAACACTTGAACATAATCAGCTGGTTTAAAGGCTGCTGAAGGAGATTGCGGGATACGGCGACCTCACCTCGGCGCTTCACTCAGCAGCGGGGAAGTCAAGGAGTGATGGACGGGGGTGAAAGGTCGTGCTGACTTGCTCTTCTTCCTGCGTGCCTCGTTCGCACCTGACCAGCTGGCTCTTGCAGGCAAAGGCCACCTGAACGCAGCAGAGATACAACGCCGTTATTTTAATAACGTGTGAGGACGTTGGTGATGTAATTCATGAGATGAGCAGATACGTTTTTGCTAATATTAGCTGTGACTGACCTCAATTAGCTTTTGCTGATCTACGGCATATTTTAACCAAATTTGCTTGGCTGTAGTTCAACATCTTTATTTTTAAAGCTGATGTTGATGGTTTAGATTCTGACAAAGCTGCAGATATGTTGATTAACTTATCATCATTTTAATCCAACCATTTTTATCTGAGATCTTATAACTGCAAACACTAATGATGCAAACCATGCTGTGACACATCTTCAGTAAAATTCATGCATCAGCCACACCGTATATTGATTAAATGTTAAGGAAAATTCTGGGATACATAACAATGATAAACATCCCCCCAAAACATTGAACGAATAAACACATTAATAAAATGTGTGCTGAGGCTTTTGGGTATGTTTTATATTGATATTAATGTTTAATACTGTAATAAAAGGCGATGTATCCCAATATTACAATTCTGTTGCTGTATATTTGAAACACATTTAAAAACACCATTTATTAAAACTCTTGGCTTGGATAAGGAAAAGCTTGGCAACTCCTTTAAAAGAAGAGAAGGAAGAGCAACAGAAACTGGATAATTTTTTCCAGAGCGGACATGCAAAACAGGTACCAAACAGAGAGGAGTGGAACAAAAATGCATTGAAATATGCACATTTTTGGTCAGCTGAGAGCAGCTCAATAAGCTCTGAATACAACATTTACTGGCCACTTTAAGAATATGATTCACTGATTCACTTTTAGCTTTGTTTCGGTCCCCACTAAATCCTGATGAAAACGTCAAACAATCAGAACCTTTCTGCTCAAAACATCCTCTCTCTGCTGTTGGAAATGAGGCTGGACAAAAATCAAAATCAAAATGCTCCATAAAGCTGAGAAGGAGCAGCAGACGACGGCGATTTAAAGCAAAGTAAACATACGCAGTGTCCATATACAATTCACACGTCTTGCATCCGAGCTGATAAAGCAGATCGAGACAGGGGATAGAAATGAAGCTGAGCAGATGTGAGTCGCTGCCTGACCCCAAT
>JBAJHX010000076.1:13588390-13598620 GCA_037176925.1 Amniataba percoides
ATGTTTTAGTACGACTTTGGTAAGAAGCTGCGCTGCTTGATGGATTGTTGGAGCATTACGGCCACCGTAGTCAGGAGTTTCACGGAGTAAAACTGACTGTTTTGTTTCGCTTAAGGCGCCTTATAATCCGGTGCACCTTATAGTCCTGAAAATACAGTATATAGTTGTCCTACTGGAGTATCTAAAGTATTAGCAAGTTAAATGAAATGCTTTTGTTTTATCAGCATTTACTGTACCATCACCAAAAATGCTATAAAAATAGGAGACTGTATCTTCCCTCCTGATAACAGCTGACACAACTTTTAATCAAGCTACCGCTCAAAGTGTGACCACAGATCAATGACTGCAGAGCAAGCCAAAGACCATCCATCGCTCCCCACCAGTCTCGGGTTGAGGCTCCCACACAAGATTCACTTTTCAGTCCCAGGACCTAAATTTTGTTACTGACTGACGACATTCATGACTCTGATTAGTGAAAACTGCTTATAAAGTCATGCTGTGCAGCCAAATGTTGTTCAGACTCAGAGAACTTTATCTGAAATCCTCGGGGAGATCACAAAGTTTCCAGACACCACAATACGGCCGGATGCACAAAGATATTTTCATTTTAATGATGGTGCAGCCGTTAAAACACGGAGTCTCGGATTTGAATATTTCATCCCGTGTAAACAATATAGATCTTCAGTAAACGACGTGTAAAATCACTGCTGGTTAAAAATGCTTCTCCGCTAAATGTCGTGACTTTTCATATTTATGACAAAGCTACAGATGAACAGTTTTTGCACAATATATACATATACATTGCACATTTTGCCATATTGCACATTTTGCCAAATTTTCCAGCCTTACTTTGTAATTATCCGTCTTTATTCTGTTTATTTTTATCTTATTTAACTATACTTATTTAACTTAGCTTAAGTTATTTATTGATCTTTATTATAATATTCTATTTTTATACTTTTCTATACTATTCTTTTCCTATTTCTCTTGTTGGACTTGCACTGGGACCAGGGTAACTAATTTCGTTCTAGCCCATGTTTTTACATCTGTTGAATGACAATAAAGAACCTTGAATCCTTGAATCCTTGAACTGGACAAGGACCAAGCTGAGCTCCAAGTCTGCAAGCCGCAACATCCAAAGGACAAAGGAAGTTGCCGGAGAGCATGGAAATGCCACGGTTGTCATATTTCACCGCGAGGCCTCTCTCTCCGAGCGGTCCTGCCCCTGCTCCGCCCCACCGTCCCCCTTCATCTTCCTCCTCGCCCTCCTTCTCCTCATCATCGCCTTGTCCCCGCACGCTTCCTGCTGATGGATGAGCTCATTTGCTGCAAATCTCTTTCGAGTCAAACCGGGACACCGTCGTTGCCTCGCTGCTTCCTCAGTGGACGCACAGAATGAGCACGGCGCGTACCTGCATGAATGCACACAGGAAATGCATGTTCCAATACATATATCTAATGGGGGAAAAAAACAAAAAAAAACATATCTTCTGGAAATGGTCCGTGAAGTGGCCTCGGTCTGTGTATTTCAGCTAGTACCCAGGAGTAACACACATACACAAAACAGTGTTGTCAGTATTGCATTTGTCTTTAACAGTGCCTCAGAGAGCTGAATCAAAAGAATTGTAAACGCAATAACACGGAGCGGGAAACTGCAGAGGACGAAATTGCCTTGTTTTCCCTCCTTGGTGATTTACATTGTATTATACCAGAGTATTTTTGTTCACTTTAGTCATAGAGACAATGGATTGGCAACGGGCATGGCTAAAGCAATTCAACGAATGAATTTCTTCAACCAGCAGCATTGTTTTATGTCAGATCGAGGTCCAGGCGTCACTCCGTATTATTCCTGACTCACTGCTGGCTGCGCTAACTTGTAAAACGGCTTTCCAGAAATATATTTCCATAGATAAGCTGACTCCATTCAGATGTGTCACTTCTGATACGTCTCTCTATTCGCCGGCCAGCCAGCCTGCGCGAGCGACTGAGCCGGCCTCACAATAACTATGATGAATGCAGTGTCCACGGGGACAAACCAGCCGTTTGACACTTCATCCCCCTTGATGCATTAGCTGCTAACATCCCGTGGATTCGTGGCGGGCTGCTCTCCTCTGAGCATAGGTGACTGTAATCATCTTACAAATGGCAAAGTCTTACTTCAGATGCATTTGTTAGCAGGAAAAGAGTTTTTTTTTTATTAAAGGAGGGGCAGTAACTCTCTCTGCAGGCCTTCAAAACCGTGTGTGAAGATCCTCATATTGCACTGTGGGCGTTTAAAGTAAACTGGGTCATGGGTGCGTTTCCTCGTCCTTTGACTGCGAGTCCGAAATGTGTTTGCATCTGGGTTGGAAAATTTGATTCGCGACACTCTTGCCGTGCAGAAGGAGGATCAGCGTCCATTAAAAGCAGATGAAGCTCGACTCCTTTCGGATGGGGCCGCTGTAGCCTGTGGGGGGGGGGCGCGTTAGTGATGAATGAGAGATAGAAGCCCTGCCATGAAATGAAAGGGATCACACACACACATACACAGAAAGATATGAAAATATCACTTGAAAAGGGTATTAGCAGTTCAAGGGAGGAAAAAGCAGGAGGGACCATGAAGACTTTCTGATCTTTAGCAGCTGCCAGATGGGATGAATCCGAAATCGGAGGGAGATAGCAGAGAGAGAGAGAGAGAGAGAGAGAGAGAGAGAGAGAGACAGAGAGTTTGCATTTCTTCAAATGAGCCTCTTTATTTTGGGCGAGATGAAAAAAAAACTGGCAGCCATCTTTGAAGTCAATCCTGATTCAACACATCAAAATGATTTGGTGATGGTGTGTTTACAGGGGGCGGGATCAGGCTCTCCTTCCCCCTATCACACACACACACACACACACACTCACACACACACACACACACACACACACACAAAGACAAACAGTACTGACTCAAGTTATTAAAAAGAAATACTCACGTGTAGTTGTGGCAGGTGTTTCCGGGTCTCCGGTCTCCGGGGAGCGTCCATGCGGCCCACACACACACACACACACACACACACACACGCTGAGGCTTCAGTGTGTGTGTCACGTGTCAGACTGAGTTAAAGTGTGGAAACGTTTCCGCGAGCTCAGTTCCAAACTTCGGCCCCACGCGCAGTTTCGCCCGTTTCCCATGGTAACGGCGAAATGAAGCTCCGCCCACCAGGAAGTGAAAGTTGCAGGATGTGGCCAAAAGTATGTGGACGCCCTTATGTACCTTTGTGTGAGCTGCTGTAAGATTGATAACATTTGAGGCACCTTTTTTTATTGGTTTAAAAGACATTAAAGTTTATTAAAAAAGGAGACATTTAACCATTAATTGATTAATTGATTAGTGATTAGACAGTCATGGGAGCTTCATGACAGATCTCTGTCAGTCGTTGGTTTACACTTATGTCTTAATCATTTGCTTTTATATCTTGTTTCCTTTTCATTTAGTTGATTGACTTTTGCCTATTTTCAACATTTTATTTTTTACTGTTGTTTTATTATTGTATTATTTTTTTTTAGTCCTGAAAGAAATCTATTTATTGTAATGTTTTTCCTTTGACTTTTTTGGACTGTGCTGTTTCAGTCATTCTCTGTTGAAGCACTTTGGGCTGCTTCGAAGTATGAAAGGTGCTGAGCCGAGAATTAAATAAACTGCCATGTGATCTAAAAAATAAGTGTGAAATTTTAAAATAAGTTTAAAAGTTTAAAATAAGTGACCAGAGACTGTGTGTGGAGTTTGCACCACCCAGAAAATATCAATTCCAATCAGAAAAGCATTTAATTGAACTTTTTTTTGGAGGCTTTGTTTTTATTAAGTGTCTTAGTTAGCCTAATCAGTAAGATGGCAGCAAGCAATGTGACAAACGTAAACGGATGCAGCTGTAACCAATGTTATTTATAACGCAGCGTTTTCCTTCTGTGACAAAAGCACATTAACGACAGCTTTGTTCTCAGTATAAGCTCTGACAGTGTGACAGTGAACCAGCATGTAAAAGACCAGGACCCTGAATCTGATGCAGCAAAATGGGATTCAGCCATCATTAATTATTTACATCTGTGTTTTTCCTGTCTTGGCTTTTCAAAACATCTGCCATTAACAAGGCCTGTTGTCCTCTAATTGTTGTCTCACTTTCACATTACATTGGGTGACACGTACAGAACCGGCCTGGCCACAATAACTCGTTTTTCTGCAGGATTCATATCACTCACCACTGAGATTGCAGATGTTATGAAACCATCAATCACACTCACAGTATTGTGACTTTATTGATTTTGGTGGTGAGTGAGCCAAAGCCATTGTGATAGTTTGGGTTTGGCAAAATCACTGCTCCGTGTGTGAGACAGCATGCAATCAATCCAAATTAATAAATCAAGGTAATGTTACAGAATCAATAATAATTTCCCCTCAGATCATCAATCTACGTTTTCACACTTCATCTCTTCAGCACCATTTCAGTCCTCGCTGCTTAGAGAAAACATTCAACATGCTAATTGTAAGGATTAGTAGGTTAATCTATTTTAGTATATAGACAAAGTAAAGAAGAGTGGGAAAACACAATCAGCAGACACTTTGAATTTACCCTGTTAAACCGGACTGACTCGACCCTCTGCCACTAATTAACAACCAGAGAAGAGGAACTAATCAGAGAAATCAGCTGCTGGTGTTTTGTTGGAAACCTGCACACACGTGTTGTTTTCTGTTTTCACCCTACTAACCACAGAAAAAATAGAGAAAAACAACTAAAAAGCAAAGGTTAAAAAAGATTTCATAATTCAGTATCATGTTTTTTCATTTAAGGTTAAGCTGTAATCAGCAGCTCATTAGCTTTTTATTCCCAGATTAAATGTTATTGTTGTTCTGGAGGTATTTAGTGAGCTTTCCAGGTATCAATGAGCCTTGTTTACCATTAATGGGTGAATGGTGGACTAGCATCTGTTTGCAGTTTTGAATACAAGCGTTTGAGGGGAAAATATTAAAAACCGTAAAGAAAAACTCGGGAAAAACTAATATATCTGAAAACAAATAATTTATCACACGTTTTAAAATATTTTTTCAATGTTGTACAATAATCTCACCAAAATAAAAGTTGTTGAAAAGTTTCAACAATTTTATCTCCGCCTCAACCTTCCAAACTAGTCTGGAAGAATAACATGAACATCTTGGTGCACCGTGGGCACATTTCCCTTTAATGTGAACAGGATGGAAGTCTTTGCTGATGGTTGAAACGGAGGAACCAATTTTTCAGGCAACTCAAGCAGCGGCAGAGAATCCCAATTTAACCTCTCACAGCATATCCTACAGACAGAAACTGTGGGTGAGGCATCACACAAAGTGTCAGAAACATCTGTTCAATCTGTTTTGTGCTCCAGTGGACGGTATGCTGAGATCTCAGGGCACACGGCTCTAAAAATGAAACACTGACAAGTCTGTCACACTTGATAAAAGAGGGAACAATAATAATCCTTTTGAAAGTACCGAGCAAAAGAAAAATGGAGAGGAAGGGAGCTTTTGTACACTCGGTACACACACGTGCCACTGAGACGTTCCAGATAACACAAGAAAGAGCATTTTGTGTCCTTCTCGGCCCCTAGTAGAGGTATTTCATGCTCCAGATGAACCGCTGCCACTGCGTGTCCTTTGAGGGGTGAAACACAGGGGGAAGAGACACTATCACCGACTCATGACAAGACTGAGGAGCCCCGTCACCACCGACAGAATAGAGTTTGCTGGGATGTGAGAAGAACGGTCTTCAGGCAACAAATGCAACGGTTCAAACACAAACTGGCCTCAGCCAACTGCTCGCTATTTGCCATCGCGCCCTTAAAAGTTATAAATACAACTAATTAGTCTGCCGCCTTCTTCAGGCCAGCGAGAGGTAACGGCCCCCCCTCCACACCCATCACCCGATGCCCACACACCCTTCTCATGGGATCGGCATGAGTGCTTAATAAGTGCTAAAACAGACAGGAGCACTATATAAAGCCCCTCAGAGATTTCTCCGGATCACCACCCTTAGCTTTGGGAAATCCTGCTTTTATCATTCCCTTACTCATTAAGGGGATTTTAATTGCTCAGATTTTAGCGAGCTAACCCCGAGAGTCCAAAAGTTACTCGCTGACTATCATAGAAAAAAAGAGCTGAATTTATTTTATTTTTTTTATCTTCTCCTAAAGTTGATTTTTCTCCTGTTTAATTTCGCTTCTCGAAAACATGAGCGAGCAGGCCAAAACAGAGCTGCCATGTGGGGAGAGCGTCACGGGGGTCCACTGGTACCCCCTGAGAAAATGGTGGCAGTCCAGCCGGATTTTCAATCAGGATCTTGGCCTGACGCCTTCCCTGGAGCCGGGGGACCCTCGGTGGATGGATGCGGACCGGCTCCAGAGGAGTTTGGCAGCCTGGTCAGGGTACTTACCCGCTCCGCTGTTTGTGCCCTACATCTCTGGGCCGATGCATCATCCCGGCCAGCAGATTAGTAAGGAGCAGTACAAGTGGAGGGTCAGCTTGGATGTGGCTCACTTCTCCCCCTCAGAGATTTCTCTCAGCGTCAGAGACGGCTTCCTTGAGGTCGGAGGTACAAAACAGTTCTGTTAATTAAACAGCTCTAAAAGTTCACTTTATTAACATAGCTAATTACTTTTACCCACTGGATGGTTTCGGCTCTTAATAAAGCATAATAATAATAATCTTATCCATCTAATATGATTATCTGATAGAGTAAGAGAGTTATCTAAAGAGACGTCTCTCATAGTTCACAGAATAAACCCTTTAAAATTAAACGAGGACGGAAAGGAAGCTGAATGTAACAAAATTAGAAAGCTGCTTAAATAATGTGCTCCGGGAAATCACAGCTCTGTGGCAGAAATTAATTTCTGTGTTGAGTGGTTGCTCCGCGTTGCCTGATTCCTCTGTGTGTCCTCACATTCTTCCCCATAAATGGTAATCCATCCCCAGGGAAGCACGAGGAGAGGCCAGACGAGCATGGATTTATTGCCAGATGTTTTACAAGGAAATACAGGTACGCAAAGTAATCGTTGATATTAACCTGCAGATGATGAAACACACACAGTTTAAGCCATTCGAGACGCCAGTCAGCAGCCAAGAATGCAGCACTGAAGGTGTTTTTTAACTGTCTCCGATCTCTAAAATGCTCACTGAGCTGAAAAATTAGATTATGCACGTCAGTTTCAGTGTTTGAAAAACACTGGCACTTTGTATGTAGGGACGTTTTAAGCACCATCCTGTCTTTTCTCAGGCTCCCAGCTGAGGTTGATGTGGCCAAAACTGTATCTACGCTTTCTGTCGATGGCATCCTGACCGTGGAGGCTCCAGTTCCAGAGACCGCCGTCCCTGCTGCTGTCGTCATTCCCATAAAGGTGACCACAACTATGCATGAAAAAAAGGAACTGTTTGACATTTTAGGTGAAATGCTGATATGCAGAGATCAAAATAACTCACATACATGTTCTGTGAATGTTAGTCTACAGCTTAACTCAGTGATATTATAGCTAATTTGTTTAATCACATTTACATTTTGTTTGTTGTATTTGTTTTGATTAAACCAATGAGAATCAATTTTCTGATTAGTTCAGAGGTTAAATGCATGTTTTTTGGTTAGAGCCAGTATTTATTGCCAAGGTAACCTGACCAACTGCCTTTGGTGTGTATAGTAATCAGCAGAAAGACATGAGGCCTGTAGCTTTTTATCCCCCCCCACCCCCCATACACACACACACTTTCCCTCTAAACTGATTTTCAAGTCGCATCCTGAACAATATCTGCTTATTGCATCCAATTCAATCTCCCTCTTGAGTTTCCATTTATGAAAGGACTGGCACACAAATTCCGTATTGAGGTGGGCCATGAAAGCAAACCTTTCATCATAACCACTCATTTCATTTCACCACTGACATTTTCAGCATATTTATGCACAAATGCAGGTGGAGATGGAGGAAAAACTGGAGAAAGAAGAAACCCCTGATGCAGACTCGGATACCTGCAGAGCACCGGAGGCTCCAGACTTTCCATGCGCAGAGGCTGATGGGGAAGAGTCTCCTCTAGAGGTCCATGGAGATCAGGCCCACCCTGGCAGTGCCACAGCTGGGCTTCAGCAGCATGAAGAGAGGAGGGAACAGGAGGAGGAGACCCATGAAAAGCCAGTTGGAGAGTCCCACCCTTCAGCGCCTGCAGATGGCGAAGGCACAGAGACTCCTCAAGATTCTTCTAAGCACGACGCAGCCCCGGAAAGCCAAGAAAGCCCAGACACGTCCAAACAGCCAGAACACAAAGAACCAGCCGTGGACGGAGAGATCCAGGTGATGGCAGGCTCAGGGGAGGCTGCCGAGGAGATCTCCCAGCCTGAGGAGCCAGAGCTGGGAGAGAAACCACCGAGCGAGGCCCTGAGCCAGGAGCTGGAGGCCCCTGACATAAAACACACTGAGTGAAAACACAAAAATCACCAAAATGCTGCACGTACCATATATTGACAAAATACTCAAACTGCTCGCATAGCTTGCCTTGCACCAGTTCTACAGATGCATGTTAGTCAAAAAGATAATAGCCACATACCCACGCTGTCTTTGGAGCTCCAATAAAGCAATAGCATATGAAAATGTCAAATATCGTGTTGGTGTTATTCATCGTTTCTGCAAAAAAATTTTTATCTCCTCTTTATCTTAAAATGAATTGAGGGCAATCTACGTGTGAATTTGCAACTGTTTATGAATAAGCAATCACATTCATGAGCATCTTATTCATAGTTACCCCTTGAAAATACGTGAGCACAAAATTAAAAGAGATTAATTATCGCGCTGTTTCAGCTAAGAGGTTTTGACATTAATCAGATACTATACGTTTACACAGCTGTGCATTAGTCACTTCTACATGAGTAACTAACCCGAGGAGAAACTGGCATGCTTCCCATTATGCTGTTGCCATGGCAGCGCAGGTCCACACATATCTAATACCAATAAATACGACAGTTCATGTGAGCTGGCACATCACACAAAGCGGCGCCTTTGCACAGTCGAAACTGCGGAGGCCTTTTTTGTTGTTTCCACAGTGCGACTCCAGTTTGGAAACTTTTTGAATTCAAACTGATCCTCCCTCTTGATTCCAATACACAGAGAAGATTACATTATTTTGCATCACACAACATGCAATGGAACTGCCCCAATTTTTTTTGCACTTGCATACAAAAGCTTTGGCGCTGCTGCCTCTGTGCGTTCGGCCCATTCTGCAGCGGTGCCAATCTCACCCGGCACTAAGCCCTCTGTTAATCTGCTGCCCAATTCCTTCTGTTATCCAACAATAACACCACAGGCTCCCTGGCTCCCTGGAACCGGGCCCGTGAGTGCCGCGGTTCTCAATAAAAGACACAGATGTTAAGGCACACTGGGAGATTGGCTGGACATGTTTATTCCATCAGCCAATACAAAGACATCAACAGAAAAAGAAAGCAGGAAACAAACGTCTTTGGCATATAAGTCAGTCTGTCCGCTCCACCAATCATGCAGCCATCTTCCTGAATGCTCTGATAGAAAAGAAAATGCAAACCACATTGCAAACACCTCAGGTAAATGTTTATAATGAATTGGCACATATTAAAGTATATTTACAATACACTTTGGTAGAATACCATATTAATGCACACAATTCACCCTCTAATGACGCCAGAAAAGGTAAATTACTTTCGTTTCTTGTCAGTTGAAGAGACATTCATAAACTCAAAAGATAAACAACCGTGGAACTGAAGGAAGTCAAGGCACTCTAGTTCATAAAAAGGCACATTTGTCATTTTTTAAAAACTAAATAAATCTTAAACAATACAGCTGATGCAAAGACTGTTTCATCAGATTCACTGCATTTTAATATAAATACAAATATAACTCTGATTCTTGATAAGAAAATACAGTGTCACATTAACTGAGTAGTTACTGAGAATGCTATGACTCAAAATGTGATCGTTGGGATATATCCATACATCATATTAAAGACTCTGTAAGCTGTTTGAACGTTTGTGACCTGCAGTACCCAGAACTCTGGCCTCACTTTATCACTGTTACCTGCTTTCTAGTCACAGAGCTAAGCTTTTCTGGTCACCACCTTTCTTTGGAATAGGAAACAACAGAACAAACTAAAAAAAAAAACTTCTGATGCAGTAGGCACTTGGATTTTTTCATCCAAATGGTTGTAGGGCTCTTAGAAGATTGTGGAGATACTTC
>JBAJHX010000076.1:13598720-13655958 GCA_037176925.1 Amniataba percoides
AACTTCTGATGCAGTAGGCACTTGGATTTTTTCATCCAAATGGTTGTAGGGCTCTTAGAAGATTGTGGAGATACTTCCAAAACAGCAATTAAAGCAAAAACAAATATCACAGGCTAATTATTTTTCATTAAAACTGATGCTTACTGGGTGAGTCAAATGTAATAGTACTAAATGGGAAGCATAAACTGGACTTACTTATGAAATGGAAACATCAAACTATGGGGGACATGAGTGAAAATATACATCTTAAGTTGCAGGTGCTTCTGGGCATTTGTATCTTGGGCTTTCATTTAAAATGAAAAAGAACTGGGGCGAATCTACAGCATCAGTCAGTCAGTATGAAGAAGAAGGCTGAAGGCCACGTGTTTCATAACAAACTTGTAATCAGTTGTGCTGTCGGGAGGTGGGGGCTTAGACCGCAGGGGCCTCTTGGGGCTTGGGAGCCTCCACCTCCAGTGTTTCGCCACCCAGGGAGCCCTCGTTGCTAAAGAGGTAATATGGAGGCGTCTGCCGTGCTTCGATGATGAGGACGCCCTCAGGGGACAAGGAGGCGAAGACAGTCAGGGGGTCCACATCTATCGGTATCCTGATGAAAAAGGAGAGGAGAGGTGAGAAAAAAGTATACGGTGTGAGTGTTTTTTTTTTATACAAGGATAGAAGTGTAGATGTAGCTGAAGTTTACTTGGTGGAAAGTTTGCTGTGTGCGTTCAGCATGTTTAAAAGCACGTGTGGGAGGAACAAAAATGAGGAGAGCGGCGAGGAGAGTTCGCCCAGAGAAGCAGTTCAGCTGCTGCTTGGAGGTCGTGCAAAACTCTGTAACATTTTCTTTCATAAGAGCTGCTGCGCAAACATAGTTAAATGCTGGGATACTTTACTGACACTTTTTCAATACCCATAAAAAGCCTGCAGTCGGGTGATTTTAGCACTGTGGAGAGAGAGAGAGAGAAAAAGACTTGGCTCTGGATTTTTGACTGTTATTACAGACGTTCACCCTGTCTTACTTGGCTAGCACTCACTCACAAACACCTTCTCACACCTGGGAGGTGAACCGAAAGCTATCAGGAGTTTTCTTTAAAAATCTTACAGCTCTGTGACGAGTAGGTGGGAGAGAAAACACACAGTCGATCCTCGTGTGATGTTTGCAAAAATTGGTACCAATTAACGAGAGGGTTTGTCTGTAGAGGTTTAACACCTGTAACTATCCATCGGTATGTGCTTTCCTAACCTGCTGCTCTCATCTCTGAGACAGGGCTTTTTTTTCTTTTTTGCTTCCTTGTTTAATTTTTTCACACTTCTCATGCTGAAAGTGATATATTTTTCAGAGCAGGGTGGGATAATTGGCTCCAAAAACTTGCAGGCAGATAAAAAGTGTTGATAGAAAATCAGCCACAGCTGCACTATGTAAGACTTTACTTCCATAAAACCATGTATACACTTTAGGAACAATTATATTTAATGATTGTAAATTATGAAAGATATTTAATTATCATTTTTCCCCCCTGTCACTTAGGAATGAAAGCTCTACAAGAGCTGCTGCAGAGGCAAACACACACAGATCCTGGCAAGCTCTGTTCTTTGTCAGACAGCGCGGCCAAATATGGGTATTGTAGGTTTTCAGCGAGAGCAGCCAAGTGTCTTAGGAAGTTAATATAAACATCAGGCTGCCCGTTCAGAGGAGGAGACCGTCGGTTCACCTCTATTTAATTAGAGAGGACCCTCCACAAGCTTCCCACTCCACTGAGAAATATAAGTCAGAAGGGACTGAGAAACTCTCCTCACAGAAACAGGCAGACAGTCAGGTCTATTTGTGCCTCCAAATATCACATGCAGGTTTACACGTCAGCTTCAATAACTCCCTCTGGACTAAGCCCACAAAATCAGAATGAAGACGTGGAAAAACTAAAAAAAAAATGAAAGAAAATGAGGAGTACACAAAAATCTTAATAAGCTTGTGAGGGGAAAATCATATGAATACCAAGCATGAATATCATACAGCTAGAAAAGCAATAGGGGCCATCAGTGGGTGAAAGCCAATTACAAAAAAAAATAAAGAGAAAGTTGTAACAATAATAGAAATACAGTCCAATAGTAGGATTATAGTAAATCCAATTTAGATAGAAGGAGACCAATACAATGTGTCCACAGAGATAAGTTGCAGGAAGTGGGTCTCTGAAAATGTCTTGACTTTATTCCAAAGCCGCGGTCAGGTAAGCGCTGTGATTGGGTGGACGGCAGCTTGGAGGATGTGTACGTGGGCGTGTGTGTCCTTATACAAGAAAAACACTCATATAGAGTTCATATATAATACTATGTACTAAACAGCAGCATAAAGCATCACTTTCTAGCATGATTCATTCTCAGACCTTTTAGGACAATTTATTTTCACAGTGACGAAAACTGCTGTCACCTCATCCTACTTCAGATAAAACATTTGCAAACAGCATGAGAAAAAGAATTAAATCTGCCGTGTAAAATAATTTCATGTATTTTTAATTAAAGTTTTGAAACGAGACTAAGAATACAGCCACGTCAGCTGCCTCTGTCACGCTGTGGTTAAGCACAGCAGTGCTTTGAGCTAACCAGCATGCTAACTTTCTGATGCTTAGCAGGATTTATTCTGCTGCTGGACTCTGTTTTTCTACAGTTATTATAATTAGGATTATAAAAGCAACTTTCTTTATATTTAAATGGCCCTTTTCTACATTTATGGCAAGGAATAGCATTCATTTTACAGGTACTTGGTTGTAATCTGAAATATTGTAGACTTTTTCATTCTGAATTGATCGTTGCACTGTGGTGGAAATTTGAAAGGATCACATTATTCTGAGGGGAAAATGAATGTGTTGAAAATGTCACAACAGTCTATTCAGTGGCTGAAATATCAACTCATGCAGGCTGTAGAGGAAAAGTCAAGGGTTCACAAAAGTCAGGGGATTTATCCTCTGGGAACCATGAATGTCTGTGTAAAATGTTCTGATCTGTGTGGTGGAGACTTTTCAGTCAAAACCACTAATAACACCCTCATGGTAGCTCGGGATGCAATATCACAACAATCTTTAGTATTCCTCCTCCGGGAAACATAAATGTGTTGTTGCGATATTTCAATCCAGCATGGTTACAAATAATTTAATAATTAATTTTTTCTGTGTTGTACTGTAATTGTGTCCGTGACAAATAAACGTGACTTGATTTGATCTGTTGGTAGTTATAACAAATTTACCTGGTAAACATATTGTTAAGCTAGTATCTGATTTGGTGTAAGTCAGTGTTAATGTTGTTGTTTTTTTGTTTTTTTTTATCATTGCCCAGCTCTTGCCACACACACACATACACACATATACACACACACACACACACACACACACAGACCTAAACAGTATCTCTACCTCTCTGCCTTCCTTCAAGGAGCCAATTGCGGCAAAGCAAAGTTGCCCCTTCTGACAAAGTCAAATCACTCAGCCAGCCCATTACGTTGGACTCCGGCAGAAACCTTATCTGTCCAGCTCGGGGAGTTTATTTACCTCTGGCAAGCGCACATTTTATCTCAGATTGATTCTGTACAGCTGCCAAAAACCTGTCCAATATGTTTTTCCCCCGCAGAGATGCCGAGGCAGAGAGAGACAAGACAGTGAGGCCGGACAAGGGTGAGTGTGTATTTGTGGAGTGTGTGTAGCGTGTAAAACATATAACCCGCATGCACCTGCCCGCACATCCAGACGCAGTGCACACGGGGACTGAGTGAGTCCAGCAGCATCATATGTGTCAGGATAGAAACAAGAACAAGAGCTTCTTGAGTAACAAAGCACTCACAGTGTGGACTTTCACACAGTGGGCTACATGACCCGGGCTTTTCAAGCTACCTTTGCACTCAGAACTGATGTAATTTGGTTAATAGCTGACAAAACAACAGAGAAATTCACCCTTGGACCTTACTGTTCTATTTATTATGTGTGTTTTCTGTCAATACTTTCTGTACTGGATTTTTTTGCACCTACTTTCCTGTCTCTTCTGCAAATTCTGCATGAACCTGTTTCGCATTTATTTGTGGCGCATACATACAGTGGTGGCAAGTAATGTTTAAGTGCATTTAGTCTACCAGTGTACTGGTAATTGTGAGGTTCTTGCATGTAAATGGTTGTACATGGCTTTAAATTTCTACTCTACTACATTCAGAGGAAATACTGCATTTATACAACATTTCTCTGATAGCTTCTAGTTACAAGTTAGTCCATAGACAATGATACTGAATATAAAAATATGTCTTGGATAAAATATGTCATAATTTGACAAATTTAACTAACTGATGATATTTAACATAGCTGATGTTCAATTTTAACTTGTTACAATATGAAAATGCTACTTACATATTAATCTGTGGTGATCTAATCTGGTGATATAACAATATATTACTCTGAAAGAAACCATTTTTTACTCCTCACACTTTCATGATACTTCCATACTTTTGCTTTATCAAATAACGATCATTAACATAATCGATCTAAATGTCAAGCTGACGTCCTCAAGATGTTTGTTCTGTCTGTTTTGTATTCACTTCAGTATCAAAGGATATACGAGAAATTGTACAAAGAGCTCAAATAGTGATTTAAATGAAACTTTTTGTGAAAGATCACAAACAAATTGTCTGGTTGGTTTAATCTTTAACAATATGGTGTGTAAAGATTAAAAGTACCATATTTTCTTCTGAGTTATATGGGTGTAAAAGTCCTTAAATATTGTATTTAAATACAATACTTACTGTCCCTGAAAAAGTGAAGTGTACTGGTATCATTATTATATGAAACAGAATGAAAAAGTAGCAGCGCTTCAGTTCAGACTAGTAAAATGACTTCTATCTTTCGCTTTCACATCAGCAGAGGATTTGGGTATCGAGGTCAGTTATTTATAATATGCCTCCGTCCAGAAACCCCCCCCCCCTCTCCATACATTCAGTGTGTCATTGGTTTCAGGTTTGGCTCAGCTGATGAGCGCAGGCCTGATCTGGGGGCTTTCCAATTAAAAGGATTGTGATATGAACAGTGTGGGGCGAGCACAACTGCTCACTAATTAGCCAACAGGAAATTAGCAGAGCTGGAGCGACGCGCCAGTGAGACGGCGATTCGCACCAGCGATTAGCGCCGCTGTTTGAAGTCTTTCAACTGCCCAATTAAACGAGCAGAGGCGGAGAGCCGGCAGGTTGTGGAAACTTCTGTGGCCTGTTTGGCTTGGACGAGCTACAATATGATAAGAGTACAATATGTAAGACATCTGTGCGGCCCCGCTCCACACGCCGACACGTCTGCATGCAACGTCTGCGTCAGGATTTTAGAGTTGGAGCGTTGTTTTTTTTTTCTGTCAGCCGAAACTGCTCGGAGTTGACAGGTCTTGGCTGAAGGGTTGTTTGTCCACTCAAAGCTGAAATGACTTTGGAGCATCTGTTCAAAACTTTTTAGTTAGAGAGGAGAAAAAAGCTGACAGACTTTTATATTCTTCAGAGATAAATAAACAGCAATGATGTACGACACTCTGATCAATTGGCATTTAATGCTCAGAGCATCTCTGCTTTTGTACCATTTGAACACACTTATGTACATGACAGTACTCAGCGAGCATGCAAAGTGAGCACACGGAGAACCTTAAAAAAACACGTTGCATGAAATATTTCTTTGTTGAAAAAGCAGCTACTGTATTTGTTGCAGAAGGAAGTAAAAATAATGGGAATAAAAGAGACGTATAAGACAACATATATAAAAAAAGACCAAAAGCGCTTAAACTGTAGAAGGATAAAAAAACAGGCCTGTCAGACCTGACATGTCGACTTGTTTCTCTGACACTGACTGCATGTGTACGGTTTGTGAGTAGCTGAACTGAAAAATGATTTTCCTCAGACAGTTTCTTTCATTTTCTTTTTATAAATTCAAAGACGTAAAACATTAAACGTGTCACATTAAAAATAAGATAAAGATCAGAAAATGGACACTGAATGTAAACAGAAACTTTGCCAGGTTTCAAGGAAACTCTTTCAGGGCAAAATGAAAGGACAGTAAAGTAATTTTCATTCTGCACTGCCACAGAGAAAATCTAAATTCTGGTAATATTTCTATTAGTCCACAACTTAAACAGATGATTCTCAGTTTTCACTTTTCAGAGTCATGTCAGATGAGAGGGTGGACAAACAATTGATGTTTTATAATCAGCGTTAATAAGTTTTAAGGATACGTGGTCATAAATGTGATGAAAATTGAAGTTTGTGTCCATAATGGGCAGAAAGACAGAGTGGAAAACAAAGTGTGGCCACAGCTATCGGTCACCGTGCTCGCTGAGACGATACTCACTGTATCTTCTTTGTGAAATTCTTTGTCACTATACCTCCTTCTTCCTGCTTCTCTTCATGTTTTCCTGTTGAAAAGAAAACAGCAGCAAATAAGCGACCTTAAGTTACATCACACATGATGACGTTCAACATTGTGCAACAGTTTAATGAGGTCACGGCCCAAAAATGACTTGTCAGTCATACAGCAGGGCGTCGATCACATAAACATATATCATCACTCTTGACACCTTCAAATGTATCCACGAGCTTCATTATGGAAGTAAATCAAAAGCTGCTGATGACACTGAGATCAAAATACAAATGTTCCATTTGGCACGTTCACTTTTCCATTGCTCAATTCCAGCACTGTTTTTGCATCGCGCCCTCTGGGTGGGTTGCAACGAACATGTTCAAATAACAAAAACACCCTTTTTGTTCTTTACTTTCCTCTAAGAAAGAAACTCAGACATGCTGAAGTTGTGGAACAGCTACGCCTTGGAAAGCCCCCCCCTGTTCCCTCCCCTCCACCTTCTCCCCTGTTTATGGTCGTTTCATCTCTCGGGCTTGCTAGCAGCTGCTCTGGGGCTGCTAAATATCACCGCCGCCGCCAGCAGCGTGGCCCGCCCCACCCCTTAACCCCCGTCTGCACTCCAGGCTCGACTATGCGCTACCCTACACCCCCGCTGTGACGCCTCTGCCTGCCAAAAGTGCCGGACTCCACCAGAGATCGAGGTTGGAGCAAAACTCCAGAGAGAGAGCTGTGCTAAGATCACCGGTGAAGTCATGAGATTATTATTTCAACCGCGTCATGACTTAAGACTTAAAAGTGCTCCCCTGATCATCTCCCTGAGATATTTAATGAATAATGAAGGTTTAGTCAGAGAGCAGACCAGCTGCCGCTCCTTGTTGTCAAGTTTCTTACGAGAGGAAGCCCAATTTCAGATGCTCTGTAACACTGTGTTCTGGGAGGAGATCTTATCATAAAGGATGATGTGCTGAAATGTTTCTCTGCCTGTACTATTACAGCTGTATGTTTCAAATCTGCAGATTTTTCATTACTTCATTAACAGTGTCACAGGAGAAAGCACACAAAGTTCAGTCTCTATGCACTTTGTTAGTTTAAAGCAGCACTCATCAATACTTTACAAAAACAAAGAATTACATGTCTGATCTCAAGTAGCTGCCCTTAACTCTGGAGAGCATTTTACCATCTTTTAGCTCAGGTTTTTTTTTTGTTTGTTTGTTTTTTATGGCTCCCAACTTTACTGCTCCCAACCTGCATTGAAAAGGTTTAGTTAGACAAAACTAGAGAGATAAACAAAGTGGACTGTTTTGCAGCTACAGAGCCAGACAGTCGGTGGAGACCAAACACAAAGCCCAGAGACGTGTTTTTTGCTCCGTGTATGGTGATAACATGTCAGTGTTAGGAGGCTTCAGATTTGTTTCAGCTAGATGCCCTATGTACAGTACAACTTTTCTATTACTTCTCCCTCTGTAACACATGTATCTGCACAGTTAAAAGAAAAAAAACAACAACAACAAACAAATAAAGTGAGTAAAATGTGGCTTATTCCAGTGAGCAGCCAGAAATCTGAAACGCTTCATCTCTAAACTTCTTATTTCCTTTGAAAGTTTAGTCTTTTGCTGGCTCAAAGTGTTTCCTTTTATAACACTAATTAGTACAGCAACTGTTTATTTTGCTTGTATAATAAAAATCTTTCTTTTTAGTAAGATTAAGATTTAATTCAAATCCACCAGGAAGATTATAATCAACATTTTTAAAACAACTTTCATGAAGATTCAGCAACTTCGATAAAGCCATTTTAATCGTACTCTCAGTGAATTTTAACAAGAGGAAATGTGCTCAGGTGAAATCAAAGCGACTCCTTCCTTCAGTGGCAACGAGGATGAGCGTGCTCGGTTCATCTGGAGGATGTTAAACACTTGTTTGTTGCTTGTATCACACTCCCTGTCACACTTTTAGAACGGGGTCGAATCGCTGCGGCAGACAGGCCCAACATGGCGCTGATTGAATGACCCAACTGGCGTACCAACAATGTGTTTATAAAAAACTCTGAGATGGAGGGGCCTGCTGTCCTCTGCGCCCTCTTCAGCTCCGGGTATCCCTGCAATTCATCCGTCTTTTGAAGCACTAACATGAGGAAGCAATTTCTACAACTTAGTCTGGCAATAAGAGCACTGAGCTAAAACGTGAGCCGAGCAGAGTGAAAACTTGCACGAGGGCTGAGCGTGATCCTATTTCCAGAACATTCCCCCCGTGTTTAATGGCTGCGAGCGGCTTGTCTTATTGTAAACAGAGACTGTTGTCACGGGCCTTGCTTTAAAGCTAAATCGAGCTCATGGGCGACCGAGGGAGTGATTCTCCAGGAATCTGAAACAGGTGTCGAAGCTTGAGGATCTGCCTGCCAACGTGCAGGTCCCCGAAATCTGTCCCGCTCTTCATATCAAGACTCATTAACGCGGAGGCCATGTTGGACCAGCGAGGTTCCTGTTGTGCTGCTTCACATCTGCTGCCAAAGTGACAGAGTTTATTTGGCTGGACTGCTTCTTTTGATCACTAAACTTAGTTTTTTTTTAATGTATTTAACACATGACTGGACGTGGGCTTGTCCACGACTGGTGAAAGCTTCAACAAAAACATTAATGAACTGTGCCGTATCGAGTTTGAGAAACAGTGAAGTCAGTGAAATCTCACCCTGCTAAGAAATAGTTTGATTGGCCAGCTAAAACACATGTAAAACTTACAAATTACTTTTATTAGAATATAACTGTCCAACTAAATGTTCTTTGAACCTTGATCTCCCTCGAGTTTGTTTGAAGTTCAGTTTCGATGCCTTTACCACACAGCCAGAAACACACCTCTGCTTTACTTTTATCTCATTTCATTTCTTTTATCTAAGACTCATATTTATAGATGTTCAATTCAACACATTACAGAACACAAACCCTTCATTCCCATAAGCTAAAGTGAGGGCATGACCTCAGTCTCTTCAATGTCAGCAGCCCTGTAAATGAATTCTTGCTGTTTACCTCGCTGACTCTGTTCACATGCTGTTTAATGTTTCCTCTGCAGGAGGTCTTAAAGCACATGTATCACTGCATCACTTCATTTTATACAGAAGTGTTTAAATGTGCTCAATAAATAAAAGTCTCAGGTCTGTTTCTCACATTAACCTGACCTAGGAAGAAAAAAATCACCTGTTGGATTCACTCTGATTCACTCATCCATCACAGCTGTCACAATATGTAAAAATAAAAGAGCTTTCCTTTCTTTAAAAGCCACCATTACCTCTGTATAGTTCTGTATCCTCCTGAAAAAAAAGTGGTATAACTGTGAGAGTTTGTGCAGCAGCTGTCTGACTCACCTGACACTTCTACAAACCCGTCTCTGGTTTTGACGTTCAGCTCCTCGGGTTTGAAGCTGTGCACGTTCACGCAGACCTTCCAGGGCTCCCCGCCGGTGGAGGTGGGTGAGCTGCGGGAGGGGGGCTCTCCGTACCTGCCGGCGTACAGCGCGGGCCCCCCCGAGGAGGACTGGCGCGGGGGGAAGCCTGTGCGTAACGCGCTGCCGAAGGGCGACGTGCCGAGGCGCGGCCCCAGCCGGCCCGGCCTGGCCCAGCCCGGCCAGTCCATCGCCAGGTCGTCGTGGAAGGCCGGCATCCCAAACTCGTCCTCCATGAACCGGGACGCCAGCTGGTCCCTGAACGGAGACTCTCCAAACGGGTCTCTGGGGAACCTCTGCCGGTTCATGGCGTAGAAATCTCCCTCTGCCATGTCCCGCTGAGCTCGGAAAGCACTTCAGCAAGTTTGTGCCAAACAAGCCGGAAACTTTTCCTTCAGGGCCACAAACAAACAAACAAAGAAAGAAAAAGAGCCTAAAACTTTGGTGGCTCTTGGATGAGGCGCATCCCCGTTACGCACCCGATGATCCAACAACACCCCCCCTCGGTGATCTGTCCCGCAAAAAACCCTTCAGGTGGCTTCCTGCTGGCTGCTGGTTTTATACCGGCCCGTTTCCCACACGATGAGTCGACACAGAGCAAGTGTGGAGAAAGTGCTGGGAGGATCTGGAGAGGAGCTGCACTGCAAAAAAACACCGCCACCTCCTCCGAGGAGCTTCTCACCAGCCCCTCCTGTTTCAAACGCAGCAAAGCGGAGAAACCACCGACTTGTTCTGATCCTAATCTGCTGTTTCAGATTATATTTACGACCCAAAAAACAGATTAAGATCTGATTTAAGATGGAGGGGCTCGCTGATGTGGATTTTTTTTTAATTTTTTTGCAGTGCAGGAGCAACAGCTGAGCAGAGTCCGTCCTCCTCTTTGACCAAATTAAGCTGCAGGCCTCATGTCACTCACACGGGGGGGGTCGGATCGTCCTCCCGGTGACTCATGGGCTTTTTAATAGAAGATCACGCACAGCTTCAGGTCAGAGGCCTGATGTCACGGCCCGGATTCAACAAAACAACCAAGGAGTCAGTTTACTGTGCGGCCTCAGAGCAGAAAACCAGACTGAAATAGAGTTTTTTTTTTAATTTAATTTTATTTTATTCCGAACATGGTTTTATATCGCTTATTCTAAACACGCAGTGAGAGGGAAAGTTGGTTTCACGGGGTCATGGCGGGGACATTTCAACTTCCAGGTGACACATTGTTACGAAGGCTGACACCAGGTAAAATGTAACAGTGTGAAAAAAAACAAAGGCTTTCGCTTATGTGCCGCTTCTGTATGTAAAAGTATGCATAAGTTAACACCGAAACACTGGATCACTATTGCTACATGACTTTGTTATTGGGAGTTATTCAAAATAACAAAAGACATGATCAGACCTTCAGCACAAAGACACGGAGAGTCTGCTGACTGACGCCTGACTGGCACGTTTTGTCTTCTTTTCCTCTTTCTTGGCACGTCCATACCAACATTTTAACATCCAAGGAGGCCCAAAATCACATTCTGTGAATCAAATACTACACATTTTGTACCGTCTGTACAATGCAGATGCATATTTACACCACAGTAATTACATATTCAAAATCATTTTGCACAAGAACCGATGTAAACTTTACATTGTGAGACGGGGAGAGGCTGGCACCGAGTCAGCACTGGTTGTCACTGCTTCAGAGTTTATGAAAGACTTTAGTGCCAAGTTCCTTCCTCTTCCAGCGTCATACTTCCCTCATTCGTCCAATTTAGTTGACATTCAGGGAAATAAGCTGAGAGTATTGAGTGCATAGAGCAGTCTGTCAGGCCCGGAGCAGTTACGCAGACAGCATGATGGATGTGAGATGATTGAGAAACAGAGCTCTTAATTATATGGAAAGGCAGTTTCAAACTTTTCTCCTTTTGCAGATTCAAACTCCGGAGTCAAAACACCCTCGAAATGAACTTTAATCAAGTAGTTTTGGACTTTTTGGAAGCTTATTTGCTTTCTTGCCATGAGTTGGATTGATGAACGTCAAGTTAGGATCAGCAGCCAGTTAGCTTAGTGGAGCATAAAGGTAGAAATTTTACACGCATATTATTTTTTAACACACAATGTGTATTTGAGTTTTAAAGGTACCGGTCGGCACATTTTTCCAACCTTTTTTCCCCATTTCTGTTCTTCATGCTAAACTAAGTTAGCCAGCTGCTTGTTGAAGTCTCATATTTATTGAACAGATCTGAGTTATATCAATCTTCCCATCAAACTCTCAGCAAGAAGGCAAAGAAGTGTATTTTTTTTTACTCAAAATGTCAAACTTTTGATCTGAAAGAAACACACAAAACAAACGTTCATTCTTTGCTCCTCAACATCTGTTTCTACTTTGAGGTTCATGAGTGAGTAACGAGGCAAAACCCAAGAATAATTTACAACAAACCAAAACATAAATACAGCAGTGTCATAACGATCAATTGACATTGTTGCATAGAAAGAGCACTACTGAGATGAACAACAAACTAATAAATATTAAATAAGTAATAAATATGTATGTGGAGCTGCACAATTCAAAGCTTGACCTTTTGTTGTGATGCAACTCGAGAACAAAAATACAGTTGAAACGTTTAGTTTCAGTGTTGTAGCTAAAAAAACATTATTCAAGTAAATTAAAAATCAACCTTATTCATATCAAATAAAGAACAGTCTCTTCTTTCTGTCCTCTTTTGAAATCAAAAGTGTCAAATAGAAACCCAGAGACTCATTTATACAAAAGCAGAGGCAGTCCAAGACGGCAATTTAAGCACAGTAGATGAAAAAAAGTCAGTTATATCTTATTATAAACCATCCTTTTCCCCAAACAAATTAATTACAAGTGTTATTGAGTTGTCAAAGAAAACACCCCCTCTGACTCTGTGAGGATTTTGTCAAAAGAAATCCCCCCCCCGTCCCTGCACGCTGCTTCAATCGCTCTCTGTTGTATTACATGGACTGACATTTCAATTGTTTTCCACCTGATCAGAGGATAAATTAATTTGACATTTGAGCTGACAGGCAGTTTGCTCGCCGTCAGGGCGCCCTCGCCGTTTCATTTTTCAGCAGAAACACGTTTGTTCTCCACCTTGTGAAGTGCCGAGATCAGAGCAATAAACCTTTTTCTTATCCCTGATAACGATCCCTCCGGAGCCATTTGTACACACTCGGATCAAACGGCTCAGCACTTCACTTCACAAACACACGGACCCGACGTGGGGCAGTTACTGTGCGATGTCCCATGAAACTTTAGAGGAGTTTACCTGGTGCATCTGCACTTGCATTAGCCAACACATACCCTCCAAAAATCATTGGATTTCAACCCTTTTTGGCACCTTTAGGCCCTATTATGCATTTTGAAGTCAATTTCAAAATAAATACAAACTATTTTAAAGCATTAATTAAAGGGAATAATTTCATGTGAAGTGCACAGACAAAAAAAAAGGAACAGCGATGTTTCTTTACCAAATACAGGAACACTGTGTCTGTCTAATGTGCAGTTTCTATTGTATATATCTAAGAGATGAACAGTCTCAGGCCATTGTGAGTGCTGATGCAAGAGGATGCAGTACAAGAAGAAAACAAACAAACA
Source organism: Amniataba percoides (assembly GCA_037176925.1). Lineage (NCBI taxonomy): Eukaryota > Metazoa > Chordata > Actinopteri > Centrarchiformes > Terapontidae > Amniataba > Amniataba percoides. The sequence goes on from JBAJHX010000076.1 coordinate 13,612,092, forward strand.
AAAAAGACATTCAGTCTCCAGTGGTCTCTGTGGGTAGAGCGAACAAGACTGCATCAAAGAAAGACGTGGTCGATCCCCTGCTGGGACATTTCCGCTCAGGCGTCACAGCGGAGCTCGGAGCACAGTCGACTGCTCCGACATCCTCCGTCCTCGCTCTCAACTGGAAACACGACCTGCGCGTCAGTCCCTTAATGTTCTCTGAGAAACCTAATGCCTGGTTTTGTAGCGTTTGTTCAACGAACCGCGGCTCCGGCTGCGACTGCGGTTCCCAAAGATCGAGCTCCAGGACGAACTGCGGCTGTAGCTCCTGTAGGACGAGTAACTGCTGCTCCGGCTTCGGCTCCGGCTCCTGCTGTTGCTGTGGATCGGGCTGCGGCTGCGGCTGCGGGTGAAGAGGCTGCTCCAGGACGACACGCTGGTGGAGCGACTGCTGGAGGAAGGACTGGGTCGGAAGTACGGGATGGGCCGCTTCCTGGCACTGCGGAGAAAAGGTGAAACAGTAGAACAAATAAAGCTGCAGTGCGTAAAGTTTACTGCACCTTAAAGTTGCACTAAGCAATATTTTCAGACTTTATACGACTATGTGTTATATGAAAAACATAACTTGTTCACAAACCCACAAAAAATTATCACCCAACTGTGGTTTAGCATCTTTCAGCTCAGAGTTTTGGCTGTACAGCGACATTTTCACTGTTTTGATTTCACTTTGAAAAACATCTGATAAATCCTCTTGCTCCGACAATACAAAGGAGACTTACATATAACACAACATATAAATGTTAATCTGCTGGTAAACAGAAAACTTCTAATATCAGTATCATTACGTTATAATTTGTAAATCTTGTATTGAGTTTGTTGGGCTGTCACCCAGTGGCAGAAACCAATAATGTAGTTTTAAAGTGATTAAACTCTCTCAAAAGGATCACAGCATTACAAAAATATCATAGATAACATGTTGATTGTCACATCAAACTGACGTTGTAAACATCATTTGGAGTCCTCTGGATCTTTTTTGGTTCCCTCCAGTTTCTAAGAAAAATGTCTCTTTATCAGCAAAATGTTCCAAAAAAGGTGCCACTGAAATTCATATATATCAAAAGTTGAGGGTAGTAAAGTGACCTGACACACAGTAAAATCCTCTGAAGAGCTGAGGAGAAATACACAATCTGGTGTCATTTCTTTGTGGGTTTGTCATCACAAGCGAACCTTTTCACATTACGTGTGGTCATTAGTGAGGGGAATAGATCGGTGGAGGGCCAGCTACATAAAATGCATATTTGTGTGTGTGTGTGTCATTTGCTGTTGTTAAAAAGCAGTGGCAAAAAAAAAAAAAACCCTGACTTGCATGTTCTCTTTCTCCATTTCACATTGCCTGTTTGCCATCTGCTTCCTTAGCACCTGTGGTGGCTTAAGAGCTGACTGTTACCTCATCCTCTGGCTAAATGCCATTTCAAGGTACACGGCTCAGCAAGACGAGGGAAAGGCTTCAGGTTGGGTGGAGGACCAGCAGTGCATTATTGCTGCCTTTAGGCATAAAAATGTATATTGTAGCTATAAATAAACAGGCGGGGAAAGCTGTACCTTGTGATTCGACGTGCTTCCAGATGGCTTGGCGAGTCTCTTCTCCTTTTCTTCATGGGAGAGTAGGATTTGCGTCTTCGTCTCTTCCCACCACTCTTATGTTTCACATCTGTCTCTCTGGAGCTCGGTGTTCTCTTTCCCCGTAGTCTGGGAAGAAGACAGGACAAAATGAAAATGTAATCACCGACATGGTAAATATATATTTTGCCCTTGTACAGCACTAATGAGGAGTCATTAGCATTGCATAAAGTTCACCTGTCAGCACTGTGTCTGGAGTAGCTTCCTCTGGAGCTCAGGCTGGCCACGCTGCCTCGCCGCCGCAGGTCAGCGGAATAACTCGGTGAGCGCGAGTACGAGCTGATAGCGAGAAAAATTCTGGGGTTAGTATTGAACTGAGCAAAAATTAATGTTAACAAAGTGTTTCTATGCAAATTGTTGAAATTTTGGCTAAATAAAATATAAATCAGCATGTTTCCATCACCTTCTTTATGCAGTTTATTATGTATGGTACAGGATGACATCACACATGTAATAAAACACTGCTAATAACACAGATAATGATGATAATAAGAATGATAATAAGGTCTGTGTCCAGTGGGGGCATTAATGTTAGATTTATGTTTAAGGGATCAAATGATCACCACAGTCGGTAGGTTTGGATGACTGCACGTTTTTTGACCATCCATTTAATAGTTGTTGAGACATTTCAGTCTGTACCAAAGTGGTGGACTGTTTCCAACTACCATACTGCAAAAAAAAAATCTCCTCTCAGCCTCTATTGTATCTTCTATTTCCCACCTGAAGAGGAAAGAGAGAGGGAATAACATGCGACGGAGGCCCAACATGAACCGCAGACTTTGCCTTTATCACCAGGGTGTCCCGTACTCCAGCTTTTTTTATGCGTAATCTGAAATACATGTGTAACTTGGACGTGCACGGTAGCGATGCACAACATTAAATTAGCTAACTCACCTGCAGGATGACAACGACAGGCTTCGGGAGTAGCGACTGGAGTATCTGGAGCTCCCCGAGGACCTGCTCCTGCTCCGGCTGCTGGATGACTGCCTTTTCAGGCGCCTTCGAGATGACTTGCTCACTCTCTGTGAACAGCTTGAAGTCTTCGGAGATCTTACAACCTTCACCCGACACCCCAAGGTTATCTGCTCCCTGCAAAGAAAACACATCGGGAGGTTTCACCTCTTTGAGCGATAAAGCTAAAAACAGTAGACTGTCCCTCATTCTCACTCATAAGATGAATATTTCAAAAGAGGAAACAGAGCGTGGACGCAGAAGATAAACAGTTTTCCAGGGATGCATTCACACAGATGGATTATTTATTATGAACACAACATTACCTCTTGCCGTTTCCACCGAAAAGGCTTGCAGACAAGCTGTCCTCCCCATAAGGTTTGCACAAGGAAGCGTAGCTCGTCACAGAGTTTCCTGAATCCGAGACATTGTCTTTGTCAGTGAACTTCAGCTTCTCTGGTGAGGCCAGACGTTTACAGTGGTTCCTCTTGTCGTCAGTGACACTCGCCCGAGAAACACCAGTTTTGCTTGACGGCGGCGAAGATGTGTCATTCCCAGAATCGTAATCGTGCGGGCCTTCGGTCTGGCTTGATAAATGCTGAGACCTTTTTCCGTGTAAAAGCTCGCTTCCAGGTTTTGACGACAAAATCTGCAAACAGACAAACGGGCTGCAGCTTAAAACCAGGCCGATAAATGCAACCTGCTATCTGCTTTGATGCACTGTGAATACTCTAGTACAAAGGCACATATTCCCTTGAAAACACAGAGAAAAGATTTCTTTTTTTTTTTTTTTTTCTCGGGACAGAAAACTTTGAAGGATAAAGACATCATGCAAATTTGAAGCATGCGATTAACCTAAAAAAAAGTCTGAACTCAACTAAAGTAAAAGAAATCAACAAGAAACAAATTTAGATAAAGTAAGTCTAAACTAAAACAATTATATGAAAGGAACAACAAAAGAGCAGAGAAGAAAGAAAAACTATGTGTGGAAAGATCTATTGACTCTAACTCGAGTGAAGAGAAGAAGAGTAAACAATAGCCCCATTGAAAAGCCTCATTTAAAGAACATTGAACAAACATCACAAAATGGGTATTATGTAGAAATGAAAAGATTGCAGACAAAGAGAGATCCCATCAGTCTAACTAAGAAAGCCCTCAGAATAGGACAGATGACTGTGCTCTTTCTCCTGTAAGAAGTAAATAATTAGCCTGCACCGACCTACAAGTAAATCCCTAAATCTGCGGATAGCATCGACTTACCAATCAAGATTTCCTCCTTAAGTAGGTAAGGTGTAAGAAAAAGGGAAGAGCGGGCAACATAAGTGCATCATTAGAGTCGTAAATTGCAAGAAAAAGACAATAACCCTCTCTTCAAACCCAGAGCCAGTTAGACTTTTATTGGCATGTTCCTTTTTCTTTCCTTAATAGTGCATTGTTTTGGAGTTTTTCGGGCCGCGAAAAGTCCCAGAATACTTGAAAAGTGTGCTTGTGTGGGAGTCCAACTACTGCACACTGAAGTTTGTGTTTTATTTCATTTTTTTAAACTGCAGACGTCCACAGATGGAAATAAATACTGACTCTCCAAGGACCACACTTGGCTAATCTCATGAAATTATGATCTCTCTTTACTTATTGATAACGAGACACTCTCAAGAGATTTATCCAGGCTGTCCTCCCGAAGGTTTCCCATTATCTAGTCTAAAGGCGGCACAACAGACGACCCTGAGGGAAATTTACCAAATCATCTGCATCGCATCTACGCATCTGTAGCGTACTCAGGAGTAAAAGATTTCACTTACAGAAAGGCAAATTTTAAACAGCGACATTCTTCAGTGTCACCTCGAGATATTTTGACAAGGCTGCCTTCAGGTAAACATTTCATCTCTGCCTTGGTACTTTTGCAAATGATGCTTTCACCACAAGACATTCACCAATTCACCACTTAATATTTACAGAGCAGGTTGACATCATTTATAATCAACCACATTCATGTCAATTATTCATATTTTTGAGGGTTCGTCTGCCCGGTCATACCTACCGTTCCCTTTATGGATTGCTTTGTTGGAAAAGAATTATTAGGCAAAGATAATTCTGCAGTTACTTTTGAGAAAAATGTGCTGTTATTCACCAAAATCCATAAATAAAACACAAAAATCACTGAATAATTCTGATACAGTACAGCTGTAAAAAGCAACTGTGAAGTCCTCCTGAAAGTGTTTGGGATATTGAATCCCTGGCATGATTCAATATATGGATTAATTTATTGAATTTCAATTAAAACCCTGTGGTGTGTAATTAAAAACATTCGTCTGTGCAATTAGCATAATTTAATGGTTGCTGGAGAGAAATTAAATATATTTCGTGCTCCAGTAAGCATGAGACAATGAGTTTAAGGACATAGCAGTATTGATGAGGCTCTTTGGGAAACATCAGTGCGAGAAAATAAAAAATAAAAAAGAAGAAAAAAAGAAAATCAACCTGCAATAAACAGCACAATTTTAAAATTCAAAGTCTGTCGTCAAGAAGTTGCCAATCACGGTTCAAAGTTGGTCGTTTATTCTTGGTTTCAGTTCAGCTCAAAGTCAGGTCTGCAGTCTCAGGAAGTGAAAGTTTTGTGGACATAAATATAAGCGCAATAACCGCACCTGCTTTTCTGTTGTTGTTCTTGGGGCAAAGTGACAAGAAAAAACGAATAAACAGCTCTCCTGAAAACACTATGCTGGCATTCAGTGAGCAAGACGCCGATGTTGGGTGTTCGTACAAGAAGCAGAGTGAAACTAATAGTTTGTCTGAAACCTTAAAGCTCAATGTGCTAACGATGCACAGCTTTTCGCACTTTCTGTGATCTTAGGCAATAAACTAGCACTTCCTGATTGTGGCTTGCAGACTATAGTTGAACTAGAGACATGACAGCATGTTTTCATAGTTTATGTTCATCATAAACCAAAAAATTCTTCACTTTCTGCACAGTTCAGTACCAACACCAGCAATAGAAATAAGCAGTTCAGAAAGGTTTACAGGCCCCGTTACATCCAACTACACATCTAGTCAATATTTTGAAGTTCAATACATGAAGCTGTAACCAAGTGTAGTATTTTCCTCTTTTAGACTGTGGCGAGTTATAATTCAGCAAAAACGTTCCCACTGGATATTTACACGACTGCATCACTGCTGAACAAAATGTTCACAACTTATCGATAATTCTTAAAAAAATGGAAAACAAATGTGCACTGAGAAAAAAGCTCTTTAAAGTAAAATTTGTTGGTGTGAATTTTCATGTGTATTTTAACACAGAGGTTTTGTAATTGTGGGATAGGCTTCTCTTGAGAGCACTTGATGGTGTTAGTTTAAAAAAAAACAGCAAAAATTACTGCAAAATAAAGAATTCAAGTGAGCTCAGAGTAAGGCCATGTATAGTTGTTTCATTTAGCAAATATTCCTCATTTGGAGGATGAGCAAAATGACATTTATGATCCAAATCCTAATAATAAATGGAAGAACTTTTTTTTTTTTCAATCCCCTCTGCCTCACTGTAGGGATTTTATTTGGACTAAATATTTCACATGGCCATAACTGAGAGAAACCAAAGTGAACCAGTGGCAGCAGCATCACAGTCCTGAGGTGTACTTACGGTGGCGGTTGAGAGGATGGAGCGATATTTTGGAGCCGTTTTACACACTGATTTGGTTGCAGGTCTCCACTTCATGTCCGTGTGGTCGAGCACGCCGTTGGTTTCCTCTACTACAGCTGCCAGGTCTCCTAATGCCTGATGCACCACAGATTTCTGCAGATGGTGTCTGCGGGAAAAGGCCGGATTTAGTTTTCATGACACACAACGTCACGACTGAAACACTTCTGTTCAGTCGCAGCCAATTCTGCACTTCAGAGAGTGGGACGGAAAGTGGCACTTTTTCACACCTTCTGTTGTTTTGTCCAACTTGAAAAATGAAAACTGTTGTGTAAACACAGAAAAAACTGTGAAGAAATTGTTTTACTGAGTGTTATTCTACATGGCAAGATGAGGGATTAAGTTTCAGCTGTAGAAAAATGTAGACTAAAGCTCAATATTCCTTGAATTTAACTTATTATTATCATTATTATTATCATCATAATTATTATTATTATTGTTATTATTATTATTATTATTATTATTATTATTATTATCATTATATCTCTGTTATCACATGGAAACAGTAATGAGTAAGAGCACCAAACACATTTAAAATCTTTCAGATTATTGTTTGTCAGTTTGAAAATTTCAATTGCATGTGACTTCAAACTTTGACAATTTTACCTTTTCAAGTTAACTAACTGAGCTGTCAAATATTCTGCATTTAATGTTGAGCGACGAAATTAATCATCACAGATCAGGTCAACGTGCCATCAGCCCATCCGATTATAATCCATGAAACATTAAAATAAACACCTCCCAGATTATCACACGCCCCAAAACTCAGCAGTGTGTCATCATAATTGATCTGTGGAGTAAATTTAGGGCCACTCCCTGCGAGGCTGAGATAACTGCTGGTGGCGCCTGAGATCAGGAAGTCACCTCTGCCTTATCAGTCATCGCTGTGGTGTGACCAGAAACTCTGCAGACACCTCGGGCTGATAAGATAAACCGAGGGAGTAGCGGGGGTGAGGAGGAGGGTGGGGGTGGCGGAGGGGCTCCTACCTGTCCTCTGCGGCAGATTGGCAGGAAGAACTGTCCGACTCTGACCTCCGATAGCGTCGCCGCCGCCGTGAGTGAGTCCGCGAACTGGAGGAGGTGATGAGGAGAGCAGAGCAGAGGAGGCAGGTGGATAAAGAGCTAAGAGCGGCATCTCTGATCAATCCACAGAAATGACTTGGCAACCATTTCTGTAATCACTCAATCATTTTTCAGCCACAGCACGAACTCCTGCTTCTCGACTGTGAAACTTTTCTGCTTCTGTCTGTTCTACATTACATTTGCAGCTGATGCCCCGTGGCTGTGAAACTTGTACACAGTGTCAGTATACCCTTTTTTGTTTGTTCGGGATGAGGCTAGTGGTATTAAGCTCTACATCACAGCTTCAAATTTATCTGTGTCTGACATTTACTTATTATTTCATGGCAGTTTAAGATCAGAAATCATCTCTTCTACCAAGTTCAATAGCGGCAGAAACACGAGCAGTGACAATCACGTTGTAAAGCCGGTAGTTTAGAAAGATAATCTGATCTGCTTTATTTGAAGGTAAAACTTCAAATATTTATAATAATAGTACTAAACTGCAGAAAGTACAGTAAGAACCAAGAAGTAAAGTAAACTGTTGCACATGATCACGGCAGATATATCGATTAGTCATTTTATTAACCTGCACCAACAAATATCCTTTGTTAACCTGGGCTGCTGGTGTACAAAGGTTTAAGGTGTTCAAGGTCCTGTGCTGTGTGTCGTTCCCCATCTTGGTCTCCTTTCATTTCCTTTAAGCTATCGAATAAAGTTGGAGATTTTAAAGGTTTGAACCTGCTTGGTTTCCTTTACCAAAGTGTACTTGTTTTTAGTAATGGCTGTCTCAGACCTCATTAACTTTCAGATCAGTTCAAATGGCTCTATAATCACGCTCACTGGCATTTCCCCCATTTAGAGAAACAACTGACCAATCAGAGCTTAACGATTAAGAGCGAGATACACCATCTTCATACGTAGCTACCTAGATACGCAGGTATATGCAGGAAATATTACAAAAAACAAAGCAAATATTGTGGACGAGTGAGACAGAGCACTGCAGGTTGTTGTAAGCTCACTTATGGGAAAGATATCCTTTAACCTGGCATATTTCAACTGAAAATGATGTGGTGTGGATGTGTCAGTTGCGAATTAATTAATTAGTGCAGAAAAAAACAAAAAGAAAAGAGACCACTCTTATAGAAATCAGCCAACACCAACATAACATAGTTCAGTTCTGAGAAGAAGATTTAAAAGCAAGAAAACAAGATATAAAAATGTAATGAGGTAGAATTAAACATCAACAATTGAGCGTATTACTCTGGGCGCTATTGTTTGATAATAAAAAAAATCCATCATGTCAAGCTTATATAACTTTAAAGACACATTTTTCAAAGGTTGCGTCTCCGCCTCTCACTGTTAAAGGCCCCGAAAAACACATTTTCTCAATCGGCTTCTTACTAGAAGCGGCTAAGGGGTTCTCAAGTGTATGAAACGTGTTTGAAAATCAGCGCGTCAGAGAAAGCGGGCGTATGAAGAAACACCAAAGGCTTGAAGAGAACTAAAGAGGAGAGAGGAGACAGTTGTAGAGGCAGTGGTTTCTGTTGAAGTAAGCAGCAGCTGAACTCGGCTCTGTGCCTACAAACAACGGCCCGCTCATCCAAAGTCGAATTATAAAATGTTGAAAGATCACAGCATGAAATTGGTTTCTCTTACCCTCTTTCACCCCTTTTTTCCTGTCTTTGTGGCTCGAGCTTTCAATCTGTTTTCCTCTTTACGAGCGTTTTTTCACGCTTTGCACAAAAAAATAAGAGCGGCACGTTTCTGTATTCACCCATCGTGCCCCTACAAGAGAGCAATTTGCAGGATCCTCTCTCTCTCTCCTCCTCCGCAATGGGTGTTGTGAAATGGGTGGATGGGCTTACGACGGGCCGGGCAGAGGAGGTGGAGGTGGGTCAAAAATGTTTTGTGTTGGATTTGGAGAGTACATGATTCTTATGCAATAATCACAGACTGACCTTTTCTTGTGCTTGCGCTCATCCTTCCTCTTATGTTTTAAACTTGAAGAGCTGGTAGGATGAAAGGGAGAAATAGAGTCATGAGCGAGGAGTATTACGACTGACAAGGTCTCTTACTGATGCATAAAAGGCTCTTAAGTTGAAAATTCAGGAATTGTATGGAAAGCAGAGACTAAATGTTACACCATATTTATTTATCCAGGCGAGAAGTGTAAAAGCCTTTAAAGTCTTTTATTTGAACCATGACAGATTACAGCCACAAGACTTGCAAAAAGTCTGCATGAAATCTTGCAATAATCATATACATACCTGTGTTTCGACTTTTTGGAGGCATACCTAGAATAAAGGAAGAAATATATTATTTTAGTCACTTGAGCGAGTTGCCATTTTCCCAATATTGCTGCAAGAATCAATAACTACCTATGCCGCTTGCTTTTCTTGGAGCTCTTCTTCTTCTTCTTTTTCTTCTTCCTCAGAGGCGACAGGCTGTGGGAAGGAGACCTAAAGCGGGACAACAAATAAACATGAACTCTAGAGATTCCCGAGCACTCTGCCGTACACCTCTCAATTTATTCACTTCGGGAAATAATAAATAAGTTGTCCAAGAATACACCAGACTGCAGAGTCATGTCATTTTGGGAACTGACCTTCTCCTTTTCCTCTTGCGCTCTGACTTTCTCTTCTTCTTCTTGCCTTTGGGCCGAGGGGAGACTTCCTCGTCAAAGGAAGGGCTGCAAGCAAAGACAGGGGACATTTACTTCAGCAGTGATGAGAAGTGAAATCTCAGCTGCAAGAACTTGGCAGATTTCTGGGACACGAGTAACAGGAATCTTGGAAATTGATTTTTGTGTCACGCTGTACGTTTCAATTTCAGTATTCTTAGAAATGACGTCTATATCAGATGACCTCCCTATTTACGTCTGATTAGTACCAACAGAGAAGCTGCCTTTATAAACCACAACCTCAATCACACTGTAGCTGCCATGTGCAGATATCACTGCTACGGAAAAGGAAAACATTAAATTTTCTGGCATTGGACATGAAGAAAAAAATCTGGTCACTGAAAATAATGTTAGTGAGTTACATTTAGATTCAAAAAAATATATTTTGTATATATTATATTATGTATATGTATGTGTACACACACACACACAATTAGTTTTTCTTATGTTTGTTTTCATCTAATAAATACTGAGACAAATTCCTATGTGAAATTTTTTTTTTTTTCATAATTTAGTTGTGACTGCTCCTTTAACATGAAATATGAGCGACTCTTGCTCACAGTTGCAAAGTAATAACTGGTGAGTGACAGAGAAAGGAGCAGATGCGGTGCAAACACCACCAACAGGTTGCATTGAAAGCTGCATTAAACTCTGATGTGTGAGAACTTACACAGGAAACACAGAATACAGTTTTCTCTGTGCGTTTGAAGTGTGAAACTCCCTGTATAAAAGTATTTTTCCCCCAAATCTTTCCAGACAAATAACCCGAACAGAAGGAGTAGGGTAAAATTATCCACATGACTCATCACTGACGTTGCATAACTGCACATAAATGCATCCTTATTGATCCTGACACACATAAGCAAGATTATCTATGAGCCAAATGTCCCGCATGAGATGATCCCATCACAACAGGATGATGAAATCCAATCCAGACTGGTACAAAGCGCAAAACAGATCACACGCCACTGAGCGTCAGCGAAGTCAAGACATGGCCCCCCCTCTCTGAGAGGGAGAGACGGAGCTGCGATACATCCCATCATTTGCCAGTGTCCTGAGCTAACGTCACAGTAGTTTGTGCCAGGGAACGCTTCCTATTTAGCCTTTGAGTCTGTGTTATGCACACCTATTAGCTCCTGACTGATTTAGTTATCTGCCATTGATACTGAGCTTTCTTGTTAGACTAAATAGCTATGTTAATGAAATGTGGGGAGAGGAGATGTTTTACTCAGTGGGGGTACTTTCAACTTGAATTCTAATTTTTAAAATGATCTTTAGTTGTAGTTATTCTGATTTTTGGTCCGTAATAAGCTTGAAATGCTGAATTCTACACATCCCACAATGAAATTCATCAACAACCCTGCCAGAAAAATGCCTACGCCTTTAAAACTCCTCCAGTTTGAAGCTCAGGATTTCTGCATTTGTAGCCCAAACTAAGATGACTAAAGTGATGACGCCAGAGCAATTTGCTTGGACTTGACAGAACCACATTATACAACAGAGACAACTGTTTCCACAGGCCCGGGCTGAGAGAGTAATTTTTTTCACGATCACACACTGATTTATGTCACATTTCACCCAGTTATCTTGCAGATAGTGCGGCTGCACCTTCATAAGCCTTCAACTGAAGTGCACATTATGACAGAGGAAAGATAATATGACAGTATTTAATTTTATTTTAAGGACCCAGACTTTTCACTCAATTCAGTCATCAAGATGCAACACCTGATTTGTAATAATGATAATAACAATAATATATTTTTAGTATTTTTTATGATTGTCTGGGCTTATATCCAAGATATAATTTAAGAGAGGAAGTTGATCGGGTGGGTGAAGTGGGTTGCAGTGGAGATGGATTTAGTGGAGTTGTAGAGTTGAACATCATCAGCGTAGCATTGTAGACCGTGTCAATGTAGGACGTTTCCAAGAGGGAGAACGTAAAGGATGACCAGGAGAGAACCAAGCACTGAACCCTGAGGGTTGCCTTGGGACAGAGGAGCAGTTCAGTCGTTGACGCTGATAAACTGTACTCTGATTTTAGCCAGGAGAGAGCAATACTGGTGATATCGAGTGACGATTCAAGGTGGGAGATGGTATCAAACACTGCAGCGATGCCAAGAAGGATGAGAATAATGATGTGACCAGAGTCTGAGAGGGGGAGGAGGTCGCTTGTGACTTTGAGAGTAGCTGTTCCTTTGTCGTACTGCGAGCGGAAACTAGATTGAAATGGTTCAAACAAGTCGAGGTATTAAGGTGGGCTTTGAGTTATGAGTGGACAGCACGTTGAAGTATTTTTGATACGAGAGGGCCCAGAAACTGCTCATGATGTCAGGTCCAGGTGTTTTGAGAATGGGGGGGTGATGGCTGCCAGCTTGAGTGATTGGAGAACTCCAGACAGAGCCAAGGAGGAGCTTATTATTTCATGTGAGGAAATGGATGAGCGGTAAAAGTGGGCGACGCAGATGGGAGGCGGAGAGGAGGTGAGGTGGCTGTAGATGGTGTCGATTTTTGTTTGGATGTATGAAAGAAAAGAGTTGTATTGTTTGCTGTGAAGGATTTGGAGGTGTTTTCACAGATTTGAAAAGTTTGTTTATGGTATAAAATCGAGCGTTAGGTTTGTTGGAGCCAGAATAGATGAGGTGTGAGTTGTAGGTGGACCCGGCTGTGATGAGAGCATCCTCGTATTCATCCTCGAGTCCTTCCAGCTGGCCCTTGTGGGATTTCTTTTGATGATGATCAGGAATATAGCTTTATATAGCGGAGTGTGTAACCAGTTGATCAAGACAGGAGGAGACTGTGTCATTATAAAAGCTGACAAGAGCAGAGGGATTATTGGACAGCGAGGGAGGGGAGGCAGACGTTTTACTGGCAAGAGAGGCTCAGAGAACTGAGGGGGAGATAGATTTGAGCCTTAGGAGGGACATTCTGCATTTGTCTTTTAGGATAAGGACGGGGATATCAGTGGCCACAGTGACTGCCAGGTGGTCAGAGACATTGAGACTCAAGAGAGTTGATGTATAGTAAAACCAGTGGAGCAGAACAAATCTAGGATGTGGCCGTGGCGGTTAGTGGTCAAGGTGATATGCTCCAGGGGCGGTGGCAAATTTGCATTGTGTGACATCAACGTGGACATTAAAGGAGGAGAATGGAGGTAAAAGGGTCAGAAAAAGAGAAAGGAGGGGTTTGGCTGGGGAAGGGTGGCAGATATTGGCAGGGATAATGCATAGGGGTGGGACCAAAGAGTTTAATGAAAGAATGGGTGAAAAGTATGATTTGCAGACTCAAGTGTATTTATTTTTTAGAAGCTAATGTTAATGGTCGTGGTGTTTCGTTTCCTTAGGCCTCAAAGGCAGTGACACGTGCTCATGCTAGCCTGAAATATTCTTGTCTTCCATCCATTTATCTCTCAAAGTGTCATCATTACAAAGAAAAGAAACTTGTCAGATTCCATCTGTTGACCAGCTTGATTGCCGTCCAGAGGTCCACTTCATTTGCTCTCTGAAAGTGACTGATGTGAAAAAAGGAGATGAAGGCCTTTGAAGCGCCATGGGCTCACTGAATGAACCTTTCATGTCCGGACTGACTGAAATTCATAAGAAGGAAAGAGTGAGTGAGGCGTGAGTGAGCATGTGGGGTGAAACAAGAGTAAAGGAGAGACGTGCAAGAAGATGCTTTTGACTGCAACACACTCAGGCAGATTCACCTTGGCTTTGATATTAACGGTAAAAATATCTTTCATTGGGAAAACTGGGAGAGGGCTCTGGTGTTGGTTAAATAAACTAATGTGAATTTCATGCAGGAGTGATGGCGTGTTTACATCTTTAATGGCAGGGCAGTAAATAAAGATGAGGAGGGTGCTGGCTCTTAGTAACTGCACCGATATGCCCCTTTACTCGCATACAGACTGAGAGATATGTGGGCAAACGCAGACATGCTGAACTGCTTTATGAAGCTGATGATGTATCAGTCCACTCTGTGTCATTTTTGGTTGTTAAAGACGCTGCCATCATGTCGACTAAAGGCAGCCATCCTACGGTTGATTTCAACATTTAAAGCAACATGCCATTTGTAAAATGTCAAGCACGGCTCTTCTTTTCTATTTCATTGTACCTGTGCACTCAAACCTCACAGGTTCTTTTGCTTCATCGAGGCCATGAAGGAAGAAACAACCAAGTTTGAATCTCTCATCCAGTTAAGTAGTGCTGATCATATCAAACCCCTCACAAACCCACAAGGAAGAACCTCAAAACCAGTTCATTCATCATTCATTCATCACAAAAGATGAATAAAAATAATCCACAATATTGAAAATAAGTGGAGATAACATGTGACTGTTGAAATCACTTACTTTCCAACTACAATATTACATAATGTATAGATGACATATATTATATATATATAATTTAACCAATTATTGGAAAAAAAAACACTGCATGGAAACTAAATTATTTGCCTGACTCAATCACACTCTCAACCTTTAGGCTCATGAGAGCGACTTTTTATTTGGATGTAAAAATGAAGCCTGAGGCAACAAAATGAGTTTTGAAATTGAGTAATTTAACAGTCAATTTCCTCCGGCGGCTTCTTTATAACAAAAATAGAAAAATCACCGGCCCCCATTTATAGATTAAATAGTAACCTGCCCCAAAAATTGGAATAATAGAAAAAATTAAAACAGGAATAAATTATAATCTAAAATAAAACCAAGCATGAAAACTTAATATCTGAGCCACATTATCAATATACAGAAGTATTATCATAGCACAGACATAGAATAAGGCTTAGCTTAGCTATAGCCAGTACTTTCATTCTTACTGAAGGGTAATCACTTACTATTTATATCAAAATGTAATAGTATGAGGCTTATTGTTACAGAAACGGGAGGTCATGCTAACACCGAGTGTGATCAGAGACAGTGACTAACTGCGCTCCTCCTTGATATATGCGGCCGCAGAGCTCTGGAGACTACGTGCCTCTTTCATTGGATGCAGAGGACTGTCTTGCTGTAATAAATGGCCCTGCATGGTGTAGTCGGCAGTTTGGGAGCATTAGGAACTGAAATGCATTAGGGCTGATTAGACAGACCAAGCCCAAGTACCCTCTCCTGGTAATGAGAACGCTTTGTCACTCATTAACACCTCTACCATTCTGGTCTTGTAGAAAGAGAGCACAAGGCAAGCATTTGCATTTTTTCTTGCCAGCAGAAACAGTTTCTTTTGATGAGGTGGAGAGAATGAAGGCAGAATGAGAGAGCAGTCAATTGCCGGCTACACTGGGAATGGTGATTGTGCGAGACAATGGTGTATGAAAAAGGGATTTGGGGACATCTGATGAGAATATGCTCACTCCTGAATGCAGCCTATTTTCCTGAAGAGCTTGTGGCTTTTTTTCTTTCATGCAATCATGTATGAAACCAATAAACATATACATGTAAGCACATCTTAGATATGGCACACTGCATTGTTATGATGGATTTGGATGGTTTCAGTGGGGTTTTTAGTTTATTAAATATCTTCACTGATTTAATGGCATTCAATAGAAATGACTGATTTCTGTTGCTCGTCTTCAAATTAACCAGCAACAACTGCTTTCTAAAACTTACCCACAGTAGCTAAAATGCTGTTTCTAGAAGGAAGGCGGTGTCAGCGACCTGTGGTTTAATTTTATAATTATATAATAAACACTGGTTGCTCTGCTAAATTGGGCTGCTGCGGGCCAATTAGCAAGATAACAGTCCAAAGAACAAATGTCTTTCTCAACAGAGGCGACTTCTCTCTGGCACTTGTGGTGCTTTGTAACTAAGACAAAGAACTTGGAAATGAATCCACCTCATTAGCCATGTTTAAAGTTGTGCAAATGGATAAACACAAACATGACATTTTTTCATGCACTTCCTCTATTCTTGGCCACTCTTGATCCATTAATAATTTGCTTATGAAAGTGAAACTTGGTGGCTGTGGTGCTTCTGTGAAGCTGCAGAAGTCTCTCCTCCTACCAGCAAACCTCCTTTCCAGTGCTCAGATACACAGTTAGAAAAAAATACATGCGCCTGACAATGCATTTTAGAGACTTTTTCTTTTTTCTTGATTTGTGATTATCAGAAAATGTCAGTAATCAGACAGCTGGGGAATTTAATAAGATGTAGTCAGAGTCTGTAGAATTCATCTTACTTGAAATACTTTTATTCAGGCTTTGCATGTGCTGGCACAGGAGTATACAGCTGAACTTCTAATCCCTTATTGTCCCAACTATTCCTGAGTTCACTTTGAATACTGAGGGTGAAGTTTTTTGTATTTTGGCTCGTTGGCTCCAGAGCAGCCATCCACCGAGCATCAGCTCTGCTAACACTGTCTCTGCTTTTAAATCTCCTTTTAAATCCTGTGTGTGTGTGTGTATGTGTGTGTGTAGGTGTGTGTGTGTGTATTTATATACTTTTCTTTCTGCCTTGCCTTGTTGTACAAGTGATTACTGTCATCCACCTTACGCAGCTGTCGTTATGTTTCATCTCCCTAACTTTATGCTTTTGCCTTAAAAATGCTCTTTAAATGAACTATTATTATTGCTGTTTTTATTATTATTGTAACATTCAAGGAGTATCAACCTGGTTGGTGGGTTGGATTTATCATTTTTAGGCTGTGTTCAAAGTGATTTTGCGAGGCCGCTGCTGTGGCACAGACGACTTCTGGCAGCAAGATGAAGCTGATTGAACTTCTGCAGCAGCACACGGTGACATCGTCTGACAACACATTGTGTTGGCTGACAGAAATGTTGAAGGACACATTTCTTAGTAGATTACTTTGTGGAAAGAAGGATGTAATTCTACTGTTTAACTGGTTTTAATGGAGATGAGAGAAAAGAATTGAAAACTTTACAGAGGCGTAAAATCATGTTTCATGGTTGTGCAGTATTGAGCCCTGCGATGTGTGTGTTCTACTTACGCCTGCAAATATACTCACACAAAATGATGTCTTTTCCCTTTATTTTACTGTGTAGTATGAATAAAGAAATGTATACCTGTCAGTAATAACTTTTCATGTCCCTTCCTCTGCATTTAAACACGCTTGGACATTAAGAGCCACATTAGCTTGCAAGCGTATTCATGGCAACGTCAATGAATGTGCTGGAGTTCAGTCGAGTCATGTAAGAGGACTTGCTTAATGTCTGGTCTTAATAAACCAGCAGTTATTTCAAGGCTGTGTGATCACTGACGCGGTGTACATAAAGGATCTGATTTCTTCAGTTTTCATCATGCGAAAATCCTGCAATTTATTTTTTGACTCCCAGCTACAGCAAATTTTAAACGTGAGATCTGAGCTGCCCTGCATTATCCCACTATCAAGTATAGTATAAACCACTGCACAGTGTTTCAGCATCTGATGTGCACAAATGACAAAACTAACGTGTAAAAGTAGACTTCCTGATTTATAATTAATCTTCTCACTTGGCAGTGTGGCCACCTGCCCACAGTAACGCAGCTAAGCACTGTAAGACTGTAAGACAAGCACAGGAAAATACACCTGTAGCATCAGTTTAAGCCTTGAAAGGAGGGTAGTGTCTGCTGCTGTCGAGAGAAATTACTGCATTTTTATAAGATGGCAAAAGCAGCGTAATTTGTTCATGTAACAACAATTTAAATCAGTCTTGATATCTGGGCCAGGTAAACTTTACTAAAAACTAACAGAATTTCAAGAGTCAGTCATTTCTTACGATTCCCGAGTATTTCAAACAAGTTTGGAAGTTACTAAACACAACAGAGAGGTCCTCCAGTGCAAAAATGCCCTCTGTTGCAAGAAAAAACCCCCACTATAAATATTTCTGTCAGATGTCTTTCTTGCACTCACAAACCAAAAAAATGATTATCAGAACTCTGCATGTTCTGTTTAATTCAGAAAAACAAAGAGAAGCAGCCGCCGGGTAAAGTTCATCCGATGGGAAGTGATTCATGTTTATGATCCTCTGTAACACCTCAGATGCGGCTTCAGTCGTGTTTTACATATCGCTCGCTGCTTCCCTGCTGTGTAACTGGAAAGGCTTTGAAGGTGTCAGATTAATTAAGAGGTTCCTTAAAGAAAAAAAAAAATTCAGCCGGAATTGATTTTTCTCACCTCAGAATAAGAAGCCTGAAAATTATTCTCGGTGTGTGTGAAGGAGACTTTTGGTTCAAGGTGTTGGTGAAAACAGAGGATCTGAATGACACAGTGTAGAATTCCTCCCAACATGTTTGTATTTCTCCACTGGGCCTGACCTGATAAGACTGTTTACATTCCCCGCACCAGAATACAGAGATTAGCTCTGTTTTCCCACTGAGAGTCGAGCCCTGAAGGAGTTTTGGTGCACTGTAAAAAAGCTTTAACGTCAGCTCTTAAATCTACAAAAGCACCCCCCCAAAAAAAAAAAACCACACAAATAAATCTGAAGGCATTCATCAGCGCAAATGTTTCACTATGATGAACAATCCTACGATTTTAAAGGGCATTGATTTCTTGACTTTCTCATCTCTTTACAGGCCCTTGCTCTTTGAGATCAGAGAGCCCTGTGATGGTTTTCAAGTGCTCCCGCTTGGCATTTGTGAAAGCATAAAGACCATCTCACCTCCTGGCCCTGCGGTGGCTGTGGTGTTTGCGTCTTTTTCCTTTGATGCAGCCGTTTCTGTCTGAGGTGTCCAACCTCGCGGCCGCCGCTTTCCCCTCATCAGTCTTGAGCAGCTGGCAGGCCGTAGTCTCTGAGCTGTCGGCGAAGCAAAAGTAAAAGAAAAGGAAGAAAACCATTTAGTTTTTGCTTGTGCGCCATCTCATGAGAACTTTTCCAAAGTGATTTTTTTTCTGGTTGTCCACACAGTTAACGCTTCCACCGTACAACAGAGAGCAGGATTTAGCATGCTTGGTTAGCCTTTTTCCCTCTGGTCTACTGGATATGTGTTTTATTCCCCTCCATTTCTCCCTGGCAGCCATTCTCCAAGAAAATTGGAGGTCAGCCATTTACCATTCAAATCGAGGTGTCAATTGAAATGTAGTTATTTACATGCTTCAGTTGCCCTGACATTTTGGGAAATGGTGTTTTCTATCTTGCGCTGGGCAGACGCAGCATGGTCATAAGAATGTTCTCCTTTTATTTTTTCACCCCTTTTTCTGATAAAGACAGAGCGTATACATTTTTTTTTGCTAGCAACACTTATTAACATAGGCAAGAAACCCAAGCCAAGGAAAACTACAAGTCCCATGCTCAGGTTTTTAAATGTTTTCCCTGCAGTTTTGATATTGAGGAAAATTATTTCTGGTTTCCAAATTAAGCTGCTATAAGTCAGGTGTTTACTAATTCAAGCACTTCCACCTGAACCCCACAAAAATCCTCATCCGTAGTCAAACGCGTCTCCAGAACGAATGACTAAATAAACTGAATGATTAGATGTGAGCACACAGTTCTAGCCCTGCTTATTATCCTCTGTTTTAGTCATGGGAGATTTGAGCGTAATTACACATTCTCCTCTTCTTCGAGTGGCTCCCGTCTGATTGTAATGAGAAGATAATCAGAGCCAGAGATTAGGCCGTCAACGCCGTCTCCTCCTCCTCTTCCCCCAGCGACGAGCAGGCAGGAGCCTTCGCTTTCCATCTTCCTCACCTTCCTTTTTCTCTGCTTCGCCACATTAGAGGGAGTGCCCCCGGTAAGGGACCTAATAATGTAAAACGTCAGACCGGGTGCTCCAACATGACCGAGTGTTTGAAAGGTGAGAGGCGAGATAAAGACAGCCATCGGAAGGATGATTAGTCTGATCAAGGAAGGGAATTTTCAAATATATTGGTGATTTGATAAATGCTCTCCAAGTGCTGCCGGACATGCAAATAAATGTCTGCTTTATATTGGTTACTGGCAAATTGTATGCAATTTATAATGTTTGAGATGACAAGTGATTGACCGATTTTGTCTCAGAGATTGATCATTTAATATGAATTTCAGTTATGTGGAAGAGTGAAATCTCTGGAGTGGAAGACTCCAAAAATCCTCTATCACGGTGTAAAACATTTGATATCATTACCTGACAAATCAAGATACTTTATCACTTGATTCAGAAGTACTTAGCTGAGGTCTTTAATTCAATTTCAATACCAAGACGGCTTCTGAATTCATCCTTTATCTGTTCTGCTTATTTTTAAAGGATGGCGGACTACAGGCCGGCAGTCAGTCACAGGGCTTACGTATACAGAAACCTCTCGCACACACGAAGGAAATTTAGAGACAACAGTCAGTCCAACCTGCATGTCTGCATGTGAAAACCCACACAGGCATGAGTTTGAACCTAAAAACCCAACTTCTGTTGTTTGTTTTCAGCTCATTTTTAAGTTTATAGGATTTATAAAGCGCTTAGAAATAGACTCAGAAAGTGATTGTGCCGTATGAATACAGTGGCCTTGTTTTGTCTAATCTGCTAGTTGCTCACAGCATCCAGAGATGTTTGAAGGACAGCTACAAAAATAAGCGCTTATACTGCGATATACACACACAGTTTAGTTCGTACATGCGATGCAGTCTAATACAGCAGCCCTGCAATGAAGGCTCCCTTCACTGAGGTTTTATTGGTCACTTTACAAACTGTTTTAGGGGTGTTGATTCAGCTCTACGGTCATTTTGGAGGTTTTTGGTGCTGTTGAGCATAAATAATTTTTCTCTTTGCTGCTCTCCTGTGCACGTCATGATTCGTGATTGATCCATTGAGCATCCAACCTGTCTGACATGTCTCTCTGCAAAACAAATCTGGGTCTATGAATACCTAATAATTACTTTATCTCAGCAAACACACCTTTTATAATGCCAACAAACACATCAAATATTATATTACGCTGCTGCCTGCTTTCAAGACTTTAACTTTGTCCACCTCACCAACCAGCTCTCATATTACATTTGTATTATCGAAATATTTCTTTTGATTGGCGGCTTGTTCATTCATTGTATGTAAAAACATCAACCTTGATCTGTGCAGTCTGACAATATAATCAACCTTTCCCCAGAAAGCAGAATATGGAGACCGTCTGAAACCATGCAAATGTGTCGTTTCCTGAGTGGTGATTTGATTAGATTAGATCTGGTTCAATGTCATTCACTCCAGGACCAACTCAGACCAATGTAACAGCAAAATGTTGTATTTCCGGTCCATTTTTTCACTGCATCTGATATATTGTAAGAAAACAAATTTACTTAGCAAAAAGTCATTTCACAGCTTTAGTTGTACGTAAAGGTCTTTTGTGTGACAAAAGATACTGATGCTGCAGGCAGGGCTAATACATCCTGCGAAGATCTGACCAACATAAGCTATTTACTTGACATGGGAGAACAAAAGGCTGAAACATTTGCCCTGCGCGGCTCTGAGGAGGCCAGCGTGGAAAGTGGTCCAAAGCTCCTTTTACTGGCCCCCTCTCTGCTTCTTTGTTATTGGCTGTCACTCCGAGAGCTGCGTTTGATGACTTCTAAATGAAATCGATTTCGCCATCACGGATGCACATTCCCTTGATCCGGCCGTGCAATTTATGGCTGAAACTTTCCAAGCTATAAGCACCTGGATTTATCGCGGGCTGTTTGTATCTGTCAAACAACAACCCCTCACTCCCTCACACACACACACACACACACACACACACACACACACACAAACACACACACACACACACACACACTTTCTGTCTCAGACAGACAATCCTTTTGTCGATGTAATTCATAACCAGGCAGTGCTTGAAGGTATTTAAAGGGACAATTCAAAGCACCAAAGTGGCAAAAAGCTTTAAATGAATGCAAATACTGAGCGGATTAAGTGAGAGTACTTCATGACGAAGAATTACGTGGACACTAATCCTCCAAAATCCTGACTGGATTTGTTTGCCGTAAAACAGGTAAAACGGAGTGATAGGCTGGGATCAGCTCCATTACAATCCCTGCTGAAATGTGGCATGATGGGAGCGCCGCTCACTGAACCGTTCAGTGTGTGGAAACACTGCAGATACAGGTAGCGTCCCACTTCTTGACTTTCTGACCTCTTTCTCTCCTCACATGCGTCACGCTGTGCATGTGTGCTCCCTCGGTGACGAGTAATTCTGTCGTTGCAGTGTGAGAGCGGCGACCACGCTGTGACTGGCTTCTGTTTCAGTCTGTGTCGCAGAGGGAGCGTCTCTCTCCTGTCAACACGGGGCTCCTCTGCTCCGTCGTACACCTCTGCCGCTCGCCGTCACGTGGACGGGTAACAAATACTGACAGATGGCGTAAGAAGACAGACACAGTCAACAGGAGGACAGCGCCTTTTCAGAGAAGGTGAAGATGTGATTTTCACCTGTTTATGTACATCTATACATACATCTAATTTGCTAACATACTAATTTAGTGATATTTCATCTTGTTATTTTGATTAGATGTATTTTCTAATTGTTAGCAAATCCCATTAAGTTGCCCAAACTAACAATGAATTCTACTTATATTGTATATTTTCTTTCATATCACTCACTCCTCTGCACAACTTGATCTGAATAGTATTTTTAATTTCTCTCATAAAAAATGTGCCTTATAATAAACAATGAAAATGTACATTTGTTCAATATGCATTAAAGAACTTCTCAGTTTTTCTATCTAAACATGTGCTTGTCTGTCGAACTTCCACCTCTGTGCGGAGATATTCATAAAACATCATCGACTGCCGGAGCCACAGGAGGATCATCATAGTTTGTGTACAGTTTCATTGTCCACACCCCATTTACGATGTAAAATTGAGATAAACTGCTACAATATCTGCCAGGAGCTGCTCTGTAATCTGCCAGCTGCTTTACACAACACCGGCTCGCGGTCGGAGGGCTCAGACTCACACCGGCTGACATCGTACAGGTGTGCACGAGGCATGCAGGCAACCATTAAACTAAGCAGCAAAACAGTGCTACAAAGCGCCGCTGTTTGCATTAAAAATGTGTCAAAATCACACAAGCGATTAACACAGATTGCATTCTCAGCTGCCTCAATTACATTCTGCAAGATATGTTTTCATCTGCTCTCTGCTTTTTCAAATTAAGTGTTTACTCAAAACGTGAGGAGAAAACTGCCTGACGGTTTCCTTCAGCAGGCCTTCTGAGCGCGTGCAGAACTGAGATGAGTGTGGAGGATCTTTGGGGACGCAACAAAACACACAACTCGAGTGCACCTTTTTTTTTTTTATTATTATTATTAAACAGACCTTTGTGGCTGTAGATGCCCCTTCTGTAACAGAAAAAAGATTTTACAAGATAGAGTTATGAGACACTTGAGGAGTGATTGTACATTTTCTATTCATTTCTATTTTCTATTTCTGTGATTTCATCTATTCCTTAAACTCTCTCTCTGTTGTGTTTTGTCAGCTTGGGTTTGAACCTAGAAGCATCTTTCTGTGAGGCAACAGTGCGAACCACTACACCACAAATGTTTTCAAATACGTATATCCTATACAAGATAAGTGACTCCATTTTAATTTGAAGTCCTGAGCCTCTGTTGTTTTGGTTGCCATGCCACCCTCACAGGTGCTCTGTCCTGCTGGGCTCACGTCAAATGGAGTAAGAGAATAACAAACCTGAGGCAAACGAGTGAGGGGATATACATGGAAGGATCGATACAGCTAACCCTAAAGCAACAGCAGGAAAACAACATCTGGCGATCGATGGACAACGTGCCACTTTGAGAAGTCCTAACAAGAGAGCGGATCATTTCACGCCAAAGAAAATGTACTTCTTACATTTGTAAAGCCCAAGTTAATTCAAGCCCAGTTAAGAATTAATAATAAAATTTTGGCTAATTTCACACTAGAAATGTTTTTTGTAAGAGTTGACATTAACTGCAGAACTCTGGAAAGAAACTTGACTTCAGCATTAAGTATATTGGAAAAAAGATTTCCTCAGAGTGTCATTACTCTGTACAGTGGAGCATCCAACAATCCAAACATCCTGATTATTCAAAGTAAGGGGCTGCCAGACTGTCCAAATTAGCGCTCAAGCAGCTCCCTTCTTACTTACAAGCCTGTAAACACGTCAAGGCCATCAGAGCCGATAACGGAGTCTGAGGAAGGACTCGCGTGACCTTCATCCTCTCAGGAGGAATTTGTGACAGCAAAGTATGCACAAGTGGGATGCTTTCATTTCTTTCTCCCCGACTTCCACAGATGATTTAAGAGTTCCCCAGCCACTGAGGTTCAGGGAGGCTAATAAACTTTTCATTATCCCTGTCAGAGCCACCAGGAACAATTGATTATCGTTATTATAGGAGCGATGATAGTTGAGATAATTACCGGGGAAAGAGATGATCTACTACCACAATTAAAACCCAAACAGGGTGGTCCCCAAGGCACTTTGCTTTAATTTACACAGAGTGTTTATCCAAGTTTCAGTTTTGTGTCAAGAACAACTTTATCACCACCCAAAGGACACGAGGCGAGCAATTAAACCCACACGAAGTTAATCAAACGCATCCCTCACAAGGCTGACTCTTAAGGAACTCAAACTCAAACTTTTCAACTCAAAGCGGATACTTGTGGGAGAAGTGTTATCTCTTACATGTCGAGAGATTTTGAGGCAATCATTCAGCTGAAGACGCTCACAAACGCGGGCACGCAATCAAGCAGTCCCAATCAATTTGGCACATAAGCAAAAGATCCAACCACTTTATCACTTTAAATGCCATCAAAACCTGAGGGAAATGTCATTAGCTTTCTGTACTAAAAGCTTAGTATTCATGGCGTGGCATTCAAAAATGTTCAAGGTACTTAAATTTAAATGAGGTTCTCAATGAGCTGGCATGTTTTAGGTGAGTTTAATCTACAATATTTGGCTGGTTAAAAAATGTGTTGCCATGAAATGAAACCAGGTGCTCTGGTGAAAATGCCCTGAGGGTTGTCATTGCCCCCTGCAACAAGTAAAAGTGTTATTTCTTTTCTCATAATTAAGAAAGTCCCGTCATGTATTTCATTTGATTTTTTTTTTCTTCCAAACATATGAAGAAGGATAATAGATTTTTGGTGACGTTCCTCGTGCCAGAATAAATTGCAAGGATGGATGCAAATCCTTTTGGGCAACTGAGATCAGCCGCAAATTGGCCGCCTCTTCTTCCTTACAATGCATGATGGGAAGGCAGGATGACTGAAGTGAACATCAAAGATTTAATGGCTGTTCAGCCCCAGTTAGGAGGTATCAGTGGCTCCAGGCAATTTCCCGTCTTTGCTAGTTTGCTCCAAATCTAACTTCAGCATAAAGCTTTGACAGCACATTAGGCCATAATTATGTAGTGACGGGAGAAAGTTATCTTGCATTGCAATAATCTATAAAATAAATCTCTCAGCAATACGTACAGAAAAGCTTCACACATTGTGTTAACACACAAAAGTGGAAAGTAATTACTTTAAGAAAAATTTAAAGTCCATTTTATCCGACTGTGTACTTAATTTCTTAATTCACAGGAAAATATTTTACTTTTTAATCCACTATATGCATTTTTATGCAACACATTTTTAACATAAAAACACACACAATATAAAGAATTCAAGATTTAACAAGTGGCTCTCAACATTTTTGGTTTGTGACATATCAAAATAATAATAGAAAAAGAAAGTTTTGGCCTTTTGCAGTTCCACCACGAAGAGATTTCCTCTCTAAATATTCGGTCTCCTTTTAACTCTTTGAGTCCAAAAGAGGTCAAATATTTCACAAATTTAGACGAAAGGTTTCTTGTTTCTTTTTCTTTTGTACAAATCAGATTTATTTTGTGACCCTTTGGATGAGTGCTCCATGGATGAGTACCACTACTTTTATCATCTAAATTCATATGTTTTTTGATATTTTTGTACATTTATTCAAGCAGGATTTTAACTGCAGTACTTGTACTTGCAACAGATTATTTTTTACACAACGTTACTTTCGCTTAAGTGAGGGATTTAATACACCACTGTCAATGATGTAAATGTCATTTGTTCAAAACAAGGTGGATCGCTTGATTGTACATCCTCGATAATGTGGGTTTGTGGTGTGATTAAATTTGGAGAACAACTGGCCCTGATTATTTCAATCAGAATGACTACATTGTCAAAACTGAACATCCTCGCCTCACTATCAGCCAATCAGCAGCAGCGAGGCCTTTGCCCTTCCAGCGGGTGAGTCCGCTGCCAGCCAGAGTGACTTTGAAGACAAGTGAGGTTGGTTTATTCAATTATTGTGTCCCGATGATAAAATGGGAGCAACATAATGGCTTGATTAATTTCCTTATCACGGTGAGCACAAAGAGTAATTACAACCAAATCCACCGCTTGGTGAACCACACATCAATCAAATTAAAGCAGTCTCCACTCGGCAGCAATCACTTTCACACAGAACAAATGAGTCGATTGGCTCAGACCTCCGCCTCCGGCCAGGGAAGTGTTTACCTAAGAACTGTAACTCCGAGCAAAGGTTACTCAGGGTGATTAGAAAGCTCCGAACATGTCAGAAATATTAACAGAAATTGTATGTGCACATTCATTTTAGCCAGCAGGAGCTCGGCGGTTTTATTTGCCTAAAGCGGACATTAAACCTCACGACTTCTTGATGGCTGGCCGCTTGAAACCAGCAGGAAAACTGTGTAAATGTGAGGCTGCGATCAAATGTCATCGCATAATAACGCATCAACTCCATGACCTCCAATCACATCCATGACCGCTAACCGCACAGAGACACGTTCACAATGCTAATTTCCTAATGGCATCTATTATATGAAAGTGAATTGATAGTGTAGTTACAAGTCTCCAGTTTAATATGTTTCTATTAGAATTTGTAAATGGGCTCCCTGCCTGCGATTATTGCGAGGCAGAGCTGGTTGGCAGGGACTGCGTGAAAAGTGCTTTATTATTTTACAGATGTGGAGGATATATATTCACACCAGGTATATACACAGGTGTCAGGTGTACATCTAAAGATTTTAAAATGCACCCCCAGTCTGTGCCTCTAAATTCGAGTCACAGAACTGAAAATCACTTTCTCTAAAAAATAAAACTACGTCCTTTCAGACGTGAGAAAAAATCCTGTGTACTGCTACAATGACTTTTTGAGTGTATGAAGTTATCCATTAATACTAATATTAATACCTCTACTACTAATAATACTAATAAGAGTTAATCATTTCTTGGGCTTGTGATTGAAAAGTATTTAAATGACTAATTTCATAAGATGCACTAGTTGAACGCTACTAGTCTGGTTTGTTTGGTAGGATGCTCCTAAATTCAGGCAGGTCTACAGTTTTTTTCATAGGAGCACACTAAGCTGTATTAACGGTGACAGAAACTCCCTACTGCCAGCCCTTGCTATCTTTTTTTATTTTGCTACTTTAAATACATAGCCTTGAGATCTTTTTCCAGCTAAATAGCTATTATATTAATGAAACCATAATTTGGCCAAGAAAAATAAAAGTAAGAAATGCAGGTTTGACAAAGTAATAACTTACATATAGCAGAAAAAAAACATTACCATGAAATATAACCTTAGTAAAATGAGACCCATACATCCAAATGCAAGTCTCCAAGCATTAGTATTAGTATTAGATCAGAGCATCTCATTAAAACATTTATTTAAATATCTCTAGATGTTCCTCTCCAGAGTTATGTAAATGAAAACTGTAACATCAACTGAAGGATGAACTCTTTAGGAAAATAAATTCACTTTTTTAGCGAGTGAATCATAGCCTAAAGGCTTCATTTGACTTGGGTAAACCTGCTGGAATTCATTGGCAGCTCTTTCTATTTGCCTTCTGCCTCTGCAGAGCTAAAATCAAATCAAATCCCAGAGCTAGCGTTCAGATTCACAAGAGCTGTTAGCGCTGTGGTTCATTATAGGAGCCACTACAGGCAGACAGGAGGGGAGAACTTGTAGGAAGGAACGTCAACATTTGAATAACGTCTTCATCCGATATGCTGCCACTGCACGGAGAGTGCGATTTGTGCAGAGAACGTCTTATTGAGATGGTGACAAGTCAGAAAATGGTCACATGTATGTGTCAGAGCTGTCTACATGGTGATATTTTGCCAAAGTGAGCTCATGTCAGAGTTAGGGCAACAGCACTTTCCTGTGAATTAGAAGCTGAAGCCCGAGTCTCTGAAGAAAAAAAAAAAAGAAAAAGGCACTATTCCCCATCGCTGCTACTTTACATTTCATTCCTGTTCAAATCCGCTTTGGCCTGGAAGGCAAAACATTGGGCGAAGTTTATTCCAGTGTGGTGCAGGGAGCCAAAGCCATCGGAGTAATCAGCAGCAGTTCAGTTCGAAGAGCAGAGGAAGGGGATTTTCCACATGGGCATAACGACTGCCCCCCCCCAAGCAAACAGCAGCAAACCTCACAAGAATGCCAACACTGTGGTGGCGCCGCCATCATCATCCTGCTGCCATCATCATCCCGCTGCCATCATCATCCCGCCACCATCATCATCCCGCTGCCATCACATCATCATAGCTGTCTCCTTCATCGTCGTGGCCTTTGTGGTCAAAATAATCGATGCTATTTCGGAAGGATTTAGAGGAATAACTCGCATGGTCCTCTTATCCCAGATTGTTAACATCTTAACTGGTAGTGTCTCCCCTCTTTCACGCATCATAAACCTTATATGTGCATCAATTACTTGCCTCCAAATTGAGTTAGAAGTGATTAGAGGGTTCTTTGTGCACAGGCGGAGGGAGGGAAGCGGGCATAGTTGGGTTTAATTAGCTGCTTGTGAGGTGCGCTTCCTCACTGCACTTCTTCCTGTGTGAAGGAGATTACTGGAGAGCCTTCTGCAGATGCTAATGTATGTGGAGAGCAGCGAGCAATAATCATTCTGCACCCTGCGTTTAATTAGCACAACTGTGACACCAGAGATGAGTAACGCGCCAGCAGGAAGCAGCAGAGGGAAAAAAAAAAGCCGGCGGATGATTGGCGGGAGTTCCTGCAGAGTTTGACCAAAGAGGAGGACAAAGAGTCGAGCCTTTCGGAAAAAAAGTTGGATCATGGAAACGGGTCTGTGAGTTCCTCTTTTCAAAGGGGTCTTTTTTTGTCAATCAAGTCCAATTTGCTCACTCAAAGGGCAGCTGACAGATGGGTTCAAGATCGGACATTTCAGTCACTAATTTCGGGACGTGAGTCTCGCGGCCGTGCGAAGAAACTGTGTTTTCTGTAAGCAACTAGACAAACGTTATCAACTTTCTCAGCACACCTCTCCCAATTAATTGAGAGAACAGACAGAAAATAAAAACTGCCATCTGGCTGAAACGTAATCAGCCAATTAAATGAGTAATATTTACCAGCAACTGCGAGGAAAACTGTAAATAACTTTTTTTCCGTGACACTGAAGCTAATTTAAAATCGGCTTTGACAGACCAGCAGCCACGGTTCTGCGATTTAAGGACCCTGTGAGCCTTTTCCTACCCCTGCCTCCAATTATCCACCATCACGTTTCCTTGTAGCTGCTCTATGGGAATAATACGCGGCATAAACTCGAGGGTTTCTCCACACACCTGTCTGGATGCACAGGCCTCAATGGACGAACAGATTGGGACCCTACACTTTGCTATTTCAATCCCTTTCCCTGCCTTAATGAGCTGCTAGAGTGCCACACTAATTTGTGTCAGTAAACATATCAGGTTTGCAGCCGGCCATGACAGGCAGAATGAAACTCAATGGGCCAATCGACATCTCGGTGTGGGAGAGAGAGTGAGGGAACTCCTGACAAGATGTGGATATATGCTGGTAATTAGAGAGCGTGTTCAGAATGGGCCGACATGTTCCATTATTTTTGACTTTTCAGCTCTCTTTTCTTCAACCTCGTCCTCGGCTGTGACGCCTCTTTCCGATGCAAAACAGCCGCGTGAATTATTCACAAAGGGCCGCAGCGAAACCTGTTTCACAGTATCTGTTCCCTCATTAGATAATCAATGTCAGAAGAAGAGGAAGTGAAACAGAATTAAGAATAAAGATGACCTCACCCCCCCCAACCCTGCAACAACCTTTCCTGCCTGTTGACTGAAGCGCCTTCATAGCAGCACTGTGCAATTTACAGGGAGGGGTGAGGCCTAAAATGTGTGTTTTCACTCTTCTCTCTCACGTCAGTCTGCACTATCCCATTTAAATTAAATGTAATATTAAATGTTTTAAAAAAATCACATCTAGGCCAGAAAATTCTTAGGCTGATGATTGGATTTGTGGAATTCAATTTATTCTGAGTTATACCAAAAATGTCGCGCCATATGAGCACTTAAGCTGCACAACATAAGTCATATATAGCATCAGAAATGCTATTTTTATGAACAACCTGACACCTGTCCCCTCTCCCCTCACCTGTGCTCATTACAGTTTTCACACTAGGCGCTCTGTCTCGTCGTGCCGGTTTTGGCGCCGAGACACAAAACAGGTAAACCGTCCTCTCGATCCTTCATCATGTCCCCGTCACCGCCACCCACCAGGTGTGGCGCACGGGCAGATGGAGACGCAGCATCCGACAGATCCAGCAGATCTACAACAGTTCTGATGCTATAAATGTACCTCAGTGGATGCGTGTAATCTCCAGCCAACAAACTCCCTGCTCTCCTCACATGCTTCTATCAGACCTCCGGGCTCGTTTCGTCTTTTTCCCTGTGCTGCTTTAACCTTCTGTCTCTGTCTATTTGAGTCTCGTCCAAAAAGCAGAGTCTCGGTTTTTTGCGAGTGGAGCTCCACAGTCCCGCACCACCCGTTGTCCGCGGTGTATCAGAGTCAGGACCTCCTCCCACGTCTGCTGCTACACCCTGTGGGCTGCTGCTCGGGCCGCGGGTGTCATATTCTCAGTGTAATTCTCCATCTTTCTGCTTTTTTTTTTTTTTTCCCAACATTATCTTTATCTCTGTAGTATAACTCCACTCGCATCTCGCTCCAGTGTCCTTAGAGAAACTGCTTTAAAAGTTGCAGTAATCTCACAGCACTGTTTGCATCATTTCTATCACCTCAGTACGTCCTCTCCTCGTGCACAACACTATCTGAAGAGACCGGCCTTCCCATCCACTGCTGACAGGAATCTACAGCGCTACCCACTCTAAATGACAGTGCATGTGTGTGTATGTAAGAGGGAGTGTGTGTGTGTGTGTGTGTGTGTGTGTGTGTGTGTGTGTGTGTGTGTGCAGGCGTCGGTTACAAAAACGTGACATATCACTGCTGGCTCTTGAGGAGACTTCATTTGCTATGCAACCTGGCATTCACGTCGAAAATAATCATCTTAAAAATGGAGCAGGGCGCGCAGAATGTGACGAGAGCAATCAAGACACCCGCTGACTTCCCTTTCCTCCACCCACCTCCACCCCCCCCCCCCACCCTCGATGCTAATCAGTGTGGGTGCTGCTGGCTGTCTGGTGGACTTGATCTGATTTTGAGACAGAAAACGCTGTTTGCCTGTAAGAGATGAGCTGAGAAGAAGTGGCATGGTGGTCCAGTGATGTACGGGGGTTTAAGCAGATACTTTTATGCGTCATTTGGTCTGTGTTTGATTAATCTGTTTTAATTCATTCACACCAAGAGACAATTAAGTCATCTTTCAAGCAAAAATGCCAAAATAAAGTTTGTTTTCAGCTTCTCAAATTCAACATTGGCTGTCATTCTTTATTTAACATGAACTTGATCTGAGTCTGTTTGCGTTTGAGGGAAGAGATAGAAACATTTAGCTATTTTCTGATTATTTCTGGATCAAATGATTAATTGCCTAATTGAGAAATGAGTCACACGGCGAAACAAGATAAAATGGCCCTGAGGCAGAGAGAACATGAAGCCGAACATTAGGTGAAACTTTGCCACCGTTATCTACAGGGACCACCAAAATCAACACCAAAGTAAAAGTTCCACAGAGCTCCTTTAATTACTGTGAACTTTTGCTCATTTCCTTGGAAAATATTCTTGCACAACTCATATTGTACATATAGTCTCTGTATTCTAGAATATGTTTTTGCTCTTCACTTGTAGTACTTCCTTTCACCTTCTTGTTTACATTTTCTACTCAGTATCTTTACTGTTATGCACCGACATACCAAGACAAATCCCCTGCATGTGAAACTTACTTGGCAATAAATCTTGTTCTAATTCTTTTTTTTTTTTTGTTGTTTTTTTGTTTTCCCCCTTTAAGGTCTACCAGCAGAGGTAGATGCCAGATGGAAATTTAACTACCTATCTGGCCTCTCAATTAATTGGGAGATTTGTGTTGCAGCTCAACATAATGATTTCGCTTGGTGAGACTGGATTTGCATAACAAGCATGTTTAGTTGGCTCTACGAACCGCAGGCCACGGGGCGCAAACAGAAGCTTGTTTATGGCGTTATAAACTGACCACATGTGGAGCCATTCGCACTAAAAAATACAAGACAAAGTTCAAAAGAAGGATTTTTTTAAATTATTCTTCCAGTTCTGGCTTAAACTCTCTAATGTCTTGTCCTTCCTGCACCACATGGAAAAGATCATATGGAGCAAGACTGAAATTAGCTTTCAATAATTTAACGCATCTGTTTGGTGCAAGGGCCAAAATATTCTGCTCAGACTCTTTCAGATCAGCATGAAATCAAACAAGTTCAGTGACACGCAGCAGTTTTAATCTATGCTAAAACAATAATGTTCCACAACGCAGCGCTACTGTCTCCCTGGGGGGCTTCTAACGCGTCCTGCTGATGGCTGGAGGTGACCTCGGTCCATGTTGGTACACATAATTATCATTTCCCTACAGGGGGAAGTGGTGATCAATGAGCGAGTGACCTTCCTCTTCGTATGCACCTCCTTCAAAGTCAGATAATAAATTGGTTCATCTCACCTCCCCTACCGTCCGTGTTATTTAGAGGGCTATCTGAGGGAGTCCATTACCTTTTTATGGAAAGGAGGTTCATTCAATTTGCAGGCGACCCAATAAGAAGTTCTGTATGGATGCATGGCGAGGGGCTCAAGGGCAAGTGAATTATTCCATTATCTTTAATGTGTAGGAAGACAAAAGCCGTCAAGGTCCTGAGGGGATTTATTTAGCAATGTAACCTCTGTTCCTCAGGAGGAAACAATAAGAGTAAATAAAACCCTCTCATACTTATTCATGGTCGCTTTAATTGATTTTATAAATGTAGTCCTCTTTTAATAAGTTAAACTGTACGTTGCAAAATGCAAAAGAAATATCTTGGTGAATATAACCTCCAGATTAGATTTTAACGTTAATAGTGTTAGGCTGTTATTAGTGAGATTTTTTATTTTACATACTTGCTGAATACTGATGCAACTTTGGTTTATAATTTAGTTTTTGGTTGGTGCTGATTTTTTTTCTTTAAAACAAACATTTTCTGTACTTTCACCTGTTTGTTGGACTGAAGATAAAAGGTTTAAAGATGTCCAATGTCATTTCTGTACAGTGATGTAAATGCACGCTAAACTGAACCAGAACACCGCCTTTATTTTCTCTTTATTTTGGGTCGGAGACTGACGTGACAAACTGACTAACTGTAATGACATTTAATTGAAAAGCATCACAGGCACATGGTTTGAAATGATTGGCTTAATTAAAGAGTCTTCTTATATTTGGCTTAAACCTTATTAAAGGATAATCCCCCTCAAAGTCAGAGGTGGTGTTTAAAGGATTCACCATGCAGCAGAATCAGTCTGCACATAGTGTACTAAATTAATGTGGATAAAACGAGTAGCATAAACTATGAAGCAGGAGCAACATATGGTCCTGTATTGTTGCATATTACTTATAGTAGAAGTGTGCACAGAACCCAAATGGATGTAGTTTGTAAGGTCCACATCTGGCCATTATGATTACAGAACTAACGTCATCCACTTTATAATAAAACTAAATACAAATGAGTATTTTCACCAATTAAACATTTAACCTCAAACACTATAATATTGCTGTGCTGCTGCTGGGCTGGATAACCACATCTGCCTCCTTTCACCTCCAAAACTCACTAATTATGTTCTTTTTAATTTGTGCAATGAGATGTAACATGTTAAGACTGAAAAGTTGTGGTTTTATGGGACTGTCGTACAAAGAAAACAACAAAAAACAGTCTCAGTTGTTTCAAAAAGTGCCCCAAAACAACATACATAATTTTATGTTGATGTGACAAAGCCCTACCAAAAACCAAACCTTAACCACAGCAATGTCACATCACGGCACCATGCATCATTTTTTCAGCAGTAATTTCTGACAGTTTTGGAAGTTGCAGACAATACTGCCTGATAATACTGTTCGGCTGGAAGACCTGGACCCGCTGGGTTTTACAGAGGAATTATGTGCAGGTCTGTTTCTTGGCCAGAAGCAGCGACTTCCTGCAGTTCTGTCACCGCTGCTCCCGGCCGATAAATAGTCCCACTTCTTCTCATTTCCCAAAATGCCAAACTAGTACATTATAAAGTACATTATAGATGACAATAGACACAATCAGGCAACATTCACAAACCTGTTAGCTTTAGCTTGTTAGCAGCTCACTTGTTCTGTTTATGGTCAATTTCATTCTGATGAATATAGGAACACAAACCATAAAATAAGTAAAAAACATAAAACTAAAAATATCAAGACAGATTTTTTTTTTGTCTTATTTTATCTTGACCAAGTGGTCAAAAGACCTATTATGCAACATTTCTCCATTTGCAATGCAATAATACACAAAAAGTGAAAATGCAAAAGGACATGTGTAGGCATACCAAGCATACTGAATCCAGATCTATTTTGAGAGCTCTGTTAAAAGCATCACTGCTTCATAACATAGGTAAACAGGCGTAATATTACAAATTGCATATTTCATATCGTTATCCACTGTGCAGAACTTATTGGGAAATAAGATATGTTCAAGAATAATCCCCTACGGCATGTGTGAGGCATCTGGCGCAAAGCCTGTCAGCTGCTTTAAACATCGTCAGCTTCTTGACGGCATGTTTTTTGTCAGTTTCCTGGCAAACGCAGCCATTCTCTGAGTGAACAGAGGAGCAGTGGTGCCTGAGAAGTGCGTTTAGATGTAAACTTGAATCTCTCCCTTTTGTCACAGAAATCCTATAAGCTCATTTTCCAGAGAGGAAGTAATAGCGAGGGATGGGTGAAGTAAAAGTGAGTCAAGAGTGCAGAGTCTTCTCTCTGCTCTTAAGGGACATGGAGAAGACAAAGTTTAAAAGAAGGTGAGTTTGATCCTGCGGGGTTTCGAGCAGAAACAGATTATTAAAATCAGAAGAGGCCTGATTAAAAGTGACTTAAGTCTTTCTCGCACGGCACAACAGCACGTTATGTTGGGAACTTCACCCAATGAGTGAAAAACTCAGTCAACCTCTGCATCTCTAAACACATTTAAAAAAAATTATATAGACTTTGTGACTGACTGCAGTAAAACATAAAACATTTTTACACTTATAGTACATATATTCATACAAGAAATCACATTCCTTTAAAAAAAAGTGTCTGTGTACTTGAATGGATGTACACAGGATCAAAATGGTTTGCACATTATTATATTTACATATTTAGCAGTCAATAAAGTAAACAAGTCAATGTCACTGCTGACATTTTTAAAATTTAAACAAGATAATGATCTTTCTATAACGTCAATCAAGTGCTTTGTGTGCCTGGACATAATCATAAAGAACAGCAGTCGTGCTGAAGCTGTGATGAG
The DNA here is from genome assembly GCA_037176925.1 of Amniataba percoides. Taxonomy (NCBI): domain Eukaryota; kingdom Metazoa; phylum Chordata; class Actinopteri; order Centrarchiformes; family Terapontidae; genus Amniataba; species Amniataba percoides. Next base: position 13,647,759 of record JBAJHX010000076.1, read on the forward strand.
CAGATGTGGTTTGTGGTTAATTGAAAAAAATGACCTCATTATGTATTTGGACATGTGTCTCCCAACACAATTTGTTTGGTTTGTGGTATTTTAATGTAATATTTATGAGACAGGGTTGGAAAAGAGCAATTTTACAAAGAGAAGAACATTGCAAACTTTTAACAAAATCACCAAAAATCTTTCAGACTATTGCAAAAGCCATCTCACGTCCATGAAAAATATTGGTCCTGTGGGAATCAGGAATGGGGCTTTAGGCAGGATTAGAGCTGATAACACAGGCGGTCATCCACAATGATGACCTGAGGGCTAAGACGGTACGTTGCTAACTGGCTTTTAGACTTGCCTCCACCAATCTGACGTACTCTAACCTTGGCGGCTGTCAGTCAGGCTGGAGGACTGTCCTCCTGCCTCTCAGTTTATGAGAAAAGATAGGCTGTCTGTGAGATTATTCCTCCTTTCCAATACCATATTAGCCCCTAATCTCCTGCCTCTCTCGGCCCATTCTCAACAGGATGAGGTGTCGTTAAGGGCACAGACTGAAGGATAGAGGGATGGTGGAGGACTTTGCTTGAGAAGGAGTAGATATGTCAATCATTTAAAACGTTGAGTTTTCTTGAAGAGGAGGAAGGAGAGTCAACAAGCCAGCGTTCTTCCTGTCCAACGTCTCTACGGCCAAAGATTTCGGAGGTGTCACCACACCAGAAAACACATCTTCTGGATAGTTATTATGCAGAATGAGTTTCAGTGAAATCTTTCCTTATCAACAGACACACACACACACACACACTCAGTGTGATTTTATTCATGTGCACCACCTGTGTTTCAAAAGCATTTTTCATTAGATTGAATAACGAGCCAAATGTGCAGAAAATCAAGGACTTGTTTAAGTGGATTAAAAATAGACTCCATTCTGCTCTTTGACTTTGACGTTGATATCTCAGTGCATTAAGTTTTCCCTTCGGCCATCGTGAGAGGGATTATGCCACCAGTCAAGATCTATTTGTTTACGCAAATCATCACTTGATAGGCCGACCCCCCCCCTCTACCTCGGCTGCATATATCAAACAAGATGAGGGCGTCCTACAGTCAAACTGTAGCCGGCAGCTCGACGTCCATCACATGATATAATGTTCTGTGCTGTATTCTGCTGCAGTAAGTCCTGAAATATTATCCAAAGACAGACAATGTAGGTTAATGTGGAAGTTGATTGGATTAGGCAGATGTTCTGCAACTCCACTCCACGAGGCATCATGATTATTGCAAACATCGTTCAGGTTATTTCTATTTTGAGCCGATGGATTCTTTGCCAAAAAGGTTCCCTCGGCACAACACAAAGAAAGGAAAAATCAGAGTCAAACTTCTAGCACAGCGTTAATAATTTAGCGGTTTTTCACAGAACTAGGACCTCATTTAGATGAGGACAAAAGGCGCCTGTGCAACGGCCTGGCCGGATCAAAGGCAAATCATTAACTCTGTGTCTCCTGTCGTAGTCAGATCTGGTGTTTTATTGCGACTAGATTTCCTTAGACTGTCTTCAGAGTCAGAGAGAGTGCTGAGACAAAGCAATTCTTTTCCTCCTACAAGGGCACTGCTGCGCCCAAGTTTAAATTGAATGCCCCAAAATAACAGTTTAATTATGTGGCTATCGGAGAGGCTTTCATGTTTTCCAAATGAATCAGGGCGAGTGCGATAACCAATTCTTTCATCGATGCAAAACTGAGGGAAAAAAAAAAAAAAAAGTATTCCTCGCTTCTATCAAAAGTGATAGGAAGCCATTGAAATGAGCTCATATGCCAGAGACATTAATTACATTTCTTATAATTAAGGAGAATATCCCCAGATCACCCTGATCCCTGCCAGATAAATTTAATTAGTGGACTAATTCAACAGCACATGCAGCGTCCATATCTTTATGAATCGGTCCTTCTGGGGCTTGTAGATGTCTTAGTCTTTAATGTTTTACTGTCACGGTGTGGACAAAGACTAATTTCCACCACAACAGATGACAGACCTGTATTTTGTTGCTTTACCTTCTTTTTTGAGAGTTTTTTTTTTAAACAGAGGGCTTTCCCCCAAATAAAAAAAAATGGAGCAATGGCAGCACTTCACAGATGAGTATTACAGTCTATGTGATCATCACTCATTAAACTCTCAAATATTTTCATTTCTGAACATTCACAGTGCTCTGACACACCCTGTGACTCGTACTCGAGCTGTGCTTGTCAAAGCAAATCTGTCATTGAGTGAATGAGTTTGTGATTCATTTCATGAAGGGTGTCTAAAGCTAATGAATTACTGGCACTGAATACATAACAGATCATCTCTCCATGATGAGGAATAAGGCTGACTTTGAAGGCTGCAAAGTTAATTAAACTTGGATTGTGGGGGACTTGCCTTGATGACAAAATCTAATTGATTCATTGATTATTTGTGGATTTACAAGGCAAACACGGCATCATGTTACAGTGACGTGGTCTCAAAATGCTCAAATCCACGAACAGTAACACAAATACTGAATAACATATAAAAAAAAGCATCATTTAGGCCTCAACGAGACTGAATGTACATACAGCCACAGTCAGTGTGACGCTGAACTCAGACATAGTGGTGCTTTGAGCTAAATGCTTACACAATGACAGTAACATCCCGATGTATATAACAATAACAAACTTAGTAATCATACAAACTTATTCTTTCATGAATACTTTTGGTCTCATCATCAAAGTCTCCAACAAAGTGACAAAACAAAATGGTGACTGAGTGACTGAATCAGCAATGCTCTTGCTAAACTGCATCTGCAAAGTCATTTCTGCACCCGTAGCTACCGAACTGCTTACACTGACCACATTTAACATATGTCTAATGACTGAGCAGTCCGCAAGGCTGTTGCTAAACTTAATTAAGGAAAGAAATGAGCCATTTCCAGAAACAGGAGCAACAGAAACACCAATCTTGTGGTGTTTGAGCAGTATATGCTGATGTCGTGTAAAAATGATAACTTTCTTTAATGATTTTCTGCAGTCTTCAAGTATAAAATTGCACAGTAGACTGACGTCATTATAATTTGAGAAATCCTCTACTTATCCATGACAAAGAGAAAAAAATAGGTTTCATTGTTGATCATTTGAGACTCTTTTAAGCTGATGATTGCATAGAAATTCTCTGGTTTTTTTCTGACAATGACTAGATATCAAATGGTCTAAAACAGGATCATATCTCCCATCTCCACTGTGATTTGGCCTGTCGAGAAAAAGACATTTCTACTTTACTTCCTGTCTCTCTCATTCTGGGAACAAACCTGTCAGCTCCATTTGTCCTAATCGGCTCTCAGAGGGATGGCTCGGCCACAGGAATGTCACTGGGAATGACGCTCACACTTGGAAGTGGCACACTGGGAAGATGAGCCTTTGAACAGCAGTACCCTCGGCTCGGCTCTCTACCTGCTACACGTTTGACTTTCATGTTGACCTTCGCTCACATATGCGGGTCTGCCTCTGCTCAGAATCAGCTTGTTGCTTGGCACACCTGATCCATGTTCATCTGATGTGACATTAGAGAGTGTGTGCCTCTGAAATGTGACTCTACAAAGCAGCTGGAGGCCTACATATTGAAATGGAAAATAGAGCTAAATGCTGAAAAATGCATTTTAAAAAAAAAAAAAAAAAGACATAATCTCAAAGATTTTCTTTTAATTAAATTTCAGTTAAGTCGCTATCTATTGCCGAATTGGTTAACACGGTGATGTAAACCTGCAGTTTTTGAAGGATTACGTGTTGCCAGCGACTTTCCCACAAAGAGCATAAACAGCTGATAATCAAGGCTGATCAGCTGTGATTGCTTTTTTTTCTTTTTATAATTCTAGATCAGCTCTGGGAAGACAGTTTACTAATGTTTAAGTACACTAATTTACATGTCTAAGTTCGCCAATGTTTACTTCGTTATTAAATATTTGAGCAGATGGAGGAGATCCAATTTATTTTCTGTTAGGAAATCCACAGATCACGGCGATTACGTTGAAATTAATTGATTTTGCAACAAACTTTCACCACATTAAATGTCTGAACAAGTCTTTAACATCCACAGACTACCAAAAAGAAATAAATTCTTATCTTCATTTATCTATTTTCTCTAAACTGCTCACTTAGTTACACAATCTGAGGGTGAAACGGGAATGAAATTATCCTCACATCCTCGTAGGTCATGATTCATTTCTTCGCAGCCCATCACAGCCCTGTTATCTTCTTTCTTTTTCCCCGATCCTGTCCCATCCTGATGATGTTCAATCTTTCAATCCTATTCCATTTCAACACCAGGTCATTATTTTTCACGTTGAGTACGACAGAGCTTCGATTTAAATGTAACTTTAAATCTACTACATCTACTACACCGACGTTTAACTGATTTTCTGCAATGACAGAAACAGACTCTTTCCCTCTGCGATAATGTTAAACTCTGAAGGGCGACACTGTGCGTCCTTGCTACATTAAAATCTTCCCTAGAGCGATTATAACTTCACTAATGACTGGTTGTTATACGCTGGGAGTGTCTTAAAATTGGGAGACACTGGTATTGATCAACAACCCTGTCAACCCCCTCAGTCACTTTACTGCTAAAAGGCCGTAAAAATTACATTAGCACTTTTAAAAAGCATGCAGCAAAAAATGAATCCTGGCCGGTGGGTACGTTTTTATGTTCATATAAGAACAGTAAAGCACAAGGCGAAATGGATTCATTACTTATGACTGAGTATTGAAAACAGGAATAATAACATAATGAGGCTGAAGTGTTTTCTACTTAACTGGAATCATGAGAGGTTTAGTGGCATAAATTCTTAATGTTGACATTTTGTGACTGTTTGAAATGTTCCCCTTAGCTGATTTAAAAGGGCCAAAGCAGCAAGAAACAAAACAATTCAGACTCTTAACAAAGCAAATGCTCTCTGACGCAACTTCACCAGAAAGTTTCTACAGAGAAGGAGACGGAAAGCAGACCAGTCTCTCTCCTGGCGCGAACATTAAAGGCGTCGTAGCTTTTGAATCGCTTGTCACTGTGTGACATTTCGTGTCAAGAAGCAAAGGCAGAGGTGAAAGCGAGGCGGGAGGGAAGGAAGTAATGCGGCGGGCCAATTAATTCCTCCGCTCCCATCTCCGATTGCATTCGTGACATCAACACCGCCGCAGTTTGCACTCTTACCCCTGCATCAGTTATGCAAATGGCAATTTCACATGAATGGCAGATCGTCCTCCTGAAATGAGGATGGGCAAGAAGCGAAAATGAAAAATGGAGGAAGAGGCTGAGACGTGGGAGCCACTCAGCCTTGAAATGATTTAATTTAAGTGATGAGGGGTTGACTTTGATAAGTTTTCATTTTAATAATGAACAGTACGACCGCTTCAGGGGTCCAGTTAGAGAGAAGAAGCCTACTCTGCAAAAAAGACAAAAAAATTGAGACCAACAAGGCTGACAGTCAGTTGCCGTTAGACAAAACTGAGACTGAAACTCACTGCCCAGATGTCCCCTTTGTGTCTGTGTGTGTTTGTGTGTGTGTGTTTGTGTGTGTGTGTGTTGGGGGGGGGTCTATAGCAAATAAGATGCTCCTGGGAGTTTTTCTAACTCTGGGGAAAAATCTGCTGCCAGGAGAAAAAAGATTCAGTCTATTATGTAGGATTTTTTTCAGATTTTCCAATATGCCAACTCTGGGATGTGTATGCATATTTAATGAGGCTTTTGCCTCAGTGCGATTTTAGACTGAGAGGGATTTCAGTCTGCTGACATTATGAGTGATTGTGCTTCCTCATGGCACATTCCAGTTTGATATGGCAATAACTATCTGTCTACCCCCCCAAAGCACCACTGATCTTATTATGATTATGACTTTTTCAGCTGCTGTATATTCAAAACCTGTCACAAATCATTTATGTTGGGGCGCTCACAAACTTCAGTTCATCACACTGTGTATGTTAACTATATTTTGCATGCAAGTGTGTGAGTGTAAATAACTTAACAGTCAGAAAGCACAAACAAACAACAACACTTTTGCACCAAATTATTTCAGTTTAACAGAAACGCTGCTTTCAGTAAATCCACACACAGCAAACTGTCTTGACCTTTAAGGGAATGTAAAACAGAGGTAGCCATTATATACTATGACCACTATTTTCCACAACTCTACTCTTCCTCGGTATAAAGAGCTATGATTTCACATTTTGAATGAGCAAAAGGTCTAGAATGGTAATAAGAAGTCTTAAATTTAATATACTATATACTACTAAATATACTACTATATTTTTCGCCTGCCACAGGCACCACTATTTGTTATAAAATGTTTCTGCATGCAGTTGAAGGCCAAGATGAGCTGTTACAGAACTATAAACCAAAAGTAGGATTGTCAGATTAGAAGTCTCAGTCAGCACCATAAAATCTACAGCAGACAGTCTTACTACTATTTTTTATTTCAATGAATAAGTAACTGGTAAATCCATCCCTCCATATTATTTGTTTATCCTAAGCCAAGGTCAAATTAATTTAACTAATCATACCCTTAAGATTTCTTCTTTTATAAAGCAGGGAAATGATGCTCCTCATTATACTTGCAGAATTTTAAGTAGTTGTCTAAAAGTCTGTTTTACATCGTAAAAACAACCGGCCTGTGTTTTCAATTGCAGTGAACTGACAAACACAAAATGTACAGATATGTTAAGTCAGACTCTAAATTAAAAGTATTTATGTGGACAGACTTTACAAACTCGATATAGTGGAATTTAAGGACACGAGATCACAGTAGGAGGCTCAGTCTATCTCCTTTGCCTTGCTCACAATTCACATCTCTTTTTGTTTCTGTTCCCATGTTTGCTGGAGGTCACGTGACAGGCAGTTAAAGCTGAAAGTCGACTCATATCTTTTTCATGTCCAGGGACGTCCCTGGTTTGTGAAGATCTAATAGGTCGTAATGAGCGAGCCGTCCCTCTCGCTCAGCCGCCACACTCACATTGGTAATGAATCGCTCAAAGGAAGAGGTCATCTCTTACTGTCTTTGAGATTTACTACCATCCATTTCATGTTGAGCCAGCAGAGGACAAAGGACTATTTCACCTTCTCTCTTACTATCTATTATGAGTTTATTCAATGCTGTCCATTGTGCCTATATATAATTAAATTCCCTTTGGAGGAGCAGAAAGTATTTCTATCCATGGGCTGCAATATGACAGTCAGTAAAATGTAATCAGCTTGGGTTACTCAGTGTCCTGACACGGACAATCTCAAAATTTCACTCACAGAATCTCTCTTGTTTCTTTGTTTCCCTCCTCCTTTCGTTCTTTCCTCTTTCTAACATTTCTCTCAGTCAGTGCTTTGCACTGCCGCTGAATTAATTTCCATCCCGCCTCTTTATCAAAAATACTAACTATTTTTGTTTTCATTTTCCTTTCCATCTCTCTCTCTCACTTTCACCCTGATTCTTTGACAAAATAGAGAAGCCAATTACATGAGGGTGCTAGTTTCTGGACACATTACTAATAATCCCTGTTCTGTTTTTCCACACAACCTCGCACACATTTCAGAAAGTAAAGCCTTTTTTTTAACCTTTTCAGTCAGCTTTAACTTTGTTGTGCACTGGTTCTTCAGTGTCAAACAACTACACAGCATCTTCTCTTAAAGCCTCTGAAGAAGGTTAAGCTATGCGGCAGCCACAGGAAAGCGAAAAGTCCACTGAAACATTTGAGGCAACATCTGTCTGTACGCGTTACTCACACTCCCAAATAAAGCCGAGTAGCCAGCCGAGGCTCATAGATATAAGAAACCCCTAATAAGGTTTGAAAGACTAAAGCTAGTGATTCTGGACAAGTTCAGTAATAAAACACAGACCCTCAGGGTCAGTGTCAACCAAAACACTGAGGAAAAAAGCTCACTTTTTACAGGAGGAATCACTGTTTTTCCACTTTGTCTGCACTCTTTATTTGTTCTTGCAGAGACTGCACTTGGCAAACTGACAAAATCACACACACACACACTTTTACCAGCAACACAATTTACTATGTTAATGGACTTAAATGCCATGAGTCTTTTTAAATGTCAGTGCACTCGATTTTAACATAACGTAAGTGCAACCAGGTGCAGAACAGATCCACGCTGCTCCGGTTCAGTCTACATTTGTATACATGAACAGTTCAAATTCCAATGAACAGGATGGTGAACTTTCAAT
>JBAJHX010000076.1:13656058-13668471 GCA_037176925.1 Amniataba percoides
CACGCTGCTCCGGTTCAGTCTACATTTGTATACATGAACAGTTCAAATTCCAATGAACAGGATGGTGAACTTTCAATTAGGGTTAATGTTGTTGTTTTTTCCTGTTTTGATTACTGAATTATCTAATTCAGGCGTAAAAACTCGAGAGCTCAAACTAAATCAGATCAAGCTTCTCTGCCGTTGGAGCAGAAAATTTCTCTTTGCAGCATGACAGATTACGTTCCTGCCTCAAGTTTTCCTGATGCTGATCCGAAAGCTACGTCTTTACAGGCAGCTTTAATAATATATATTGTGCTGCATCGACATACCGCTGCAGAACAAATTAGAGCCGCTGACACTTTGAGTATTTACCTTTTTTGCATGTTCTATGAGAGGAAATTATTCTTCCACTTTTCATTTGGTGTGAAAGTCGCCAAACATGATTAGCTTATAAAATAAGATTTGTTCAAATTAGCGACAAACAAGTGTGTTCACATATGTTTCACTTTCATTTCCACTCTCTTGGCCAAATTAGTCTATTTCTGTGCTTCATTTGGAGTGCTAAGACATGATGTCACCCTGCAAGAAAGTCTTCTTCTCAATCAATATATTTACTTTTAAGGCATTAGTGCAATTTACTTACTTTGTACTTTTACCAGCACACAGTTGATATTATATTATGTAAAACACCTTGGGACACCAAGGAGGATCTCATTTTAATTTTTATTGCAGAGCTAAGAAATTTCTAGCTTAAATAAATTAAATAAGTCTGCACTCTAACTTTCATTAAGAAAGAAAACAACAGACGTTACTAAACATCCAATTAAAGGAAACATTACAACATCCCTAAATCAACATCTGACGACAGGAACACCGACAACACCTGCACCTCAGAAAAGAAATTATTATTATTATTATTATTATTATTATTATTTATGTTGCATGTAGTCTGAATATGAACCGCCATAAGATGCAAAAGAGGGATAGTAGTGGTAGTAAATGAATGAAAAAAAAACTGAATTTATTTTTACTGAAGTTATTTGAATATAAAAAGGTCAGTGGGGCCAGATAACGTCTGGCTTTGGGGACCCTGTCAGATTGTCATTACACTTGACCTTCAGATTTTGAAGCTAATTTTTTTCCCCCCCTAGAAGTAGAAAATTATTTCTGGACTGTATAAAAATGTTAAAAATATGCTGCTCAGTATATGACCCTTCACAGTAGCCAGCAGCCGCAGGAGGAAGGCAGAGTGGCATTTTCCTCATCGAGGTGAACCACAGGCTGGAAACTGTGATCCCTGAGGGGAAATTTCACAGCGGCTTTGAGCCGATGTTTGGGGGAAAGGGTTAACTCTCAGCTCCTCGCTTTCATCTTCGAAAATGCTGCTGCTGCTGTTCAGCTGCGGAGGAATTATCATGTTGAGCCCCCCCTATGGCGCCATGTGCATCAGTATCCATATGTACTGTATGTGCGTGCCCATATGTGTGCATGTATTTGCCTTCACGTGGGAGGGACCTGCACATGCAAGCGATTTGTGTACATGTATCATGTTGTAGCTGAGGTCCTTATTTCCTCAAGGTTTGTCATTACTTCAGTTATTATATAACATTAAACTGTGATGCGGGTTCAAGTTCAAGTAGGTTTTTCCTGCCAAAGCCATAATAAATACGGCGGCAGGCTTATACGGACCAACATACATGATGAGTGAAACCTTGCTGCAGTCTTTGCAGAATCAGTATCAGGCCTTCTGACAAAGCGTCTTTCTTTACTTTTTAGTCAGCTGCTTTTGTTTCAGCGCAAACATTTAATAATCAATTCTTCAAAATGTCTTGCCGAACAAATTAAAGGTTGTTTATGCCCTTATGATGGATTTAAACTGCCTCTGAAGTTTCACATTTACCCGAGCTCACTTTGTCCCTCTTTCACAGTTGTTATTCTGAGTTTATGTGATGTCTATTTGTCTTTTTCTAGGTTACAGCCAGGGCTTCAGATTGTCTTCATGTTGCCTGTCTGACGTGGAGAGAAGAGTAAAACAATGAACCTTGTGAAACTGCAGCAGAGAGTCGTATGAGTTCATGTGTTGAGTCTATTCAGGCATGTTCCCCTTCATTGCTAACATGTTGATGCCTCCAGGGGTTTTGATGCACCCAACCTCTGAATCAGTCCTAATAATGTGTGTGTGTGTGTGTGTGTGTGTGTGTGTGTGGACATCCTCTGATTCATAACCTCAAACAAGCACACAAACTCACATGTTGTCATGAAGTGCGTGTATGAGAACAAAAAAGAAAGAGATTGGCTGGATTCAGATATCAAAGGCTCCTCGTTCACGGTGACTCGCTGCTTCGAGGCGCAGTTTCCCATCATGCTTAGGCTACATGAAACATCCATTACGAGTCGGCACTTGTGCGTATCGTTTCCAGAATCAATCAGAGCGTCGTTAAAGCTAAACTAATTTCTCAAAGAGACAGGTTACGTCTTTTTGACACAGGGAGGAGAGAAAAGTTTGGAAATGTCAGAGCCAGCTTTAAAAGCAGAAAATATCAGCTTTTGAAGTAATTGCTGAGTCCTTGGCATTTATCAATAACCCCTTCAACCCCCACCCCCGATATATTATGGTCATGTTGTGTCGCTGGCCAGTGAACGTCTTTCTTATATTACCTTTAATGTGCTGCTGTTCTGGCTGGGAGTTATTTTGGGGGGCTGTTGATAAAGTGAACGAATCCATTTGCTGAATTTTCTGCCACATAATATACATTAGTTAAAATTTAAAAAACAGCCTTACATTTTAACTCATGTAACTAATCTATACTGAAGCAGGACTTGGTATGAGAGAAATACAGATGGATGTTAATTGGAATAGTAAAAGCGATCTGACTGGCCTCTGCAGGTTTCCTTCAGACCACATGACAGCATCACTTAATTTCTACTGGAAAACAGCTGAAAGTATTTATGATAGTCTGCTTTGTGAGTTAAGTGATAGATGGATATTTTTTTCCTTTTACTCATTTGGCTGATGAGTGATGAGATTGCTGCAGCGTTAAAGCAAGATTATGTAAGTTTTGAAAGAGGAAGTGACTCATCCTTCGTCTTAAATATAAAAAGTTACATTCCTAAGCGATGGAAAAACACAGCAGCTCAGTGCAACAGACAGCAGCTTTACATTAGCTTAAGACAGCTGATGCTGATTGATGATAAATATTAGTTAAATGTTGGTGCATAATGTATATTGCTGAATCAGATCACTAACTTCATGACACTTCTATAGTTTTGCTATTGTTATCCTAAGATTTAGTCTTTATTAATTTACCATTATTGTCACTTGTAGCTGCTGTTCAGCAAATGTTAGATAATTTCAGTATGAACGGTTTTAACTATTCTGCAACAGCCACTGCAGGCTATTATTTTCCCACAATGTTTGCAAGACGCAGTGGACCCAAAAAGAATCATCAAATAATTGATACTCTCTAAAATATTATCGTCTTTTAATTAGAATTTCCTTTCAGAGTCGATACCACAGTGCAGTGTGGCAGCGCCTGGATTTCTGTCGCTAAAACTATTCTTCCATTTGCTTTTGTCATGTGAAAGATTTTGAAATCTTTTCATTTTAACTGAACCATTCGCTGTTTTGGGGGGAAATTGGTGAAGTTCTACACATCTTAATGCTTATGAAGCCTTTTCAAACCCCAGCGGGAAAACTCAAACATGCTTGATCTTCCAGCTATAAACAAATCTCTCTCTTTCTTTCATACTTATAAGCGTACGTTTTTCACAGGACAAACAAAAAATTAGGCATCTTATAAGTCTAAAAGTCAGAAATAAGAAAGCAATTCACAAATTGCACTGCAATTGCAGCAGCTAGACTACCAACAAAAAAAAAAAACAAGAAAAAGAGCATATCGATCCCCTTTTAATGTTTCTAAAGCAGCTGTCTGTTTGTACTGTGTATGTTTGTATTTACAGATTTTTAAGGTAAAATAGTCTCATGTATTCAGATATGACTTTGCGTGTGTTTTCCTTCATGGCACGTGTAAACTCTAGATTGATATGCAAAAACATAATCATCATCATCACATTGGCCCCCTCCTAACACACAACAACGTGGTCTGGCAGTGTTGATCACGAGGCGCTGGTTTGACTCAGATGGATTAACTGTGCAGAAATCAACACCGAATATAAATCCCCTCCACATATTAGCTGCTCTGTTGTAGCTCGTATTCCCGTGACATATCGAACGCATCCTGCTGTAAAACACGCTGCAACGGCGCATCAAGTGTTAAGTCGCTGACACTGGTTTGATTCAAATGGATTGGCTATGCGGGAATCAATTTCAAATGTGAATCCATTTTGGTGATAAGTCTGATTCCTGCCTGGGGAGTCGGCATCATCTCCTGCTCCCTTGTCAGCATGCCTCAGCAGCCGCATCCTGTGCGCTCTGAGTAATATGACACAGCCGCAGAGAGGGCGAGTTAACGCACACCGAAGAGATACCGAGAGAAGCAAGGAGAGAGATACTGATGCAAGGAGAGGGAGAGAAGTCGGGTGAAGATACTCAGCGACGAGGAGAGCAGAAGCACAGACAGAGAGATATATAACGGCAGACAAACCCCTCGTCCGTCACTAAATCATGTTTGTCATCCTCACAGAGAGAGAGAGAGATGGAGAGATGCTTCGTCCCAGGGGGAGCTCTGACTGCTACTCCTTGATGTTTCTGAGACTCTGTATCCTTTATTCATGTGTTCCCACGCTCAGAACATCTTCATTCAGAGGCTGAATTTGCTTTTGTTACAGCTGAGAACAAAACATGGCACCACAGTCGCCAATCAATCAGTGCGATAAATATCAATTAATCAGTTTTAAGGCAATATATAATAATATTTAGCTTTCAGCAGTTGTTGTAATTATATTTTATGTTAAAGCAGAATCAGGTAACTTGTTAAAAATGACCTGATGTATTGTCATTGATTCTAAAATTGTTACTATGTCCTGACAATTGTACACAAGATTTTTATTTCAGTTCACAGTCTCAGTGATCCGTCCTCATATTACCTAATTCCCTGGACTCTCCACAACAAAATATGATAAGACCCTCAATCACTTAATCAATTGAAAGGAAGTGAGACTATAAATGTATCCCCTGTCATTCGGTCCTGTGCAGGTCCTCACTCATTTCTAAACCATCTGTCAACCCCAGAGAGGGGTATGAAAAACGCCTCTGAGATCTTAGTTTTCAAAATCTGTTTTTCACACCACTGGACATAATATTCTTTCCATTATTAACTTTCTAATGTAGTTTTCACGCATGACGTTTTCCATCCTTTACTGAAAACGTTTTCCCTCGACCCACTGGTGCTAAATCATTTTATAAAGATTCAAAAGAGTTGAGAAAAACATGAAGTAGCAAAAACTTTCTGGACCTCCTGGTGTCCCCCCCAACAGTCAGTTTTGGTCATTGTTCATTCTTCATTGATATACTGTCACTGGGCAGCTCCCTTAAACCTGATAAGACTGCAAACCTGTTGTCTTTCTAACCTCAAGAGCAAACCTTACTGTCAGGAAATTAATCTGAATCTGAAGTTCTTTTATCTGGCCTACTTTGTCTGTCATCTCCTCCAAAACAGGAGTTTATCATCTCTTATATCTGCCCAATCTAAGGCTTATATTTGTCTCAGACCTGCCACCCACCAACTGAGTATCAGTGAATGGTACATCCATGCTTCAGTTAAAGACAAAATCTAAAATGAAATTATTTGAAACAGCTGCGGACCTTGAGAAAGTCATCCGTGCCTTTATTTCCTCCTAATTTTACTGATCAGAGTGGAAACTGCAGTGTCTTTTAAATCACTTTATTCAAACTCACTTTGCCAGACAGCCTTTTTAAAAATTCAAAACAACCTCGCTGCCTTAATGTTATATTCTTATAGATTGTTACTGTAATGATTAACTTGTGTTTTTAATTGTTCTGTGATGATTTTACTGTTTAATTTTAAATCAGAGATGCGCCGTTTCAACTTTATGGTCATTTTTCAGGCTGTTGCTTGCTCCTCTCTCTTATTCTGAGGTGTTCCTGTTATTTTGTCCACCCTGCTGTGTATTCCCACCGGTGCTGTCAGTGTACAAGCCCCTCCAAACCCTCTCCCTCTCTTCCTCGTTAAACCAGCATCTGCTGAGGTAAGAGGCCTAAAACCCCCTACCACACACACACACACACACACACCCACACACACACACACACACACTTTCCCCCCTCCTTTGCACTGCATTCTCTCGAGCCTGCCATCTGCCACAGAGTTGGACAAGACCCCACTAACACGGCACACACACACACACACACACACACACACACACTCATTTCAGACCCTTGCCATTGCTGGAAAACATATCCAGTACAGATGCACATGAATGCACAAATACACTCACATGCACGCAACACACACACTCTCATAAAAAATTAAAAAAAACTCCAGAACTTAGCCAGGCTGCATAGCTAATGAGGAGCCCCCCCACGAACAAAACAGCTTGCAGGGTCACAATGGTTTCGAGCGAGGCCCCACCCCGCCGCACAGAGCAGTGAACTCCTCCCCTCCACTGTGTGGCTGGAGGAGGAGGAAGAGGAGGCAGGGAGGACAGAGAGGGGAGGACAACAAACTCTAATTACTCCTCTGTGGCTCTCGGGGCCCTCCAGCATTTTTAATTCAGGAGTAAAGCGAGAGAGAAGGAGGAGAACAGAGAGGAGAGGCGACGGTGGTGCGAACAGAATACAGACCCCTGCTGATTGAACATGAAACATCTCCCTGTGGCTCCCCTCCTGTCTCCTCTCCCTCTCTGCTTGTTGTACATAATGCCCCCTCACTTTCGCTGCAATTGTTCATCACCCCTCAGTTATCCGGAGTGAATAATGATGTTTCCTCTTGGAGAGAAAGAGGCAGAGGAGCAAGCCTGAGGCCGTGCATCCTGATGGTCTAAGCAGTATCGCTGCGCTCGGGCAAGATCAACAGCGCAGCAGCCAGGGAGGGAGGGAGGGCGCCTGAGCCGCCTCCTGCATCCATATTCTGCAAACGTTTTGTTTGTTTGTAGTGTTTCACTCATTATTTACAATCTGTATCACCCAAAAGTCCCTCTGCATGCCCCCCCTCCCCTCCCTGCAAATACACGCAGAGGCAGAGAGGAACAGTGGTCGACGGGGACGCCGCTGTCGTCTTACACAAACAGACCCGCGCGACATTAGCAACATTATGTCTTCTCTCTGGGGACGTTCGCTCTCTCTGCCTCTGCCAGGCTGCCATCATCGTCACTGTCACCCCGGACGGAGCCCGTGGTGGGGCACAGCCTCCTTCTCTGAGAAGATGAAGCTGAGGAGACAGCCGGGCCCCGCTCCAGAGTCTCCGGCTATTTCAAAAAGGCTGCTCAGTTCATGGCAGACAGCCGCGCTACATTTCTTTTTTTTTTTTTTTTTGCACGTTGGTTTGTTTGGTTTCTAATTTTTGTTTTTGCCAGTCGCCTTAAATAGATTTGAATCCATCACATGTGCCAGGCTATGGTTGATTGACAGGAAAATTGAGGCTGCAGTTATTTGGTTTGATAACTGAGCTGGGGCTGAAAGAAAAAAAAAGAAAGGGAATATTTGTTCATATTTTCGCAATAAAGTGTTATTTTTGTCATCTCGTACCAGCTAATAAAATCTTTTATTACCAGGCCATGTGCAGCATTATGGTCCTGCTGTAATAGAAGCCATTAAAGACACATTATCTGGTTCAGTGTGTCTCTCCGCTGCCTGTGCCGATGTAGGATGAAATGGGCCATTCTAATCCTCATTAACATAGCTAATTTCACATAAGAGAAAGTTGATAGTGGATGTCAAAACCATTCAAAGGTCACCCAAGCAAGCTACATCATTTGATATGAAAGTACGCAGATGCAGATGCGGGCCTGTAAGTGTGGTTGTGTAAATGTAAATGTATGCATTTGAACATTTATTAGGTGTTCTCCTTACATATATATATGTATATATATAGAGAGAGAAGCGGGATAACAAGGAGGAGAAAGGGCAACGTATACTCATCCTTCCCTCTCCTTCTCCCCCCGAGGCTGCGAGCGCTCCAGCTAACCTTAAGTCGGAGGGATGAAAGTGGGAACAAACATGTGACAGGTTGCTCCTTCAACAGACGCTGGCGTAAAGCCATGTCACGAGGGGGGAAAGAGGGGACACATCCGATATTAAGGACATGACGATTCTGCCACGTGACCTTTAAAGGGTACAATTAACTCAACATCACTCTTTGCGCCAGCTGTGTTTGGCCGCGTGTCACAAGTGTCTGACCGCACACAAGAGCGGAGAGAGATCATGCAAATGTTCGGTGACAGATCGACACCAAAGAACGTTTTCATTTCTCGACCTCTTAAAGGCTCATTCAGCAGCTCATTTGCGGGTTAAGTGATGTAAATCCAAAAGTTTTAAAGACATTTTAACATACAGCTGTTCTTTTAATGCTTATTTGACTGTAAGTTCAGTTCAAAGGAGTAATAGGCTCATGGATATAGTGTAATGCTGCTGAAAC
The DNA here is from genome assembly GCA_037176925.1 of Amniataba percoides. Lineage (NCBI taxonomy): Eukaryota > Metazoa > Chordata > Actinopteri > Centrarchiformes > Terapontidae > Amniataba > Amniataba percoides. Next base: position 13,664,593 of record JBAJHX010000076.1, read on the forward strand.
AATGGTTTTAAGCCATAGAGACATCTGAAACAAATTACATTTCATCCAAATTCAATCCAGTTTTTAACTAGACAAGAAGATATCTTTGGATCCATGTATGACCAAAAGCTCTGTCTACGTTGGTAGATTTGACTTTGGGAGAACTTCTTCTTTGTTCAACTGAATTTCTCAAATAAATATCTACGAACAAACATCAGAACCTCTGGAAACTGAATGTCTTTTACGCCAACATCCTGACACACAACATGGACACCAACAGGTTTAGTGGTTCTACTAAAAAAGTAGAGAACTTATGACAAACAAACATCACGGTCATTCGCAGTCACCCCACAAACACACAAACACTTCTCAGTGTTTTGCACAGCCTGTTTTGCAGTGGGGACATAAACTTGACTTTTTCAACTCTACATCAAACACATTTCAATCCAGTGGGGATACAAACACACAGATTGTTTGTTCTTTGACCGCGATCAGAAAGAGCAGGACTCACTTGATCACCCTCCTGCGGGCGGTGATGCTGGCCACGATGACGCTCTCCGGTCTCGGGGTGGCGACAGCCTTGAAAGTCCCCTTCCAAAACTTCTCAAAGAGCAGCTTCTCCTCCAGCTGCTGGAGGCCGGCAGCGCTGCCCTGCGGCCCCAGAGACGCAGAGGGGCCGGAGGGGCCGAGCTGGAGCGAACACGGGGGCTGCATCTGTGCTTCTCAGTCTCCAAAACGAGCCGACAGAGTCTACGCGCTCATGGGAAGCGCGCTCACACCGGGCGTCTCTCCGGAGCTGTCCAAGTACTGAATCAAGGCGCAAAGCTCGGCAACTGTTTCACTGTTTCCTCTCCTCTCGCAGCAGCAGGTCAGCGTGTCAGCGCGTCTGTCTGCTCTCAGCTCTCAGGCGGGAGTGTGGGGAGACAAAAGCTGACCCTCTCCAACTGGAGGCTGGGTATTGTTCTCGCAGATGAGGGAAGGAGGGGTGTGTGTGTGTGGGGGAGATTGTGTGTCTCTTTCTCTCCGCCTCTCCTCTTCTGTCACATCTGCTGCTTTTTTTTTTGTTGTTGTTTTTTGGACGGGGGTCTGGGTCGTGGTCGGGGAGTCGCAGCGCTCCTTCTTTCTCCCGCGTGCTCCTGTCGGCAGCTTCACACAGAACTGAGCATCTCTGAGCGCGTCGGTCCAGAGGAGAGAGAGACAAAGTGCTTTTCTTGTTGCTGGAGTGCAGCGTTTTGCCGTGGCGATGGTTGTGCGCCGGCTCAGCGCTGAGCAGGTGTCACAGCAGGTGTTGCTGCGTGTCTGAGGGCAGGAGCGGAGAGCATGAGAGTGAAAATGAAGTGAGGAGCTCAGCTGAGAGCGGCTCGTTTTGTGTCTCTCAGGCTGTGACGTCAAAGTGGGGGCTGGACGCCGGGGAGAGGGACACCTTCTGACATCCTCTCTCTCTCTCTCTCTCTCTCTCATACACCCTTGATTAGGTCCACTTCTCATCCTGCCAGTAGCAGAGGCAGTTTCTCTTTCTGTATGTTTCAGTCGTCGTGTATTTGTTTGCTTTCTTCCTTCGATCCTGCTTTGCTCTTTCCTCTTATCCTTTTTCTCTATTTTCTTTTCTGTCATCATTTCTTTCTTTCATACACACATCCAACAATTAGAATCAATCAATCGTTCAGTTGATTGAAAGAAAGTGAACGAGCATTATTTTCTAATTTATTAGTCTTTTTTTAAGAAGAAACTCCAGCTTATCTTATTTCCTCAAACATGTTTGGACTTTGTCAGATAAAACAAGACATTTGCAGATGTTTCCTTCGGCTCCAGGAAAGCGTGATGTGTATTTATTCATTTATTTATTGTTGTATGTTCTGACATTTAAAGGCCAAATGATTAACTGATAATGATAAAGTTTAAGTGCCACAAATTCACATTTCAAAACAAATAATGCTTTCCAGAAATGGATTTCAAGGTTTTTTCTTTTAAGCTGTTCTCAATAAATTACTGTATTGCTCTCCTTAAAATCTGCCGCTTTTATTTTTTTACATTTTTCATTGACATGAACAACAAAATAATGAAGACCACCACTTAGAAATCCCTCACGTTTTCATTTATCACTCTGCTTTTAGGACCCTCATCTTGTTTTTGTAAGGGCCAGAAATCGAACATGACAATCTCAACAAAATATTGCACTGTTATGTTGCTGTTCATTAGTGGTTTGTGATCTATTCCCTTTATTTGACGAATGTTGAAGGCTAACAAGTTAAATTTTCTTCAAAGACCAATATATGTCATCTTTATAAAGCTGCCTGTGACACACATGTTCACATGCAGTTGCAAAGTTGTCCAATAATGACTTATAACTGTAGAAATAGCTGATAAAATAAAAGAACCATCTTATGAAAAGTTGTACGATCCAACATTAAACTACAAAACATCATTCTGAAATCCTTCACTTAAAAATTGGACGTGCTAAGTTTCATTAATGGTCTGTATTTTTTTTTTTTTTTTTAGCGTGTTGTGTTAGATGAAAAGATTTAATAAGGTGCTGCTATAAGTTTGTCTGATAATTAATATGTCTGCATATATTCTGCAATAACTGTCGTGAACTCGGCCGTTCTTTTCTTCTGCTCTTACCCCAAACACACGCACGCACACACAAACTCCAACAGTGTCTTGGACAAAAGGAGTAAATCAGCATAACAAAAGGCTGCCTGGCTCAGTGAGGAGCAGCCGGTGCATGTGGCTGACACAAACCTCCCCTGGGGGGCTTTCAGCTTTTCCCTGCTGTCGGATACCTCCTCCTCTCCCCTCCCCTCCACTCTGCTTCTACACGACACGTAACACAGAGCAACTCCACCCCAACCCTCCCCCGTCTCCACTCTGCCTCTAATGCTGCATATCATCGGACTTTGCTTGGAAGTCTTGGGAGGGATTATTGAGTTCTGCAGGGAAACCATCCTGTTCGTGCTACAACAGACTCTGTGTAATACTTTAAAGTATAAATGCTATTTATAGGTTTTAGGAATCGCTCGTAAGCGGTCACATGAGAGAGAAAACCTGGCTGTTAGACTGACAGCGCTTACGTGGAACAAGTTCAACTACTGTTAGCGTAACAAGCTTTCTACAGCGTCAGAGGTGTGAAATAGTGACTTCTATCTATTTGGTTCACAGCAGCTTTTACACAACATTTGTTCTGCGGTTTTAAAACTTGAATAAAAATGATAATGTCTGTGTTTTACACTCACTTTGAAAGATAACTGAGGTGTGGTGTTGCTGTTTTAACATCACACTCTTTGCATTACTGTCAACTAATCCAAAGCAGTTTTTAGATTGACAACCACTGGCTTTCATTCATTTCAGGACGTTATTAAAAAGGCACAATGACCAATCACCCATCTTTCTTATTTCATGGCGGTGTGTGCACAGCAGATGTGAGATAATTGATAGTTCCCAAGACTGTAATGGACTGATTACTGACTGCCAGGGAGAACTGTATTAATTATTTCAATCATTAATTTATTTTCCAGTTATTTTACATTAATTTGTTTGTTTAGCCTGTATAATGTCACAAATGCCTCTCTTAGCAGATTTACTGGCTTAATAAAGGAAACAGCACCATTAAAATCTCAATTAGCAATAAATACATTTATATAAAAACACTGATAAATGCGACCCATTTGTTTGTTGCATAACAAAGTTTGATGGATCACTGGAGGTGCCTTAAACAGAGTTTTTCAAACAGTGATTTTTTTATTGTGCCAGATCACTATATGGGATTAAAATAAAGTAAAACCACTAGTAATAAAGTGGATTTAAACTCAAGGGTTAGAGTTGGGAACACATCTATCTATCTATCTATCTATCTATCTATCTATCTATCTATCTATCTATCTATCTATCTATCTATCTATC
>JBAJHX010000076.1:13692636-13726417 GCA_037176925.1 Amniataba percoides
AAAGTGAGATAAAAATAACTGGTTATTGCAAGAGCAGTGTTAAGTTTTACTTCTGTGATGTCAATATGTAAATAAAATGCTTATTTATTCTTGTTGTTCTTGTTGTTCTCAAAACAGTCACACTTTTTTGTCACCATTTTGTTCATTTGAAGCTCAGGTAAAGATTTGAATGCAATGATTCAAAATGTAAATAAACCCAGCAGTAGAGCTGTAGTTATTATTATTATTTATATTATTAGTTATTAATTTAATAAAATTTAATAAAGTTGCCACATGATTCAGCTCAGTCAATATTTAATACAAAACACACACAGTTACGAAATGTTTGAGACAACAAAATACAAATTGTGAATTTTATCATCTACATCTTTGCGCTACACATTTTATACTTTCATCATTCTTATAATACATTATTGATTCATTTAAAAAATGTGATGCAATATGTGTACTAATGGACGTTTGGAACGCAACGGCCAATTAAATCTTTCAAAAAGAAAGCTCTTTTTTTTCTAAGGTTTAAGACCAGTCATTTGTTTTCTGAAAGATTTCTGGAAGCTGTTTCACCACCATCCACAATTTATTTCAAAAGAAAAGAAAAAATCAATCATTTTTTTGAAGTGGATATTGACTTTTTACGTTCTGTATTTTGTTGGTTTTCCATTATGCACACACAACAACATTTCTCTAGAATTACAGCAGTTTGTCATATTTGTTAGGGACACAGCTGTTCGCAATGCTGAATTCTCTTGCGTTGTATTTACCATATTTATCAGTTTCAGACTTGTAAATACCTTTCACGTCAACATTAAAGTTGTCTTTACATCATTTGTGTCCAAGTGTCCATTTTGGCACTGTGTGTTATCCTACATGACCATCCTCTGTGTTCACGTCCAATAGGATAGATGACATCAGAAAGTTCATATTTGGATATAATTACCTAAAATAACGGACTTTGGGTGATGAGTGGTATCTATGTTTGTTTGGTTTTTAGTCTCTAACAAGCACCATGTCAGATATATACAAGTTTTAACAAGTTTTGACATATTAAGTCAGCAAGTGTTAATTATGATCACTGTAATCTGGCATGAACATGGCTTAATCCCAGCATACTGTTACCCTGTTGAACTTCGATCTGAGCAATTTATTGAGACAGAGCAATTGAAAACACTTGTGTGCGTGTGCAGGCGCCTTAAATAATGATAAATATAACTGACAAAGGCTAGTGGATTGCAGATGCGCATAGTCTCTGCAAGTAATATATCATATTAAATACAGAATATTGAACCTCACATATCCTTCTTCCTGAAAAATTGGCTGTGTAAAGTTTTGGAGCAGAACTTACAACAACCTTTTAAACTGATGATGCACCGCTCAGAGCATAACTTTGCTTGGACATCATATTAATGTCCTATATATCAGTATTTAACGTATTACATCCCGCCAAGCTTTTCTCAGACCTCACAGCTTCTCAAAAACAAGGCTTTGCCGCACTTGGAAATCCTCTCGTTTAGTTGAAATTGGCAGAAGGAGTTCTTTGTTATCCCAGTGTAAATCCCAGATAATGGAAAATAAGCATTTCCCAATTTGCTTTGCAGTGGTCCTCGCTGTAATGTGTTTGAGGAGGCAGGGATGGCAGGTGGCAAGTGACTCTGGAGCCAGCGTATTGAACATTTTATGAACTGCGCTGTTGTTGGATCAACTTCTCTTTGATTTTAACATCCAGCACCAAAGCTTTTGTAGTTCATAACACCCTCCTGGTGACCTGCCATTACCGACTGCTTTAAATTCAACTCCACAGTTGCTTTCTTTTATCATTTGCATTCTCTTCCATTTGTATAGAAACAAATATCTGATTAGACTGATAAAACACAGTGATGACTCAGCACTTATACGTGTGTGACAGCTTTTATTTTCAATTTTCTAAGCATACAGTGTCTGCGAAGACGTGTTGTATCCAGTGTTTTTTTTATAAACACATGACGTTAGCAGCACATCAGCTTCTGCACACAAACTGATACTAATACACATGTGGAAAGTAACAGATCCCCACTAATTCCCCGTTTCAGCCACTCTGAACTGAACTTATAACACAAACATCAACCATTTTAAAAGTCAGACAGAGATATAGCAAATATTTGCATGCACAATATGGTCCACCTCCCCCACTGCTACCTCTTCCAGCAGTATGCATCACATTTCTGTCCACATTATACAAACCTGCCTTTTAATATTCACAAGGAATCCTCGTAGTAGCTGCTTGGAAATAACTTAATTCAGGCTCCAACTGCTGGATAATTCTGAATCTCAAAATGCAATTAACACAGGGGCCAGCCCTATTATTTCTTGGCAGTCGTAAAGTATTTCTCCAAAATGAGAAGATTGGCTGATATGAGGAGCCATAAGATATCCTGTGTACACTGGGTGCAGTGTATTTACTGCATGCACCTGTAATCACGGAGGTGGGGGAGGAAAGGAGGGCGGGGCTGCATTCCCATTGCAATCTGCAGGAGGAGATAAATCTTGCTCCCTGAAGGGTCAGGTGGATGTCACTGACGAGGAAATTATTATTGAGTTATCAGGAAACATTATTGAGCTTTAGTTTAATGGTATAATGCCACTGAGCAGAGGATCATGCATTGTGATGGTTGTAGCAGCAGGCTGTGCATTTAATTTTGCAATAATGTGATTCCATGTTTAAAGAAATACTCTTCCTTCACTCCTAAGTCAGCCACGAGGATTCTAGCTTTACACTTCCATGAAAATGTGTGTTGTGTGTGAGCAGTTTTCCAGAGAGACACTTGAAAGAGAAATACTGTCTCCTAAACATCAGAGAGGGGGGTGCTCCGGTCACAGAAAGTCACACTCATCCATGTTAGATCTCCTACTTCTGTCATCTCTTTGGAGTAAGGTGATCACAGGCTGAATAAATTTGAGACTGCTGCGAGCGACTGACGTCATCTGGAGACAGGGATCGGCCCAATCACGATACCAAAATAAGACAGCTGAGATTAAGCAAGCACCTGTGAGCACAAACTGACTGATCGAGTAGTATGAAAAGTGTGAAGAGTGGTGTAAGATGGAAGAGGAAGTTATTGAAATAAACTAAACACACACTTGCTTACATTGAATGACTGTTTGCATTTGTTTGCTGGTGGTGGTATTTTTATATAGAACGAGTGGAAAAATAACAAAATTAATAATATTGTTTTGTAATTGTCCATCACATCATTTTACTTTCTGGCCTTTGGCCCATATTCCTAAATAATATGTATAAGAACACAAGAGTGATTAACAGATTTCCCTTGAAATATTTGATTACTATGCTAATTCAAATCTGAACATAACTGCATGATATTATTAGCATTTTTATTGTTTGGTTTGTTTTATGTTGGTATTATCTTAATTAATATTGTGTTGGTCTTTGTCTGTTATTGTATATTTTATCATTGTTTCTGTTGTAGCTGTTTTGTCTTTGCACCAGTGGAAAAAAAACAAACATGACAAATGAACAGAATAATTGTTTCATCATTAATCCAAGAGAAGATCTTTCTTAAGTGGAATCATTCATAAAAACAAATCCTGTATATTTTATGGAAAGATGTAGCACCTGAATCGAGCTGAAACTATCAAATCCAGCGTTGGCCCATGATTGATCAGAGTACTTCAATCAAAGTCTAACACATGCAGAAATGTCTCCTTTATATTCAAGACCCATCCGACCGATCATGTTTAGTATATGGTTAGAAAACAGGTTTGTATTCATGTCATTTCTGCTTAGTAAGCTAACAAGACAATATAATGTTTTATTAGCTCAACATAAGCAATATAATTATCCTTTCTCTCAATAACCTGCAAATCTGAAATAATTAAACTTGTGTCTCTGATGTCGCCACCACAACTGGCTTATAATACAATTTTCAAAGTGTATACTTTATGTGTAAGTGGAAAATTTAATTACACAGATACACTATTTTTCAAGGTGGATGTATAACAGTGTGGAAGAGAAACTATGAATATATTCCCCCTCAGGATCTGATAGTGTTGAAACAGTTCACCACAAACAGCTACAGGGTTATAGTATGGAAGATAAGTGGATGAGCAGTCCATTTTATTATTCTGTCACACCAGCACATACCACACACACACACACAGACACACACACATACACACACACACACACACACTTTCATTTCGCAGTGCAGAAACTGTGTTCTTTCCTATTAATTACAGCAGAGATAAGATGTCTCTCTGCCCTTAATTAAAATGGCAGGATGGTGAATTTCAAATGTTACTTGAGCGAGTTTTAACCCTCGTGAATTTGCTCATCTCTCTGCTCGCTTTTTAAGATAATGACATTAACCTGACAATGACGGCAGGGGTCGATTAGTTATACATTCAGTCCAACAAAGCTGCTGAAGAGGCTGGAATCAAAAGAAACGAAGTTGTAAAACAGGTTGTGACATTTTAAAATAGATCAGATCTGCTGCATAAAACCACCATTTAGAATTCAAGCCTGAAAATACATATGCTGCTTTTAAGCTTGCAAACTACAAATGTCACCAGAAAAATGCTTTTTTAAAAAGTGCCTTTACTGCTGAAGATGTCTAGGCCAACAAAACTGGAACACAGTTCAACAACACTCATGTGCCTCTTATCCCAACAATCTTCTGTGGTTTCCATCAACCTTGTTCTAGTGAAAAAGAACAAAACAAAAACATGCACATCCATGTCTAAGTGTGTGTCCTTTGGCTACAGCCTGCAAATGGATATGAGCACAACAGAAAGCACTGACCAGTGTTTATGCTTTCTTCAGTGGCACTGGTGTGGAAAGTCAATAAGAAACCATCCTATTTCTTGAGGGTGTGCACTAACGTCTCTGAGGGTTGTTCACATTTCAGCCTGCTTCTCATCACACTGGGATAGAAATAGAGAGTAGCAATGAATTATTATGTCTCCCACTGAATAAAGTTTTTAATGTAAATTCTACTTGTCTTATAAGTGGAGAGTTTATCTGCAAAGGAAATAGGTCATGGCACTGTGTGTACATCATATACTTATATAAACACAATAACCCCCAGGTTGTGGCGAAACATCATTTGATGTTATCTTTCATTTCTCTGTCCATTTAGCTGTAAATTAATGTATTTTTTAGAGATGACAGGTGGAACATAGATGTCATGTTGCTGCGGGCGAGGGGAGAAGGAAGAACAAAGCTTTGGCCTGCGTAGCTTCAGGTTCATTTCCAAAAGGCATCAGGTAGAAATAAGATTCGCAATGTGAAAGTTCTCTCTCTTTCTTGCTCTCGCCATGTTATTACTTAGCTTATGATGTTAGTATTGTTTTTTTTCACATTCACTCAGAATGAAATTCACAGGTGAATAAGTTGTGGCATTCCTGGAAATGTAGGCAATCACTAAACAGCGCGAGCACAAGGAAGAAGACAAATAACCGGAGTATATTGAATGGCACAAACTGATGGTGCCGTATATCAAACTGCAAAAATATTTAACCTTTTAAGGGAATGTTAGTCACCCATAAACAAATCTTGGAGTCTTTAGTGATGCTGGCAAGTGTCAATGAGGTGCTTCATGCTGAATGTCACATGATGACACCATGATAACAGATATGCTGCTTATATGCTTGTTCAACCTAGTTTGATGATAATCTACACAATATTTGAGATGTTTCAGTAAAGGCCAAAAATCTTCACATCATCGTAGCTGTCAGGTGTTTTTCTAATCCAACATGGGGCTACACTTAAAAAGGCTTCTCACTCCTCATGCTGGACTTCACTCACAAATAAAAAAGGCTTTGAATAACCTTTCCTCATTTTATTTCATTTCCATGCAGGTGAAAAACCTTAGAACATACAAAACACCAGGTAAGTATTTACAGGATAAAAATCTTCAGTGAAACCATTAAAAGAGGCAACATGGCAGCCAAATCTAAACCCAGCATTTTTATTCTTTGCTTTTATATTCAAGGTAAGTATCAGTGTTAGGATTTAAAGTGGAATTTTATTGTACCAACCAACATTTTAATGGCAATAATTCATGTACATGTGCTCAACCAGTGTACTAATGCACCTTTAACCATTTTAAACTTTACTAATCTTATCCCAATTGAAACCCATTTTTCCACCATCCAAACGCCAAGACACTTAATCAACATTTAACACCAAACATTTAACACCAGACCTTGATAACTTAATAAAAGAGCAAACATTTGCTCTTACCGGCAGTCTGGGAATTGGTGAGTATTTCCGTGTAGCTTGATTAAAATCAGCACAGGCACCCACTCAGCTCTCAGTGCACACCACAATGAGAGTGAGGCACCATCTCACCCAAAATGGAGTCCACTGCACTGATTATGGGAAGTGCTGCTCACCTGGTGCTCAGCCCTGCAGGCTGAGAGGCGTGGCCAAGCAGTTTGTCACTACAGTAGTGCAACTACTGCAAAAACAATTCACTAAAGACTATTTTCAGTCAGTATTAGACTCTGTGTTTACACCACAGATGACAGTGACAATAATAATTAATCACTCTGCCGGATCATGAGGAGTAAACAAGGGCCAGCTCCCGTCACTCTCCCACAGTTTGTTCCAACAAAGGGCAAAGTTGACAGGCGAGGTCAACATTAAAATCAATCGCAGGGCAGAGACTGATCGATCCGGCCCCCTCCCACCTCCAGAGACACAGTAACTCATACAGGAGTATGGATCTGCTGTCACCAGTGGGATTTGTGGCCTTCTCGTTCTGTCGTCTTGCAACCATAATCAGTGAAAGCATGAAGGCAGTGTATTTTTCATAATAGCAGCCAGATGGCAAATGGTTTACTTCCATATCCATCCTACTAAGTGCTGACTCTGTTGTGTGTCTCAGATAATTTTTTTTTCAGTAAGGCTGATAATACAGTGGTATATGACGATGAAAAACCTCTTCATACATTATCAAGTATTTACATTGATTCATAAGTGCATCTGCATGAGACCTTCAGTTTTCCTGCAGCACTTCTTTCTTCCTCTTTTGTCTCATGTTGCGTCTCGTGTGTTTGTCTCGCGCTTTGCTAACACAGCTAACACCCACCTGAACCTCCTTCATGAGACGTTCTGCACACACTGTATCGTTCGTTACCCTTCAGACAGAAGAGTCCTTGTCAAGAAAACATGGGTCATGCTGGCATTTGAAGAAATCATTAATTCAGTCTTTTTTTTTTCTTGTGAGGACTGTTTCCTTTCAAGTGTTAGCCTGAGTGATATACTGAATGTCATCTTTAAAAAAAAAAATCAGTTGAAGTTCTTCATGTCTCCGGGATTAGTAACCTACACCAAATGTTCTGTTACGTCTCCGATTAAGGCAAGGCAGGCAGCACCCAAATGCAGGACACACAAAGATGAATCCAAGTTCAAAAGAAAGATTTTAATAAACAAAAGGAGTCCTTCCAAAAGGCAAAACCCAAAAAGGCACATCAACGCGGCAAAATCAAAAACATACTTGAAGACAAAATAATCCTGGGCATTAAACGTGACATCCAACAGAGAAACATGGAAACGAGAGGCACAAGAACGAGGAACATAACTCAACGATCCGGCAACAAGACAAAGGAAGACATGGACTATATAAGCACAAGAGGTAACGAGGAACAGGTGGACACAATCAGGGCGGGGCAGACAATCAGACAGGAGGGAAACACACTGAGGCAGGAAGTCAAGGGACCTGAAACACGAGGGAGAGTGGATTTCAAAATAAAACATGATACGCCAGAACAAGGGAACCAGAAACATGACAGACATTGAACTTGACGAGACAAAACTGAAACCAGACAGACGTGAAGACTATACATGACAAGACATAACTAAACAACATGACACATGAAAACTGAAAGACAAGTGAAAACAGGACAGACATGAAAACCACACACGACAGACCATGACACGTTCGAAACATCTGACTAAAGTGCTTCTCTGTGAATCTCAGGTGCACCACATATGTGAACCAAATATCACTAAAGGAAGGCAAGTTTACCATTTTTGTTGAAATGAACTGATCATGTGCACAGTCTGAACATGAATTCAGTTTAGATAAGGATCAAAACATTTGTCAGACCATACCTGGTTTAGGTTATTATCACACATTCACCATTTTTCCCTGATTAATTAAGATAATTAAGATACTGTAGTTTACCTTAGTTTTGTTTGTATGTATATCTTAGTTCCCATAACTTGAAAGTACTCATGTAGGGAAAAAAAGACTAATAGTCTTATAAGACATGGTTCATCTCTTAAAATAAACGCAGACTAAATGAGTAAATACCTATTTTACACATCAAAAACACCAGAGCCTGGGCAGTGGATGTTTCCTGCTGAAGTCCCAAAAGTCTGGAGCTGTAGATGCCACATGTGTTCATACTTCAGATTTCTTAATCTGTTCGGTCCAGTTTGTCTAAACAAACTGTGGGTGCTGCTTGTGGAGCTGTAACAAGCATCATTTCCTGTTTACCAGAGCAGTTATCTTCAGGAACACCTCACGTGATTAACGTAATGTTCATACAGTGCACCGGACGCCGCAGTCGTCTTAACATTTTTCATTAAAGAAATCAGTCCATAAAACTCAGCCTTTGATTCAGGCATGCTGTCGTTAAATAGGAGAAATGGTAGGGATTTCTTCATAAGCTTTTTCAAAACATTTTTTCCATTTTCTCCACCCTCAGATACAGATTACTTTCTCCGTGTTCTTCTTCCAGCCACTGTGAGCTCAGCGGGGCTGTGCCTGACAGTCTTACAAAGATATTGCAAACAGGGAAAGAAAAATTCCTTACAATGTCACTGACATTTTATTTCCAAGCAGAGAAAGCACTCCAGCAGTGAAAAAGCCAAAGATTGCTCTTAAAGTGACTCGGTGCCCTTGTGTGGGAGCGAGTTAGTCGTATCTTCACCGGGAGTTCTTCAGGAGGAGATAAGCTGTGCGGCACATCCTACCAGCTCGTCTCCGACAGGACCTCCATATCACAGGAGTCAAATCTCAATCAGCCCCGCCGGCTGCCTGGAAATACCTGGGGAGAGAAAGAAAATCAATGCCTGGCCCGGTTCCCCGTACACCTTTGAGGTTTTCCATTTGATCTCTATCACTTCTTATTAACTTCAAAATATGTTTCAGAGACTTAATGTCATAAAGGCGCCATCCTCTGGTGTCTCCTTGTTGAATGTATCTGTGTTGGTTTAAAATCCGGTTTCCTGAATCGTGCAGCATCAACACCTCTGCTTCGTCTCCCTCTCTGCTGCATCAGTGGTGAAATGACAAATATTTTACATCACATAGTCGATCGATAATCCAAAATGCTGCTGCTGACGGGCTCCAAGGTCGAGTGTGACAGCGCCATTGGTCGGTTTTGCTCCACAAGCATGTCATCAACATTACAGAGACACTATGAGATTATATTCTTTGGAAATGAAGTGATTCTGCTGAACAGGAACACAAACGTCACACGAGTACAATCCAGCTGCGACAGCATGATACGAGTTTTTGATTTCCTGGATTTTTGGAGATTTTAAATTACAGGAATTTTAATAAGCATGGGATTATTTTCAAAGACGCCAAAAGTACTACAACATTTTACCATGTATATACATACAACAACAACAAAAAAAAGCACAAACACCTGGAAATTTGCATTTTGGGGTCCGTCATAAACACTGCATCCTGGATGGGATGATTTGAATGTCCCCCTCAGTTTAAGTGTAATTCAGTGTGTTGGAATATGCAGGTACTTGAATATGATGAATTGGTCAGGTGTTTTTTCTCTCTGCTGATCCTGTTCTAGTATCAGCAAAAACCACAAAATATAATGTCAAAAATCTCCCCTACCTCCTTTTAACTGGTTAATGTAAGTTTTCCTGGGAAAATGTAAACACTGACTCTGCTGGTATGTGTGCATAAATATCTTTGTCTGATTTTGTGGAGAATCAGATATCAGACGGGCAAAAAAACTATATAGAAATAGCCCGTATTATGTAGGTCAAATAGAGGAATAAGTGTTAAATTGAAACGGTTTCATTGCATTTTAAAAACATGATGAACTTTATAGTTACTTAAATGTTTTAGCTAATCTTAATTCTTACTCTAACCCTGAAAACAATGTGAACAGAGGGCTGTTTTGGGGGTGAAAACTGCCAAAAGGTGTGAGCAGGATTGTCTGTCTGTATGAGCAACCACACACACACACTGAGTAAAGTGCCAGTGTGAAATTGGACTCTTTTTGGAGAACTTGGAATTACCTAAATGTTATTTATGAGTCTAGTTTTCTTCCAGGTATGTTATGATTAATTCCCAGAATATTCTAATCTGCTGCAGCGCTGTAGATGTATTTAGCTCTGTGCCACCGGTCAGGATCGTTCCCAGCAGAGCCAGAGGAGGTAACAGTCAAATCGGCACATTGCAGGGAATGGTAATGTGGCATTTACTCAAATAATGTTTTTTTCCCCCACTCTAAAATCCACCAGCACGCATTATGAAAATGACTTGTAAAAGCACACTTTAGACTCAAATAAAAAAATGAATCCTCAAATAACCGAATAAAGTCTTTTTGTGAAATGAGGGGAAGAAAGCTGCCTGCCGTTGCATCAAGTGTGTGTGTGTATTTGGGGGCGGTGGGGGTGGTTTCGTTCTCAGTCACAAGGCAAACACACACACAGTAACACACAGTGCAACACACACACAGTGGCATCAGACTCTATGGTGAAACTAATCCTGTTACAGTGTCTGGAAATGTGTCTGCTCTCGCGCGCTGTAACCTTGATTTCACTCAGACACAGTCTGTTTCTTTCTCTTTTTTTTAGCTTTTTTCTCTTTTTTTCTGTCTTTCTTTGTCCTTTTATTTTATCTACAAGTGGCAGTGCAGTTCCCGTCACTGGGCATCCTTATCAATGGCTGTCCAGAGCCCCACCTCCCAAACCATCGCTGGCCCCGGGAGTGAGTGCTGTGGATGGCTGCACACACACATTCATGCAACACAGAAGCACAAACTCAGCTTCCACGGTTTTATGTGTATGAGAGGCTAAGGGGTTGAAACCGGGCGATAGGTGGATTTTGTGGTCCGAGGTTTTGCCCCAGTTCTCACCTCAACCCTTCTCCTCATTTCATCATCACCCACAGCTGCACAAAAGTGTAACAAAACCTGTCACAGCGGTTCACGATCAAATAACTCTACACAGCATCACTCCTGTGACGATAAATAGTTATCTGTGAAGGAAAAACTTTACAACAGCTGCAAAGGCTTAACATGCTGCAAATGAAGAAAGAACCAGCAAATACAATAAATAAATCTAAATAAATCTACATTGTCTTTTGGTGAGTACAGCTAACAGATTTGCTTGTGTGGATCAAAATGTATTTTTACCCTACAGTTCCAATCATATTTCAGTGATGCAAACAGGAAATACAATTTGCACCCAAATGAGTCCTTTTTTTTATGCTTGTTTCTTTGGTAAACAACCATCTGGATTACTTTTGATGCTGAAAAAAGAAATTATAAGTAGTTCCTCTCTAAATGTATTTATTCATTTTTATCTGAAAAAGTACATTAGAGTAAGTTGCAGCGGTACATGCATGTGCACTCTGATTTAAATGATTATTGGCACAAGAAAAATTGTGATTTTACGATTCAACATGCATAAATCAGGCTTCACGTTATAGCGTCACATTTGTGTAACACCATCATTGCTCCTTTCCCGTTTGCAGCTCATAAGATGTCATGTGCGGCCGTTCTTGCATAAATTCATTACATGTATAAATGCATTAAATGCACATTCACAGTGCGTGCAGCAGTGAAAGCATGTCTTTTCATATTTCAGGATGGACAAACTTGACATGTGCCAGTCAGTTCTGTCACCTCTGGCACCGACCTCTTGATCTGGTTCAGCCTTTAGCCCTCTGACTGACAGCTCCCATCTGTGGCAAGTGAGACATGAAGAAAAATGTGGAACACCACCAGGAAATAACACACAATACACAGACAAGTGTTGCTATAGTAATATTATGTTGGACTGCTTATGACCCATTTTCACAACAGTGTATGTGAGAAAAATGCTTGTTCTAATGCTTTTTACTTTTTTTTGCAAGAAAGTAAATGCACTCTCTTTGAGACCCACAAGTTAGTGTATATAAGACTTTTACAAATAAATCAGTAATAAAACCTTTTATTATGACAACCTTCACTGCACATTTTCTACATCGCCTTTGACCACTGATCTAAAAGGTCTGCGTAACTGTAACCAAGCTGAACCAAAAAAGAAAGGTCTCAAGGCCTCACAGTTGGTGCTGCATATCTTAGATGGATGTTACGTAACTGGACCTGTGAAGTCAGCCTGCTGCTCGCACTTGTCCTCTGGCTGTATGAAATGACCTTTATGCGACACCCTTGTTGGGTTCGAGAAAGATCAAGTGGAAGTTAACCAGCAGTACTTTCAAGCACCTTGTCACCTTGATGCCAAGGAGGCTTTAATGAGAGAACTCCGTGTACCTGCCAACAAACAGTACAGGCCAAACGTTTGCAGGCAAGATAAAATTAGTAGAATTTGTACAGCAATGGTCTGGTAATATCAATGTATAACTATAGGTACATTAAGGAAAATGGTGCACATCAATGAAATGAAAGTCTGATCATGCAGTAAATACATCACAAAATACATATAACTTTTTAAGAACCAAACCAACAGCTCATCCTCAACATGAAGAACTACTAAATAATGGATTTTAAATGGCAAATAAACAATTGTACTCTAAATGTTCCGTTTCACAGGACGTCATATATGAAGACATTTGTGAGAGCATTTCAGGAAATCAGAAAACAACAGTCTGCAGCCTTAATCTGTAGAAAAGACTGGTCCTGCACAACCAGTATTTAAAGGAAATGTCAGGCCCACAGAGGTTCAGCAGCAGCAGAAGCATCTTCAGCTGTGTATTTTCAGAAATAAACGAAAAACATTGGCTGTGCAGGTTAAAACTTTAAAACAGCAAAAAAAAATAAAAGACAAGCACAAAAGTGCAGTGGATGTATAAAACAGTGTGTTTATTCGCCCTCATGTAGACTCCAATCATTAGCATGTGCAGCAAAGTAACAAAAGATCAAACAGTTGTCACAGAGAGATACTTCCATCGCCAATTAGCACATCATAAACACACTCCATTGATTTGTGGAGGTAAAAAAAAAACTTGACATGCTGACATGTTAGCAGCTCTGTTGTGCTCTTTATTGAATTTGAGGAAATTTACATTCCAGCAACCCCAGGTCACATCACACAGCAGACTGTTATGCATGCTAATTGGTAAGTAATTTTTTTAGTATTAACATTATTACCTCACATTATTAACATAACACAGCGTATAGTTAAAAAAAATGAAGATATTTAAAGCAGCCAAACAGGGTTATGATCATATAAATTACTCCTACTAATTCATTAGATTTTGCAGTCTGTTGTAACCTCATTATTCATTATTCTTATTCACTATTTATTCATACAACAATGCTTTCCATATTTCCACATCTTCTGCATAGATAATCATTTGGTGAGGCTGCAACGTAAGAAATCTTTGCCTGGACATGTTGCTTTGGCCCGATCATTTTGGGACAATGCGTGCATGTTGCCATCAAGGGCAAACTAGACGTGAGAAAGCTGGGAACTTTAAAAAGCCTTTGTCAACTCATTGATGTTTGAACGTTTGCTTAATTAGCTACATGTGAGCTTATACAAGAGTGTCACTTCAGACGCCAAAACCAACTGTCACCATGTAGAAATGAGGAGTCTGATTTGTCTAAAGTAAAGGACTTGGAGTTTCAAAAAGTAGTAGATTACCGTTATTTATGTTATACTTGTCAATTATGTGAGCTGGGCTTGCTAAGTGTTCAACTGGTCCATTGATTTGCCTTAAAAAAAAGGGCCAGGCCAGCTCAAAAAATCACGATACAACAATGGAAAAGTGCTCTTCAAGAAAAGTTAACATATAAGCCAAGTGAGTCATTCATGCTTTGAATAACATTTTTGCTGCAACAGTATGGTAGGCAGCTAAGGTCACTGGGAAGATGGGTTTGTCTGCACTTTAAAAACAGTGCAGAGTACTGAGAAAGAAAAAAAAAAAAGCCTTGAGTTTCTCATCTCGCTCTTTAATAAAATCACATGCTCTGCCACCGAGAACGAGTTAGAACTGATGAAGAGCACGACACCTTCCGCTGTTAAAGATATCAGTAAAGTGCACGCGCCATTATCAGAGCGCAGCGCCTGTTTCCAATGGAAACCAAAATGAAATCAAGTGAAGCAGACAGGGGGGATGTTTGATTCGTCTCATACCCTCAGCCTTCCCACACCTTATCTTTCTATCCCAGTGTGACATTGTCAGGGAAACAGCTGCGCAGGCGGAAACAAAAACTCAGCTGGCTAAGACGTGACGGCCGAAGGGGGGGTCAAGAATCAGTGTGGAGACAATTTAATTCCCGCAGAGATTAAAAAGAGACATTTGCATTGTTCTGACGGTGAAGAGACACATTTTCCTCTCCAGAATCATTGTGTAGAAGTCCTTGAAAAAGATGGTGGAAATAGTTTGCGTTTCATGTGGAGAGAAATCTACTCAGGTGGAGAAAATGCCTTTTATAGAAGTATTGATATGCTAAACATACATATGCATTTTGAAACCACAAAGAGGTGACATCACATATGTTCATCTCATGGCTACTACTGTTTTAGCATTAAAATACAGTCATTCATTGTGTGTCGCCACGTTGCTGTGACGTATGTCAGCAAATTAAGGCCTGAAAAAGGTAGAGTTTCAAAGTTAGTATTAAATATGAGCAATGATGTGACACGGCCTGCTAGTGTACAGAAAAGCTTGTGAAAGGAAAAATGATTCATTGAAGAAATTCTCACTCCCACACTACTTTGATCACATTAACATTTCAGTATGATATAATCATTGAAGATCTATTCTATTATATGCCTGTTTCAGATAAGGGTCATTTATTTTTCAGCTTTGGAAAATAACTGCATGGAGCACACCTTTGTAGATGTGTGATGTTTCTTCCATCCCAGACACAAATAAGAAGCTGCACTTGAGAGGAGCTTTTTTTTTTTTTTAACCTTGCAATGATGCTGACTCTGTGTTGGAGGGCTTTATAACCCGCTCCCACTCCAGGATAATTGGATTGTAATGATGCTTAATAGCGTGTTGTTTCATTTTAAGAGTGTGCTAGTTTGTTATTTTTTCCAACAAACAAAACAGTAAAGATTCCCAAAAAAAAAGAGCGTAGCAGAATTTCCTTCTTTTTTCTCATCACTATAAGGAATCTTGATATTTTACCACTGAAATAACTATGGGTTCAATCTGTCCAAGTCTAAAAAGTATGTAAGAGAGAACCAGAGACACCCACATAAATGAAAGCTCTTTTAGCAACACTCATTAATTAATACTTTGATCCCTTCAGCTTACTCAGAAAGCTTCAGTCAGCCTCTTTGTTTACCACTTAAATATGCGAAAAAGGCATCGTGCCACCCTCCTCCCTGTGATTGATGCCAGTCCACTGTCATTTCTTTTGCATGTGTTTGCTTCAGATGAATCTCACTCTGGGCAGTGGTGATGAATTTTGATGAATGTCGGAGGTAATGGCGGATGACAGCCGGAGTGGGCCTCGCACGAGATGAGTCAGGGAACCCGCCAGTCCTTTCCCAAATGATGACATTTGATTTTGTCTGGTGCTTTTTCTTTCAGTATGGCAGGTGCAGAGGCGACAATCAATAGCTCTCCCTTGTTCTCGCTTTCTCCCCTCGCCCCTTCTTTTCTCCCTCCGAGTGTATGTGCCTGTGCATTTTCTTTTCAATCTCTCCGGCTGTATTGAGGTCTCTTTTCTCATTCCTTTGTGTCTTACCTAGCTTATCTCCTACTTGCTCTCTCTCTCTCTGTCTCCTTCCTCCTCGTCATCCCCCTCGCTCGATCATCCTCGACTCTCAGCGGCAAATATCTGTGGATAACTAATGATAATGGACTTTGCTCCCTGATGTGGGAATTCTGCAATCAGCCCCTCTGCATGACATATGCGTTGATGGCCTTAATTTTCTCAGACTTGAATGGCCCTCAAGATCATCAACAGTGAGGAGACGGAGCACGCAAATAAACACAGCTAACAAAGAAAGGGTGATTAATTCTGCAGTAGACTTCTGCCGTGACGTCCTGGTGATTCAGTCAGCTGCAGTATGTACGACACAAAATCCCGCTCGTGACCGTCATAACACATCTTGCCATCTTGAATTCTCTCCTGTTTTTGCTTATTTCATTAAGTAAAAGGAGGGGGACAGTTTGCTTTGTCACTGAGGTATGACTGGATCATGACACATTTCAGTGTGATTTTCTCCTCAAAGCATCATTTATTAATGAGCCCAGTGCAGATCACTTGTGATACCTCGTGCAGTCATACAGAGACACGGTAGAAATTTGTCAGGCACTGATATTTTAGAAGTACTATCAGTCTTTGGCGCATGCATAGAGGCATTCAGTCATCTAGGGAAGCTCATTATGCTCTTAATAAATACCAGAGTAAACAAAGTGATGTTCAGATCCATCACCTCTCCCCTACATGTATATTTTAGATCAGTTTGATTTAAGAAAGTTCAGGGATAGCGATGGAGTTTGATCGTTTTCCTCCCTAATCTTCAGACCGATTACAGAACATTTTCTCTCAGGAGCTAGTTACGAAAGACGTCTCAGAAACCTATCAGCATTATGGAAGTGTAACTATATACAAATGAGATGATTTCACGCCTTTATCATTTATCTTCAGAACCTCTTACAGTCTCTACAATATTTTCTAATGCATGCTGTTGTGGCTCTTGAGATGAATACATCAAGCTCAACCTGAGAGGTGTGTCGAGTCTCACCAGGACACATTATGTGTGTCCTTGAGGTCTGACCAAAGTGCTAAATGCATTCATGCATTGTGTGCAATTAAAACCACTTAAAAGCATGATTTTAGAAAGGCCTGACGTTCGTCTCTCACAAACAATGATTGGAAAAGCTACCTTCAGATATCGTTACCTTACCTTTCATGTCGGTAACAAGTGCGTAGTGTAGGTCAGCACTGAAAGTTTACATTAAATGTTGTATTTCATCTGTTGTCATTATGCTTTTTCTGTACAGTACATTCATTTGTCTACAACAACTTTTCCCCACAGCAACTTTCCCCTCACATCTGGACATATCAGAAGCATTTTCAGGCTTTATGTTCTTGTTCCGGCACACCTGAGCACATGAACGACCCACCAACCGCACAGTTAAAGGCCAAGCTGCTCTCCCACATAATTATGGTCACTGACTGTAGCTCATTGTACTCAGATTTATTTTTATTTTCTTCACGGATGTGTTTTTAACTGTTGCATTGTATGCATTAAGTAAAAAGTTTGGAATTGCACTTGTGAAAATCTCTCATAAAATCAGTCCATGTTATGTCGGAGTTTTATGTCTCTTTAAAGTGTCTCTGTCTCGGGTAGGTGTTTCTATTTTAAGAAGACTTTTGTTTATTAACTTTTGTTTGGCCTATCTCTTGTATCAGACTCTCATTGCGAACACGAGTGTAAAATGAGTGCTGCTTCTGTGTCCAAACCACGGAGGAGCGACTGTTTCTGCAGCCAGGGAAAAGATAGTCAAGTATTGGGCAGAACAACAATCCAGCCCTCCATCCTGCTCCACTCCAGTCACCACAGAGCAGAGCCAGCATCAAAGCCAGCTGTCCCGGTTTAATCTTCTGGACCAGTCTTGCGAAGATCCTGTCTGTCCAGCCGGCCTGACGGTGACATCGAACCTGACTTTTGGTCCCGGTGGTCAGAGAGAAAGTGTGAGAAGCCTGGTTGGATAAGTCTCTCCGCTCCCTCCTCTTCTTCCTGTTTTTCTCTGTCATGCATCCCCTATCGCCTTGTCCCATTTTGTCTTTAATCTCCCTGTTTATCACTCTCTGCCACACACTCCCATGCACATCACTGGCAGAAGATAATGTTGGACATTCGATCGCCCATGGGAGGATGCAGGAATATGTTTGTGTGACGCCACAGAGGAGTAATGGCAGCTAATCAGAGGCATCTGCTCCGTCATGGTGCCAGCATCATCTCAACACAAGACAAGCCAAACTGGTGAAAGAGTGGAAAAAATATCTTCCTTTTTTTTCCAGAAAACAGAACCAGCACATGGTCATTTTTGGCTTTTTCACTGCTGTTTTTTCAGTCTATTTTTTTATATAGAGTGGGGCTCGCATCCCCGCTGCCAGCCATCAAATCTTAAAACAAAACAAGAGGCCTCCGGCAGGATGTTGTTTCTCTCTGCGACACTGGAAACACATGTCCAGCTACTAACAACTTATGTTTTGTGAATCCTGATGTCACTCTGGTGTTTGTGAAAGGTACGATCCTCCCCCTCAGTCCTCTTCAGCTTAAGAAAAACATGTTGTCTGCGATCAAGGTTGAGAAGTGAGAATGTGGGATAAAAGAAAAAGGACACTGGGAAAACAAAGTAATTCAGTCTCTTCTCCGCTCAGATCAGCAAAGGTGCGATACGTCTCTCTCAGACTCTCTGGTGTTTATATTTTTAGCTAATTTGGTCACAGACACTTAAATCAAGCAATTAAACATTTATTGCAAATTGCTGTGCAGCTGGATTTAGTAAAAGCCTTGTAACTACAATAACCCTGCTGGGATAAGAAATCAACCCAACACAATACCAAAGCAAAACTCACACAAGGAGTGTCCATCTGCTACACCTGTATGAATGTGATTGGATATTAGCAGTCAGACGGTAGCTGATCACATGATGCACCAATCAGCAAATACCATCTAGCATAAATAAGACACCGATCAAAAGCTGTGCCACAATTTATTAACACACAAATTTCTAATAGTTTGAGTCATTTATCAAGCAAATGTTCAGGTCCAGGCTTAGATCTGGAAGTGTGTAGTTTCTCACTTTTAAATCAGTATAAATTAAATAGATTTGTGTTTTGGACACACAGACAGATGAAGCACTGATTTAAGATTTCCAGCTCCCACATGTCATTGTGTAGGAAACTTAATGATGCATAACGACAGTCTTTCTCTGGCGTTGACCAAGTGTTCCAGCAGCGCAACATAACAAAATATGGGATGCAGGATGCAAACTACATCTCTGTGGTCAAAGCCCTGCACAACCATCTACCCGACTTCTGTTTAGTCTAATAACATCACACCTTCTGGATTGGAAAGAACACGCTGCTAGTTAGCATAATTCAGGCGGCAATTACATTTCTTCCAGATGGTATTTGAAAGAGCAAATTTGCAATAAAGATTAAAAACATATTTTCAAGGGGGGCAGGTTTGAAATTTCAGTCTTTATGCCTAATGATGTGTGTGTTATTATGACACTGTGACAGTGTGATCACCTCGTCCAGATCACCACCAAATGTCAACTCATCCTCGGGCCAGAGGATATCAGTCCATATTTTTGTAAAAATCTGTGTGCAACTTTTCAAAAAATCTGCAAGTGAAACCAGCCAAATGCGCCTGAAAACAATACCTCCCTCCAACCTCGCTGGCAGAGGTGAAACGTGGCTTTAAGCTCGGATCAGCGGCACATATGCAGGGTGCAGGGGAGCTGTGTCTCGACAAGCAAACTGTTTGAAGTGTGCTTTGGGGCCTCAGCCAGGCTTTGGCTGTAACTGGGAAACACAGCTGTTCTGCGGCTGATAGCTCCTGAGGGAAACGCTGCAGTTACTGGGTGAGCATTCGTTTCTATAATCTCTGGGGGCCGGTGCGTGCGGGGGGTGCCAAAGGGTGTCACAGGTGAATTAGGGTGCAGAGAGAGGGAAGACACCAAGAGCTGAAGCTGGTAGACGGAGCTCCAACTGTAAACACATTCGCTTTAACGACCTAATAATTCATTAAGTCTTGCTGCAGCGTCACATCTCAGAGCGCAGATGGTGGTGAGCTGGGAACAGTGTCTTCCCCACAGTTTTATGTTTTTATCTGGTAGGAAACCAATTATGCCTGACAGATTTAATATTACAAGATTGAGCCGGGGTGAGGCACAATATAGCTGCTCCCTGTGCATTTTGACACGCCGTATTTGTCACTGCATCCAGACTGTTCTCCGTGCAACAGTCAACTTTTTTCCGTATTCAGGATATTAGATGGCACATGTTAGTGAAAAAGATATTTCTGCTGAGAAATCCAATAAAGAGTTTGCATTGGGAGACAAAGGAACAATAAGGTATCGCCTGTTTTTTTTTTTTTTTATGATACACTGGTAGATGTTAAATTGAAAGGTTGGATCTGTATGATTTCCCAGAGAACATTTGCTATTTGTCATATGTGTTCAGTTTTCTTTAATGAAAGTTTATGTTCGACAGCAGGGTTTTTGAAAGAAAGCTTTGAAGACTGAGTGCTGGTTTTAAGGGAGTCAGCAGATGACAGAGGGCTGCACAGAGCAAATGCAAAGAGATAAACTTTAGTTAAACTGCTCAAACTTTGGTTTGTGTTTGCAATTTGTACTGAATTTACCTCTTTGCACATAAGGCAGACCACTGGATCTGTCCTCCAAGGATGACAAAATACAGGTTGTTCCTGAAAAATCATTTTCTCCTCAACCATGCAGCATTTCTTCCAGAGTGCCTTTTACATCTCACCTCCACACCAAGCTGTAAAGTTGTCCAATGAAACTGCAAACTTTAGCTAACAGCACCAGCTCAGATGACAGAAAGTTATTCCTATGACACCAGTATCTTTCTACGAGTGGTTGTTCCTAAGCTGACACATGCTCGTTGAGGGGTCGCAGTTCAATGCAGCAACTGATTAGTGTATTGAATGCTGGTTATTAAAAGTGAAAGTATTGAAATGAGCTTTGAATGATTAAATTATCACACATGCATTTCATGTCGAGTTTGTGGAGCCACACTTTCAGAAATGACGCCATGCAGTGATACATTTTTAAAGTACAGAAGTACAGATGCACAATGGATTTAGATGCGAGATAAATACACGATAAAGCAAGCAGCTCTTCTGCTCAACTGGTCAGAAACAAATTAATACAAATAAATTACACAATTTAAGAAATATATAAATCACTTAAATAAGTTAAAGCATCGTTATATATTGAGTTAATTAGTTAACAGGGACAAAGCACATTGATCAACGTCTCCGTGCTGGTGTGAAGTTCATTTTCAACTGTCTTCCGTAGGCCAGACGATAAATTAGCCGTGACATGTGAACAGAGTGTATCCTTTAAAAACATTTAGTCATATAATCCCCACCATACCTCAACCATAGTTTATTTGCAAAAACCTCAATGCTTTCCTTACCATAACCACATAATATATGTATTTGCCTTGAGCAAAAAAAACAAAAAACAATGCTATAGATTGTGGAATTGGACAGAAGTTGTGGTTTTGCTGCATCAGTGTTCTTGCCTGGTACCTCAAAAAGTAAAATACAGTTGGACTGAGCTCAGGTGACTGACTTGGCACCAGGAGTCTAATCATGCTAATCTTCTTTGCTTCAATTATAATTTATCACACATGGTGCCTGAGACTTTGCCAGCCACCAACATTTTGCTTTTTGGCTCTCAAAACTTGCTGATAAAACTCCTTGTTTGGTTATTTAGGATCATTTTGCTGCTGCGCTGTCCTGAAACTCGGGGACTGTGCTTAAAGGGCAAAGAGTCTTGCTCACAGTTCGCCCAATATAGACATGAACACCCTCGAACACACTTACTGTAAAGCTGAGAGTCAGCACTTTAACATGCACTTATTGTTTCATTTCAAACCCGGTGTGCTGGTGGAGCCAAAGCAACACTTAGAAACTCCACTGTTGAGACAGATCGTAATAAACCTCATATCTTTAGCGTTACACCAATAACCCTGAACTCTGGGCAGAAACTAAGGCTGAGTGCTTTGTCTTTACCAGTGGTTCAGAATAGCTTATAGCTACTATACTTTAATTTAGGAACCATCATTTGCTTGCTCAGTGAATTGCTTCAGAGACATCTTATTATGGTAAAAGCTCGTATACACTTCACTGTTTGAATAGCCAAGGCTGGCAATAATGTTTCTTGTTTAGACTTTCTGGCAGGAGAAAAATGCAAAGCCAAAGAGCTCAGCCTTCAGCATACCACGGCGTCGGAAGATCTAATGGATGAAAACATTTATAAAGAGTAGTTTTTACAAGACTTAATGGCTAGGTGCTGCTGAAAGAAGATGTCACAGAGAAAGCACCAGACAGGCAATATTTATACCATCAGAGCAGACATTCAACCTCTTCTTCACATCACCATGTGATTTCTGGTGTAATATAGATTGATAAAATGATGAAAGGATGCATTTGTCAAGTCATTCACGCACATAACCGTTTGCATTCAGGTCAGATTTCTTCTTTCTTCTTGTTCAGGCAATTTATGCCGCTGAAAAAAGGCACAACCAGGTGACAATTTGAACTTAAGTTTAGATCAGAAGGCTGCAATACAGGACAGTGTCCTGTTCCCACTAATTCAGCCTTTACTCTTTGCCCTGTGTGCTCACATATATTTAGGTACTGGATTTTGATAATGGGAGGAATTTTCTTTATTTTCTCTCTCTCTTTCTTCCCACTTTAAAGCAGTTTGATGAGATGAGTTGACTCAGGCCGTCTTTTTGGACGCAGGCGGTCGTGTTTCACCTCATGTTAGGTTCATGCCCTAAAGGAAAGCACTTTGTGGGTGGACGGGCTGCCAGCGGCTCCAGAGACGAACCTTCAGCATCAGATTAAACCCCCGAAAGAGACACGTATTTGTACACCGCTGTAATTTACCAATGAGAAAAAACAACTGAGAACTGTAAATTGTTTTCAGTCAAATGAACATTTGTTATTTTATCTAGAGAAATGGGTGTTTATTATTTTAATGTTTGCACTCAGAAGTATTGGTGTCAGTGTGGTAAATTAATAAGATCTACAGCTATTTCATAATACAGGCCGACTACAGAACAGATGCAATAACTCGCAGGTGGAGGAGCCACTGGGATCTTTGCTGTAATAGGTGGTGAGAGCAGCTTTTGTGTGGACGTCCAACATGCCCTGACTTTTCCTCTAGTGCCACCATGAAGTTGACATTTGTGTTTTTGAGTGAAACGTCTCAATGGATGGATGGATTGTAATATAATTTAGTTTACACATTAGCACCATTATTGGATCAAAATCATAGATTGTCTGTTAATGACCAAATACTTGCAAAGTAAAGGCATTTCTAGCTGTACTTTCGGTTGTGTGCTACTTAGAAAATATCATATTACTAAACCACTAAACTAAAATGGCAGCAGTAATAAACACTGGACCAGCCTCGTGTCCGCATGTTAGCGCGTTGACATAAGGTGTGACCTCAAAGCACTGCTGCACTCAAATACAGTCTGACAGAGCTGCTAGCACTGCTGTAGATTCATAATCTTGTTAATTAACAACTAACATTATCTATCAGAACTTGAACAAATGTTTGTTATGCTTCAATTCATATGCAACCTCTCTGAACTATCATTGGATCATTTCACCTTCAAACCAGTGAACCAGTAAAAATTAAAATATTTCTCTCTAATATTCGGTAAAATTTCAGTTTTCCAAAAATACAGGCACAGCACTTGAGCAAATGTACTTTTTACCTGTGGCTATGAAGCTTAAATTTCCCAGTCCTGCTGCCATTTAGAAGTCTCATCCAGCAATGAGGCATAGTTAAGCTTTGCTCTGATAAGCAGCATGTAGGGATTAGTAACAGTAGTAAATTTCATGGACGGCTCTATTAGAGTAATTGCTTGGAAAAAACAAGGAGACTATTTCCCAGAAGTGGACACCAGTCAATTCCTCCTGATGGATTATGGCCTTAAACGGACAAGAACAGTTGCAGATTGGCAAAGTGTTTGAAACTGAATGAGAAAACAGCAAAAGCTGAAATATCTGATTTCTATTCTGCACATTGTTATAAAGAACAACAACTTTGACTTAAGAGATACTAAACTGTGCTGCTCCTCTTATTTGTTTGTTTGCTTACTTTAAATGCTCAGAAATGCACAGGTTTAAATGAAGAAAATCAGTAAGATAAGGTCAGACCTGACTGTTGATTTATTAATTATTAAAAGGAAGTCCAATGATTCTGTCTAATCTGTCCCGCTCTTCAACTTTGCCAAGGACGAGAGGGTGGTTATGATCTCCCGGCCCCTTCACCTCCTCCTCCACCACCTTGTACCCTTCAGACAGCACAGAAGATCATT
Source organism: Amniataba percoides (assembly GCA_037176925.1). Lineage (NCBI taxonomy): Eukaryota > Metazoa > Chordata > Actinopteri > Centrarchiformes > Terapontidae > Amniataba > Amniataba percoides. The sequence continues at coordinate 13,716,916 of JBAJHX010000076.1, forward strand.
AATTTGAGCATGTGCGCTTTTGACTGAGCTGCAAATAGGCCCTAACTGCCTCCCTGCAGTTCCTGCCACAGATGATTATCACTGCCACGATTAAAGCACTGAGTAATGCCTCCCTCAGGGGCCGCCGCCGCCCAGCTCCTCCATCACTGCCACTGACCCTCTTGTTAGCCCACTCCTGCCCAGCGGACGGAGGAAAGAGAAGCGCCGCTGGTGCTCTCCTTGCTGAAGAGGTGGGTGACTCTGTTGTGAGGTGAGGCCATTAAAAACCTTGATTTGTTTAATCTTTGTGAGTCTGGTTTCGCTTGATATTTTGATTTGGCTTCAAATATGAAAACAAATGTTTGTTTTATTTCCTTATTCTGCTTTGTCCAGTTGATTTAATGCACAATAGGGACTAACACAAGCCTCAGTATCTCATTTCTTGCTTTCTGAAAAGTTCACACAACACAGTTCAGCCACTGACTAACTTCTCAAACTGTCCAATTAACAGGCTACTTGAGAAGTTTATCATTACTCAGCAGCATACTTAATCATTTTTTTCCCTCCAAATCTGTGAGGGTGTCTTTTGGAGTGTGAAATCGCTCAAATGAATTGACTCTCATTTTTTATTTCTGCAACGTAATCGCCGGATAATGGGCTCAGAGCTGAAGGCGTGGATGCTAATTTCACATCAATTAATGCTATTCAGGGAAAACCCAATAATTGATTGCTTCTACACGAACACAACCCAACCATATTGCTTTCATTTTCAGTGCAATTAAGGGCTTGTGATTGTAGATCTCATCATAAATCTTAATCAGGAATCCTTGCATTTATAAATGGGAAGTGAACTCCTGTTTGTATTTATATACCACTTTAATTCTGGCTGTTGGAAACTGAGAATGGCAGCAGACTCGTGCTCAACAGGATAAATTGATGGGACTGCACTTGAGATGAGATCAAGTGGGACTTCTTTCACATTAAAGTACGATCCTTTTAAACAGAAGAACAAGCAGCACAAATGACGACTGAATTCATCTGTGATGTTGTCTCATTTTTGAACAATAGTGTTCAGCAGACCTTCAGTTTGCGAGCATACTTAATTAAATCATAAATGCTTTAACGAGCCGCAATTTTCTTTTTCGGTGGTGTTTGATAACTTTCCTTTTTCCTTTGCAGATTCCAATTGATAACACAACATATAATCAACATTAATAATACATTGTGATGTATTAATGTTGGGTTGTTAAATTAAGACTTTAGTGATCCCTGGGGTGCAAATTCACAAACTACGCAGCAGTATATAAAAACATTCAAAAGAATTAGTTAAGTAGCTCCACCTTTACCAGCTTAAACATTCAACTAATATAGATAAATGCATCAGTAAATATAATAAAATAATCATCACTCTGATGTGGGTATTTATTCTACTTTAGGGACACATACAAATTTTTTTGCACTTTTACTTGAGGTAGATTTTAAACGCAGAGTACAGCAGAGCATTTCTACATTGTGGTATTTTGTGCTACTTTTACTTCTTCTTTAGTTCACAGGATGTTAAATGAATGTGCAAACTCTTTAGATTATTTTTGAATTATCTTGACAGGCCTGCTGTTCTATAGTTGATCAGACAAAAGGATTAGTGAATTATGATTTCTTTTGACCCCTTTACTCGAGCTGTTCACAAATCCAGTGGCAGAAACACAATGACATCGCTGTGGTCTTACAACAGCGTACACAAATGAGGTCCCTTTTTTATTGTTGTTTGTGAAGTGTTTGCTGAAAACTGGCCTTGAATGTGAAACTTTACAGTATGTGAACTATACACAGTGTGCAGCAAAAATGAATTAAACTGTCCAGGACAAACGTCTTAGACAAAGCGAAGAGTGTCGCATTGAACCGAACATATGAGAGTTACGTTCATCATCAGTCGTCTGAATTCAACACGTTTCGAAACAACCTTCGCCTTTTCTCTGTATTCATGAATCAGTCTGTTAAAACTCTGAAGTGCCTGCTTAATATTCCCCAAGCTGAGTGAGAGACTTAATATTGTTTCTTTGTTGGTTTCCCAAAAGGGTGCTTGTCTCCTCCACGGCTCTGACGCTGATGAACGGACAAAGCGACGGATGGAGAAACAGAATTCATGACAGATAGTCGACCTGTAAAGTTTCCTGCTCAGACGGCCTCCACCTGCCTGCCTGTATTTGTGACCGTCGTATTCACCCTCCTTTCTCTGACGGCCCACGTTCTTCCTTTCAATCGGATGTTTGTTTCATTGATGACACACTTGCCATTGTGATGTATTGCAGCTCTTGACCATGCCTCCCGAATGACAAGGATTTACTAAGTGAAGGGTCAATGGAAGGAGCTTTACTTTCGCTTTTTCTCATTGTTGATTTACAGCACCAATAAGCTTACTCCCCCCCCGCCGCCCCGTCTCAGATCGATACCCAGCATTGACCCTGAATGCAGTGTTTGGTCTTTACAAATTGGCATCATAATACATGCACACGCTGTGGGAAGCGCTGGCTGGTTGCAAATCCTGCAGCCTAAAAGGGAAAACATCTTCAATCCTGAGTAATAAAAGAAAATTAACAGGCAGGCAGTGTCTTTTTATCAGGACAGATCAAACGTGGTGATAGAGGTGTGTAGGATATAATGCCGGCACACGGTGGCGGGTAGATTTGTTGAGGAAACCTTGTTCAGCAGACTGTTTCAAAGTCACGGGCAGAGACCCTGAAGGACAGATTTAACACCTAGGAAGAAGAATGGGCATCTCTGGTGCATTCGCTAACTGGGTGATGAATGAATTACAGCTCCTAAATTTAGCCGGGCAGTCTACCTTGAAATCGGGCTAGACTTCCATCTTGGAGGCGCAGACAGGCTGCATATTACGTCAGAAGCCACGACCTCTATTTCTGCATTAAGGAAAAAGAAAGATTGATGTCCGACCAAACATTTCATGGTTGCCAGAGTAATGTGTTGGAGATGGCGTGTTGCTCACACATCCGTCTGACTGCAGCATCGTTTCGTTCGAAAGGAGATCGAGCATCAGATGCCAATAATGTGTGCACATAGAGTTTTAGCCACGCATCTCTCACAGGCTGTGCTGCTCTGGAAATAATTGTGCAAATGACTTTATTTGCTGATTTTTATTCATTCATGACAACAACACTCACAATATGTTCAGGTTCACTCACAAGCTAAAGACTAGTATGGCTAATCAAAACATAAATCCAGCAGCCACCTCAGTAATCGTGTTCAAGATGTCGGCAGCCAGTGAAACTCAGGCAGCATCATGTTAACTGCAAAACATTTTGCAAGAGCCATTAAGCTGCAAAAAGAACATATTTTGGAGGAGACTGGGTCACTTCAGACACTTCTGCCAATAAAAGTAAACCCATGCCTGACGAATTTGTACATTTTTATGAATGTTTGAAATTGTAGATTAGTCCTAAAATGACACTCAAGCTCAGTTATTAACTGTCGAAGCTGAAAGCTTAAAGGTTTTCAAAGTAAAGACCTCAGTGCAAAGGGCCAACTGTTTTTATTTAACTTAAAATGACTTTTTAACCAGTTAGTACTTAATCTAGTACCGATGCCTTTATATGACCTACATAAGCAACAGAGAAAAACAGTGAGACATTAAAAAAAAATGTTATTGAATTTCCTCTGTTTGAACTCATTCCTGTGATGCCTCATCCTTCTTAAATCTATCCCATTTTACTGTATATCCGCAGGGAAAAAAACAGTCATGCCTGAAAGCAGAAAAGCAGGCTGACTGGTCATCTTTTAAAGTAAGGAAAGAATTAATTACTGCACAAAAATAACAAAAAAACAGCAGTGCAGAGGCAGAGAAACCTGATTTGAATGATCCACTGCTCTCACACAGAATGAAATGTGATTTTTTATTCTAATTGGCACTTAACAGTCAGGGATGTGTGAAAAAGCTGAAGGCACTTGAGAATAGAAGTAATTTCACATATGTCGGCTTTTATTCGCTGTTATCTTCTCAAGCAGAAGGTGGAGAACATGCTGTTAGAGGGTCCTGAAGTCTTAAACAAAATGGCCGACACTTTTACTGAGTCAAATTAAAACAGAGCGGCTTGAAATGTAATTCACGTGTAATTTTGTTGAATATCTTTATGTGGAATCAGTTGTTATGCGCTGTCTTCGTTCATGTTTCCGCCAGACTGCCTGGCATGTTTTTCACAGAAGTAATGTTTTATCTTTACATTGAAATGCAAATAATTGTGTTTTCACGCGTAAGTCAGGGGACGGGAGGATGTGAAGAGACAAAAACAAGCAGCAAAGAGCGATCCTAAAGAAATGTTTTTATTCAATTGTTCCTGTTTCTGTTTAAGTCAGAGCAGCAAATAGATGTGAGAGAGCGATCCCGAGGATGTGAGCAGGGGAAATACACGTGACTGTAATGTCATTATATGCACATCTTTATTGTGCTATATAAAAAAAAACACAGCAAATCAGAATATTCAGCTTGATGCTCTGAACTTCTGCTCTCCTTCCAGCTGACACAACGTGGTCCAGAAAGTAAATGAGGCTTCTGTGAAAGGCCACTTCAGTCGTTCTTAAGGCCGAAGAGGATTAAGAAAAAACATTTAGAGCAGATTTCTGACAGTTCGTCATCTGGATCCATTTTCTCACACGTCAATAATTATCGTCTTAGAGGTCTGAGCCGTGGTGACAGCGTGTCACACTGGAAGTTTCTGAATTGGTGAAATCTGAAAATTTCAGAGGAAATGGTTTCCGTTCATTCTTCCTTTCTTCACAGAGAGAGCTAAAAACCCATTTTCTATGTTGACACCAGTTGGGGAGGACTTAAGTTCGGACTGTCATTCACTTTAATCTTCAGTCAGAAGCCAACAGTCAATTCATTTTTATCTGTTATCCTTTCCTGTGATATCGACGCAGTGCCGGAGTAAATCCTTTTAAAATGTAATGATCTTGTGAGGGGGAGGAAATGATGTTGCTGATGAATGATTTTTTTGACCACTGGAAAACAAATAAAGGATTAAAAACTCTCGTCCTCTGGAGACCATGAACGTCTGTGCATAATTTCATGGGCGTCCATCCAGCTAGTGTGGCTGAAAAGTCAGAAATGGGCTCGTTTTATGGAGGAGTTGTCATGAATTTGTCGTACTGTGAGTAAAATGGTCTTCTGGGAGTTTTGGTTGTTTACCACTGCTTGTACATTTCAAATTTTGCATAGCTTCTTATGCCACTATCAGAAATAGACAGACGCAGGCTCAACTTTACCTCCTCCAGAATCCAATTTGCTTGTTTATCGCTTTATAAATGTGTTTTCCTCAGAAATGGACAAAAAAAAAACAAACCATAAGAGAGAATCAATCCGGGAGGAAGAACTGAACCCAACCAGCAACAAAAAAACAAACTTTTACTTTCATACTTTGTCTAATCTCTTTCTTATTTAGTCTTTCTTCTGCTCCTTGTCATGAAAGAAAACTCTTACTATCTTTTAACTGCTTGTTGGCGTGTCAAGCATTCAAACCTGAAGATAAAAAGAAGAAGAAAAAAAACGTGGCTGTTTATGAATCAGCAATGTGTCAGTATGTGAGTGGACAAGACAGCCTCTTCATGCTTGGTTAGGTTTTCACTCTCATACTCAGTAGGGCAGAAGGTTATGCCCACAGGCTTTAAATCACATTGGAAGGGTCGTTCTTGCTCAGCAAGGTATTGTCTTTGGCTTGCAAAAGTTCATGTTACCCCTGAAATAGAAAATATCAAATGTTATGCAGCAGTCAGATAAAACAAAGATGACAAAAAGAACAGCAGCTGAGGGCTGTTAATCCTACTTGTGGGACTCCAGCGGCTCCAAACACATGTACAATGATGAAAACATGAGCTGGTAGTCCCTGTTCCTGCCGCTGCTTTGGGAAGTGCCATAGTCGATTAGGCCCCACATGTCTGCCTGGGTATTACGGCTGACATTAAGAAAGCTGTTCACCGTCTCTATCACCGCTTCCACGCAGCCGTGACTCACCAGCACCCCCACAATGCATTGTGGCCGAGCCCCGAACACTCCCCCAAGAAAATCCCTCCACTGGCCTGGAGCGACAGCAAGTACAGAGACGGGATTTATCCAGTTTGTGCCCTCAAAGCTCCACTCGCGGCGATTCGAGGATGTGCACTGTCAGGACGGTCGCTCTCGTGTTTGGCAGCCGTTCTGAGAGGAGGACGCGCTTTGCTGTGACACATTTACGCTTGATCGGGTTACTGTGTTCTCCACACGTGTGTTCTTAGTGTTGAAGCCTCTGCAGGGTGCCTTTCATAAGCTCTTTATATTTCTCCAAGAAGATGTTAAGACGCTGATGTGTAAAACATGCTTTGGCAGAGGATCCCGTCCTGTTGCTGAACAGAATGAATAAGTGCACATGGTAGAAGTGTTTAGTACTTTTGATTAAGTGATGGGATTATGTTTGAAATTCAGACAAACCAAAGGCAGGGAAAATGTCTCAGTGTGCAAAACACTGAATCTGAAATTATAAATCAAAGTGAGTGATGCGGTGATTCACAACGAGCACAGGGATGATGTTTACTAGAAGTGAAACCATCGCTTGGTGCTCACAGAAAAGGCTTAGAGGAGTATTCCTGCTTCTCGTATTGATCCCACGCATTGCTTTTCTACTGGTTTAATGCAGCATAAAGCCAGCAGAACACAAACACCCGGTGACTTAAAGGAAAACCTGAATAAATGAGAACAGAAACATCATAAATACAGATGCAGAACATGAGGGACGAATGGTTTGATGGGTGTAAAAATGATGAATCTTTGTATTTATGGTCTTCGTAGTCACCATATCTCAGTCCGACTGACCTGGTTGTGCTTAGTTTCGCTGTCTCAGGAAAACCGAGCTCTATTTGGGTCTGTTTGGACAGACTGCATTTTTATCATGTTTAATTACCCTTTGATCTATTTCAGATCAGTTATGTTGACCTTGGGTACCTTTGAGATCAGATTAAGGTTTTAAATAATTAATTTTGCACATCAAGAACAAGCTGGGGCCTCTTTCAAAATCTGTACAAAATTTAGGTCGTCCTCATCATTAGACCATCAAATGACGGGATTTGTTTTGTGAGATTTTGTTCCTCGTCTGACGGAATTTGACTGACTGAATTTAAAGGTTGAAGGTACACTTGAAATAAACCAGCTCCTAAAAAAGTCTGGTTTGATGGCATCTAAAGGTTCCCCCCATTTGAAGGCATGAATATTATTTTGTTCATTTGTACGCCGACAAAAAGTGACAGAAGCAGCTGTGTCATGAAGAGCCGAGCGTTAATAAATTAGTCCGTTTTGGAAGTTTGCAAAACTGTCAGAAGCTGCGTTTCTCTGACGCTGGAAATGTGCGAGGTTTCAGACGATGTTTTACCATTTGACAGGCACTTTGTTTGAAGCATACTATCACCTGTGTCTGACATTGTGCTCATTTGATCTGTTTTATTGTTAAAGCTAATTTGTCAGCAGAGAGTGACTAATTCATTCCACCGACTTCATTTCCAGCAATCATAAACTAACAAGGCAGCAGTGGACCCCTAGAGCTATTACATCAATGCTTTTTCATATTGATTAAAGAAATATAATCACCTGTGTCATTCTCATTCATACTTTTGTGACCATCTTTGTGGAAATGGCACAGATTGATCCTCATTCTTTATCTACGAATCTTTAACTGGCTTTGTCGTTTTTTGAAGAAGGAAACTGTACCAGACTTATTTTTACTTCTTAAAAAAATGGAGATTTGGGAATGAATTCAGCATTAAATGTATTTAAACCATCATTTCTTATCTGATACAGAGTGTACGTGGTACAAACCTGTGAAAGCTGCCTGTCGTCGACACTGAAGAACAAGCACGCGTTACAGTCATTGTTTGCATTCTTGGATTAAAGTTGTATGAACCTTCCCCGGTGAATGAAAAGGAAGCCATTGATTTTTTTTCTACCCAATTACCCAGAAAAACAAAACCAACTGGCACACAATTAACTTTTTCCTCCCCTGCGATCGATTTTTGGATGGGACAAACACGTGTGCTGTGTTTTCACCTTCCATGGACGTGCGTGTGTGTAAATCACAGCAAAGGTTTTCACGTCAGCTCCTGATTTAAATGCATACAGTGTCAGATTCATATGAAAAACAGATGCTCTTGGTAATTCAACAGATCATCTGCAAATTGTCTGAGCAGTGCAACAAAAAACTGAACAAGGATGAAACGAATTATCTTTGAGAAACATTTCGATGTCGCCATTCTGGCACTAAACTGAAAGTACTTTGTCTCGTTCTTAAATAAGTCATTTTCTTTTTGTTCAGGATTAGCATTTATGTGACAGTAAATAATGGGAATTCTTTGTTGATAATTGCTTTTAACTTTAAATGATGGATTGGTCCAGGTTGACGTGAGAATGAGTTCAACCGAGCGACACACATGCTGTGTTTGTACATGTGAATTGTTTTTGACAAATGGGTGTACAGGAGGAATCTTAAAAGCCTCTGTGTTGTACTATTAGTCATGAAACCACAGAATGTGTGGCATTTAGCCCATCAAGGCTGCATGCGCTTCACAGCCTCTTTAATGGTTTGACATCCTTTCAGATCGCCATTATCAACTTTTCAAAGTTGCAGTCATTATTTCCAGCAGCTTTTTTTGCAGCAGATGCCCAGAAAGACATGACAGGGAAAGTACACAGAGTAGCCAATTTTTTCCCACAAAAGATCAACTGTCTGTCACTTTTCATTGTTTATTCATCCAGCTGAATGAAAATTTTAGGAGGGGGGGTAGAAAAGAAAAGCGAAACATAGTCAAACATGCTGAGAGCGTTTTGCTCCCTCGATCTCTGTGACTTTGTGAAACAATCTGAAAAACAACAGGCTTTTTTTCTTCTGCTAGATTTTACAGATGTTGTCTTCTTCTGTGACGATAATTTAAGATCCAAGCAGGTCCCATGTTGTGTCCATTTCAGCAGCAGCAAAGTTTGCGAGAGTTCAATTACCAGTAGTGCAGCTATTCAGCTACTACACCACAAAGAAACTGCATCAATGCCTCACCTGTTTATAAGAAGATGGACTCGCTAATATGAGGCGACGGCGATATCAGAGGAGCGAGAATGAGTCTCTTCAGGCTCCATGATTTAGATCTATTACGGAGAGGCAGGGTTCTCTCCGTTCTTCTCAAATGAGAGACGACAGACAGCATTTCTTGGCCTCGTTGGTTTCCTGCAGCACAGATGAAAAACCTTAACAAGACTACAACTTTACATCCATGCTCGCAGCTCTGTGAGGATGTACTGTGTCATTCAGGTGTCTGGTCATAAACAAAAGAAGTTGGAAATTACACCTGATGATGATACAAGTGGTCAGAGAATCAAAGGTATAACAATTCAAACTCTTTGGACCACTGGCTGCTGGTGGTGCAGGTTAATTCAGCAACAAAGTCATCTGAACTTGTCCAATGAAAGTCACTAGAAATCCATCTAATAATCTTTAATATA
>JBAJHX010000076.1:13728673-13751358 GCA_037176925.1 Amniataba percoides
AAACATGAAACATTAGACAGGACTTTGAACATAACAGGCATGACAAGAACTAACTAAAACCTGACAGATAAGAAAACTTAAACATGACAAGACATAACCTGACTCAAGACAAAACCAACAGAACAGGAACAAAACATGATACATGAAAGCAGACAGGACCAGAGAAACCCACACAAGACACGAAACATGACAAGCTGTATAGAAAACACACACAGGAGACAGTTCACTGACTGCTGGAGTCTCTGGACGTGGAAATTAACGTTGGAGGATGAATTAGCTATTTATTCTACCTTTGAGGTGTCTTGACTGCTGAATGGTTAACATGATCGTTCGTTTGATTTCAGATTTCAAGATTTAAGATTTCAAGATTTTATTATCATGTGCACAACAATTTACATCAAGCAATCACTGGCTGTGACTTTCTCAAAGCTCAGGCTCCCTACAAAAAGTGCTCAAACATATTAACAATAGAACCACTTAAGCAAAAAAAAAGATTAAAAACACAAAAATGAATAATAGTACTAGATTAATAAAATGAATATAGACCGAAATATAAATTAAACAAATAAAATATACATTTTACAACAAGTAAATATACAACTAAAGAGACAGAATATAAAACAGAAAGTGACACACTCACCTAAAAGGATTTATTTTACTTCTAATTATGACCTGGACCTGGATATTATATTTTATTCAACAAAAGGTGAGAATAAAATTGTTGACAGTCTTTGAAATCTGCCTAATATACAAGCTTGAATTTGAAGCATAGTTGAGTTCAGTGCTTTGCAGTCTGTTTACAATCTAACATACCTCACCTGTGTGGTTTATTGTGGTAATTTACCAATAAAAGGACACACTGACGGACCTCTCGTCGCAAAGGTAGTGATAATGGACTGGATACCTCACATGCTGATGATCCATTTTAGTGTAAAATTAGGCTTTTGTCTGCAGCATAACATTGTCTGCATAACAACAATATGCACAGAGGCATTTTCTGATCCAGCACCACTGTCAGCAGAATGACTGTGATAAATTATTGTTGAGAATGAAATCTATCTTAAGATGTTACAACACTGGTCAAGGTTTGGTTTAGGCACAAAGGCAACTTGAGAGAAAAATCATGAGTTGGGTTTCTGGATTGATGTCAGGGTTTGGAGACCTTCATTGCCATGGTTACAATAACAGACAGAGAAAGGCTCAGGAGAATCAAACACTGCACAGTGACAGCATTTATAAAGTATTTTTGTTCAAGTTGCTTTCCAGTTTGCCTCTCATTGAACTTTCCACACACGCTGATGGCATCAAGATAACTGAGTCAACGTTATGAGTGGTGGACGACTCGCTCGAGCTCCTGAGCAAAGTCCGAGACGTTCTGTTATTAACAAGGAAAACAAAAGTGTGTTGAGTTAATATCTGATGTTTTGTCGACCCGTCCATCCACCAAAACATCGTCCCTACAATAACATCAGTTCCTTCTGTCACAATTACTGCAGCCAATGAAGGATTTTGTCACTTATTTTTCATTTTTTGGGACATTTGCTGAATTGACGTTGAACAGTGTTTCTTTTGGTCACTTCACAGTTCACAATCTGAATAAAAAAACTGCAAAATGTTTGTGGAAATATTCACAAAATTGATCGTAAGACTTCATTCTTGGCTTTGGAAGAGGTAGTCTGACTCTATTTCACCATTATGATGGACCGTAACATGCAGCTGATACAGATCCTCATTGTAAGAGACTCATTGGGGTTTTTAAAATAACAGATCCTATGAATCAACCGAATGTCGCCCAACCACTGAATTTCATCATGTTATCAATGTGACACATCATGAATCTCTTCATTTGGTCCTCAGGCTGAACAGGAGCATTACTACATGAAAAATATACAAACTGTATTTAAGTCTAATGTCACATCCAAAAGGTTGCCAGCTGTAAAATATGTGTGTAAAATAAACTGCATGGAAAATAGGAGAAGGAGAAGCAAGAATGAAAAAAAAAAGTTACTTCAGTCACGACTACAAGCAGCTGATGCCAAACATCCACAGGTCATGACCTCAAGCAGAAGTAAGATTCAAACTCCTCCAGCGGAGTGAAATATTTAACTCCGTGCTTTGTGTTTTTCTTTCCGTCTCCACTGGTCACACAGTTTGAGCTGAAATGAGGAATTGGCCGGGCGTCTATCACAGGTTCACAGTAATGTCTTCACTCTGACAAGGTTCGCAGCGGGGCGGCGGCTCAGGTCTGGAGGGGGGAGGTTTGTTTGTGAAGGATGTTCGGGAATCCTTTTCGCGCTCCACTTTCAAACCTCTGCTTCGCCTCCGAGACTCAAAGTGTGACCAAAGAAATACGTTCACTCGGGCGTGCGGGGAAGTGCTGCCTCAATCACTGTGGTGTGGTTTGAAAGGATAAAAGAACATCTATAATTTACAATCGAAAACTTTTAACTTGTGGAATTTATTAATATGTGATCAGGCAGAAAAAGGGTACGTGCAGAGCATCCACAAGACAGCAATGAAAGCAGAAATCATGTGAAAAAAAATGAAAAGCTTCTTACTGCACTTGTGTGAATATTTTTTAGGCACGACTTGCAATCATGAACCTCTTTGGACGCCAAATAAAAGGATGAATTGATCTTATTATTCTTTTTTGTTGTCATATCGAGGATATTCCAACATCTGGCGATGACAAAGCTTCATCATACATCATCTGAAAGGAGTGCTGTGAAGTTTCCTTATAAACAAATAGGTATTTTTACATTCGGTGGGTATCATCAGAGCGCCCCGTGTGGTTTTTTTTAAGCCTAACAGGCACGTTTGAAGCATTTCCTTCCTCTTGAAACATTTATAAGATGGTTTCTTTAATCTTTGTAAACAGCATTGCTTACATCGACTAGAAGTCGTCCTCCTTCTTTCATTTCATAACCTCATTGCTCAAAAGTGATAATCCGGACATCAGATCAGACCAGCATGCACCAGACTAAACAACAAAATATATTTTTTTGTCCTTTTTGTTTTTTAGTTTTTAGATAAGATCAGATAAGAGAACAATATTGTTTGTCGCCGTCTTCTCTCACATGTTCTGTTCTGCATGTTTTTTTTTTGCACATTATCTCCCATGGTTATGTACGTTCAGGCACAAAACTACTTATTCAAAAGTATAATGAGTAATATTTTCCAAAAACAACTGTATGGATTCATATAAAGAAATAATCCATCTCAGTCCCCACTTATGAACCACTAGAGGCTTTTGGCTGCGTCAGCGTCTGCCCTCCGACTGAATTTTCTTATTTTGCAGTCTTTGGGACATTTTTTAGGCATCAGCCTTTGGGCGGTGGTGTCCCAGCCAACAGCAGCAAGCAGAGCGTGAGGTGCCAGATACTACTCATATTATATTATATAGATAATACATAATAATATAATATATATATATATTCAGTGTTCAGTGTCTGACATAGCACAATCACATTAAGCACCACCACTCTTACCTTATTTTGTTGTATATATTTTTCTATTATATATATATGTTATTGTATATTTGTAAATACTCAGTTATATTTATAGTGTATATTTATTTTGCTGTATAACTTATTTATTACAGCCTTATTTACCTTAATACTCTTATATAAATATGTTTATATGTGCATAGATATATGTGTGTGCATGCATTTATATAGTTATATATATATAGTTATATATAGTTGTAGTTATAGTATATATATACTTACTTATATTTTAGCATTGTTTGGGGAGCCCGGGATTTAAGAATTTCTTCACTAATTGTTGATGTAATTGTTGTGTAATGACAATAAATTCTTGAATCTTAAATCTTGAATCTTGACAAATCCTGCTCATTATACCTTAAAAGTTTTGGTGACAGTCGTGGACAAACACGACTGACAGAGATGAGAAATGAGCTGTGGACACAGTGTTTGATGAACTCACTGAAATACGTCCACAGGCTACAAAGTGTGATTTCATCTCTGAAACTGTCTTTACAGTAAAGCCCTGAAAAAATAAGAAGAAGAAGACTGAGGTCAGTACGAATCAATAAAAATCCCCCTTGTTATGGACCTGTCCTTACTATCCCCTAATTATCTGCTGCAGATGTATAACCGCCCTGATGAGACGTTCAGAGGATGAAAGAGAAATGAATATTTTACTTTTCTTCACATAATTCAGCGAGGTGGAGTTCCTCCTCCTCCGTTTGTGACACAGCACCCTGTCATTTTCTCCTCATTGCTAATTTTATAGGCTTGTTGAACGTGTTCCTGGAGGATGACTCAAGTCGCTATAAGCATAATGTGACCTTATTGTATCGGACACACATCTGAAATCATCTTCCTCCCTCACTTATTCTTTCATTAAAATTTCACGGTGCACAGCTCTGTTTTGTTTTCCTTTTCTTTTTCAATTGTCTTGTCGTCATACAGAACATGCTGCTGCCTGCTGTTGGTTATGATGATAATCTAACCTGCGCATAATAATAATAATCTTCCTCCTTTCTTGTGTGTGTCAGAAATAAAATGAGAAATAGAAACTCTCTTATTGCCTGCAACAAACAGGATTGTGAGGCAACGTGAGGCAAGATGGCAAAGTATGTCCAACAAGCACGGAAAATTGTTTTTACTGGATGATATTTTCAGTGAAATCAATGATTTCTTTTTACAGCCCCAATAGTGATCAGTGCTGAAACTCCTCTCTGTTTATATTAAGAGACGTCTTCACTCGCTTTCAGAGGCCTGACGGAGACACACTGAAAACACCTTCCACTTAAACCTCTTCCACCTTTTCTTGTGCAGAAATTATGAGTGTTTTTGTGTTCAAATGAGAATGGTCAAGGTGTGCATGAAAGGAGTAAATTTTTCTGTTTCATGGTAAACTCCAGAGCAAAGGCTCGATCAATACCACTGCCCACACAAAGATACCGCAAAGTATTTCAACTGGGAGGTGAGGGAGATCAACAACTGTATTTAATGACTTTGTCCTCATGATATGTATTAATGGTTTTGAAAAAAAGGGAGAGAGAGAAAGTATTAAAAGGGAATAAGAACCTGACTCTGTTAGACAAAGTGTGCTGCTTTTTGTTAAAGAGAAAATGAAAGAAAAAGTCTTTGCAGGCACTGTGTTTTTAATGAGCGAGTTCTTTCAAAAGAAACCATTAGAGAGTCTTCCACTGCCACAAATATCACAAAATAAAAGGCAGAACATCACGATTAAAAAAAACAGTTGGGGGACATTTCATTTCCTGCACGTCCGCGACATTTTCTGAGTCTTGCTTGGACAAAGTACTTGCCCTGAGTGACGGGCAGGAAACTGAGCTCCATAGAAAATCAAATGCATAAATAATGTTTTTTGGTCCTCGCTGAGTTAAAAAATGTAATCAAGAAGAGGGAGACGAGGTTGAACCCGCCTTCCCTTTCTGGCAGCTTTATTGTTTTTTAGCAACAAACAGCTCAATTTTTCGACAGCGTGAGTTTCATTTTGAGGTGAAATTGAGATTTGGATACCTGCGGTTTGACTGAATACCAAGCACCCGCGGGACAGCTGCACTGCTCTTTAATGACAAACAGAAAAAAAGGAAGGAGCTTTCAGTGATCAATTCTGCAGGCGACAGATTGTTTTATTAAAGCACGTCAATCGCTCGTGAGTGTTTCTGCGTGTGTGCTGAATAGTGAATCCAGCTTGATAGAACGAGTCTGCACTTTGATGGATGCAGCTGTTCTGCTGCACATGCAATCAAAAATTTCAAAGCAGGAAACTGAACATCGCCACTTCATATCTTTTTATCTACACGATATTGTTGTTTCCAAGATTTTTTTTTTTTTTTTTGAGATTTTTGTCCATCATTTAAAAGGGAAACTAGATATTTATACATTATGAAATATGCTTTCCATCCAGCACATAAAGTCTTACTTTATGCAACATTTTGTGCCACCATTTTGCCTTTGAATTTAATTCATATTCAAGAGGTTTGTCTGACAAGTGGCAGTAATGAAATTGTCTGACTCATAGTGTTATTCAATCATTTCATTTAGATACATATTTCTTTTCAATATTTGAAAAAGTGTAATGAAAATAAAGTTATATACATTTAAGTGCAGTAGATGAGTGTTACTGGATGTACAAAAAAAGATTATTTCAGCTGAAACTTCATCTCAGATGTCCTTAGATCAATTTCAGTAATCTTTACAGTGGATATTTGAATTAATGTATGAACACAAATCTGTGTGTGTGTGTGTGTGTGTGTGTGGGAAGGGACAATTCACTTTTTAATTTGCCCCTACTGATTTTTCTTTAAACTGAGACAACACAAAATCTACCATTTTCAGTCTTTGTAGTTTCCAATTTAAAGACTGAAGTAGATGTTTTATGCATAGGTTATTCCAAGTAATTAATTAGGTTTCCTTTTATTCATTTAAATGATCCATTCTGCCTCTCAATGTTGTGCTGTATATTTTTAAAATAATATTGGCAATTCTTATTTTCTTCTTTTTGGAAAGCAGGCAAACAATGACTCACTGCAGCGACATCAACATGTTGAAGCTGACACACAGCTGCTGTAATAAGGTGGTCGTAAAGAGGAGGCTGGTGCTATTCTTTATTTTGTTATTACGAATAAAATGTGAATAAATTAAAGAAAACCAACAAAGTGTCTGTACCTGAATAGTTAGTGTGTGAATAGCAGCCACACACCTACTCAGTCAAACTGAATCAGTCTTTAAAAACAGGTCACGTACACAGACAGGTGACAAATTCCTCTGGTTTTCCTTACGTACCCCACCAAGCTCATCAAACTGCCCACCACAGTGCCCGACCCTGTTCACGTTTCTAAAGATCTAAATGCAGATGTCACTGTGTTCACGCTTCTAAAGATCTAAATTTCACTTAGGTCACTGTTTCTACTGAAATATGAGCCAGTTGAGCTCTTTGAATGAAGCTCCTGCCATCTGCGCCCCACAAACCAACTCTCTTTTCAGGTCACTTGGATCTTTTTCGCTTGGCATCTTGATACAAAGTCAGAAATGACTGAACCTGCACATCATTTTTTACACGTCACAGAACATTATTAGATGTTGAACTGTCGAACTGTACCGTGTAGTGTGGAAGCATCTGTATTTGATATATTTCTCCTCTAATTTGCTGTGGTTTTTAGCAGTACGACAAACTTTAGCATATTTTTTGGGGACTATTTTTAGCTGCGGATTAATACACATTAATTCAACCACACAGTGTGTGTGTGTGTGTGTGTGAGTGTGTGTGTGTGTGTGTGCAATAAAGCGACATGTCACCCTGTAGGACAGTGCTTGCCTGCTGATGTGTATTTAATTGTTTTTTTGGACAACAGTGGAGCTCGGTGGCTCAGACAAAAAGGTAAATTCTTGTTATAATAAGAAAGAAATATAATAGCACCACCCTTATTCTTGAAAACCCACAAATATGCAGTGAGGTATACTGCAGGGTACATTTATCAGTACTCTTTTCTTTCTTCACTTGTTATTTGACAGTTAAAGTGTAGGTCATATGGTGAACTATTTCGCCTTTGACTATGAATAATACAAATTAAAATGTGACTGTATAAATAACCAGGCCGGCAATCAATCTGTTCATGTCAGATCGAAACAACAGTCTTGTGGTGGTTTGAAAAGTCACTCGAATCACAAAGCAGTGCCCTTCAGTCTCACCACACAAATCAAATATCAAGTGTTTTTTTTTTTTCCTTCGTCACTCCTGCAACAAAGACTTGATGTCGCACTAAAAGGAACAGCAGTGAACAACAAGGAAAAGAGTCAGCGGAGGTTTTGGACATTGAAGCGGTTTTATAATTGTTCAAAAAATATATTTGTTTAACATTAGTGTTTTATTCTGCACATATTTGTTCAACAGTTCAGATAGTTGGTCTGTTGTTCACCATCCACCTCTATTGAACCTCTTTGTTGGACTATGAGCGGCATCACAACCGAGGCTCGGTTTGCAGGCAGTTATGAGATCAATGCATTAACATCTTTGACGCATTTTTTGAGTAAACTGTGCAAACTTATTGTCCTTAGCGACCAAGCTAATGAGCTTACGATAACCTTGGTGGATTTTTTTCCCCTTTTCTTCAGTACATTTGAATCAAGTGATATGAGATCCACAGAGGATAAAATAATTTACCAACTACCCCTGCAAGCAGTCACTTAATATATTTATAACATCTGTACACTCGATGCATTATAGTATTTTGCAAAGAGCAACACATGAATTTTCGGTGCCGCTTTCTTTAAGAAACGACACAAAAACTGACACGGAGACAGAAAAACTACAAATTTACTGAGCGACAGCACATCAAATGGATAAAGTACAATATTTACACATCCAGTAACTCAACTGTCCCGCTGCTGACAATCTCAAATGATCCACAACTTTTAAATTCATAATAAGAACAAAGTGACAAAATGAAAAAAAAAAATAAAAAAGAAACAGTGAAGGGAAACAAGTCTGCTGTACCTAATCGCTGGCAATAGCTTTTCACACAGAGTAAGTGGTCTGTTTTGACTGTAACACAGCAACTCACTCACTTTACCACATTAGAGGTCCATTTACTGCTCCTCACCTGCTTCCAGCCTCCCCTGAAGCCGCTCTGTGACACGCTGCAGCCATTAGAGAGAGGGTGAGGAAAACGCCTGACACAATCATTACAGGAACCTTTACATGTTCATTTTCTTGTGTTTCACTCAGCAGTCAACATGCAGCCATCCCTCCATCAAACGCAAAGGCAGAAAATGGGTGAACTTTATGTGTGTTATTACGACCGCGTGTGTTCTGGTGTCATACATTTGCACATTTGCACATTTGCACACAGCATTAGACACTCTGTTCATGTTCCCCTTTAGATAACAGTGTTCATTTTACAAAAATGGTTCAGTTCAGCTGATTATATGTGAACAGTGTCATTGCTTCCTACAGCAGAAACAAGTTACACACATTTACATTTTATTGAGTCCCCACCATATTTGTCTAGATAAAATAAAAGTGTAACTTTAATTGAATATGTTGATTTTTGGTTGGTTTGAAAACCAGATAATTAAAGAAGATGACTGAAGAGAAAACCTTCTTGAAACTTTTATGCTTTTTTATTCTGTATTTTTGGATTTTGGACTCTTACCTGGACAAAACAATCATTGGTAAGGTGTCACTTTGATATTTGGGTAATTATGACAGCATTTCTCACTACTTTCTGAAACTAAAGAATCAATCAGTGAATGGAGCAATCCCTAATGAAAATAGGAACAATTTATAATAATATAAGAGTCACAGGAGACATTTTTCTATATCAGCTTCTGTTGCACAGATACTGACCCCTCTGTCGCCGTAATGCCACAATATCAGACTGTTTCTGTATGAAGTTGTCTCCAATTATTGTTGAGGGCCTTTTGATAATCCATTTGAGGCGGTGGGATTAAAAGCTTCTTTATTTCACCCCTCATGTTGCAACGACAAAACAAATCAAATCACAGCCAGCTGATACTTCATCAAGCATTTCTTTTTTATCGCCAGCTGATCAGAAGTCACGTCAGGAAGAGTGAAAACCGGCTGCCTCTGCTGATAAAGTGAGGAACGGGGTAGTGGGGAGAACTTCAAAATGATAATCACAATCTTGACATGGATGTGTTTTTTACCCTGCAGGTAAAGGAAACAGCGATTATGTCTGTCCATGGATGTTGTTTCCTAATTCGGCAAGAAAAGGCAGACGCAGCGAGAGAGAAAATAGATCTTTATCCCGTCTGAATCTTTCCAGCTGTTTTGTGTTTGAGTGAAGTGCTCAAACGTTTACTCAACTGTAGAGCATATTCTGTGGCTTCAGAGTCAGTTTTAAGACTTTAAAAATGTAAAAATTGCCTAATTTAAAGTAATATAACAGTTAGGAGACCACCGAAACCAAAAAAGCTGATGATCCATATTTTAATTATTGCCAGCAATATTGTGAAAGACTAAAAGGAGCAGCTTTTGTTACAAATATCTCAACACTGCTGTCTGTATGTAACAGTAACAGGAAAAGTATTCACATATTTGATTTATGTAGAAATAACAACTGACATGCAAAAGTCTTACATTTAAGATTTGATTAAAGTAATGTACATCATCTGCAAAGATGCATTCAAAGTGCCAAAATAAAAGTGCATAATTGGCTAAATGTATTTAAAGTATTATGGGAAGTATTATTGGGCATAATGGCCCCTAAAAGAAAGTTGGTGTCACATTATTAATGACTAAGCTTTAGTAATAGAATTTAATGTCACATATTATTATTTTTATTTACTGACAGACCAGACTGAAACAGATGAAAGTAATCACCTGGTTTGTTTGTCAAATCTTAAACTATCTGGTTATTTCAGCAGTGAGATAGTTGCAATGGAGTATGTTTTTATATGTAATATGGTGGAGTAGAAGTATAAAGTAAGAAGTCCATAAAATGGATCAATTAAGTAAAGTACAACAACCTCAAAACTGCATTAACTGTAATTAATCCTGTAAAGGATTTGAGTAAATGTGCATAGTTACTTTCCACCACTGGTCCTCAAAGCCCCAAGAACATTTGTTTGGACATAGGCATGTAAATATTTAGAAATAAATCATTCCTAGAAACAGATAAATAAAATCCCCAAACCAGCTGGGCACTGTAGTTTTGGCAAATATTAGTCCTACAGGAGTAAATAGCATGGAGACTATTGGGGACTATTTTCAGCTGCAGACGAATAAACATTGGTGCTCTAGTGCAGGAAGTGATGTTTTGTTTATGGAGCTGACTCAAAATGAAATGCCCATATTTATTGTAAAAAAACAAATTCTCACAAAGCAACATGGTGGGTTAGTGGTGCGCCAACAATGAGCACTACCACACAGAAAAATAAGCTACTTCATCGTTTTCATGTATTTTGTTGACGCAAAGAAAAATATCAAATATCCATCCTGGTCCTTTAACTGCCTGTGGACGAGGTGAGGGGGCAACTGTTTCATTTCTGAAGGTCAACGTCCTTCTTTGTCTTGCCTGTATTGTAAAGTATCTGAGAAGAGGCAGAGGCAGTGTGTGTTTGGGAGGATGGGAGGGAAGAAATGCAGTGCAGCGCAAGCAGTATGCCACAGGATAAATGATGAGCCCTGCAGTGATCAGAGGCTTCAGGTCAGTGTCAGCCTGCTGCATGGGCAAATCAATGATCCTTCCAGACAGCAGCTCAAGTAATGAAGCTTCAGGTGGACACTTTGCAGACTAAATCCTGTCCAAGTTCTCAACTTCAGAGCAATCTACTGTAAGCCCGTCTTTGTTAGAATTGACGGCATCAAAAGCAGCATCAGCCTGGGCGAGTGTTTTGTGCTGTGCATCACATTATATTATATTTTTACATATTTTTCTTTTCATTCTCCATTCAAGACACTTATAAATTGTCTTGGTCTACGTCTGCCTTTCCTTTTGCTGTAGACACCAACAACACAGGATCACTTTATGCCATATCTTTCTCTGCAGCTCCACATGGTAGCTCTAATTGGTTGAAATGGAAATAGTAAAAAATACATACAAATACACACACAAAGTGCTGCATGCTGTATCGGGGGTGTGTTGCATCGGGTACCAGTGAGACAGTAAAATACTGTCATGTTAGGTGAGTGTGAGGCAGAAATGGGAGGGCAGACAGGATCAGTTCAGTGATTTATTACCAAAGTGAAAGCATATGTGGGCTTACAGGAAGAGAGGAGCAGGTAGAGGCAGGCAGACAAGCATGAACGGGGTCCCAGTAGGGGTTGCAAAAGCACAAAGCAACATGACAACTCTGCCAATGTGGCAAGAAGTGAATGGAAAAGGGCTGGTGAAATATCTGCAGGGCTGATGAGGGAAGTGGAAACAGGTGAGCGGGAGGGAAGGAGAGGTCAGGTGACTAAAACTGGAGGGAAAAGCAGGAACTGCAGGACTAGAGGGAGCAGACTTAATGTGATGGCTGAGACAGGAAAAGGAGAAGTCACAGGGCACCTGTTGGACAGGTAGAAAATAGCAGGACAGCAGTGTTGGTACTAGAAAGTGGTGCAGAGTTGGGTCCTTTGTTGCACAGTCACAATGTCTGAGAGTTGTTAACTGTTCCTCCAAAGAGACATTTTCCCTCTAAACTTCTCAGATGGTTTCATTTGAATAACAATTCAAGACAAAGAGAGATACAATTATTCTACTTTCACAAAACAGCAGAGATTAAAGTTCAAAGAGTGAACAGAGATTTGTGTGGCAGACGTTTTGTCTTTTTCCCCGACAGCATTAATCATCTCGCGACCCCACAGATTTATCTTCTGACCGCTGACTCGACTACCTAACTGCATGTAAAGTAGTTTAAATCAGCTCCACATCTACAGCAGTAAAATACTGTTTGCACGTTTTTCCATCCATTAACAATCAAATGATTCAGAATTCAAGACTCAAGATTTAAGAATTTATGTGCACAACAAATAACATCAAGCTCTCGCTGGCAATTAAATTCTCATTAAACAATGTTCAAAAGTATTTAGAGGAAAATCCACACAAGCAGAAAATAGATATAAAAATAAAAATAAATACCACAGTAATAAAAGAAAATACAGACCTAAAATATAAATTATACTACTAAAATAAAATATATCACTAAACATGGATATAAAATACAATAGATGTGATACTGCTGATGGAGGATGTGCAGAAATATTAAGGTTCAGGGGGGGCAAAATAGTGCTGATGGTGCCATGAAGAGGTGTGCAAAAGTCTTATGGCCAATTTTTATCATGTAACGTGCAATAATATTACACTCATTAACCATTATTCTGTTACTTTTGATACTTCTGCTGATTATATTCATACAAAAGTGGGATTTTGAATGCAGGACTTAAAGGAGTACAAAAAGGACTAATTATTGAATCGTTGTATTGGTATTTAAGTAAAGCATCTGAATACTTCCTCCACCTCTTGACTGGGTTAATCAGAGAGTATGCACATTTTAAGCTCATTAAGTCAGCCATGCAATAATAACTACATGTGTTAATTCACTCCAAGCTCATTATGAATACAAATCATCTGATGGATAACCTGAGGATAATGATGATCATGGCAAAGGAATTAGCCCAAAGCAACGGCTGATGATGAAATTATTATGGAGGAACATATCTGCAGTGTACAGCAGGGGCACTGCATCTTCATTACTGCAATATGTTTAGCAGATTTGTATTACAAGAAGGTTCAAATATCTAGAAACTGTGTGTGGAAGGATGGCAAAATGAGTCATTGTCAACACATGTTTATTAATGAGCAAGCTACTGCATTTATGCATAAAAGTCAAAGCTGTTAATAAAACCAATATAACAGAAACGGAAGAAGCCTTAACCTTTAAATCATTACATTCAGATGCAGGAAAACAGCTTTATCTTCGAGAACTGCTCCGTAATAATAAAACGTAAATGAAGTGAAGACTGAGCCACCAAAGGCAGAAGCCCTTTATGTACTAAGATCTTTTAAAAGAAAAGAAGCTGCTGGAGCTGCTGATGAGCGCTGATTTGCACCTCAAACACGTTTCAAGGCTTTGCCACAACATCTGGTGCTGTGAAGTTGATCCGCTGTTCTGTGGAGGAGTTGGAGAAATGGAAGTAGCGCGACACTTATGAAAGCTGGGTGAAAACACAAATGCATTACACAAGAGTCCGCTGAGAGCAAACCCTTGTCACTGTCCAAGGTGCTGCAATTACTCTGAGAGCTTCAGCTTGAGAGGGGAGAAGCTTTCCTCTGCTCGGAGAAATGTACAGCACATACCGAACAAAGCTCTTGTTTGTCGCGTGGGAAAGTAGGTGAGACCTTTTTCTTAGGGCATCTCACTGTACCTCCATGTTCAAACCCTGCAACTAAAATCCTTTTTTTTTAGTAAACTACGACAATAGAAACCGAGATAAGTACTTAGACATCAGAACACAGTTTAGTATCTAACCTGCTCATGTTTAGTTTTGACACTGGAGACAAAAAGCAGACCTGTCCCAGACAACCTGAGAGGCCTGGATAGTTATCATCTAAGAGTAAATCAGATATTTATATTGGTCCAAAACCATTCACTGCTTTATACGCCAACAGGACAAATTCTTCCAAATCTCTGTCCTCTGACTAGCTCTAGATCTAATCTGACTTTTACCACTAAATGTGATCCAAATGCAACCTGACCCATGTTATATTTAGTCAGTCAGAGCTATTGTAGAGGAACAAACACACTTCATACATGGTTAAAATGCTTCAGTAAAAGCAGAACAATGAGCACTTCATAAATTGCATATGAACATATTATCCTGGAGCCAGATTCTGCAGACATACAGTGAACCATTTCTAGTGCAGAGTGGATTTCCACACCAGTCTAAACAAGCCAAAGTTACAGAGATATAATACAGCTTTTCAGAGAAGTTTCCCAGACTGGATGATTGGCAGATCTGTAGCTGCAGTCCCCGTCGGGTAGGATGATTTATCCTGACACACATGCACAGAGTGTGAGGAAACGTGGCCACAAACACTGTTCACTACTGCATTCAGCAATTCAATGAAATACCCTTCAGCATAAAGACAGGCATTGCATTGCACCGTTTATAAGAGGCGTGATACAAGATTGGGTCATATTTCTTCTAGAAAATGTCAAGCTGCAGATTTCCACAAAGATCAGTTTCCGCGCTCCGAGAGACAAGCAAGGACTAATCTGATTTATCCCATAATGTATTCCTGAAGTATTCATTCCCTCTGGGCTGCATAGTAGGTGGGCTCCAGAGTGCTAATTGTCCTTATCAAACATGGAAAGTTATTTGCTCTAATCATGTAACTCATAATGGCATAATTTTACCAGAATTACCATGTGCAGTGAATGTCTTTGATTAATGAGTTGCTGGTAGATACATTTCCTCGTGCTTCCATAAAAGTGTATTTTTAAATGCGGGTAATGTATGCACATATCTCAAGATGATTATAAATGAATACATCTTAAATGTCTGATGACATGCTTACAGCTATACTGTAAGTCAGCAGTCCTCAATCATTTTGTCTCATGTACCCCCTTCATCAGCAGGATCATGTGTTCATATGAATATATTTAAAACTGGATATGTGAATATTTTTTTAACCAGTTGTCAATAATCCTTTGCACAGTAGCTAACTAACAATTTAAAGCATTTATTCCACTGCCTTAAATTACTTGTTTTAAACATTTATATATCAGCTTGAACAATTCCAACTTGAATTTAACCATATTTCATCATATTGTTTTGTTTCTGCACACAGTGTGTTCAGGAGCTCCTCCTCTTTACTCAGTGTGTGTATTTTCATTTTCATTTAACCCCAAATCATATCCAAAATCTGCTCAGTTATAATATGAAAGTCCACCTTTCAGCATGTAACTCAAGAGAAAAGCTGGGTTTATTTGTGTTGATCTATGCTTGTGGATTCAGAAAGTACCAGCAGAGTAACGCTGTTAATGGCGAATGCACGGGGAAGTCACAGCTGTCGATTTTCTTCCCCAATAAAGAGGACAATGGTTACGCTCCTTTACAACCAAAGCCATTTTGAAGAAAAAAATTCTTGCAGCCATGTTAATCTGTAAGCGTGGGCAAAAGGAACAAAAAGGGTAATGGTGCTGACAAAGGATTTTCTTCCCACAGATAGGTGAGAAATGTTCCAATAATGCAGCAGCTGTGATTAGCAAGACCTTTGTTGAGTCTCTGCCATGCTATCAGTCTTGCTAAAGCCAAGACAAGGATCCAATATTATACTCACATGGGACTTCTGGAGAAAGAAAACACAACAAATTCTGTAAGGTTTTATAAGGTAGGTGTGTGTGTGTGTGTGTGTGTGCATCACAGTGTGAGTGGGCGCACGTTTGTTGTAAACCTTTTTATGGAGAGTGGAGTTGCTGTCCAATAATAATATGTCTGTTTGTGTGACCTTCAGTACACAATATTACATATGGCAAACAAAGTCTTCTATTTTAGCGAGTTAACACATGCAGGATAAACAAAGGCCACATTTTCAGCTTTAAATCTCACTGTTTTGGTGCAGTTTTCATTGGTCCTGAGTGATCATCTAAGAAAGCATTACAGGCTTTCACTGCTGGTGATTCCACTTAGGCAGCTTTTCAGCCTTTGAATTAACACACCCAATTGCCACATCCTACTCGAGAGACAAGACACATTTGAAGCAAGATTAAAATCTGCACCGATGCTAGCCAATCTGTGAGGATGTGCTTTGGCGCAGAGGTGCATGGAGATAAATGCAAGCAGCATGCTAACATGCTTTCAATGACATTGCTAACATGCTGATGTGATGCAGGTATAAACATAACTGTGTTACCAAGTATAGTGTTTTTAATTTATCCTAAGGGTAAAGTTCCCCTCATAGCAATCAACACAATAAATACACAAAAAAATAGCATCAGGAAGAATGAGATTATTGTATTGTTAAAAAAAAGCCAAACAATGGCAATAACAATATAACAGTTCAAAAAAAGCAGTAAGTTTTCGTGCACCTGCAGCTGTTCCCTCAGGTGCACTAAAATATTCACTGACGTCCGATAGTTGCGAGAAAAAGTTGAAAAAGTTTCTTTGGCTAGCTACTTTTAATCTTCATGAATCTGTTATTTGTGAAAGTGTTTCATTCTGTCTGACGGACAAGAAGAAGTTCATCCACTGATTTACACTCTGTTACCCTTTATAAGAACAATTAGATTACCAGAGCCAGCTGTCTCGACGTCATTATGATCTAATTTTTCCTGGAAGAAAGACACTCTGCTGGAAACTGTTCCTTCTTAATTAACAACTCTCAGTCTGCTGGCTTCATGTCAGTTACTTGAAAAAGTGAGTGTTCAACCTCTATTGAAGAAAAGCAGAGCTGATTATGAGCTGATTTAGCCTCACGTGCATCTCTGCTTTGTGCTTTCATGTCTTTGCATGCACTCACGCTGTCTCACTTGACTTCTCAAAGCTTAAAGATGTTGAGCAAGAGCATCTGTGTATCAGAAATCACACTTTACTGAGAACTAATGATGTAAACTACATTATAGTCTCATTTTCATAACATATTGTTTTGGCAGTAACAAAATAACATATTGCTGTTTCGGGCTTGCAGGGCATGATGCAAGACAAACACTGATGATGTAATGTAATGTAATATATTCTGTTTCTATTTTTATTCTTAACTTAATTGTGTGAAAGTTTTGGAAGTTTTAAAATGAAAGATTTTTTTTTCCTATCTACGCAAAAGGCAAATGGAAATGTATATGAGGACAATTTAACACCTTTACAGTCAATGTACCACTCTATAGCTTACTTGTAACTGTCAATATTAATATTAATATAAATATTATCAGTAAATCATATTAATAATGTGAAGTTTTTGGTACGATAGAAGTCAATTTTAAAGTCCAATAATGGTAAAACAAAGTTTCTCAGCTGCCTTTTTATGTGAACTATGTAGAGTGTTTATACTTACACTTAGCTGGCAGTTCAAGTCTTTCAAGTGCTCCCACTTCAACTTAAGCGTTAACTTCAGTGGCCACATCAAGCCTTATAACCCCAACTATTACCACATTTAAATCCTACCTGTTATAAAAAGCAATTATTTAGCTTTAGAGAGCAAAGTTTCTTTAAAAAGACTGCTGTTTTTGCCATGTAATTAACTCATTGTTGATGTTTTCAACATTGTATTTGTATTGGACACATTGAAACGTAGTTTGATAGTAACTTTATAGACTACCCCACAAATGCGTCTTTGTTATGTCCCTCTGTGTTGCAGCGCACAAAATATTGGGGAGATAAATATCCCTGATATTTCATACCATAAACACAAGGCAAGTGCTCCCGCTGCATATAAATAGCATCATTTCATGCCAACCATCATTATACACCAACATCATTAAACACTGCCTCAGTCAATCAGGCCTCCACAGAGAGCCTTGGCAACGCCAGAGCGTTTATACTGTCAAACCCGCGGCTGTCTGGGGTCTACTGGTGAATGTTTTTGCCCTTGCACCGCCATTATGTAGTTTTATAGATATTAAAAAGACAACTGGACAATGTTTATTTTGCCCTACAAAAGCTCAGCATCAGAGGTTACACAGTTTATCAGCACAATCACGAGGTTGCAGCTCATAAAATGATTCACTCTGAAATGAAAAATGCAAATGCGCACATCTCTAAAAGAATCTGGTGTTAAAAGACGGTCACCCACAGTATGTTTGTGTCTGACTGGGATGCAAACATTGTTTTAAAATGACCAAAATCAAGAATCTTTTTTTTTAAAACATGTTATTTGCTCCAAATGAAATGATTGGATGATCATAATACAGTCACTAGATTTTTTTTCTTTTTACATTTTACAGCATTTGATTTATTGACTGCTGTCAGGAGAATCTCAACAAATACATAATATAATGCCTCTAAAGAAAACTCTGGTTTAGCCTTAATATTACAATATTCAAGATTTTTTTCACTGAATGGTAGCTTATACAGGTAATCATGATTCATACAGGCACATGATGCAGAGATGATGCATTGCTTTAGTATATTACAGTCGGCAGGTAATGGCATACTTAATGACTGATTTAGTACACCTTATGCAGTAAATATTGACTGAGTACGTAATATGTCATACATTACAATGCAATTTAAAACACAGCCAACCTTTGGGCAGTGGTGTGTAGCAAGCAACCAATAACAGCGAGGTTGCCAGATCATAAGCACGTGTGTTTTGAGTTTTGAGTCAGAGAGAAAGGAGGACCAACTTGCTTCATTTACAAACCGCAACTGACAAATCCCTCTCATTTGACCTTTCATCCATTCCTGATGTTTTGGCTCTTGTGTGTTGTGGTTTTGGAAAGGCTAAAAAAACAATTGCACCCGCTTTAAGCTCCTTAAATGGAGGCTGTTGCTCCTATTACCACCACATGTGGAGAAATCCAACCTGCTCTGCCTAGTTACTCATTCTAAACTTCGCCTGTTTTGTGGGTTTCATTTAGCGAACGGTCAACTCAATGAATATGAAATAAGCTATACTACTTTGTTCATCATGTTGCTTGTTGGAGGGTTTATTCCTAAATACACAGTCATGTGTTGTGTAAAGCTCATCTAGACAACTGTAAACTCCTCAAATAGGAAACTTGAAGCTGTTTGAGTCCCTGTATTGCAATCCTCAGAAAAAATCTCAGATTAAGTACTGCAGCTTGATGTGCTTCCACTGTGAGAGGTTATGTGATTGTATTTCACTCTCCAATGAATTGGACATTTTCCTTTGTCATTACTCAAACTGTGGCAGATGGGAAGTGAAGTCATCAGCATGCGACACCTATAACGCCTGAACTCAGTCGATGTATTCTGAGGCGGGGTGTTGCTATAATCGGACCTAATGGAAACAGATGTTGTGTTTCATGGGACACGGCATCTCTAGCACAGCGTGCCGGCTGCCAGGCGCTCAGTTCATGAGAGACATCTTGCTGCTTTTCATCTCCACACTCACTTCACATCAGAAATAATCTTGTGGGAACAATGTCGGAAATAACATCCCCCCTCGCTAACTGAGGCAAAGTGCAAAACAAGAAAAGATCCTCAAATGCATCGCGACGACACACAAATCCATACGAGGATTTCGTGTGCATTTTTCTGTTTCTCTCCTCTGCACATGCAAGAGCACACGAAGAAAGAGACAAATTGCCTTTCTCGATATCCCAGACATAGCTGAACGCAAAATTACGTCTGAAAGGCCAGGGGAGAGGCAAAACAATTTCCTGACAAGTGCAAAAACAGTGGGTGCAAAAGTGGGGGCTGAGAGACAAAGATTATTATGCATAGCCAGTACGTTGTCTAGGAAACTCTAATTGGAAGTAATTTTGCACTCAGTTCTAATAAAGCTAATGGAAGCAGAGGTATCATATCATGCTGAAGCACATTTTCTCTTATTAGCTTGAGTCTCTGGAAGCAGGGTGTGTCTTTGTTACCTATTCACTGGCTGTGCTGTCAGCAAATGTACAGGTCTGAAAAGACTCCTATAGGAGCGGCAAAATGCAAAATGGGGGAGTCGCAGCTGACCGACAAAAGTCCCATCAACGCCGTGACATGCCGACTCTGTCACGAACCATAAAGGAGACAGGAGCGGCAAGATGGCATCCATTATCCCCTCCTCTCCACTCCAAATGAGGCATCGGCAAGCACTCAGAGCTCTCCTCAATGCCTCGTGAAGACATCTAACAATCAATGGGCTTTAATCACGTCCATTTTCCCTCTTTTTTCTCCCTCAATAAAGAGAAGAAAATGTCTCAAGCTCAGTCGACGCTATTAACATTGGAAGGGAGCAAGATGTTCGTGTGGGTGGGCGGGCAGCATTTAGGGAACAGCGAGAGAAATGAAGAGTCATAAGTTCATCATACTACACTTATCCTCAATGTTGCCATCAGAGGCCCTGCACACACTAAAAGTTTTCATTTTAATCAGTTTTTTTGGGGCCACAGTGGTACGAAAGAGCTCAATATTACCAGCACTCATAGCCCTGATGTATTTTTTTCTGCTGTTACTGCTACCACATTAGCCAGAACAATTGCAAGCAGCATTATTATCATTAATTTGGCGTCCTGTTTTTAGCCACCAGACAAACGTAAGCTCTTGTTTTTGCTCCCTCTTTTGGTCTCTACCAGTTCTGAGAAAATTATGTTCTGTTGGCTTGCTGCTTTAACTACTTAATGTTGCTGAAAACAGAAATAAAGCCAAACTTATGCTGATGACACATCTCCCTTTGTCCAGGATTGTACCTGTTTCAGTCTGGGTGTCCTGACAGATATCTGTAAAGCACTAATATGTCCCTGTTTTCACCACATTGTTCTCATTTTTACTACAATGAAAGGAATAATTATAATATTATACTAGTTTTCACTCACTATTACCTAAATCAGCATAAAAAAAATATACACTGCACTTTGTCAAAATTCTTACTTTTTGTTTGCATGTCATTCAATCACTGTGCCCTGTCAAGGCAATGAAAATGATGAATTCATGGCATCCCTGTTGACTTGGTGCTCAGTAGCTTTGCTTTCTGTACCTCATGAATGCATGCAGGACGTGCTGTACGCCTAAAGGTTCAGCTGTGGGTTTTTCAGAAAATATGATCACCATTATCCAACTGATACTAGATTTTTGTAGTCAATATTAATATTTGAATATTTAAAAATGCACAAATCATCTATTGGTGTTTTTTTTTATGTAAACTAATTTTGGCCCACAGAACAGGACAAACAAACAAACAAACAGAACGAAGCCTGGCCAGCTGTTTCCCCGTCCTTCTCATCTTTATGCTAATTAACCTCCTGCAAATAAGCCCAGAAAGTCAAGTCGTTCCTTTAAAGAGTTGTGATCGAGGTATGTACTGGGTTCTTTTCAGTACCGCAACTTTTAATGTCCATTGAGTTGCTCGTTATTGATCTGAGATCGTGAATGTGCAATGCAGCGTGGAATTCACTTAGTTTGGGCATCTGAAGGGAGCATTGATCTGTCACAGTGATACCTCTCCTTACTCTTCAACAGCAAGAGAGAAAGAAGAGGAGAAGGTGAGCAGACTCCAGATAACAACAACCCTGAGCTTTAAAAAATATCAGTCCGACACAATCATGCTCATTTCTAAAATGGCGTGCTGCTGTGGTAGAGCTCAATGATGTTATTCATTAAATCATCCTATTAATTTTTAATCTGCTCTCCTCAGTTGCCGGGGCTGCAGTTGATTAGTATTCACTTATAAATTAAAAAATGAAGGTGTGCATGCTGATGGCTGGTTGTGCTGCACAAATTTGGAGTGGACTTCTAACCTCAGTGCAATCAGGTATTCTGGGGTGTTTGAGGTTTATTTTTAAGTCCAGAGCATCTGCACTTTGAATTAATTGAGGACAACACTCACCTAGAAAACTGGTACCCAATAAACAAAGAGCGTACTCAAAGAATCAGTCAACAAAATTTTCTTTATTTTTTGTTAAGATGTCTGAGAACAAGCACATTTTCACAGGAATTCAAACTGTACACGTGTCAAAAAATGAGTCTTCTACATAATTTTCTGCATCAAAATCAGTTTCTAAGTCTGAGAAATAAGACTTGTTAGAGGTACGCACTTTTTCAATATCTTGGTTGACATTTTGGGAATTGTGAAATATTCACTGGATTTATTCTTCTCACACGTCTGTACAGTAATATGAAGCTGAGGCCTGCAGGCGGTTAGCTTAGCATAAATACTGGAGACAGCGAGAAACAGATATTCTTCTGACTCTGCCCGAAGCTAAATAAATCTGCCCACTAGCCCATTTACGGCTCACTAATTAAAATGTTGACAATTTAATCATTACAAAAACCAGAATGCAAAACTTAAAGAGGGATTATGCCCAAAAGGTGGAGTAAAGAAAAAAAGAAGATAGTACATATTAACTGGTGAACTTTAGAGGTGCTGGTAGATGAATTTTGTTTCTTTTGGACAGAGAAAGGCTAGCTGTACCGCATATTTACTGAATTTCCTCCTATAGCTCTTGGCAAAAAGACAATGAGCATATTTCCTGAAATGTCAAACTATTCCTTCAAGCATCGGAGTGCACACGTCCTCATATCCACATCTGATGAAGTCTTTTCAGTCCCTTTAAGGCTGCTGCACCAAGATACAG
>JBAJHX010000076.1:13759249-13798131 GCA_037176925.1 Amniataba percoides
CACACACACACACACACACACACACACACACACACACACACACACACACACACACACACACACACACACACAGCATTAATTCAGCATTCAAGGTGAGGAATGAGGGATAGGTGAAAGCGCAGACAGGAGAGGCGTTCATTATACATAATTTTACCCAGCTGAATAAACCACATTCCTCTTGAGATGGCACTAAATAGATAATTGGACTGGAAAGTCAAAACAAAAAGTCTGTGTTTTTTTTTTAAGTCTGTCAGAGGACAGAACAAACCCAGGGGAAGAGACTGACAACCAAAGCATTTGATCATTAAGGGCCCACTGAAGAATAATGACGCATGCGTGTCCCTGCAGCTCTTTGAGAGGGCACTGCGGTGGTGGCGTCTTCTTCAGCGATGAATAAACGAGACTTTGCCTTGAAAGAAATAAAGTGCACAAACCTAACAGCTCACTCCTCTCAACTTTTTTTTCTGTCAGTATCAGCCGCTAATAAGACTTCTTTCTCTCATTTTTGCCCCTCTTGAAGTGGCCTTATGTTCTGTGGCATGTCTGATGCAGAGCTGTGCTCTCAAACAGAAGGGCATCAGCATCTTGTCTGTTCATGGATCTTCATTCTCTTTATCTCTGCATCACAGCAGACTGCAGCACCGATTCAGCCACCTCCTCTGAGTATATATAATATTTTTATCATGGCTTCAAGCACCAGCACTTATTCAGTGGCTCCTAGGAAATATCTCTTTCTCTGGCCCTGATAAAAAGAGGCAGCTATAAAAAGTGGTGGGAAAATATCTTCTGAGGACCAACCAAACACCGAAGCCTTCCAAACTCTTGGCAACGGGGCCATCTAGTGGTGATACGCACTCAGTCACGCACTGTTAGAAATGTCTGAGGAAACACTGAAATGTCTGTTGAAAGTTAAACTTGAAACTCGCCATCTTTTGTCGTAGTAGAGCTTCCCCTCCTCAATGCGGGCCTCGTAGCGCTGGGAGGGATTCTCCATGGGAGCAGACGGGACGTGCTCTGGAGACGAGGGCGACACTGAAGAGGGAGGAAGGGGTGATGAGAATCATCTTGCAAACAGTTCTGTAGAAATAAATGCTGTACATGACCTTTCGTGTTTTGAGAAAAGATGGATTGTTTTGGCTCTCAAACCACTAAGACACTGGAGGAAAAAATACCCACCTCCTGATGGCGAATGGACGACAACAACAGCTAGCTGCATACGAGAGGGTGACACACTCTCTACTGGATAAACCTAATCTATGTACGTTCACTTGGAGCCCTTTTACTGACTGGCTGGCTGTCTGAGAGTTAATGTTTGCCTTAATAATGTAGTGCTGGAAATTATTTATTGTGTTTATCTATTGAGAAATATCAGTGTGGTGCTTTGGTGTATTATTTATGTGGTAAACTTAAAAAAAATGCTGTACAAAATGTCTTCAAGAGTCTCAAGCAAGACCAGCTGGCTTTCTTTTAACTCTGAGAAATTCTGCACAAGTAGTTTTTAAACCTTTCATGGAATAGCTCTGGGATATTTAGGGAAAATGCTTATTCACTTTCCTGCTTAGAGGAGAGGTTTAAGATCAATACTAGTACCAATATGTGGTTACAACCAGCAGCCGGGTAACTTGGCTCAGAAGAAGAATCTGCTTATTGTCTCACTGATTAACATTTTATATTTGTTTAACGTCTACAAAAACATCACGTTACTGTATTATTGGGAGCAATGTACTGGAGTATTTCTTAGCTAGGAGATGAAGTTTCTGTTGTGTTACACAAAGCCAGGCAATTGCTGGCTGCAGTTCTATATTTAGTGTACAAATGTTACAGTGGTGTGGATTTTCTCATCTAGCTAATTGAAAAAAAAAAAAAAAATTAGCATATCTCCCAAGATGGCATCGTGCATGACAGGTGGAAATTAAGTGCAAAAGGTGAGCGTCGGCATACCTGGTCGTTTCGGTGACTTGAGCTGCAAAAGAGAAGATGTGAAATATTTTAAAGAAATAATTAGAAAAAAATAGGACTGAACAACGGCATGCACAATATCAAGAAAGTGAAACACACTTACCTTATTAAGCGTTCTTAGGTCTTCCATTATCTGTTCATCTGTTAACAAGTAATTTAGCTGAGGTATGAAGAGTTAAGGAAAGTTTTTTTTTCAAATACAACAACTACAGATGCTCTGACCTCCCACTGACTCATAATCTATGAGAAAGTACAAATAACACCATATAATATATAAGAATATAATAGTTTAACCCTCACAGACTCTAATTGTAACTAGCTAACTGTAGTCAGTCACACAAAGCGACTTTATGTGAAGGATATCTGGTGCAGGTTTTCTCCGTTTGTCAGGTATTGGGACTGGATCGTTGGGCCGCCTCCTCAGCTTCCGAGTCATAATGGGTTTTACCTCCATTGAGTCTGTGTGTGAAATAAGGAATGACACCCAAATAATGTAAATATTTCACAAAAAGCACCGTAATATTTTTTTTTTTATCTCACACAGAGAATCCAAAAGCACATCTTAAATTTACTGTATCAGAAAGTCCTCCTTTAACATCTTCATATCAAAGTTTGTACAAAGAAAAGCTCAAATTTCCACCCACGTTTTTTTTTGTTAACCCCCATTTCACTTTCTACTGCTGAGCAACTCCCTGATTAATAATCCTGTTCTGACGCCCTTACCGCCTGTCAGCTCCATTGTTAATTTTTCATTCTCGATCATCTTCTTCTTCTCCTCCAGTTCTGCAATTAGGTTTTCTTTCAGCTCAACCTTTTTATCGTCAAACTCCTTCACGGCTGCCTTCTTCTCCTTGATGTAGTTCCTCTCCACCTGCTCTGTCTGCAGATGGACAAAAGAGATGCAGAATGATGGATGTTCTTGTTACACAAAAAATGTGGAAGGACAATTTTGTATAAACTACCTCAGTGGATCAGAAAAATCAATTCTACTCACCTCAAGCTGGAGAAACAAATCTGCAAAAAGAAAGAAAAATACAAATGTTAATGTAGAATAAAATCATCTTTGGTTACCTTCAAGAATAGTTATGAGAATTCTAAAAAAAGAGGAGACATACAGCTGAAGAGGGGCTTATAGCAATGTCAAAACCAGGAAGTGCATCTTTTACTGTATTTTACCATTTCAACATTTCAGTGTTCAGTTTTCAATTGATCATTCATGACTGTAAACTACTGTCCTCAGTGTTGTGGCTCAGTTACCAGAGTATGTGATTATATTTTGCTGGTCTTTTGTATTGCATTCTGGGCTAAACCATTTTGATCAGGAATAAAGCAGTACAGCAAAATCTGTCATACATAACAAAGGAGCAAACGAAAATGCTGCTCAGACACAAGCTGCTAAATAAACAATCAAAACTGACCATTTAAAACAGTCAAAGCCAGAGACGAGACAGTACAGTCCTTTTGGAGAATATGATGTATTTAACAGGGAGGACACTATGCTTTTACATTAGTCCAGTATGCTGTGTTAAGTGAAGCTGTATGGTTCAATCCAATTGTGTCTGTTGAAAAAACCCAAATAATTTTAAACTTGACAGTTTCCTCCTTAAAACGTTCACAGAAAGAGAAAGGCAGCATTTCTTTGAGGAATATTAATATGAAAAGAGAACACATAAAGAGACCAGAAACCAAGACTACAGTCAGGCACAATATTTAAAACATTAGTGCAATATTATTGAGACAAGTTCACAACAGTTCAGAACAAATCTTTTTCAGCAGCCAAGAGTGAAATTGGATCATGGTAGTGCTGAAACAGTACATCAGCCGACCTAAATTCCCAACAAGTCCAGAAATCAGATCAATAATCGTTGATCAGACAAGATATCAGGCAAAACAACCAATCAGCCACCCTCCGAATTTGTTTATCAAATTAGTCAGATAGATGAGATAAATCTGGGGCTGATTCGTACACTGTCCACACACCGAGAAACGTATATATACAGTATATACGCATTTGTTCACGGGATACCAAATGTGAGCAGGTCAATCAAAGCATTGTAAAATACTTCCATGGCCAATACTTCTCTATTTATGTTCATACAGTCTGGGCAAGCTTCCTTGTCCTCAATCTCACCTCTAAGCAGTTGTTTTTACAGCACTGTTTATTGCCAATGTTCTTTCCTTGCTGAAAACAAATTAACTCAGGAAGCACACCAAAATCTGAATAATCTGCTCCAAACACAGTTGGTGTGAAGCGCATCAGAGGCAAAGCACAGCGTGTTCTGTCCCCAAACACTGCTCAACTTGCCTGCATTTCGGAGTCTCTCTTTGTACTGCTGGTCCAGCTTCTTCATCCTCTTCTGATACTCCTGCAGTGTGCCTGCAAAGAGAAAATGACATTCACCAAAAGTGAATATCTATAGAATCACACCAGTTTTGTGGTATTATCGAAGTAAATTGTTACATTTTAAAAACTCCAACATTAGCAGTATCTTAAACTTTAAACTTTCTTAACAAATCTCTTCTCAGTTTTTGCTTACTGGACCTGTTACTCTTATCATCCATCCCCCAAGTTCAGACTAGATTACACTGACATTGCACCTATATATAAATTTACAGAGAGCTCACAACACATCACTCCACAATCTCCATGTTCAACACCAGCCTTAGCAACAGAGAGCTTGAGGGACACCTGGTGGTGCAACGGTACCTTGAAACAGCTCAGCCAGCTATTGTAAAACAGTTTGTTTCAGTAAACAATGACCAGACAGAACAGTTCAAAATGAGCTATCACGGCTGTCCAGTTTGGCAAGAGAGAACCAGCAGGGAAACGGATGATAACAAACGACAGAGGTTACAAATTTGCCCTTGACTGTGCGTAACCAGTCAGAATCTGGCAGTGTCCTGTGTGTTCCCACGCCTACACAAATCACATCTCACAAGATAAAGACCAGTCTTCATTCACATTTAGAAAAAACCTCTGACACACTTCAGCCTTGAAAAGAAAAAATATAAAGTGTTCACCTTCTTGTAATTGCTGCAGCTGTCTTTTCAGAGAGGCCAGTTTGTCTTGGTACATTCTGCAATGAAATAAGCCAGTGCTAATATCAGATTTCAACGTGTGAAGCATGAGGGCAAACATTCAAAACTGTCACCTTCAAATGATTTTCATTAAGGTCATAACAGCTGCTCTGCGGTTGGAAAAACACTTACTGCTCTTTGATTTCAACGTAATCATCCTCGTCGTGCTTGGCAAGGTCTGTCTCACTGGCATCTTCCGTGTCTGCAAAAAAAAAGAAAAGAAAAAAAAAGAGATCATGACAGGAGAAGAATAGGCTCAGATTTCAAAACATTCTCACAATTAAAACACAAAAAAATCATACACTAAATGATCCCTTCAGCAGACTGAACCAAGACATAATCAAACAGCACCCCCTCCCCAACACACACTTGATGCATACAAGTTGAGTGTACAGACAGGCAGCAGAGATGTGTGCAGATCAAAGGACGTGCGTGGCACTGGTAAGGTAATGGTGAACACCCTGCTTGGGAATGCCCTTCGGCTTGTTGGACGAGGAAAAAAAAAATCAACTTTGGCATGATGGATGGCACCCTGAATACTCTCGGGACAGACGTCCGAGAAAACTTCAACAGGACAAAGATAAGGCTAGCAAAGCTAACCCAATGATAAAGACAGCCGTGCAGAAATGTAGCTGTTACTTTGAGCGTCAGACATTTGCCGCATGGTGGGATTAATCGGAAACGATCCCCGGCTAACTTGCTGTCAGTCCGACGGAAACTCTCCCAGGACGAAGCTAACATGTTCAGGCGGGTGTGGCAAACTTGGGAGTCAAGTTTGATACCTTCAACGACAATTAAAAAAAAACAAAGCAAAAAAAAAAATCGGACAAAAGAGAAAAGGTAAGGCCCCGGTCGTGTTGGTTAAGCTGACACGGCAGCTTTCATTTTCGGTTAGCATTAACGTGCTAAAGTTAGCCAGTCTGCTGCTTTTAACCGGATCTTTGCTCAATAACAAACACGTCCGAGAGGAGATAAGATACAAGAACAAGTCCAGCTCGTCGCTCGGGGGTCGATGTCGGGAGACGAGCTGACCTGGTAGCGCTGTCATCGCCTTGTTTCCCCTCTTGTCTCCTCTCCTGTCTTTCTGTCGTCCTGCCTCTCTGGATGAAAAGGGGCAACAGACCTGTCAATGAGCTAACATCACGTAGCTAGCTGGCTAATATAACGCCGAGCGGGCACCACATTTCAAATATGTTTTTATTTTTGGTTTTCTAAAACCCATATTGAAGCCCAGGTGTTTAAAACCAACCCAATTCAATCACATGTGTGCATTTGATTATTTTATAGTCCATTTATGTAAAATAAAGCCGTCTCGCGTTTTTGTTCAAATGCTAGCCCGTTAGCATGCACACAAACAAGGAAAATAGTTTTGTGATGTTAGCCAAGAAATGTGAGCTCAGTTTACTGCATGTGTATGTAGTATAAATAGTTCACATCACCTGCTTGTGAAAGATTTCTCGACTGGCAGCTAACTTCTCGTGTAGCTCGCTGAAAGCTAACTATTAGCTTAAAAACAAGTAAATAATCAAAATAAATTAACGAATTTGAATCAGAGAGGGCAAGCGATACTGTTTGAGAAACCTGATACCCACTAGAGCCTAATCTGTCAAATAACTTAGCCAAAGAATTAGCTAAATTTCTGCGACAGTCGCACGTTTCCGTTTGTTTTCCAACAAGTAGACAGAGCCGGAGCTCTCGGTTCGGGTTTCTCTACCTTCTTCGGAGTCTCTTCCCCTAAAACTCCGGTCGTCATCGTCGTCCACGCTGTCCAGCTCTTCCTCGTCGTTATAATAGTCCACCATGGGCGACAGCAAAGTCGAGGCCATTTGATCGTTGGTTAAAAAAAAATGTAAACAAACAAAATAAACAATCGATTTGTGTTTTTGCAGCCTGCTTGGAACAGCGCCTACAACCGGCAGGACCCCCGACTATCAAGCTGTCTCATCTTATGCCTGCACAAAACGTCGATAATATTAAAAGTGTAATCTGCAAAACAACAAATATTGAATTCTATTTTTCAGACAGTTACATAAAAATGTAAGACAATTTATTACATTAAATAATCAGTGTATTTTATGTATGTCCATTTAAATATGGGAAAACATTTAAATGGGCATATTTATGAACACCAAAGGCTGTTGGGCCTCTTTGTTTTGGCTCCAGTTGCCTCTTTTTTTAGTTGTGTACACCCACAAGGTCTGTAAGTTGTAACGTAGGGAAATATTGGTGAAATTTTGTTATTTAAAAAATAAAGCTCATTCCTGAAATCATCCGTTTGTTGTCCTTGCTTATCAAGTGGTTGATCAATAAATCACTCAACATTTTTTCACTTGTAGGAACCAAAAGACCAGTAAAATATTAAAATATCTCTCTCCCACATTTGTTTTGACATTCAAATGATGAATTATGTTCATGTGATCAATTATGTTATCTCTCAGTATTGTAATGTTAAGGCTTCACTGTCAGATCCACATCAAGATTGTATTACTGCATACTTAATATGTGCACACCTATAACATGGAGTAGTTGTTTGCAATAGCCTACAATTCGTGAGTCAAATGTTTTATGATCATTAATTTACTGATTGAAATTAGATTAATTTCCAAGTGGGTTTTTACATATAAGAAATGTGTCTTGGTATTCTGACTTATAACATGAAACACTGAAAGTAATAGAATATAAGAAAAGGTGAAAAAAAAAAGTACGAGGCAGAAGCACAAACTTGATTTAAAATAGACAATAAAATATATATTTAAAAAATTATAATATAAAGATGAAAATAAAATGTACAATATGATTTTGTTTTAAATGAAAGAACTGAAGTATTTGAGTAAGTTGAAGAATAAATAATATTTTCAATGTGCAAAAGAGTCCATAAGGTTTTTGTTGATGTATATTTATAATATATACAATTTATAATGTATTTAATGTCTTATAGTCATTAAATATAATGACTATAAGATATAATATAATCTGATATTAGCATTTATAGTCTTATAGACAAATAGTCAAGTCAAGTCAGTTTTATTCATACAGTCTACAATCAGTACAGCATTATGCAATCTCTGTCCATAGATGCTTGACTCACATGACACTTAATTGTGTGTTTTCTTGCATACCATTATTGGAACTACCACAAAGGTTACATTCAACACACTTTGTTTTTCACTTGGTATTAATACTGATTTGTTGGAAATCCTGGATATATGTATAAAGAACAATATAACATATCAAACAGTGGTAACAATATTTACATTTCACAGCCTAGTTTAGGCTGGTTTGAACCTTTGTTTACTATACTGTTCCAGATAGTGAGACTACAAAACTCAAGACTGCTGCTGAATGAGGTTTGAGTCCCATCTGAGTGGGATTCTGGACTGAGAACTGAGAGGTCAATAACTGATCTGTGCCCTGTTAGTAATTTTACAAATAAACTGACTGCCTTTGAGTATTAGGCTGTTATTTGGACAAAAAGACATTTATCATTGTCCCCTTAGAATATAGGAGGCATCAGCATGATGTATTTACATTAATTTCAGCTCTAATTCTGAACACTACAGTGTCAATACCAGCTACTTGTAAACGTTTGTCAATCTTCATGTGGTCTTTCAGACTGCGGCCTGTCAGGATATGTTCAGGTCCGTTTTACTGAATTACATTGAGCAGACCTGTGAGAAAGGGAGTCAGTACCATGAATCTGTGAACAGACGCAGACAAAAACACACAGTGTACCAAAATTTCAAGGCAACATATTCAAACTTAAACATCAAGCCAAAGATCCCCATCTTTTTTTTTATTTTTGGCAGATTAGACCTTTGGATTGCATGAGATACAAACCATAATCTGACAAAGACAGGTTTAGTTATTTCTTTCTTCAGTCTTTGTGTGAATATAACTAGTATATGTGTGTGTGTGTGTGTGTTTTAGTTATTTCTTTCTTCAGTCTTTGTGTGAATATAACTAATATATGTGTGTGTGTGTGTGTGTGTAGTAATTTAACAAGTAAGTTGTTCTACATTTTTCTATGTATTTGTATTTATTTCTGTCATTGTGTTACTTCAGCGCCTGAATTTTTCTGCTATAATTTGGATATCGAGCATTTGTATTTTTTATTTTATCTTTGAGCCTTGTACATAACCTAATAAATCTCCTGAAATTTAGTACAAAGGACTCAATCACTCACCCTTTATGCATCCTTACGGCTTGCATGCGGCCTCAGTAACCCACTAAGACCCGCGAACACACGGTGCTTCCGCTTGAGCTTCAGCAAAGGCAGCAGCAGGCGGCAGCAGCGCACCGGAGGAGAGTCCGCAGCCCAACCGGATCGACATCACAGAAGTTGCAACAGAATCGGGATGACTCAGTCCATGCATCTTTAATGCCTCGCAAAGGAAATACGGTGTAGCGTTGCTCTTCTCTCACAGCGGCGCGTGTTATTCAAAGCAGCACCACGGAGGAGACGTTCACCACTGTTTATAAATTATTATTTTATTTTTTCGCGTTTGATTTTAGTGAACAGACTGAGCGTGTGCTACTTTTTTTTTATTTGGACACACACATACACACACACAGCGCGCCGTTCCCTCGCTGCACGAGACAACTTTTTTTTATTTCCGCGTGTCTGTCAAAAGTGGCTGTCAGGCGCGAGCGAAAGGGGGCCGTGCTCGTGCCGCTCCGTCATTCAGGAAGTCCACACCAACTGACAGCAAAGTCACACCGACGTCTTCAGAGTCGGACTAAAAGTGAGCGCGCTCTCCGCCGACTTCCACGAGAGGTGAGCTTCTTTAATTTGTTTATTTATTTAATTTTATCGCACTTGTGTTGTTGTTGTGTTGCTGTCACTATTCCCCCCCCCCTACACACACACACATATCG
The DNA here is from genome assembly GCA_037176925.1 of Amniataba percoides. Classification (NCBI taxonomy): domain Eukaryota; kingdom Metazoa; phylum Chordata; class Actinopteri; order Centrarchiformes; family Terapontidae; genus Amniataba; species Amniataba percoides. The sequence continues at coordinate 13,769,162 of JBAJHX010000076.1, forward strand.
CTCTCTTACTCCAACACACACCCCCACCTCGTTAACGGTTAACCAGCTCTTGCTAGCTCTCAAACTGAAATGACACTTCCTCTCGTGTCGGCGGCGCAGCTTAAAAAAATGTCAAAGTGGACGTGAAGGAGCCGCGGTACTTAAAGTTGTAAATTGCCCCCCCCTTCCTCCTCTTCCTCACCTCAAACACCCCCCCTCCTCCTCCTCCTTCCTGCTCAGGTTATCGACGCTGTTCGTCTTGTTTTGTTTGAACGCCGCGACGACGCGCAGCATCAGCTCCACCGGGGTGAAGTGCGTAGGTTTGCTTTTTGTTGTTTGTTTGTTGTCTTGAGCAAAGTGCATGTTTTTTTTATAGGCGGGGGATTGAGGGGTGATTGATGCACCTGCTTCAAATATACGCTGTTTTTTTTTTTTTTTTTTTTTACCTAAGGGGGGGTGTATAGTGAACTGACTGGAGGGGACTCTTGGTTGTTTGGTTTGTTCCTCCCGTGGGGGGTTAAATACGAAGAAAAAGCAAATGACAGGTAGTAGTGAAAGTGTACAGTCGCATTTTTAAAAAAAACATATATTTTGGAGCATACAAAGCTAACCCCCCCTCCTTCTTCTCCCCCCACCAAGGATGTTATTTCGGTGTTGTCATGTAATGCCTGTGAGTGTCACCTCCAAAAAAGGTTAAAAAACGACCGTGGTACCTTCCATTGCATCCTGCATTGTTGTGAGTGAGGTTTTACTATCAGCGCGCAGTCACAATGGCTCTCGGCTGCGTCCACGACACAGTGCAGCTACTACATTTACTACGCCTCTCTGCACCCCCGTCATCATGTGCACCCCCTGACACTTTTTATTTCCACCGTCGCACGCGTTCATTCATAATGCAAAGACAGTAATCGCACGTTATTAGTCCTTATTTAAAAAAAAAAAAGTCCTCTGAGTGACTTGCTGCAAGAGGCGACCGCCTGCATGCTGGTCAGGTGATGTTTGGGCTAAATAAGCAGCGTTTAAAGTAAATGTAGGCTAACGTGACGCGCTTGAAATGGCAGATGCAGATAGCAAGCTGAGCACCCAAACCCAAGCTGACCCAACATGATGTCATCTCTCTCTCTCTCTCTCTCTCTCTCTCTCTCTCCTGTGTGTGTGTGTGTTCACAGTGAGAGGCAGCTAAACTGTGTCACTGGTAAAGATTTATTGCCAGAGGTGTTTAATGCCACGTTAGGATGCTGCACCTGCGCGTCATTCACATCGATTTGTAGCAGTGCTGAGATGCCGACACGTGTGAAGGCACTAATCAGTGGTCCATTTGCCTTTGAGTAAACTTTGTAGGTCTACTTTTACTCCATTACATTTGCGTGACAGCTGTAGTTCCTTGCTGCTTTTCTCAATACTACTAGTTATACCCCTCCTTTCCAGTGAAAACATGCTTTTCTGATAAACTCAAGGATTATGTGTTCATTTATGGGTTAAGATAAGTCACTTCCTTAACATCAATAAATATTTTTAAAAAACTGGGATTATTGGGGGAATTTATCATCACAAAGATCAAATCCAGGCTTTCTTTCTGAGCTCATGAAAACCTTTTATAGACATGTGGCTCTCACAAGATGCCTTTTTTTGACTATTTATGAAGATCTTATATAGACCATGATGCATTGCTGTAGATTAAAAACAGTATATGTTGAAATAAACTGCATCTACAGCAGTAAAATGCACATCAGTTCTGCAGTAAAATAATCCAGACACATCTAAGAGTAAAATAAGACAACAACAATTAAACAAAAATCACACACCAATTGAGTTTGCTCCTCAAAGACCTGGTCCAGGGATCAGTGAGATCTGAGTCTGCAGTGCTGTGTCTGTGGTTGTAGTCAATGGCAGGAACCTGCACGCTCTGGCCCCTTACCCCCGACTAGATGCCTCCCCAGACCAGCACAGACTGACTGCCAAACAGGTCACGTTCACCACCAGACTCTTCCATGTCTGTCACATGTATGTCAAAGTGAACCTGCTCTCATTTGTGAAGAGAACAGGGTGCCAATGACGGACCTGCCAGTTCTGGTTCTCTGGTGAAGGCCAATTGGGCTGAGAGCACAGGTCCCATAAGTGGCTGTCAGATACCCTCATGCCACCCTCATGCAGTCTGTTTCTGACAGTTTGGTCAGAAACATGCACACCAGTAGCCTGCTGGAGGTCATTTTGTAGGGCTCTGGTAGTTTTCCTCCTGTCTGGCCTTACACATAGGACCAGATGCCAGTCGTGCTGCTGGGTTGTTAACTTTCTACAGCTTTGTCCAACTCTCCTCGTCTCCTGGTATGTCGTCCGCGCTCTTGAGACTGCACAGGAAGACACGGCAAACCCTCTTGTGACGGCACTGGATGGCAGTGTATGTGCCTTCCTGGATACGGTGGACTAGCTGTGCCACCTGAATGGGCAGCAGGTTCTGCCTCATGCTACCAGTAGGGACAAAGACACTTACAAAACTTAAACTGTGGCCACTACCTAAAAAAACACTCCCTTTTTGAGGTTTGTCTAGCTGTTAGGTTTCCAGTGCACCTGTTGTGACTTTTGCACCAAAACAGGTGAAACACGCTTACTGAGTTGGAGTTATATGGTGATAGTGAAATGTACATTTTTTTTTTTTTTTTTTTTTTTTTTTAGCAGAGTGGTGTTTTTGTTCAGAGGTGCAAACACGGGATGTTGTGTGGATGGAAAAACCCATATAAACTCATTTCACGCCCATTTTATTTTGCAAAATAGGGTTTACTCATCTTGAGAGTAAGCAGCGTTAAACCGATGTCAGTTAAAGAGAATTCAAAACTTTTGAGGAAATAGGTGAGATACATTAACAGTGACAGCTGAAGGGTTTGTGGCCTTCTTTACAATCTCTGCGTCATTATGTGTCTAGTTTCAGTGGCCTACTTCAGTTTTGCCAGCAACATGGTTTCGTTCAAAGGGCGCAGGATGGTTGTGCAAGTCTCCTCCCTTATTCACTTCACCCATATCTCATAGGCTCATATGCAACCTTTTGACCATGCAACACAGAGAGGGAACAGAAAGTGACACACTTCCTTATTAGTGATGGTATCTAGGGCAGCTCAGTATTTATTATTTTGCTTTGTGCCATTTTCAGGTGAATCTTTCACTTATAATATGACACAATACTCGGGTTATGGTGTGCTAAATACTTCTTTCTTCTACAGTTGCACCAAAGCGAGGTTAGCCACATATGGTTAAATAAAAGCTTTCTCTGAATCCTGGGATTTGTGAAAGTTTCAGGGCTAAAGTCAAAGAGCACATAATAGGCACACAATCAACCGACTCTTGTTCAATGTTTTGGATGACTGATGTTCTCTGCTTTCATTTGGCCTTTGTTATACACTGGTTGATACAGGTCTCTATAAGTACTGTGACAACAAGCTCCCTGTAGACAGGCAGAGGCAGTCATAAACATACTGCTAACAGTCATGTCTTTTTATAGAGCTGTGGGAGAGATTATTGAGACATTAGCCAGGGGTCTTCTCATGAATTTGCACAATTCCCTTTGAGTGTTGTGTGTACATGCTGATGGATGCACTGAGAAAGGACACATCAGCTGCTCTTGACAATTGGCTGATGTGGCTGTCAGAGACAGGGGGTGGGGGGGCGGGTGTGAGCCAGACACTCACATTAAGGCCATGTTCTCACAAAAGACAGGCACCCGTTTGCACCATTTGTACACAGGAGTGGTCTAATTTTGGCATAAGATTAGGGTTAAGTCAAATAGTCAGAATGAATTCATTGATTGATTTTATTCTGGATGACAACATACTTTGTTGCGTCAAAAATCTGCCAGTTATAGACACTTAAATGACTGCAGAATTTTAGATTTTTTTTTCTTCCGTGATCACTGATGGTTTATTGGGGTTTTTTTTAGGGTTTTTTTTTTGTTTGTTTGTTTTTTATCAGCCAGACATTACCTGAACACAGAATGTAATCTTGTAAGAACATTTTTATTTATTATCATAAATACTTGACTTGCTTATGCCATCTACAATCACTGGCAAAATTCACACCAACTGTATTAGTAATAAGTGAAGAAACTGATGAATTGATAATCAAAATGGTTGCCGTTTAATTTAACCGTTGCAGAAGATGTAAGCTAATACATGGTGATACACTACCGCCTTTGTCCACAGGGACCCCCAAAACACTGAATGGAATCCACTGAGCTGCTTTAATATATTTTACTTATTTATGTATTTGACATTCAAACTCCAAATGAATTCAGATTAATTTTGAATCTTCAGTCAAAACACTGTTTATTTCGTTATGGAGAACAGCAGATTATCTGTACATGAGCTGTGCAACACTCACTTGACCACTTATACATTTGCTTGTTTTGTAGAGAATACTCAAAATAGGAAGACAAAAAAACAAAATAAGAAAATGCTGCAAATCCTCTGAAATAACCTGTATATAGCACTTGAAATGAATCTGTCCACATGTGTAGTTCTTGCACATGTATACCAATGTATTCCTTTTCTTGATGATGACTGTGACATGCGGTTGGAAGCTCAGAATAAACTAGGAAGTGGAAAATTATTTTGTCAGACATGATCCCGAGGTCAAGAATAAATTTCAACACAATGCATTTGGTCCTTCAGACTCATTTTCTGTTTCTATTCTCAGACAGCTGATCAAGTGTAAAATATTAAACAAATCAATAATTCCTACTCTGGTGAAGACAGGTTGAAAAAAAACACTTTAATGGTGAAGTTTGTATTGTGTAATCACTCCGTTTTGGATTTCAAAATGATCAGTCACAGAGAGAGCCAGAGGTGACAGAAAGTTGGCTCCTAATCATCACTGTTACATAGAACCTAACTGTGTCTGTACAAGCATCCCTTTGGATGAGACTTGTCCGAACAAAACCACAGTCTTTTCAGATTAAGCACTCCAGAAAACATCATAAATATGCATAATTTCTAGGTTTGAAAAATGCTGGCGTAGTATGGAGGAGAGTCCATATTCAGGACAAAAAATTTCATCTTAGTGTCAGCATGGCCTCTTGCAACTAGCAGACTGGTTAATCTCTGGATTATCTGGGTGTGAATAAAGTTTCAAATGTAAAGCACAACAGGAGGTAGGTGCCTGACCTCTCCAAGTCTTCACCCCCCAAATCTTCAAGAGAGCTGTTATAGAGTAATGATACTACATACTCACCAGTATATATGACAGCAACATTTTCTACTAAATGAATGAATGATCGGTGGATTTGCTCATGAAGGCAGTACATCCATGAAAAGAAGGCAAAGCAGCATGGTGTGGTGCAGTAAGACGAACATCCTCAAACTATGCGATCACATTCAAACTCGTGTTATCCAACATGAAGCCCGTTGTTCAGTTGCTGAGCCATAATCTCCTGATGAGAGACTTTGTCTTTATGGGAGCTATAAATTACTACACTGCCTTTTAATAAAGAGGAAATGGACTCAACAAAACAGAAACCTTTGTTCTGAACTAAAGGTTACAGCCGTTTGTCTGCACAACAAATAATCACTGCTGCTCTGTAAACAGGCAACAGTAGTTACAATTGTTGACGTGACCTCTATGTGCCTGTTAACTTCTGCTTCACAGCTCGTCTAATGTGCTGCAGTGCCTAATGCAATCTCGCTCAGTCTCAGTTGAATCCTTACTTGTCTAATTTAAGAACAACCAGAAGGCATACAGGCAGGCTTTCGGCCTACAGAACTTGGACCTATTTTAATTAGCACTGAATAACAGTGTTTTCGACAGCCTCCCCTGTCCTGCGATGGCCCAGTAACTGATGTCTTATCAGCGTCTGTGACTGCTTTTTTACTCCCCCTCCTCTCTGGGGTCATGTGGATGTCAGAGTTAACAAGTTTACCTGCTCTGCTGTCGAAGAACCATGACAGGCCGACTGGTAGGCCCATATGTCCTGTGGTCCTCTGCCAACTCTGTAATGAGTTTACTGGCTGTCTGCTAAGTCAGCTCCAAATATCTGCGAGACAGCCATTATGATATATTCCTAAAGCTGAAACACTTGATGCCAGGAGAGAAAGTCTTGGCAGGGTTTGTTTTGCATCTAGGGCAACCTGTTGAAAGTAACCGGTGAAAAAAAAGTACATTTCTCCTCCCTGCTGACTAATCCGTCTCAGCATCTCTCACAACTCTCTGCTGAAAGCGATGAACTTTTCTACACTTCCATATGATGGAAGGCTGACTTTTGAAAAATGTATTAGAGAATTGTCAGTTTAGTTGGTGCTACAGCAGTTTGGTGGTTTATGCCACGGTAGCACAGCGCATCAAATATTAAAGCGCTGCTGTCAGGCTTAATGTTCTGCAGTGATCTGGTTTAGCATGTCTAATATAGGAATGCTGTCTCAGATGACAAGGAGAATTATGCCCTCCCAACCCCCACCTCTCCTCTACTAGCAGATGCGTTAACACATACTGCTTTTAATGGTGATTTCAAAAGACAGCAAAACTGCTGCATGATCATGGTTTTGTGAACCCAGCAAGAGCGAGAACCAGCACAGATATTTGGTAACAGGATTAATCTACAGTAGCAGGAGCACTTTATTTAATTAAATAATTGTGAGAACTGCATACGCATGCCCTTGTTCACAGCGGGTGCATTCCTAAGCCTTCTTCTGGTGGGAATCAAGGCAGTGTTTCTACCAAAGACAGACTCAACCATCTATCTTCTCAGTTTAAATAAATGCATGTGTTTGCACAAACGTTTCAGTTCCTTGTAGTAATTCATCTGTAAATCCACGTTCAAGTTGGCCAAAAGGGCCAAGTAATAATCACAAATCCTTTCATTTACCTCTGGATTTGATGGAAACAGTCTATTTGCACTGCTGACCATGATAGAAGTCAGAGGGAAAAATGTGAAATGGATCTAGTCATGACCCAGCAGCTGGTGCAGACCTGAGTCATGGCTTTGGTCTACCGAAAGCTGTCTCGGAGGGGAGGAAGTCACGGCCCAACAGATGTCTCATCATCAAATGCCTCCCATGTGAGTGTGCCACTTCTGCTGTTCACTCGCCACCTCGTGCTGCTGAAAATTGTCTTTGCCTGACCAATGGGGTTTGGTCTTTGATGAGCGACTGTCGCCCATTGATGCATTCAAAATGAAAATGTTGCGTGTGCAATTTTAAATGTGTGTCTGGAGGCACATACTGGCCTATATTTACCTGGCAGCCCTGATCTTTTTTTTTTTTTTTCACACCTTTCATAGGCTTTCCGCTAGCGTAACATCTGGCTTAATTTGTTTACCACACACAGCACCGATATGTTATATACTAAAATGCAGAACAGATTGGTTGTTAAATACGTCATTCTTTCTTGTGCATTACATGGACTGTTCTTCCCCTCATTGTTTTCCTCCTCAAGCACACCAAACCCTCTGTCATAAGAGAGGCATTTTGGCAAGTCGGCCTCACTGGGTGTGGGAGGTTAACATGACCGACTTGATTACAGCCCTTCATTAGAAGCGCGCCTCCAATCCTCTGGCGAGGTTGCAGCTGTGACCGTGAGTTTGCCCCTCCACCCACCCCCCCTTTTTCAACCCCCATTATGTCCGGCTACATCTGTCTCCAGCTGTCCTGTGAAATCTGCAAGGCTCTCTCTGCTCCTCATGACTAGGCCAAGTTGAAGTGCTTGGGAATTATGAGCAGCCATCATCATCACCCAAGGAGACATCAGCATTGGTGATGGCTGACTTGTCTTATCTCTGCCCAACACCACCCCTCATGGGTTTAGGGCTTAATTTAGCCCGGCAGTATGAAGGAAAGGGTTTAGGCAGAGGGGTATTTTTAGAACTACATGGTTCACTTTAATAGGGGTCTTTAAAAAATTGAAAGTGTCATGTCATAGGCCTACAATTTCCATCCGTTGTGCTGACTCTCTCCTGCACGCAGCCGGCTGGGAAAACTCCAGTATGTGCTGCTAGCTTAGCAGAGTGGGGCATGTCAGCAAGGCTTAGGATGCATGATTGTGATGGACACATTTGCTGATGTGAGTGGGGGTGAGGTAATACACTGCACCACACTGGTCTATTTTGGGAGCTTCCATTGCCTGCCCAAAGCGCTTTTGTGTCTCTCGCAGTTCTACATCATAATTTCTTCTCTGCTCCTTTAGAACATGTTTCCAGGCCTCTTTTTTAGGTGTCACAGCAGAGCTCTTTTCACTGGTGTGTTGGTCGGACACCTCCGTGGAGCAGCAGCGGGCACCGCGGCCGGTGTTGGTATTATTTAATGACTGTTGACAAGCCTTCGTTCCATAGCATTACCAAGCGATGCAGGGCTTTGCCTGGCAAGACCACACAGAACCTTTTTGGTCTGGCCACACCACAAACTGACGTAAATGCTTGATAACTCCTCTCATCATCTGCTGGGCTACCAGAGTGTGTGCCAACCCCCCCACCCCCAGTCCCAAGAGAAACTAGGCCTCTACACAAGCTCTGTGCAGCCCTAATGCTGCGACTGGACAGCCTCCATTGGGTCAAGTGGAGATTTGCCTCTGATGAATCTGGGGGAGATTGTGTTGTGCTCTCGCCTGTCAGCAGTGAATCAGGCTAAATGTGACTTTCATTTTTTTTAGTTAAGTCTGTGGCTTGGCCAGGCTGAATATGCCTATAGCAGGATTCCCCACCAGTAATTTACAGTTCAAGGCAACTTCAAGGCTAACAAATAATGGAGGTTAGGCTGTTTCTGTTGGAACAATTGGAAAACACGGCGAGTTTCTTACATTTCAGCCTTCTCCCATAGCTGCTGCCAAATCTCTCCAACTGAGCTTTAGCTAACCCCTGATTCATCTTTCTGGATGTGAATGGTGTGTCATATTGCAGGAGGGAACATGGGAGTTTCACATGAGGGGGAAAAAAAGAAGGCAATAAGAACCAAAGCACTTCTGCCACCCTTTTCTTGCTTAATAGTCTATGCTAGGACAGCTTTGTATGCCTCCGTGAACCCAAGGAGCCTGAGGTTGAACTGAACAATTGTCCAATTAAACTGTGACTTGAAGGAAACTCTGCCAGTCAACACGCCGCCACAATACTTCCCTCACTCTTGGTCTCTTCTCCTCTTCTCTCTCTTGCTTGCATGCACACACACACACACACACAATGACTCGTTACACACAAGCACAAATGAACCAGATGTGCAGCACTGCAAAGCCAGGAGGCCACGAACCCGAGGATAATTGCAGGGATGATATCGTCCCAAAGGGAAAATGAGGAAATGGTTAAATTCTCAGACCACGAGGGTATCAAAGAAGCCGGCACAATCACACGCCCTTCCTGGCATTTCATAGACAGCAGCCTCTGTGACCCGAGTCCAACTATTGTTTCCTGGTGTGATGCAGGAGCTGAGTTGGGTAGGAAAGCCTTTTGTACACTCTTGACCAGGAGCAGGAAGCAGGCCAATACGGATTAGATGTCAAGGATCAAAGTTACTGTTCCCACAAATAATCATAGGCTGGATTTAATGGCAGATAAACTGTGATAAGTACATGTAGGTTTTTGGTTCTATATTAGCAGAAAACAAACTGAAAAAAAAAATCCGACCCGAACACTGATACATCACCACACTTGGCCATCATAAGGCAAAGTGATAATCATGATTGAGGATCATAATAGACGGCAAGTTAGACTCCCACATCTGACGCACACTGACATCCATCTAGTCTAAGAGCTTGTGTCTATCTGTGCCTTTTACTCTCCCTCTTGCTCTGATTTATTGTGTTTATAAATAAAGGGGTCCTGTTATTAATTCATGGCCCTTTCTTTTTTTCTGTCAAATATTTGCAACATAAAGATTTGTCCGATTAATTATTGATTGGCAGCACAGGCAGGACTATAGTGTGTGTTTTGATGGATCGCGGGGGCAGTGACGTGTGATCTTCATGTACTGGTGAGATCAGACTGCAGAGCAAAAGTGGAGGATGCAGTGATATTGACAATTTCCTGGAAAGAACCAGTGACTGCTGTCCAATCCCTTCTCCCAAAGAGACAGGGTGTGAGAGGTTGCAGAAGTTAATAGATCCCACCAGGAACAGCAAGCCTGAAACAACAGTGAATGTTAGAAATGAAGGGAAAGCAGCAGAATAAATAAAAGAAAACCAGGCAGCGACTGGGTGATCTAGTTGTTGGACTCACATTGTCTTTTAAATATGAAACCTGGCTGGTCCCATCAACATCCATTTTTCAGCGTGACTGTGCGAGTGAACCCTTCAGCTAGTAAAAATCAGCTAGTACATGGAGGGAGTGTATTAACTGTATATCTTCAGTTTTTGACTGATGGTCAAACAGAGACCATCATTTTACTAAGTTTCCATTTTTTATATCTAATAATTTTTTTATTTAAAGACAGTTGTGTTTTTTGTGGTAGAAAAAGTTTCTTATAGATTTTCCCGTCTTCTGTGATACAGGGTTGGTTGAAGAAGATTATAATGTTTATTTGGGTCTAGACAATCTCAGTTGGGCATATAACACACACAACAAGACAAGTTGTCCTGATGTCTCAATGTGCATTGGAAGACTAGCAGGTAACTTGCAGTGCTGGTACAGGAAGTGGAAATCTTTATTTCACATAGCGCGAGCTAACCCAGCCAAGGCGTTGCTTGTAGTCATGTCTGTTTTTATTGGGTAGTTTCACAAACAATTGTTAAACAAAACCCATCAATACATCAGTGCCTGGGGTTTTAGATACTTAACGCGTTAGCTACAGTTGGCATATTGATGCATATTGATTGTTTTTATGTAATTGGCCTCACCAGCTACAGCTGTAGCTCTTGTACACACAAGCGTGTAAACATGTAATTTAGTGTGTATTCAACCACAGTACTATAATGTTGGTGTTAACTTTTTAAAAAGCCGTTTGTGTGGGTAAAACCTATCCTCCACAGGGCAGATATTTTATTTTTTACTCCCCCTCTCTTTTTTTTTTCTGTGTGTGTGAGTAAAAGAGGCTTGGATGAATCAGTACAGATCTAAAAGAGGAAGGGGGAGGCTAAGTTCTGAGCCTGAATTAATTCCCAAACTAATTGCGGGCAGACTTTACAGGGGATAAAAAGCTGAAATCCTAAGTCCTAAAACCCATGGGCCCTCTCCCACTCTGCGTAAACCCCAGTGATGATGTACATAATTTATACTGTCAGTGTATATTTGAAAAAGAAGAAGAGGAAGAGGCAAAACACAAGGGAAATGACTCAGTGGCCTAGATGCATGTTTCCTTTTTGGGGTTTCCTTTACTTGATTTCCTCCGTCTGTCTTTCTCTTTCATTTTAGCTGATTGTCTCTCTTTTCTAAAACAGAGGAGGGAAAAGACGTTGTAGGTTACCATGTTAAGTCTTCTCCTGCTGCACAGCATCCATGCTTGTAGGTCGTAGGTGTAATATTAATCAACTTAACCGCTGACTTCTCAACTGCTTTGGTGATGAAGTTATTTTCATGTTAACTCTGACATACCCACACCTCCTTTTTCTCACTCATAAAGAATAGGGAAATTGTGCTGTGTTAGCATTCAGTTAGCAAGGCGAAGTTTGTGGTGTTTCCTATACCCCCTTTCCTTTTTTTAATTTTTTTTATTTTGTCTGTCTTCATGGTCAACTAAAAGCCACGAGCTCCATCAGAAAATGGCTCCCTGTGATACACTAGCAGTTTCAAGACATTTTTATCCAGTCTATTACAAAGATGACAGCTCTGGGGGTCCTAGCCATAAATGTATAACCGTGAATCACAACACCTCCCCCCTCATGAGGCCAAAGCGAATGACTGAATGACGTCATCGTTTTCCCTCCAAGTTCATGGCCTTCAAGAAAGTCAGAGAGGGGGTCTTATTCACCCAGCATGATCGCCTTTACATGAAATCCATTCAGTGAGGCGGTAGATTTAGAGGAGAATTTGGCTAACCTGGCTAGCAGATCAGGGAAAGAAGGGTGTTGAAAAGATTTTGATCAATTCTCGTGTAAGGTCTCTTCCACCATATTACAGAATGAGGGGAAGCCTTATTCACTCATCCTATGTGAGAAAGGTTGACACATGCAAGTACAGTTGTAGCTTGACTGTGTCACTGATTGCACCGCTCACACTCCAGCTAATGGAGGCTCAACATGTCTGTTAATTTGAGTCTTTTTAATATTTCATTTAAAAAAGTACCCAGTGGCGGCTGCCTGTCCTGCTCGCTGGAATAATTTCTCTTTTGCACAGCTTTCACCACAGAGCATGTAATAGGCCACTATTAATCTTTCTGCTGCTCTTGATTGGAAAATCCTGTTGGGCTTTAGAGCAGCACTTCCCTCTATGCTCAGCCCTCCCTATGTACTATATGCTTACAAATACACACACACACACTTTTGGAGCAGAAACTAGATCAGCTGGTGTGTACTTCCATGAGTAGAGGTCCCTCGGTGTGCGTATGTGTGTGTGTGTTCATGCATACTGCTGATTAAATGACTTTAGCACTTCATGTAATGATTACATGCGTGTGTGTGTGTGTGCATGCGTGTATACAAGAGTAAGGCCTACTTGTGTTTGCACATTGTCTCTCATTCACTGAAACTCTCTGGTACTCTCATGCATTTTGCATGGCCTTGTGGGAAAGCAGAATGGGGCTACAGCAGCAGGCTGACTCACTAGCCGGTGCAGGCATTTGACCATAAGCACTTGTTACTGTGATGTCAGGGACACAGCTAGGACTCTCAGCACAAGTCTTCTCCAGGACTCATGTAAAAAAAAGTCTTCTTGAGTCTTTGAAGGGCCAGAATAGTTAATGTGGGGGTTAAAACAGAGAGAGCAAATCAGAGTTAATCTGGTATATTGGCTGTCATGTGGCCCCAGACTGATGTCTCTCACTTTTACACTGTCTGACGTACCACAGTTTGAGTTCCTGCATGTCTGTTTCCACCTGAACACAGATATTTGATCACTGTGCGCCCTTTTTCTCCCCGTTTCTTTTTCTATTTTCTGAGGTTGCTTATGTGATTCCACAGCTAGCATGTGTTTGGGTGTGCAGCTGAAGAGTATTTTTGCAGCCACAATGAAAATCAATACAGCAGGGAATTGATAGTGTCACAAACAGGCCCGGGGTTATTGCCTAGTCAATATCGGCCATCTCGTCAACAGAGTCCCAGCTGAGCCTGCCTCGATGTGGCCAATGGCAGTGAGCGTTACACGCATTGATGAAAACACCAGCACTTATTGAATGGCTCGTCTTTGGCATTCACACCAGTTTAGCACCACCAGCACCCCTACGTGTTACCCAGGGTCAATAGATAAACTCGTCCTCAGTGACCAGACCTAATTGACATTTACCCTTAATCGTTGTCTGTCCTCGTCTCCTCCCTTTTTTCTGAAGTCATCAACATGGACCTCATTTTTATTTTGCACGTAGGAGGTGCTTATTATTTAAAGGCTCTATGAATTTGGTTTTCCACAACAGCATTTATTTCAATGAATCTCTGAGATTTGTCTGTTAAATCTATTGCCATATTACCCATTTCATTACCTAACCTCCTCATGCATCATCAATACCAAACTAAGGGGTTAGTCTACATACGGCCTTTCTCTTTTTTTCTTAGATTTGCTACCTGTAGGCTGGCAGAAGCTAGCAAGCAGTCCATCCATCCATCCATTTTCTAACCCGCTTATCCTGAGCACACAAGCTAGCCAGCTGTGAAGGTTATAAATGAGTGTGGGAAACAGAAACAGTTTTAAAGGAAATATTTCAAATGTTATTCCCATAGAGATTGTGGTCTGAGACTGTTGATGCATGGAGTTATGCGAAATGGAATTTTTCTTTTTTTTCTGAGGGTTGCTTGAGTGTTAGTCTATTCACAGGAATTAGTCTTTTTTTTTATCTCTTTAGGCCACTAAAATGCAATTTATCAATTCGTTTCTGTAAAGCAAAACTCTTTATTAGTCATATCCTCTTCCTCCTTGGTGAAAAAGTCACCTTACACTATATAAACTATCAGTATGGAATACATTGTGGGTTCATTGTCATATTTTCTGTAAATCTAACAGAACAGTCACGCATTTTATATCCTTGAACACACCTTTTGTTTAGATCGAATTTCCCTCGAATCATAGTCCAGCCGAGAAAGTAATTTGCTTAATGTGCTATTTTTGATTATGCTGTCATGGTTTAAGCATGCAAGAGCAGGGGAAATGTCCCAGTGGGAAAAGAGTCTAAAAGTTGAATAATTATGTGTTGTTTTATTTTTAGATTGTTTTTTTATTTTTCTTTTCCCTCTAGTATTCTTATCTTATTAAAACGTCAGTGCTTGAAAGTTAAATGTTGCCCTTGTTGCAGAGCTAGATTTGTCTCACCACTATAATTACATCCAATATATGTGCCCTTAGTTGACAATTCCTCCATAAATCAAATATTTTTATGACTGTGAGTTCAGCGGAGGTTACAAGATAAGCACTTTTTTTCACTGTACAGTCTGAAAGAGGAAACAGACGTTGTTGTAAAAGTTCAAATGACTGCCTAATCATGTTGATTAAAAAAAATGAAATGGTGCCTTTAGCCTCTGTTTAGCATAAAAAACTGTATTATGCAAGCAGCTGAGCCAATATGCACTTGCTACTCCACTTTAAAATCAGAATCCACTAACAGTCCAAATACAATAATTGTAGAGAAGTGTATCATTATCACATTGGTGCTAATATATCCGATGCTGTTAGCACTGTGACAGCTACTTTACATGCTAAATTATCAGTCACAGTGTATGGAGCAATGAGAAAAGTGGGCGTCACAAAGCCGAATTGATGCAGACAGATTCTCTGCTGAACTCTGCGACCCCAGTTCAACATTATAGATTAAATCCGGCTTGTGGGTAAGGCAGCACTTTACAGATTACACCTTGTTAACCCTTTGATTGAGCCATATCTTGTCCATTGCAGTCCTGTCATCAACCCCTGATATGCTAATCATGGGCCACAGCTGGCCACAGTAAATGTGAAGGAGGAAAAACATGTTTTGAAGACATGTTGTACAGATTTGAGATGATCAGGGCAACAGTAGGTGATGTTGGATTGTGGTGGCTTCTAATTGTAGCGGCAAGCGAGCTAAGGATCCATAAACCATGCACGTGTTTCTCAGCTGGGACTTTAAAGCGTTCTGCTCGGTTACACAAGCCAAACAAAGTTAGAATAACAGTGTGCAGTGCAATGGTGTTTACTTTCCTCAAATTAAATTTAGATTGACCTCTTCATGGACCTAAGTGTCCACACTTGCCGCTCAGATTTCATTTTGGTCAAATGAGACGACTCTGTGTCACTTACCAGGAATCGCACACGAGGCTGTGAGGAGTATCATTTTGGACTTTTTTTTTCCTAAGTATAAAATTGTCCATTGTTACAGAGACAAAGTATTATACTTTGCTTTTATACTGGTAGTAAATACCTTCCACCTAAGCCTTGGTTCTTCATGATGGCAAAATAAGTAGATAATAAGAATAATTGGGACATTTCCCATGAAGGGCATCACCCTTACTTGGCTCAGTGCAGCTGTCTCATCTTAATTGTCAGTCGTCTGTGTTGTTATGCTGTCCAGATATTAATCTGTACCAGTTAAGAAGGGTGCTATCACTTCATAGTACTTAGTCACAAGAGACATTTTGGTAGCAGGAAAAGCACAGGTGTAATAATAAAATTGGCTGTCTTTCATTAAGTGTTCCAGTGAGGCCTGTCAGTGAGCCAGTATGCACAGTAGGAGCGACCTGTTGGCACACCTACATTAAATGCAGTGCTGTCATTAATAATATTGTTAATTACGCCTGTGCTCCTGCTATGATACAAGTATCTACTGTGAAAAAGCCATCAGAGGTGAATGGAATATGTTTGTAGTTCAGTGTCGTGACAAGTGACATTAAATAAACTGAACAGTTACAAGCTGTTTATGAACACAGTGCTCCTGTCATCTCGTAGATGGGAAAGAAGGGAAAAAAAATGTCTTCACACAACTTTTTTTCATGTGAAATGTTGAAAAATTATGTTTGAAACAAACTAAGGACAAAAATCAGTTTTTTATCTGTTCAGTTCAACCGCTCGGAGGCACATCCGGGGTCACCGGAGGACGGCGCTTTAAGTGGTCACAGGCCAAAATGGTGGAACAAACAGGATAAAACCTTCACTTCAATTTTTGCATGCCCACATCTGAGAGAGTGAATCGTTCTTTCTCTTTTTCCTCCTTTACTCATGGTCTCTTTGTCTCTCTTCATTTAAATCTAAAGATGTGTTATTAGTGCACACACAGACACACACACAGAGTCATACTTGTCCTACAGACTGTGCTTATATGTGTCCTTTCACATACTCATGCTGCGTACACTCTTAGTGACCCACAGCCAGAAGCCAAGCTAATGTTGGATAGATTTTGTCCAAGTTGGAAAGAGCAGATCTAGGTTACAGCTACACAGGCGGCGTTTCAGCTGCGTATTTAAAGTCATTCGTCTCATGACTGTTTGATTGAACTCATACACTCTGGTTTTAATAAATTGAACTCTGTATTTTCCTTTGTTTCACACATATAACCACGGTGATTTTCTATCTTCCAAAATGCGGGTGACCTACACTCTGCTATGCCTGAATGCTTCCTGTGCAGATGGAGGGCTGAAGCTGCTGCTCCTCACGCTACACCTCCCTGTGTAGACTCGGGCTTAGTGTCAGCCCCGGGGGTGATTCAAGTATTTTTTATGTTTGATTTCTTTTATTTCAAACAATGGTGAAGGCATTGTCGCTAAGGTGCACACTGCACAGTCTCTGCGAAATCTCCTCAGATTAATTGAACATTTTTTGGCCATAATTTGCATAAAATCCAACACACGTGCACGTTGGTGTTTGCTCAGTGACTCAGCTTAGAGGAGGTGGCGCTGGTGGAGTCGTGCTTTTAAAATAATGAACTGGTACCGTGCGGGGCCTACAAGGGTTTTCAGAAATAGAGTTAGACCAAAATGATTGCCCGTGAGAAAAATAAATTACATAAACATCAGACTCCCACATTTGGGCATGTGTTTTACTGCAGGCGTGTCACAGAAGACACATGGTGCACCAGGAAACTGTCATGTCACAGCAATAAGTGCTCGCGAAGAAGACTGATGACGATATTACCAAACTGTTTTTAGATTTGAGTTTGAGTCAAAGGGAGTGTTAATACCAGTTCATAAAGGATTGTTCTTAGATCTTTCTTCTTCAGCAGGGGAAGTCTTGGGTTACACCAGCTTCATTTTCAGAAATAAGTATTTTTAAAGCACTTTTACCACATTCGAAAGTTGTAAATGCAATTTTTTTCATCTTTTCTTATCTTCACGCTACATGCATGGATCCACTCATACATAGTGTTTTCATCCTCTGTCACCATCTTTGTCTGACAGCTAAAGGCCATAAAATGTCAGCTATTCCAGCCATCTGAAAGTGGAACAGAGGTGTGTGTGTCTGTGTCTGTGTTTAAGATTAACGTTCACTTAATATACTCCTTTGTTTATCGCTCTTCACCCAGGTGGTTAATCAGGTGCATCCGAGTCTTTTTTTCCACCTGTTTACCCAGTTCCCTTTATTCAGACCACCAACCCTGTGATTAATGGTTAACTTGGTCTGCCGCCCAAAGCGCTTTTTATAAACAGTTCAAGCAAAACCAGTCCCTGTTAAGTTGGTGGTTATTACGCAGTACGTGAAATTAAAAAACCTGTAGCCGTCACATCTTGACGGTAATCATCTGGTTACCTGTTTTGGTTAAATTACAGTTTCTGTAACAAAAGGTGCTGTTGTCCTGCTCTTCAGCTCTCTACCCTGTTGTCAGTTTGTGTGTGTGTGTGTGTGTGTGTGTGTGTGTGTGTGTGTGTGTGTGTGACCTGTTGATAGCACTCAATTCTCACTAGTGGTATCCATGAGTAACCCCCTGCTCCTCCTCCCTCACTTTCTCTGATGTGCAAAATTGTCTGTGAGGGACTGTTGAATAATTTAACAGCCCGGTGACGGCGCCGTGTGACACTGCACTTAGTGTGTTTCCTTGTTTCAGTCAGTGTGTGTGTGTGTGTGTGTGTTTGTATTTATTTAAGGGGGAGGGGTTTGGAAAAGACTGTGTGCAGAGATAGATTGTGTGTGTGTGCATATAAAAGACCGTGTGGTTTTGGAAAAAGCAAGACAGTAGACCACACACACTATTGACCAGGTTGGGGGAAAAAAAAGCTCAGCTGAAAAGGCGCGAGCGCTGATAGTTGCCAGAGAGGATGAATGGCTTTAATAGAGAAAACTCCAGGCTTCACTCCGGAGGGACGGACACACACATTGCTCTAAAAACGCTTTCACACTGAATGAGGGGTGGTCTTTGTGTGCCAGAGTGTGTGCGACCAAAGCTGCGGTAATGTGTGCGAGCTTCCCTAACATATGCCTTATGTTAGATTATCTGGGAGATTTTGATTTAGCTGATATTATCTTCCTCTGTTTTCTCACCGTTAGAGATCCTCAGGGCACTAAAAGAAATGCAGCTTTTCTATCGTATTTCATCAGAAAGAATTACTCTTTTTTTAGCAAGAGGGAGGCAACGTTATTGAACGGCACGAAAGCCACATAACTGCACCCTCAGACTCCCAGAAGAAACCGTGACACAGTGGTGTGTGTGAGCCTTTCGTTTATGAGCTTTTTGTCAGCTTCAAGAAGCTGCATGTAATAGTGTACTACTTAGCTGACAAATAAAAGTTACATTTTATTTTGTTTTTCACTTGGCATGGCATTAGATAGATAAGGAGTGCAGCTAGTCATTATTTTCAATCATTTAATCTTAAAAGTTTTTTGAACAGATGAATTATGCCCATCTCAAGCTCAAAGAGCACAAAGAAAAGTTTTTAAATGTCTTAAACCTGAACATAGTAAGTCTACTGTCATAGAAAACCAAAGAATAATCAAATATGAGAACCAAGTTGAGTTTTTTTTATCAATATACTGATGACTATACTAATGACTATGAATGGTTTTAGTAATCAGCTCATTTGGTTAATTGATAAATCACATCAGCTCTAGCACAAATAACTGTTGGCCAATCTAATGACATAAATGGGGATTTCTCCAAAGCGATGTGCGTAAATCAGCATGTGTATGCATGAGCAATAAACCACAGATATAATGGTGTTTGAAGTTTATATGGTGACAGTGCCATAGCAAAGCACTGGCCAAAGCTCCATGATGGAGAGAGATTATCCCCCCCCCCCCCTTTACAGCCCCTGGCTCCTTCCAAACACCTCACAAATGCTGAAGGCTATCTTAATATTGCATAGCTGCCACTTAACACATGAATCCTATATATGGACATGTGTGAGGGGAAAAAAGGCAGCGTGAAAATCTTCCTCACGTGTGAAGGCTTTCATGTGTGGTGGCTGTGCGTGTGCTACTCTACGCTGTGTAATATCCTGTAAGTCTGCATCATTGCACGAGGCTTTTCTGCATCAATATGGAGATTAAGATTGATATTGACCCTAAAGCTTCAGGGCAAAAGAGGAGCTGCACTCCTCTGATTAGTCTAGTAGTGTGAATTTGGCTCGGCACTGTTGAGGGCTGAATCTACTTTTATTGACGCGTATGTAGAAAGGAAGGTCAACACACTTTGCACTTTTTAACATGGTTGAAAGCGAAGCTTGTTGTAGTATTTAACAGTTTAAAATTTCCCAAAGTTGTTTCACAGACTGGAAGAGAAAAGATGCCTGCATGAAGTCGCTGTGGCTGGCCAAGAAACAGTCAAGCACATAAATCCATGTCTAACTACAGTGTGTTGTTTCAAAATTTGGAGGAATTCAACAAACAAGATATAACTTGTTATTTCTGTGCAGCTGCTGGTAGGCAGTGATTTGCTTTCCACTTTTGAACAGGCTAGTTGCCTCCCTCTGCGTCTAATCTTTATGCTAAGCTGCACTATTCATCTCCTGGCTTTAGCTTCATATTCAGCGTACACATTCAGTTTATCATCTACTTTTTGGCTCGAGGTGAACAACCACATTTATCTAAATAATTTCAACTAACTAAGTCACTTATCTGTACCCCTTTTCTTAAAGTCAGCATCGAAAGGCACATCTCATATTCACCCCCCAGAGCCCTCTTTAAGATGGAAATGTAGAAATTTGTAGAAGTTGGACCCAAGAGGAGTGACCACTGTAAGGTTTTGGGCCCTTTTCAATACAAGGTTACAGGGAAATCACCTCAAATAAACTACATCCAGCATAAAGAGTTTTCCCAGGGTGTAAAGTTGGTGGAAAGGCCACTTATTTGTCTCAGATTTGTCCCTCAATCCGCCAACACCCGCATTTATGTTGGCATTAGCCTGAAAGCTGATCTGAGAAGGTAACGGTCTGTGTGCGTCTGTGTTTGTGTGCATGTCTCAATAGTGTCACTAAGCTCTTGAGATGAGAGCTGCCCTGAAGTCTCCAAATCCTGCTTTAGAGTGTGTGTGTTTGTGTGTGTGTGTGTGTGTGTGTGTGTGTATTCTTCACTCTGTGAAAATGAGTCACTGCTATAAAAATCCACACCATACCGCCCTGGCAGGATAATCAGGACATAATGTTTAGTTTCTTTCTATCTCAGTGGATTAGTTTATTTTCATCCGGGGAGAATTTTGCGTATTGTAGAAATGGTCTCATGCTCGGTTGTCTCAGCTTTATTTAAAGAAATATTTCACTACGGGACGTCTTTTTTAAAGCGTACCTACCTCCATCATGACTCATCAAAAGCCCACCTCACTCATCATCAGGCACTCTGGGAATCGTGGAGTGTTAAATTTGTGAACACGGAGTCTCTTATCATCATTTAAATTCTGGAAAATTTGGGATTTAAAATTATAATAACACTAGATAAAGTATTATAACCAGTTCTGTGTTTGTTTGTAGCACTTTGCAGGTGCATTTGTATAAAATATTCACTTCTAAGAGGTGGTTAGTTCATCGCTTTTGATCTACCGATGGCAAGAAGGCAATTTTTCTGAAAGAGTTGCTGGTGTATTGTCTTGCTTAATTGCTGCTGGTGAAGGGGAATCATTCCCCAAGTAGTCATCCAGGAAGTGATTTCATCGTGGGTACCTGCAGCAGCTAGTTTGCTGGCTAACATTTCGTAAAGTCTCTGTGTGGAAAAACAAAAACTGAGAGAGGCCAGTGTCGTCGTTTGATGCCCAACGCGATCGCATCCAGCTTGATGAATTGTTCGGCCAATCCTACCGAAAGCTGTTCCATTGGACCGATTTGCCCGAGAACAGAAATGCAATGCAAGGTTGTCGAAACAGTTTGCTCAGCCAAGTTCTGCCTCGGAAATTGACGGCTTGTGACTCAGGATTTATGATTCATATCACAGCGTGTGTCATGTAACAGGAGGAGCGGAAAGTAGGAGTTAGACATCAAGATTTTCATCATTACCCAGTGCACCAACAAACTTTGTGAGAAAGCCAGCGGTAACAGGGGTGGTGAGCTGTTTATCTTACGATGTTTGTTAGAGCCTGACCTTAAATCCACAGGCTTTGGAAGAACCTGCTACAATGATGTGGCTTCACAAAAAAAGTGTCTTTACTCTGAAGGTCAGCAACTCTCTGAACACAAGCATAAATTAATACTTTCTTTTTCTGTAACTTTCTAAATGTAAGTTTTTGTCTTTTCCATTCCTCCTAATGGTTGACTCTTATATAAATATGTTTATATGTGCATAGATATGTGTGTGTGTGTGTATATATATTTATATAGTTATATATTTATATATCTTAGCATTGTTTGGGGAGCCCGGGATTTAAGAATTTCATTACTAATGATTGCTGATGTAATTATTGTGTAATGACAATAAATTCTTGAATCTTGAATCTTGATTGTAACGCATCATCATCCCAATTAATTTGGTCCAAGCAAGCTGTCTGTGAAAAGCAGCTTAATATTAACCTAAAAAACAACCAAGGCCTGAAAATCAGGTACTGGACCATCAGTGGCTTCAACTCCCTTTGCTCGACATTGTATTATATCTTTCCGGGGTTTTTTCACGTCACTCTCTTCTTACTTTTCTCCCTCAGCTCTTTAGACGTCATTACTGTGGCACTATCACATCCTTTCTCTCACCTTTAATGCGTGTTTAAAACTTTTTTCCCTCTCTGCCTCAGCTGCCCCCCTGACCTTTGTAACCTGCTCCTCTCCTCGAACGAAACACACGCACACAAACACACACATCAAATCTGTGGTCACAGGCACACTTACAGTATGTGTTTTAACCACTAGGCCACCAGAAAACCAAGCTGACCTCTTTTATTTATTTAATTCTGCTTTCCTTCCTTCTGCTCTTGCCAAATGTGCACAGATAGTAGTTATTAAACAGATAGTCTAACATTATAATTCTTAGTTATAAAGTTCAATATAAAAGTTTAGCAATAATTAACCTGGAACCATTGTTTAGTCATCAGTATTCTGATCAGATAAAAAACAAGACAAGCAGAATCATTCTCACTTTTCCTCTTTACTGTACTGTACATAGACGTATTAATAAATGTATTAACGGCAGTAGACAATGTTGTGTCCTGTGTTGTAAAAAGTATGTTCACACTTCACAAAAGTATAAGGGTCTATTTTAAGGGGCTTTTCTTTTCAAACAAAATCCGGTTTTGTTGTTTTGCTCTAAAGTAGCACGAGCTGAAACCATCCTTTACAAGCCTAAATGAGTTCATTGATTGTGTTCAAGGAGAAGATACTGATCATTTTGTTGTTCCAGATTTGCTGCTTCTGTTTTTATGATGTAATTTCTTTGCTGTTTTGGACTGTTGCTCTGAAAAAAGAGGAGACCTGATTATGTCTCCTCCCTGGAAACTTGTGATGGACCTTTTTTTCCACAGTTTTTAACATGTTACAATAAACTGATCAGGAAAATTATTGAGAGCAAAAATAGTTGTTTATAGAGGCTCTTAAAGTCATTTAGTACATTTTCACATCAAATCTTTTAACAAAACAAGATCAAGTTGGTCCTGTACTTGAGCAGAAGACACAGAAACACACTCAGTTTTTCTTTTTCACACTCTTTCCCTCTATCTATCTGAATCTTTTTTTTTTTCTTGCTTGGTCACAAATGCCAGGCAGGGTGGAGTGAGTGAGTGTGGAGGAGGAGAAGTGCAGCCACAACACCCCCAGAGGCTCATGCAAGCGTCAGTTTGTGTTATAAATCATTCAGGGACACTCAGAAGGGGCACAATACATTTTTATCCTCCTTCTCTCATCCCTCCATCCTCTCTCCTTCTTTTATTATTGAATGCGGTTCCTCTGAGCACCCAATCTGCCGCTCTGCACGATCAGAAACTGAGAGGAGGTGGTTGCCTGAAGGGAGGGGGGGCAATACTAAAAGAAGGCAGGGTGAAAAATTGATCAAAATGGGAGATGAAGAAGAAAGGGCTATTCTAGTTTGATTCCACACAGGAAATATGTGTCTCATAAAGGTCACAGGGTCATTTACGCGCTGAATTATGGATCTACTCTATTTCCCGGTTGCCGGGCTGCTCGTGGACAACAGTTGAATTTATGTTGTGCCGGTCTTGTAAACGAAGATGTTTTATAGTTCAGGGTCAGGTTCAGTCGTAGCGCTGCGGCTGCCGCACCACCTGCTTGTCAAATGGAAACACAGTCCAGTAGCTGACGGCTCTGTGCTGTCAGAACAACTCGTTCAGATTTGATGCGCGTGTGCGTGTGTGCGAGAAAGCAAAATATTGAATTTGTGCTCGCTCGTGGGTGTGCGCGTGCGAAAGCTTGTGTTTGTCCACAGCGCTGCGTGTAGTGTCCTTGAACTCGAGTATTTGAAAGAGGGGGAAAAAAAAAGAATGTGTTCTGCGGCAAACAGGAGGCACGTCACTTGTATAAAATGCCAAGACATTTAGGTTGAGATACCGTCTGCTCAGTGCAATAAATACTGAGCTCGCCGTGTCCCTGAACATGCACAAGCACATGTGGAAAATCAGTTAACATGGAGATGGTTCCTGCTGTTATATCTTCATTTCATATCTAAATTAGGACATCAGCAACATGTACAGTTATACTGTCACCACATGACAAGGTAAAAGTCATTATCTTACACTGGTGGTTCAACCTTAAACTGAGATCACGTTTCCCCCCCCGAGCTTCCTGTTGTGGAGATTATATTGTTGTCGTTCTTAACACTGATAAAAGAAGGGATAATTTCTGTGGATGCTGGAGTTGTTGAGAGGATAATAACTGACAGTCATTAAAGAGATTTTCATCGGCTGTTGAGTCATTCCACCATCTGCTATTGTGAGGAAATTTCAAAGCTTCTCCTCAGTTTGTGGTGGGGGAACATCGTCTTCATCTTGCTCCCCTCGTGCTTTATGAGCTACAAAGCAACACCCCTTTGCGCTGTAAAGCAATCTTGTTTCTTTTTTATCAAATCCGACTCGTGGCACATGATATAAGATGTATAAATTGCAATGCAGATGCTCATAGTTTCTGCTAGTCTTTTTAAAGTAATGGATATGTGTTTTGTAATATCCTAGTAAAAAGGTAAAAAGGCCAAAAACTACATCAGATCATCGTATGTGTCAAAAGAGATCCAAACCATCTAACACTTCTTTTGTTTTTTCCTCTCTCTTACCTCAGGTGCCATTTTATTCCAGTCATGAGAAAAGTCAGCAGGAAGTCAACTCTGACCTGAAGAGAGAAACCAAAGGAGAAAGAGGAAGGAGGCGGAGGCTTGTCTGACACCTTTACACATTTCCTACAGGTAAGTTTGACTCTCTCATCCTGTCTTTTGTTTTTCTGTGATTTTTATTATTTTACCAGAGTCTTTTAGGTTTACAAGGACCTCGAGCATGATGATTAATGATAAGTTAACTAAGCAAAATTTCTGACAGGCTAAGCAGGTGATTTATCTGGTTATGGATCAGATTGTTTTGAGCATTCAACAGACCAAGTCGTGTTTATCTCACTGAGGTCACCCTGCAGTTTATTATGTTTCAGTCTTTGTACAGTTACAGCGTTTGTGTTTGAGCCAGCGTAGAGAAAAGCACGCTGCCCTGCCGGCTCTCTGATGTACATAACAGCTAAGCAACCCTCTGTCACACTGAATTAAAGCTGAGTCTGAACGGAGGCAAAGTTTTCTCTGGCCTGTCCCATGGCTTTCCTAAGTTGTCTGTGCGTGTGTGTGTGTGTGTGTGTGCTATACGCATTTGTGAATTCCTGTGTGCGGAGAAGATTGCTGCAACATAAATATTTGAGGTTGTTTGTTGGCTGCATGCAAAAGACCAAATTGTTGCGTACTTTGAACCAGAGGCCTGGTAGCTCAGATCGTTTCTGTGGTTGGCCATTTTTTTACCTGTTTGTTCTTGTTGGGATTAACATTTCACTATGCAACAACACATCATCTTAATTTCTTGTAGCCAAGAGAAGGCTGTAGTCATTGTGCTTTATTTATTAAATAACCAGAAATTAAATTTTACTCTTGAATGTGGTACACAATGGCAGCCTTGAATTGCTGATTTTTTTAACCACTGTTTCTAAAACACTGGTTATCTTGTCATTGTTTTGCTTTCAATACTTTTTTCTGTAATAAGTTGTAGAAAGTTTTTCGCTGAGGCATCTTTTAAGCTGTAGTGATTGAAAGTAGCTTGAGGTTTGTCTGTGGTTTTGTCTTTTGTGAATTGGGCAATAATGTAAGTGCATCTGTCAACTTGTCATCATCGTACGGAGAGCCGAGGCAGGCGTGTGCGCCTCAGTGTACAGTCTGTGCCGTGGGCAAATCTTGGTTCTGAGTCACACCCTGAGAGGAGAAGAGAGCTTGCGGGGATCGGGTGTGGCAGAGAGGGAACAATTTAGGTTACAGGATGACCCTCAGGGCAAAACCATTCAAATGTCAGGGATTTACCTCACTTGCAGGCTGCTGAATCTGAGGGCAGAGTACCTGTGAAGTTCAGACTGGCCTGTGGTCCACCCGCACTGAGTTTTCACTTATTTTTGCCTGATTAGACTTCTTTTTTGTGATGCATGTACAAAACATGGAGCAGTGAAGGCAGGGTGACCGGTTTTTCATATCTAGAGACTATTGACCTCACGTAATTCCTATCACAACCTGACCCAACTTAACCCTGAGAGACAGTTCAGTCAGTGATTTTTGATCAGGTAATACAACAGTGTGTGTGCAGAGGGTCCACTTCATGTGCAACAACTAAAACAGTATTTTGAAATGAACATTAGGCATTTCTAGACAAATCATTGGTTCTTTAAACGCAGTTCAACATGCATAGTGTTCTTACTAATATCCTGATGTGACCTGAAGCGGGTATTCTGGAAACTGACTAATTATGAATGAATGTGGCATCCACCAGAAGTTGCTTTCGGGAAGCTGTTGTTTAATTGTAAGTGCAAAACTCGCTGTCAAACTGACTGAACTCTGGCACAGTGGTGAAATTTCACAACCCCGGCAGCCTCCAACACCCAAGGCACCTCTGATGCAAGTATCGACGCCTTTGCTCCTGTCCTAGGAAAGCAATGGCTCATATAGCGTAAAGCAGGTCAGCTGATGATTAAATGGAAAGGGCCTTTCCGATATTCATTTGACAGTTTCTGGAGAATAATGATAGCAGTGTAATACCTGGCTGCTCACAGTAATGGCATGTTTTACTGTGTAGATCAAAAATATTACTGAGAATATGCCTTTTCTGGTTACACATATCATTGTGGATGCTATCTAGAAAAGTATGATGACAGTGAGCGCCTCATGAGGGTCCTAGTCTGTGGGACTGACATGTGAATTGCATGGACACCTATAACTCATCCACTAATGATCCTATGTATTGATTCAGCGGAGCCACAGACAATTGATAAGAACCAAAGCATTTGGCCGTTAAACTGGCTCGTCATCATCATACAACCCAGAGATGTGCATCTAATTAGTCTTCTCCATCATTCATAACGAGGCCGACCCATTTAATGTCATGCAGGAGGCATGCACACACACGCGTGTAGACGTCACACATACGCATGCGGTACCCTGTGGGGACCTTGAACTCTTTTGAGATGTGAGCCTCTTTCTGCTCGCAGTCTTTTAAGTTTTTATTAGACGGGATTACTCAAGTGCAGTGATTTTTTTCCTCTTTTTGTTCCCCCCCTCATGAGTGTATGTATGATCCAGGCTTCTTTGCTCACTCATACATACATGTGCACCTTCATTCACACAACTCCTAAACTCTAAGCCTGGAGTTAAGAGAACTGAATCATTACATAATTCTTATTCTGTCTCTCGTTATTTATATATATGTGTGTGTGTGTGTGTGTGTGTGTGTGTGTGTATATATTCACACACACATATACTGTCTAAACTCACAATTTGGTGGATTTACCAGTTCATTTTTTTTTCCGTTTGTGATTAGAGCTAGTGATTTTAATCCCAGTAAGAATTCCCACAGTCTGCCTAATTCCTGTTCCTGCCTAAAGCCGGTAGGGGGGCCGGTAAGCCGCTAAACCCCCCCCGGCTATACACGCGCATACACACACATGAACTGGCACACATATGGACGCTGGTGTGCTCTCACTGCCGTAATGCCGCGAATATATTTCTGTGCGAACTCTGTACATGCGTCTGCACAAATGAGCACACTCTCTCTCACAAACTCGTGCACTTCACTTGAACTCTCAAGGAGTTAAGATTGAATACAGGCAAACCCTGAAGACTATGTGCAAACAGAATGATAAGAAAATCACATTTTCTTGCTTGTCAAGCGCTTCTTTTTAAAGAATTTGATAAAAGAGAAGAATGTCACAAAGGGAAATGAAAGCGAAGTGTTACAGAACTGAATTCACTGTCACCTTTTTTTATTTGTTTGAAATCTAGGTGGGTCTGGATTCTGTTCAAAATAGTGTGGACAGTTTCATTTTTGTTCCCCAAAATTAAATGTTTTTCAGTCCACCAGCTCACTTTTTGTCCAAAGAAAAAAATCTCCAAGTCAAAAAGAAAAAAAACAACTTTCTTTATGGTGTATATTTGTCATGCTTGCACCTAACTGGCCAGCAACGTGATGACATATCTAAACATGTCTGTTGCAGCACATGGTCTACAGTCACATCCACCAGCATGATGGACTTGGTCCTGCAACGACATGTTGGTACATCAATTAATCATAACGGCATCAGGAGGGGGCCTGAGGGTGGGAGGGTGTACAATATTTGTTTGTTTGTGTGTTTCTCTTGTATGCACGTTGATCTTTGCTCCACATTTTACACATACATGCCTGCATGTGTTCATGTACTGTACATGATAAGCTCCCGTGTCTATTGGACTGTGATTACTGACTTTAAAATGAAATATACGGGCCTACGTGAAATATTGGATTGTAATATTGAGTCACTCTTGACCATTTTTTTTTTGTTAAACTCTGCCAGAATAAAGAGGGAAATAAGTTTCGTATTATGTTTTGAAACATCTTTGCAAGAAATTCTCAAAACCTGAGATATTAGCTTTTTTTTTTTTGCTTTCATGCAAAGAAAACCAAACAGTTAAATCCTATATTGTTTCCAGCTCTTTCTGTGTGTAGTCTAGACCAGATTAGCACACTGTATAATCCCTTTTACATATAATATGTTTATTGTGAAATTTTGTTTATTGTATATAGCAAATCTTTCAGCAGCCCCTCAGTGACCTGCGCACATGCTGTCTCATTCACTCCAGTGCATGCTTGCAAGGCTCTTGTTTTTCCTGCACACACACACACACACACACACACACACACACACACACACACCAAATGCCTACCCATGAGCACAGTGTCATTGAAGGGGTGTGTCGTGTCGCACATGTAGTAAAGAATTCACACGCACTGACACACACCAAACATTTAATCTGTCTAAGCCATTTACCTAATCAGCTCTCTCTCGGCACAGTACCATTCATAGATCTCCACACACACACACACACACACACACACACACACACACACACACACACACACACACACACACACACACACACA
>JBAJHX010000076.1:13802084-13823951 GCA_037176925.1 Amniataba percoides
AGTCGGACCGTTTAAGAAGCTCTGTTGCCATTAAGCCTTTTACTACACGACACTTAACACAGATAAAGCCTTGATTTATTTATTAACTAGTCCCCTTACATATTCATATATCGATTCATCGATTTGTATACGCGAAAGTGTAGCCCACTACATTAAGGCTCTTTGAATGCAATTAAGTGGAGACAGATTCCCTCTCAGCACTGTCTCTCTAGTCTTTCTTATTAATCTCATCATCACTAATTACTCATCAAGCCTTTGATTCTGAAGCTGCATGGAGGGGGAGTTGAAAGCACGCTGCATCTCTCTACTCTCTTTTTTTCATTTTTTCTCCTCTTCTCTCCTTCATTTCTCTCCTCTCCTCTCCTCTCCTCCAGATGCAGGGCTGGCGGCAATAAGCCTCCTCCCTCCCGCCTAAGACAGCTGTTTTCTTGCTATAGAAAAACAGAAGCTGTAGATAGTGGGGCAGGATTTTCTTGGTTGGCAGGGCTTTAGCATCCTCTCCTATGCCTTATCATTCACACACACACACACACACACACACACACACACAGCCCCAGTACCTCACTAGTAACCCCGGTGCTCATGTCCGACTGGCTAACAGGCTGCAGTGTGTGTCTAAATCCAGCCCTGATACCAGCGCTGTGCTCACTGACACACTTATGCTGTCTGCATTACAACTGGTATACTGCTAGCTTTAGCCGTAGCTGTTTAGCTGAGCATTTGCAACTTTACTACACATAGCACTGTCCTCTATTGCCTAATATATTTATTTATTTTGCCTGAAAGTTATCAAAGAAAGTAATGTACAGCAGTCTTCTTGCGTACAACCCCAGTGACATCTAACCATAAGACTGAAAAAGAGCTTAAAAAAAACATTCACTGCTGCTCATTAAGCTTATTGTAAATAATGATCAACATTTGTATCAGTCAGATTTTCTCTCATCTGGAACGTAGCAGTTGGACGCAGACATGTCTGCAATATTAATACTGTAAAATGTAGCTGCATTTTAAGTGCATGAAAGAAGCGATAAGTATGGTGGTGTGTAAATGCATGCATATTCTGCATGCAGACATTTATACAATTGTTTGTGCATCAATACTTTATGCATGCAAAGACTTTGAAAAAAAATTCAATTTTAGAGGAGAACAAGAGGAATTCCCTTTGCTGAGTATGCAAGCTTATCACCAGGGCTTTGAACACACACCACTATAGCGTGTGTTGAATGAATTAGACTCTTGTAATTATTGATACACCCCCTTTCTTCTTCAGTGACAATTAGCATGAATGTATTTCAATATTTCAGTGTTACATGATTTTTTTTTTTCTCTTCTTTATAGCTATCTATCTATACACTACACCAGAGGAAACAGCTATTATGCATGAACTGACAGGCAATCATAGGAATCAAATGAATCTGGAAAGATGTCAAATGGGAATACTCTGTTGCCTGCTGTTACTGTAATTCCCTCTGAATCTCAACATGAAATTCCCATTCATTTGTAAGTGGGATGAAGCCGAGATAAGGGCTTAGGCTGAGCCACAGCGTAGTTGTCCATAAGGCCAAATGCCTTTGAGGTTTAGTGGATGTGCACAGACAAGTCAGACACGTACAGTAGCTGCAGAATAACCACACGTCGCTTACTGTACCTGCAGGCTGCTCCTAATCACGTTGCTGAGTGCTTTGATCAGGCG
The DNA here is from genome assembly GCA_037176925.1 of Amniataba percoides. NCBI lineage: Eukaryota > Metazoa > Chordata > Actinopteri > Centrarchiformes > Terapontidae > Amniataba > Amniataba percoides. The sequence goes on from JBAJHX010000076.1 coordinate 13,803,778, forward strand.
GAAATTTGTTTAAATTCAAATGAGAGAATCTGTTCCTGCCTTATCACTCTGCGGTGGATGTATTGCTTTCGCATGCATTATGATGTTTTGCATGCACTGAAGTTATCCAGCTCACCTCTGGATCACCCTTAAGACATTATATGAGGTGGTAACGCTTTACACTAATCCCTTCAGTTTCCCTGTAGGGTTAATAAAGTACTTGCATGTATATAAATAAATTATATATAACACAGTATAATGTAGTTGCAAACAGAGTTTATTAATGTGTTAACCCATAAGTGGAGGCTGATGTATAAACAGATAATAAACTATCTGATATTTTATTTATATTTTATATATCTTATTTTTAATTTATTTAATCTGTTATGTCTATAACTCTTGTTATATTGTGTTGTGCAATATGTGTTTTTCTTTTTATATTTCTTAATGTCTTTTTATGCAGGACCTTAGTCAGCCTAAGTTGTGTTTAAATGTGCTCTATAAATAAACTTGATTTACTTTCCCTAATAAAACACAGATGTAATAATATTATTTTATTCTTCATATGAGACATTGTAATTCAGAATTATTGTACATTAATAAAACCCTTAAAATATTCTGAAGTCTGTGCGCAAATACATTGTAGTATGTTATAAACTATTTATTAAGTGTTGTAAAAATGTTTGAAACGTTATGATGATTATTAAACATTATGAGATTTGATATTTTTGATACACAGCCAATAGAAATGACCCTGCCTAATGAGGAATATGAATTGTTCCTAAGTAATTTCTCATAAAACAATGCATACTTTTAACCAGTGTCACCTCTTTTTACAGTTTCTTAATTCACAGTGTGTCAACTTGAAAAAGCCCTGAACATTATTATGTGTGTGTTTCCTTGAAGACATTAAAAACTGATTCCTGTGTTTTCTTCTGCAGGCACGTAACTCCTACTCCAACGAGGTGGTGGCCATCAAAAAGATGTCCTATAATGGCAAGCAGACTACCGAGGTAAGAGACACGATCATACACATGCCAAACTTTGCCTTCAAAACCGAAATACAAAAAAAGTTTAAATTTCTCTACACAATATCTCACGCTCTTTGGCACAAATCTAGTAACAGTGAAATGCAAAAACAGCGTTGTGTCATTCTCTATTGAAACTCACCCAAAGCTTGATGCTGGCAAGTGAGGCAGAGACGTCTCATTTGTGTTTGTTAATTACCCTAAAGCAACAAAAAAATAATGTGAAAAATAATTAAAAATAATTACTCACCACCAGATGCAAAGTTTGGAACAAGCATGTACCTCCCTCGAGCGAAACTACTGAAAAAGTTTCAGCACCAGGCACCAGCAGATTTCAGAAGACATGAACTAATCTTTCTTCTTGCATCACTTATGAGCGATGTTTTTTCATGTGAGGGCCCTTGCATGACGTTATGAGACTGTTCATAACCAGCTGCAGAGAGCTAACCCACCTGTTTGTATTTTTTTTTTTTTACTCTGTTTGATATTTATGTTGTTGCATTGCTATTAAAAGTGTTCCTGTCTGTTCATATACAATGGGAACAGATGTATAAAGGCTATTATACCGGTGTGAGTAGTTACTACATTCAGACCAGCTGTGTCACTGCAATCAAAAGACACAGCAATGCCCACTTAAGTGTTACTCTTCTTGTGTTGTACCTGTGTAACCATCTGCGTGTCCGGATTTGTTTTTCTTGGCAGAAGTGGCAGGACATCATTAAGGAGGTCAAGTTTTTGGGACAGCTGCGACACCCAAACACGATTGAGTACAAAGGCTGCTACTTGAAAGACAACACTGCCTGGGTTAGTGGCTCCTTCTCTGCATCTCCTGTTGTCTGAGTTCCCCTCTTTGTTTCAGTCGCGCACCACTGTTAGTTTATCTTTTCCTTCCCATCCTCTGTCTGATTCCTTTCCTCTTTGTCTTTAATTCAGTTTGCCTTCTACTGATCGTTTTTCCACTGCCTTTTTTCACTCGTTGTAATCAGAACGACCTCATAATGTGAAAAGTTTACGGTAGAGAGCAAATTCACCAATAAAGTCGTCCTGAAGCTGTATTGAATTCAGGATACGTTACTGTGCAGCGAGCACTGTGTGAACGATTATTCAGCTGTAACTGTGTTTTGTTTCAGCTGGTGATGGAGTACTGCCTGGGCTCTGCATCAGATTTACTAGAGGGTAAGTGTATTAATATTTAATAAGCTCACACACAAAAACAGTAACTATAAAACAGTTTTTATCAGAGTTTTCCAGGAAGTCACTGCGCCCAGCTAAGAAAAACAACACAACACAAACTATTCTTTTAAAGACATTTCAGTATGTGACAGCTAGTCACCCCTAAAGGTTAGATTAGATTATTTAAGATTAAATTAAACTTTATTGTGATTGCTTAAGTACAGAGACAACAATATGCTGTATACAGTATATCCTGAGGGTCTTGACATACAATCACATGTTTAATTTCTTGTAGAAACTTCATCATACCGGCATTTTTCTGTTCACATTGCTTAACACTAGCGAGTGAGGGCGTATAAGAAATGTTTCAAACCCACAGGAAGCTTGTGCCGGTTAAGGTGACCACAGAAGACTTGTGTGAATTCTTGATATTTAATTTTCCTTTTTGGTAGCTGAATGTGAACATCGGTCCGGTTGACCGTGTGACCTTTTCACAATTCACGTTATTCTTGACATGAGGAACTGCCTGCTATCAGATGGCTGCATTCGTTTTTTTAAAACCCATAAAACCTCTGTGGTTATTTACTGTGGTTATTTTTAATCATTCAGACATGTGAACAATACTAAAAAAAGAAAAAACAGAACAAAGTAATGTGTAAGTGCTTGATGCGAATGACCGCTTCGGGTCAATCACTGCAGTTATATTCAGAAGTAAATTATTATAATATAATGTAGATGCAGAATCCAGTCACTTGTTAATTAATTTAGACTACCTATGATGTTACATTGAGCAAGATTTCCTTTCTAGCTACTCTTCCTTTTCTAAAAAACTCAAACTTCCCCTCTAAGCTTTCTTGACCTGAACCTGACGTGTTGCTTTACACATGTGTGTGTGTGTGCTCATCAGTGACGTAGATACACGGCCGTGACAGCTCGTCTGTTTCTGGGACCTTTGCTTTTGTGAAATATCTCAGTCGTAGTTGTACTGTGACCTTTTGCCCCGGCACATAGTCTCTGTCTTTATTGCAGCAGTCTGCAGGGAGCCAGCTCAGGAGCCCGTAATACCACTGCTCACATTTTACCCACATGGTCCAAGGGAGTGCTTTGTTATTGTTACACCAGCTGGGCAGATTGGTGCAGTTTTCATTAAAGCTGCGATGTTTTGTTTGCCCAGTCCGTGACCAGTCATGCAGTTTGCTCTTCTTAACTATATGGAGAAGCTTTATTTATTATGTATGCCTTTGTGTAGACCACTCATGGTTCATTGTTTTATAAGTGAAGTCTTTAGATGGTTCCTACTCATTTCCACTGCGCTTATTTCTCCCCAAGTTCATAAGAAACCGCTCCAAGAGATGGAAATTGCTGCCATTACCCACGGTGCCTTGCTAGGACTGGCTTACCTACATTCCCATAATATGATTCACAGGTGAGTCAGGTTGTTTCCTCCCTCCAAACATTTCCCAACAGGAACATACAATAACTTTATAAGACACGATAAAATAAGAGACACTTAGGGTCTCCCTTTTATTGCAGCAATTAGTAATTAAGCTGTTAAACCTTACGTCTGTACTAATCCTTCTTGCTGTGAGGTAACCATCCTATTGTCTCACTGTAGACAGATATGACGTCCATCAATAGTGCTGAATGAATCATTTTGACAGTTCTGTGTGATCCCAGGTTTTATTGGAGGAATAAAAAAACATTAAAAAGAAAATATGATATATATATCTATAAATACACCACACACATGTATAATATATAATAGACCCTTTGAACTGTTTCTCCCGTGCCTATGAGCTCTCTTCATCCCCCTCTCCCCATCCAGAGATGTGAAAGCTGGTAACATCCTGCTGACTGAGCTGGGTCAGGTCAAACTGGCCGACTTTGGCTCCGCCTCCATTGCCTCACCTGCCAACTCCTTTGTAGGAACACCTTACTGGTCAGTATACGCAAGACAAGACGTGGACATATGACAGGGAAAAACACAGGAAAACATCTTAGTAGAAAACACAAAGGTCATTAGGTTTCAATGTACAGCTGTTCTTCAGCAGTGACATCACTCTTACTTGCACACCAGATGTCAAATATTGTGTTAGCATTAGTGCTTTTTCTGTAATAGTCCTGTCATGAAAATGTTATAATCTGAAAAGAACATTTCCGTTTTTAAATCCTTTATCAGAGTGACAAAAAGCCAACTCTTTTATGTACAACATGAGATCAGTACTATGAGTATATAATGTTTATGTCCCACCAGATGTATTATTTATTGTTACAGAAGCTACCGTAATGTCCTCTGCTGCCTGCTTTTCATGTAGAAATCGTCAGCTCTACCTCACCCGTTATAATATTCACTCACACACTTCATGTAGCTTTGATGATGAATGAAAATCATCAGATAAACAGCTGGACCAGTGATGCCAAAAGACAGCAGCACATAACTTTGTCTCACGCGTCACCTTGAATTCACACACACTCACGTACACACAAGTTATCACACTCCACATTTACAGAAACACACACATATATTCTAAAAACTGAGCTGCTATCACAGCATACCAGAGTCTTAAAAAGCTCTTAGAGGCTTAGCAGATTATAACATTTTCATGGATTTTTTCCCCATACTTAATAAACTCTGTGTGTATGTGTGTGTGCCTGCATATGCATGCGTGCCTCTCTGTCATCAGGATGGCCCCAGAAGTGATCCTAGCCATGGACGAGGGTCAGTATGAGGGGAAGGTGGACATCTGGTCCTTGGGGATCACCTGTATTGAACTTGGTGAGCATGCACTGACCTACTTTTCAAAGAATGCATTTACAGGCCCACACAGTCAGAAATCCCACTGATGTTTAGCTGATTAAAAAAAATGAAGTTTCATGAAAGAAGAGGACAAAAAAACTCCAGAAAGATTTGCTCCTGCGAGGCTTTGAGACATTGAATAAGCCTCAGTGAAACAAAATCTGATTGCTGATAGTGAAAACTGAAGAATGACTCTTTTCCCTCCATCTCTGACTCTTCCATCTTTTCCTTAATTCAGCGGAGCGTAAACCACCCTTGTTCAACATGAATGCCATGAGTGCCTTATATCACATCGCACAGAACGACTCTCCCACGCTACAGTCCAATGAGTGGTGAGTTGAACACACAGACACACACACGCACAACAACTGACACAGGATGTCTTAATGTTCATGTGAGTGAATTAAAAAAATATACACTAACAAAACAATCTAGTGAAAGTGCTGACACACCATATCTGGTCAGCTGTGCACATTAAAACCCAATCTGATCTGGGCTCAGTCAGGGAAAGACATCCTGTTAATCTGCATGACCTGTGATCCCTGCAACAGGCCTCGTGCAAGGTCACACTCTTAAGTCTCTTATGTAATTACCTGGGAAACCGCCACCAAGGAAATGCCGTGTAAATGCCACTAAGGCATGTTTGAATGTATATCATACAAAAAGCAGTGTATTATTCTAATATTACTCCAGTAGTTAAACCATTTTGGTGTTTGCCATACTAACTAGGATGTACACAGACTCTGTGTTTTAAACATTTTATGGGAAAACAGCCAACTTTATGCTGCTCTCAGCCTCACAGCTTATGATTGTAGATGCTAATAGATTCTCTGGAGACTGTCCTTCCAGACATCAAAAAACTTAAAGCAATTAAATTTAGGCCAGCAGGTTTTAAGCAGCTCTTTGCTGTGTCTTTGCAGCAGCAGCTCAGCCTCGCTGTTGATGTGCACCTTTTTTCAGTCAAAACTAGATGTGCTATTATCATATATATCATCTTTTTTTTTTATTTTGCCTCATAAATAAAGAAACTGTATGTGAAATAGTACATTTCTGCATCACTGTGTCTATTGATATACATATATAAGGAAGAAAATAATTGGTTCTGGTTTTAAATTGGGTGGGAAAAGGCATATTTCTATTCACGGGGGTTCATTGTTGCTTGCACAGGATGAATTTTTTAACCAGCCAGATGAATGTTTACACTATATCGTAGCTCTTTTATGTTCTATATTCTCAACTAACAAGTAAATCTGTGCATTCACATTAGCTAGTAGATAATTACGCAATATACACAGTAATATTTATTAAATATCATACAAGCTACTGCATAATTGTTTCACATGCATGAGTTCAAAGCTGAGGAACCGAAAGTATTAAGGTTGTTGAATGAAGGTGAACTGCGGCAAAGCAGGAAATGTTTCTCAGTATGGATGTATAGGCAGGTATGTGATCTAAACTGCGAATAAAGATATAAAAGGATGCTAGCAGGAATTTGGCACCGTTCCTCCAAGTCACTGCTCACGTGAGGTGCAAATCTCGTGGGGGAAAACAAGACTCATCAAATATTAACCCCATGTTTGATGTTCTCGCCATAATTTACCTTTGTATGCTTCGTGCTATCACTACTGTGGCATGAAAATGAAGCGCGTGTGGTCCTAAGCATGCAGGGTCGTGTCAGCGTTTGTTCCTCGTCGTATGTTGTCGTAAATCTGAATGTTGCTCTCTTCCTACCTCATAACTGCCTTAAAGGCATCTGTGGCCTTACTGTGTCTTCCACCCAAGCTCTCACTGAAATAACATCTGCACACCTTAAAAGAGAGCACATACATCCTGGGCTCTGACAAAGACAGAAACACAAGGCAGGAGGAGCCTTTTGTGTTTGAATTTAGCTTCCTGTGACTGTGCATGGAGAAGGCTTGTTGTAAAATTAGCGTTTGGTTTCTAGCGTCATGCTGAGGCGAGCGGGTTGTGTGGGGCGGTGTGGGGTTGTGGTATTTTTGGACGAGCTCCAGCGGCCCCGAGGCGTTAGCAACATCCCGCCAGATGAGACTAGTGGCGACATCAGCTCCATAGCGTAACTTCAGGACACAAAACCACGCTGTGCACAGAAGCACACTCACGGACGTGGGACATAGATGTAGAGGTTAAGGAGGAGCAAGGGGTGCATTGCACCTAGTGACACAACAATGACCCGAAGTGCGTATAATTAATATCAAGATCTTAAATAGCACCACAGGCTACTTTATCTTGACGGCCCGTTGCCCAGCCCAAACACACTGTTATGTTTTCATGAGCATATTTTTAGATCGCAGTCAGTGGCACGGTGTACCACAGCTCCAGTGGCCTATATTTTTATTGCTCTACATATTTACATAAGCCATATATGGTTCATATATGGGTCTACACTAAAAGATTACATAGGATTGTTCTGGTTTAATTCATTGATATGATAAATACATGCACATAAAAACATGCATTGACAGTAAGTACAGTAGCTGTGGCTGAAGGCAGCCTGTTATTAGATTGTAGCTGTTATTTCTGCTCAAGTTATTTGGATTTAAATATGTTTTGCCTGAGAGGGTGTAGCATTGACCTCCATCTCGCTGTCCTCTTTACGCAGGTCTGACCCCTTCCGGAGCTTCGTCGACTACTGCCTACTGAAAATTCCTCAGGACAGACCCTCGTCAGGGGAGCTGCTACGAGTGAGTGGGCTTCCTTTGTGATCCCTGCAGCTGTGACCTCACTTCCTGTCTCAGTCAGTCCCAGAGCCATGAGGATGAGTCATTCCCACCCACCCACAGCTCCCCAATACGCAAGCATACGCACAGTGTCCTCTTGAAGCACCCCGCTGAGGATGGCTTATTCGTTCTCTTTTATTTTCTTTGTTATAACTCTACTTCCTGTGCCACGCCTTTCATCCACGGTCCTTAAGGGCTCCCTATAGTTCTGTATATTTAATGCGTTTACATCAGTCCTTTGAATAAGACCCAGTTAGTCCAGTGCGGGGCCTTAATTATGGTTGCTAACCATTATATATGCAAGTCTTTTGCATTCAGGCATTTTCTCATAATGTTGTTGGACAATTCTTTTCCTTTTGTTGATAGTTAGTCACAGTAGGGAGATGACAGGAAAGGAGGGGAGGAAGAGATGGAGATAGAGTTACACAGAAGTCCCTGACTAAATGCAAACCTGAGATGTTCGACTTTATAGTTTGTGCCTTCAAACCTAGACCACCAGGGTGCCCCATTGTTTTCTCTTTATATGATTTTAAAAATATTATATCAGGGTCCACTTAATTGAATATTTCTGAAGTTTTGAAAACAAAACCATTTAAAACCAAACCTTGTCGTGAGAGGATTTTGTCAAACTGCTATTTCCAAGCTCGATAATGAACCATAATGCTCAAAATTCAGATGATATAGTCACATGTCCCTCTGATTTCACTGTCATCCGTCAAATAAAAGGCAGCATGATCCCTAAAAATAAAAAGCGAAATGCAGCTGCAAGTCTTATAATGACATTGCTTCAGCCATCCTCTCAGATAACGGCCCACACAAACACAATGAATGTAGACGGTGTTAATCCGTGTGTGTTCACTGTGTTTCCCTGTGATTGAGAGTTGATCTTTTTGTTTGTGTGACCAACAGGTAATCCTATTGACCCACTAAGAGTTTTATGTTCTCGGCGATCACGCTCAACGGTGCGGGAGCTCGAGCAGGAATTTTCACACCTGTCTCACCTTAGTGAGGATGAAGGGATGGTGTGAGGTTAGGCAGCGGTTAAATAAGGCGCCCTGGACTGCCGTCTGGACAGGATTGACGTTTAGACTGGAATTCGCTCTTCCCAATGCCCCTGACCCAAATCCTGGCCAAAAAACCATTAGAGAGGGATAAGTACCAAACAGACTTTGGATCAGTGTCGAAGGGGCTGTTTTATGGTGAAGGGCTTGGAGGGCTGGGGTGTTAGCTTATGATTAATACCCCACTTTCTCCTCTCAGACACACACAAAATCATCCTTTCTTTCAGTGCACACACACACACAAGCACACGCCCCTCCAAGCTCTTTAAAGGGGAAATCAGGTCACTAATCTGCGAGCCTTGAGCTATCAGTGTTCTGGCTTCAGGTTAAACACACTCTTTCCCTGTATACCTCATTCAGAGTAATGGTAATTATATAGATAATGAAATAATAACCTCTCAGTGACCTCCTATAACTACCCGTCGTTTAAGCAAAAATGCTCTTTTGAACAGTTAAAAATAGCTCTGGGTGTTGTTTGCTTTTCGGGGGGATGTCTTTTTTTAATCTCATAAATTAAGAAGCAAACCTCAGATATTTCCAGTGCAGTCATAGTTTCCCCCAGCACAACAGGATGTGTTGAGACTGGCTCTTTTGTTAGAACAAATAAAGATTTAATTTACAGTAATATAAAACAGAAAATATCCCTCTCAAATGATCACATTTAAGAAGCTGGAGCCAGTAAATGTTGGGCTGTTTTTCTTTTTATAAATGACTGAACCAGCTGGATGGATAATTTACTTTTATCAACGACTGTTGTCATTTTCTGTAGATTCGTATTCTTGTCAGATGAGAAGACGTCTCTGTTGTGATGAGGATGGTAAATTTAAGCTTAGCTTTGCTTTGTCCAAAAAATCCTGCCTGTTTAAATCATATTAATCTTGTGTAGAACAGAGAATGACATTTTCCTTTTTGAAAAGAAATGTGTAATGTGAGCTTTAGATGTGCTTGTAGGTGTGTGTTGTTATCTTTGGACAGAACAGGGTTGGATGTTTCTCCTTGTTTCCAGTCTTTATGTTAAGCTAAGCTAACCAGCCCCTGGCTCTATTTACAGATATGAGAGGTGTCTTAATATTCTCATACTGTCCATGCTTTAGTTCTCATCTGAACTAAAGCATGGATAAAATGCATTCAACATCCCAAATTGATGTAAATGGTTTAGGACAAATTCATACTCTTCTTAACGCTGACCTCCATAATGAGTAAGAAATGCAGAGATGACTGCTCGCTGGTCGACCGGGCGGAGGTGGCCGAGCACCCACACTCTGGTGTAGGTCTGTCAGAAAACGGGACAAATCACTCTCATCTCTATTTTCAGAGCGTGATGTCATTCCCCTGTGTCCTGACTAACCCATTACACGAGCATCTGTCACATGGAGAGGGAGGTGTGCAGAGAAAGAGAACTGGAAATAGAAATATATATAAAAATATATATAATTTGTTTATTTTTCTGACACATTATATATATTTTAGTCTTGTACTCTGAGGTTGCATACATTTCAGCCATCTAAGCACACTATTTTATGAATGAGAGTGACTTGCAGGAGGTGTGAATATGTGTGTGCGGTGGAGTGGGTGGAAACGCAGGGGAGAGAAGCAAGTTTTATTTTCATCTTGATATCAGTACAGTTAATTGTTAAAAAGCACCTGAGCCCCACCAGCCCCACCCATCCCGTATGACCTGCTGGTTATGTAACACAAAATAAATAAGTACATGAATGCATAATGCTTTGACCTTCACCAAATTAAACCTCCATCTAATTACAGACACGCTGGTTCCTCACAGATTAAAACTGTGATCTGAAGGAGTTTCACCTTCAGTTTATTGTACAATGTTAAAAAATATCATTAAGTAATCATGTAGTTAAAGAAAACCTGACCTTTATGTAATGTTAATGTTGAGGGCACTTAATTTCCTTGCTGCAGGATTTTTTTTACTTTCTTTTAGTAAGGTTGCTCATTTCCAATGTCTCTTCAACGGGGTCCTTTTATACTTTGTGCCTCACATATTCTACTATTCCCTTAAATTCCTTTATTTTTCCAGACTCGTTGATGTTTGTAGACCTTCTTGAAAAAAACAAAACAAAAAAAATCCAGATTAAAAGACTGAATCCTTCTTTATCAGCATTTTACTCAATGGTTCCTTTTGTTTCTTGATATAATTTCATTGAAGCTGTCATTAACTTGGTGCCAAGGCAAATACAGTTAAGACAGTTTAAGATTTACTGGTATGAAAAGGATTAAGAGTATTAATGAAAATCAATGTTATGGAGAATCTTTCACAGATCCCATGTGTTCAGTTTATTAAAGGATGTAGAGTTGTGACTCGAAATAGGCTGAACAACCTACAGGCGCCCTCTAGTGACAGTCACAGCGCTTGTGTCCTCCCAAAAAATACATCACATGGAAGAAGTTGATGACAATACAGTCCCAAAGAGTAAAATTATTAATCATTATGGTTTTTAACATAATTTATTAGAGCTTTAAAAATACCAACGTGCTACGTAAAAGCTTAAATGTCCTGCAGGTATGAGATGTTCTCAAGTTACAGTTTGTATATTTACTGAAAATATCCCATATCAATTTCAACATTATTTAAGGAAACTACACACTTATGTTTGGCTTTTTTTTCCCCCAAATAAATGTCTATTGTTTGGTAATAGTTAAATAATAATTGATTATATATAATCTTTAACATTTTCAGGTGAAAACACAAATAAAATTATACTTGAAAATAAATCTATAAATCTATAGTACAAATGTAATAATTTGACATCTTCCTACCAAGGTTTGACATTAATGCAGTTTTTTTATTTGTAAACCAGTTGTTATTTTCTTCTATGCCTTTTTAAATAACCTCTGACTGAGCTAACTAACTGACTTTCTCCATCTTCTTTCTCTCCGTCCAGCATGATTTTGTGCGCCGGGAACGTTCCCCCCGTATTCTCATCGACCTCATCCAGAGGACCAAGGATGCGGTGCGTGAGCTGGATAATCTGCAGTACCGCAAGATGAAGAAGATCCTCTATCAGGAGAAACACAATGGTCCCATGGGCGAGAGCCAGGAGGAGGAGGAGGTAGGAGACCGAGGGGAAGTTGATTGGAAAGAGTCTTGTGAAAATGAAATCATACAGAGATGAGTTTATCAGGAGTTATAGGAGGCAAGAAGAGAACTTGATACCAGATTATCTCCATTCATAATTCTCCAACTTTTACCAGTTTTGCCAGTTTTTGTGCAAAAACCAGATAGTCACATTTAAAACAGGCACTTACAGGTTGACTATGGTAACAGTGTTGGGCTGAGGTTAATAAAAATTTCATTATCATCTAATCTAACACATATATGATGGATTGATCATTTTACTCAATGAAATATCTGAGAATATCACAGCATACTTGCAAGTTGACGTTCTCAGATTTCTTTGCCCAACAGTCGCAGCATTAAGACATTAAGTTTATAACAATGTTCATGTGGGGAAATGATTAAATATTTGTTTTATTTATTTAATTAATCATGTTATTTTTTCAGTTTCACCACAGTGTATGAGTTTCTTATCGTGTTTCATATTTTTATCACACCTAAAAATGTGAGGACAGGATATTTGTCTGAAATTATGTTCAAAGAACTTCAAGAGGCACTTGAGTCTCAAATATGGAGGAGCCAGATCCTGCACTATTGTCCATATTGTCATTCTTATTTGCTGTATTTCTCGCTCTAATAAAGTTGGCTCGAACACAGAAATAGCATTGATGGCTGCAGTCCAGCAGTTCGGGGAGCGTTCCTCTTACAGACACGGTAGCCTGACACTGAGATGAAATGTCCCCCAGCTGACCTGGCCTGAGGCAGCATGAACAGACACGGACAGCCAGCAGCCACAATAGTGTCATCCTACACCACGTGGCACAATTCAGAGCAGCCACCAGACCTCACTGCAACAAGATGCTGCTCAAGGCTTTACTGAGAAAACCTGCAGTCCCAAACCTAGTTTTCTGGTTTCAGGGGAAGATACTCTGCATGTGGACAGTCTGATTATAACATCCTAATGCAGCTTGTTACTGCAGACTAAACTGAACTGCCTGTGCCACCTAAGAGCAGTTTGATAGCTTTTATCTGTCATGCACACACACTCGAGTGGCCTTCAAATCTTAAGACATCTCAGTCAGAGCAGCGTGCACTAACGTAGGAATTGATCCACGTGAATGATACGCACACGTCCGAACAATGTGAGGTTAATGGGCAATTTACCTGACTTTGACTCTAATGCAATCTCGGGGTCATCGGTTATTTTCCTGGTATTGATGTGACCACGCATAATGAAGCAATTTGGAGAGACCTGTGTATATTCGGGGTGAAGGATGCAGGGGTCTATCTACGTGGTTATTTTGCATCTGTGTACAATATCAAGACTCGAGTGCGTATTTGTGGAAGCGTGTGTTTATGACTACGTGTTCCCCTTGCAGGACAGCGAGGCAGCCAGCTGTAAGATGAACAGCCTGGGCAGCAACCACTCCATCCCCAGCACCTCGGTCAGCACGGGCAGCCAGAGCAGCAGCATCAACAGCATGCACGAGGGGCTGGACGACAGCTGCTCCGACATGACCATGATGCACCCCCAGGACTACAGCAGCACCCTGGACTCCTCCCCACACACCAAGAAGGTAAAGATCAGGGGTGAGGGTTGGATGGAGAGAGACAGCTGGGGAGTGTTTAGGGCTGGAAAGTTGCACAAAACCACCAAACAGTCAAATAGCTGGAGATTTTACCTTGCGAGATAAGAGCAAGTAGTCTTTCATAAACACCACCTGGCATGTTCAAATACATTAATCTGAATATGTTTCAACTAGCACTATTAATAATATAAAACTGGACACATTTTCATACATCTTTTCTAAGAAAACACATTTCGACTCTCCCTACTTGTCTCCCAAAGCACAGTTTGACTCCACACAAAGTTTTTAAATTCCTTAAAATCTTTACTTTGCTGGAACATTATGTCAGCCAAACAAAACCACATGTACTTTCAGGACAAAAACCTTTTAAGTCTTATTGCAATTGGCTGAAAGCTGCATTTATTGTAGAGTATTTAGTTCATGATAGAGACATCTTGCCACAGAGGACAATATATAATTTTACAGGAAACTTTCAATTGTTAAAAAGACATGCAGAAATATCATCAATTGCAGGAGTGTCTTCTTGAAATTAAGGAGTTTCTCATACTTAATGTTTCATCATGACAAAACCGAGGAAGCAAAGCATCTGATGGCTGAAATCCCAAATCATCACTGAATCACCGCTGAAGGTGTTCATTCTCTCATTCTTACATCTGTCCTTCAAGTTTCATTGATCATATAAAAAAGCTTTGTATCTAGGTTTCTAAGAAATTGAATCCTTGGTGAGAACAGACAAAGAGGCAAACATAATCAACAAAGGCCATGTTAGCAGTACAATGACTTTCTCTCTGAGGTAACAACATGCACTTGGCTACGCACACACTCTCTGCATTTCTCTCACTGTCATCAACTCTATGTGTAATCCCACCCCACACACACACACCCACACCCATCTACCCCTCCTCACTTTGAAACCATGGAAACCATCGACACAGTCCTCACTGTTTGGCAGATCGCTTTAAGTTCATCACCGACACCGTTCACACTTTGAGAACAAAGGCTGTGTACACATGTCGACAAGCAGCACACACTCCCCACCATCTCCCCACTTACAGCTCTGTCAACCTGCTCACACACACACACACACACAGGTCAACACAATGCCTGACATTCTCGTTGAATATTTCATATGGCTTAAAAATCAGTGAAGAGAGGGCTGTCACTGCTCTGTCATTCTCTTTCTTCATCTGCTCTTTGTGTTTTGACAGTGCATGAATAAGGATGTCACTTTATGAACAGACAGCCAATGTGTTGTTTCAAGTTCAGGGGCTGAGCTGAGAACAAATGAAAGTGACACGTTGTTTTCAGATGCCGATGAAGTTCCCTTCTCACATGAATCAACTTTCTGGTCCCCGAGCTCCTGGAAATGTTCGCTAAGTTTCTAATGGGGGAATTGAGTGTTGACATTTCATCATGTTTTGAAAGTTGGCACAGTTTTTGCAAATGCTGAAGAGTCCTTTTGAGGTTTCGATGTTGTGTGATTAAAATCAATGGGGAATTTAGTTATTCAAAAAGTCACAGAAAGATAATGAAGAGATGAAACACTGACACAGTTTTTCACGAGTTAAAACCTCTGAAGTGTCCTGGAGCGTCGCGGTTTTCAACTTCAGTTTGATACTGTTTGACTTCACTAACAAAAAAAACAATTTGTGAATTAATCAATGACTTGTGCTCAGTTTGCATTTTTCCCATGCACGGTGTTTGTGTGTGTTTGACACAGGACCATCAGTACAACTGGGACGATGGGATCCACAGGGACCTCCGGTCGGGGCTCAGACCAGCCTCCTCCGACAAGAGCAGCCAGGCACAAAATTACAAGAACCAGGGCCGCTTCGCCACCATAAAATCAGCCTCACTGGTAAGTTTTACAAAACTCTTTTCACTGTACGACTGTTTTTTGCTTTGTGAGATCCTGAAGCGTTTTCTTTTATTGTGCCTTAAGGGTTTCGGGTCTGCTCATTTATCGAACATTCACCTCGAAATTTGTGTAGCTTTGAGAAAGATTTTGGCTTCTACAAGAAGTGGTTACGTCTTTTTTGGCTTTCAGAGTGTAATGTTTATTCCACAGGTGCATATGAGGGGACATTTACCTGTCTCGGTTAAAACCTGAATGTCAAACTTGAGTCTGGATGTGATGGACTATAACATGTCCACGCTGAAGAAATGCATCCATATTTGAACAAACTGTCCTTTTCTGTTTATTTTAAAAACTCACATCTTTTTTCCCCTGTATTTAATATTTATTTTTCCTCCCGTGAGTCCATCTTTTGGTTTTTACCTCCTTGTTTCTGCTCTCCAGCTTCAGATCTCTGTTCCTCTGTCGTCTTTCCTCTCACTCACTTCACTCCTATTGTTTTCTCCTTTTGTACAGTGCTTTGCATTACCACTCCCCTCCCTCCGCCCTCTCCTTTATTTCTTCCTCTCCTGCACTTGATAATACATCATTCTCAGATCTGACTCAATGTTCTGAGTTGAAGGGGGTGGTATTTGCACTCTCTCTCTCTTTCTCTCCCACTCTCCCCGTCTGTTGTCATGGAAACCGGCTCTAGTAGTAACTAGTAAGTAGTTGTGGTGTTGTGTGTGTAAGCATATGTGAGCGTGAGCCTGAGCGTGTGTGTGTGTGTGCGTGTGTGTGTGTGTTTATCCATCCATGACCCGCTGGTTTTAATTGTGAGTCCCTTCAGCTGTCAGGTCTTAAACCAGACATGAGAGAACATGTCTGTGTCCTTTTTTTTGTCCTTGACCAGAACGGTAGCCGGCGATAGTTCATCAGTGTGTGAGACAATGAATAAAAATAATCCACTCTAATCCATCTTTTTATGATACACCTTACATTTCTAGTCTCATGTCGTACTTTTCCATCAAACGTGCATCTTCCTGTGCAAACTGCTCTCAGCATTGTCTGGTTGGACATTATTGTTTTAAGGACCAAAGAGTCCAAGAGTGTTTTTCTTTCTCGTTTAACAAGTATCATTTTTATAAAAACACACAGTTCAGAAGTCCATTAGTTAAAAAGTCAACAAGCTTTATTAAAAATCATTGTAAAATTTTAACTTATTATGATTTATTTATTAATTATTAATAATTAATAATATATATTTTTTATTTTGACATTTTATCTCGCGATTATTAGAAGCTCCCTCTTGATCATCTAATCATGGTTTTCCTCTCAATTGTAAGTCACAGTTATTTGGAAACCATGTTAATAATTCCAACTGGTTCATGTACCTTACTGACCCCAAAAGTTTTGCAAGACTTTTTTGTCTTTTTTTGTCAAGGAATCTTAACAAGTCGTCCAAAATAAGAAAGACCACAAATCTGTTGTTACCTTGGGTGACAGATTTTGTTTTCCTGAATAAGCTGGTGAGATGTCCCAGTCATGTTCAAGGAGTTGTGTTTTTATGCCCAAAAGAAGAGTGAAGGTAAATGTTTAACTCACATAAATTCATCTTAAAAAAGAAAAAGAAATTCTTGCCTCTCCTCAGCTCTATTTATTTATTTTTTTACTATCATTTGTCCGCTAAAAAATCTTTTTCACGTCACAGAAATTTGAACTCAGATACAGTTTCAGTGGATTAAAGCCGAACTAACAATCCCTCAGATGTGAGCAGCTGTGGTGGCGCACGCTGTGTCTGCAGCTCTGCGTAACCCAGCCCGCCTTGAAAGGAGGCGGCATCGTGTGAACCACAGTATCCGAGTTGTGTGAGAGCACCGGTACTGCCCGCCGGCGCTGAAAGAGATGACATCATCCTTTTCTGCCGAGCGTAGTCGTCCTCAGATTGGCCTCGACTCGCTGAGACTGGAATCAGCAGGTAGACAAAAGAGAGACGGAGAGAGAAGAACGGGGGGTCCAGATGGTGAGGGGTGATGGATTGCCGGAGAAAGGAGAGAGATGACGATGGAGACAAGTAGAAAGGATTTAAAAAATCGAAAACATAAACATACCATCGGTAATAAGTTTTGCATTCCCATAAACAATAAAGTAGGAATTGAAGTGACAAATGTATTGTTTATAATTTGCTCATATTTCTGAAAGACAAATGAGGAAATGGAGGCGATAAAGAGATTAAAGGGTGATTGAAGTGAACGAGCTGGTGGCTGCAGACGGTAAAGACGTGGTGGTGGTAGATATCAGAGGGATGTGAAGGGCAGATAAACAAACAGTGGTGAGACAAAAGAGCAGCGCAGATTGAAATCTGGAGTGACAAAGACAGACGGGGTGGGGGTGGGGGGGGCAAAAAGAGGGTGACGAGCGTTGTCACCCAGAGGAGACGTGAAGCGTAGAGTCCGATCTGATGTCGAGGTGGGAAAACATGGGGAGAGAAGAGGAACGAGAGAAAATGCACGGGTAGAACTTAAGGGAAGGAAAGACGATAGATGAGAAACGAAGGATGAGAAATTATCAGGGGAGATGACAGGAAAGAGAAAAGGACAGAGGAGAGACAGATGTAAAGCGAGAAGGAGAACAAATGTGAGACATAATGAGAATGTGAGAGCGAGGGCAGGGGTTACTATAGGTCAGATGGAGTAACTGACTGAAGCATGAGGCTGAAGGTGAGGTGAGAGACAACGTAGTAAAAAAAACTCGTCTTCAGCTCCCGATTTCAAGTTGTAACCTGACAGTCAGTAAATTTATCAACACGTCAGCAGCAGGGCAGCAGATTTTAGTTTAAGACTCATCAAAACATGCACCTTCCCCATCGGCCAGCTGCTGTATCGTGCAACAGAAAAGAGTAAAAAAAAACGTATTTCACAGGTGAATGTCAGAGGTTATGGTTAAACCAGATGCGCCTCTTTTGCATTTGCCTCCCTTTTGAGAGTCAAACTGACATCTGAGAGTACAGAGCCCCCCACATTAGTGCATCTACAGGAAAACGGCACAATAATCGAGGGTCTGTAGGGGTCTTTCACTTCCCTTCTTTAGCCAGATGACTTCACCATGTGTTACTTTTACATCTGTAGCAGCATTCAAAGCACAGCCGTGTCTTCTTCTGCTGTCTCGTACCTGACAAAGAGCCAATTCGGGCTTGAAAGAACATGACAGTCTTTTGGAAGAAATATCTCTTCTGTTCTCTAATAAAATATTTGTTGTGTAAATAACAAAAGCTGCTCACTTGCTGGAAAAAAAGCTCCTGCAATAAAATAATAACTTTGCACAGGGCATTTAATTTTCAGCAAATTGAATGCCTTTTTTTCTTTGCAACTCTGAAGGAAAACAACCCTGACCTGCTCTGTTTCAGCTCAAATCACAGACACAATGAGCAAAGAACTGCCTCTACTCATTTCCTATTTGTGCCCCTGGCTTTTATATTTCCATTTAAAACTCTTGTGAGACTCTTTATGATAATGCATGTTTAAAAACACGCCCTGATTGGCTATTGAAGAGCAGAGCTGGGGATAATGAATCTTCATTTACACCAGAAACCACAGAACTCAAACTGTACACGTGTCTAAGTGAACAGTTTCATTTAAAACAAACAAGCTCACCCCACTTATTTACTTTTATTACACAAATCAGGCTTGTCAGCATTTCTTCTATTCCATAATCATTTTCCTTTAATTGCAACATTAAATTTCCTGGACACAGACCACCTTGAACTGCAAAATAAGCAAAATTACTTAGCGACTTAATTCCCACTGATCTCACTGGAGCGTTCACCTTTCGCCTGCATGCCCCCGTCCAGGCCTCCTCCTCCTCCTGCTGAATATGATCTCCTCTCCAGTCCCTGAGCCTTGTGTGAAAGACGCTGTCACATGACGTGACTTGGCCCTTTGTGGCAGCACGCAGGGTGGCAGCGAGGCAAGTGACTGGGATTGGGAGCTGCTGTTACAGTGGGGTATTGATTCAGCACAGATTAGGGGGCAAGAGAGAGGAGGGAGGAGGGAGGGAGGGGGGGTCAGCCCTGACTTACTTTCACACCAACCCTCTGACTCCCTCGTTCCCTCTAGATGCTCTTATTTTACTTCTTATTTCTATTTTTTCCTTTTCTGTCTTAGTCACTCTCCATCTGCTGTTTAGCCTTTGCAATCACCCCCCCACCCCTCCAACCACCACCACTACCCCTCCCCTCATCTCTCTTCTTGCTTCTCCCTAAACACCCCCCCCCCCTCTCCAACTTCTCACTCTTTCTCAATGAGGTATTCATGTGACCCACCTGCTGTCCGCCGCTTAGCGTTAGCCCGACTAAAGAGCCGCTCTGTGCTCTTGTTGGCCGCGTGGCCGGCCTGCCTCATTCACAGTTCACACGCCTGCCTTGGCCGCTGCGTGCCCAGGGCGCGAACCAGAGAGGGAGGGGAAGGGGAGAGGGGGGGTCGTCGTCCAGTAAGGTGGGGTCTCAGGGTGGCATCGGAGCTCAGACAGGGTCCTGTCGGGCAGAGGATGCTGCTCAAGGTTCCTGGATGCTGGTGCACTTGGCTAAAGTCGCCATCATGTTTGGCCTGAGGAGCTCAGGTGGAACGTATGAGAAGATGCGGAGCGAGTACTACCTTGATGTGGAGAACCCTTTCTGTGCTCAGGTCGGTGTGTCTGCTGTGGGTTTTGCTCAAAGAAAAGAAAAAAAGGAAGAAAGAGGATTTGTTAAAACACGCCAGTTTGGTCTTTTTCTTATCTTGAATTTCATGATTTCACTTTTTTCTATTGTTTTTATAACTTTTTATCACAATCCATGTGGCTTAAACATATTTTAGCTCCTTTGTTGGTGTCTGATCTGTGCGGTGACTGTGTATGTAT
>JBAJHX010000076.1:13825410-13839343 GCA_037176925.1 Amniataba percoides
TAAATTTGATCACTTAATTAGCTGCACAGATCAGATCTAAGTGGTCTTGTGCAACCTTAGTCAGTATATGACTCTGTTTGTTCACTGTTTAGTGCAGAGCTTGTTGTCCGTGTTCAGTTCAGGCCTCCGTGCTAAGCTAACAGTCCCCGTTTTCCTCCCGTTTCATGTGTCCCTCAGATGAAGACGGCGTTGGCGGATGAGAAGAAGTTCCAGCAGCAGATCGTGGCCCAGCAGAAGAAGGAGCTGACCACCTTTCTGGATAATCAAAAGAAGCAGTACAAACTCTGCAAAGAGAAGATTAAGGAGGTGTGCCGCCTTTGTTGGTTTCCTTTTTCCTCCTCGGTCGACCTCTTTTGTTCGCCTCTCTGACACACGGTCCTGTATGCTGGTTACTGTTGAATCAGCCCTCCTCCACACAAACACGCACATTCGATACCTCCAAAGTGGTGTTTTGGAAGTTGCGTTGAGTCACTCGGCCCACTCGCTTTGTTCCTGCACATGTATATACACACAAACAAGGGAAGGAAAACCACAGATCCATACGCACAATGTGCATTTTTTTGTGCCTCCACAACCTTGAAACTTGGTCCAGAGTATACTCCTGTGGGCTGGGAGTGTGATGCACTCAGTGTGTTTTCAGTGACAAGATAAGTGACCAAAATTAGGTCAGCACAGTTAAAAGAAAGCATTGCTGGCAGGGAGAGATATTTCCCACCAACTGAGGGCTATAACAGAATTAGACACCGCAGAGAGCGGGGATCAGGCTCATGTGTTAAGTGCATTAGCTCGAGTTGTAGATTACCTTAAAGCCCATGAAAGAGAAAGAGAACTCAGACTGAGGAGGGATAGATTTGGCTGAAATGTTTTTAAACCCTCCTCTGGCTATGAAAGTCATCTAGTTCGAGACAGAAGGTCAATCAGAGTTTGCCCTCACTAAAAACACTTGATATTGTACAACACTCTTCTTTATTTAGGCAGTATTTATTATTTATTTCTTTATTCCAAACATGCATAGAAATAAGCAGTATGGACATTTCTTTGCTTGTATTTCTGCTTCACATGTCCAGCTAATCACACACAATGTGTAGTTCCTCACCCGCTGCCCATGATGGATAATCCTAATCCACATTTACCAGCTATTGTCTTTATTTTAAACTGATATATGCACGGATGAATAAAATCTTAATAAAGTACCAGCTCAAATATATAGTAGAAACTCAGTCATACCTTTGCTCCCTTCTCAGGAGATGAATGAAGACCACAGCACACCCAAGAAGGAGAAGCAGGAGCGTTTGTCGAAGCACAAGGAGAACATGCAGCATTCCCAGGCCGAGGAGGAGGCGCATCTCCTCTCCCAGCAGAGAGTTTTCTACGACAGGAACTGCCGCGCCTTCAAGCGCAAAGTCATGATCAAGAGGCACGACTTGGAACAGGAACAGATTCGAGAGGTTTGGAGGATTTGCATCCATAAAAACATCATGTGCAATTAAATAAGCTTTAATTGCACACAGTCCATTTTTATATAAATGTACAATTCAAGTTCACACAATTGTACGTGTCCAGTTTAAAAGTTTAAGTTAAAGTAAAACTCTTGTTTATTAATTGTTATTGTTTGTGATGTTGGTGTGAACAGGCCCAACGCGATTAGAAAACTAGAATCTTTTTTTCCCAGCAAACAGCAGTGTGTCCTCGATAATTACGCCCATTGTTCTTTAGATCTGTGAGGTGTTTCTTAATGGCTATAAGGAGATTATCAATCCACGGTAAAGCAAGGCAACAATGTCATAATCTGAAAAGCCGTTTTGTAAATCTGAAGCAAATCTTAGAAGGTCCAAAAGTTTTCTGTGAGGAAATACACAAACCAGTCAGTCACGTTTTAATGTTTTGTTCAAGTGCTTCGATGGAAAATGAATCAGCAAGATTTTCCGTGTGATATTTATTGATTTTTCAGTCGTTAATAATGGCAGCCCGAAATAAACAAAGAGGGAATTTGATTTGTGCAAATGTGAAAATGTGAATGTCACGAGTAGTTGAACAAACAAACGAGTCGCCCATGCATGCTTCCCTCTCCTCACTGGTCCTCCTAGGAGCTGAACAAGAAGAAGACCCAGAAAGAGATGGAGCACGCCATGCTGATCCGTCACGACGAGTCCATGCAGGAACTGGAGCACCGGCAGCTGAAGACTCTGCAGAAGCTGCGGATGGACCTGATCCGCCTGCAGCACCAGACAGAGCTGGAAAACCAGATCGAATACAACAACCGGCGTGAGCGCGAACTCCACCGCAAGCACGTGCTGGAGCTCCGGCAGCAGCCCAAGAACCTCAAAGTGAGTCGAGAAAGACTGCGGCGTCCTTTTAATCCACGATTTTATAGATGCGGTTACTGTCATGAGGATATGGATGCTTTAAGTGCAGGCCTGAAAACCAAAACCTCTTTGAAATCCTTTTGTTTCCAGATTCATTTTAAAAATTGCTCCTGCGTCTTTGAAAAGACAAATTGGATCTACCTCAAAGATGGCGCAAGCTATGAGCAACATCTTTAATGTTGCGGGAAGATTCGATAAAACAGTGATGCAAGACGGATGTAACAAATTAATTTGGAAAAAAAGTGGTGAAAAAATACACCAAATGTGTCATCTCTGATTGTCATTTCTTTTGAGAAGACTAGAAATGTGATTTTTGCCTCTGGCTATTTTAAACCTTTCACATTTAGCGGCTGAAATCTTACGTCTGCAACAAACTTTAAAACATAAATTTACTTCTCCTTAAATTCAGCTGTCAACGTCCGTGTTTGATTGTTTTTCTGCCGGCCTCTGTCCCCTCCGCCAGGCTCTGGAGCTGCAGATAAAGAAGCAGTTCCAGGACACGTGTAAGGTGCAGACCAAGCAGTACAAGGCCCTGCGCCACCACCAGATGGAAGTTACGCCCAAGGCCGAGCACAAGACGGTGCTCAAGGCCCTGAAGGATGAGCAGACACGCAAGCTGGCTATTCTGGCCGAGCAGTATGAGCAGAGCATCAACGAGATGATGGCCTCGCAGGCGGTACGTGGAGACGCGTTAACGTCATCGTAATTCTTTTCCGGTCGTTGGTATGAATGCAGGGGGGCATCTTTCAGGATTAAAAAAAAATGTGTTGCTCAGGACGTCACACGGCCTTTCTCTCCACTTGTTGCTTATTTTTTTTTTTTCTCCTTGTTTGTCCTCATCTTGTCTTCATCTGTCCTCCTCCTTTTTCTTCCTCTTTGTAAATCCCCCTCATTTACAATCTCTCCTCGTGTCTTAATGAACCCCCCCCCCTTCCTTCTTTTCCTCTGTCCTCCCATGTCCTGTCCGTCCCTGTTGCCCTTCCAATTGTCTCCCTCTGTTGCCGGCTTTCCTCCCCTCCTTTCTGTCCTGTCTGTCTCTATTCCCTCTCTCTCCTCTCTCTCTCTCTCTCTCCCCTTCTGTGTGACTTATCAATGTACCCCCCCTCCTCTCCCCTCCCCATCTACCCGGCTCCCTCTCTCTGTCCCTTTGTACCTCCCTGTCCCCCTGTTGCGGTCCATGGTCGGCTGTGTCAGCTGCGTCTGGACGAGGCCCAGGAAGCCGAGTGCCAGGCCCTGAGGCAGCAGCTGCAGCAGGAGATGGAGCTGCTCAATGCCTACCAGAGCAAGATCAAGATGCAGACCGAGGCGCAGCACGAGCGCGAGCAGCAGAAGCTGGAGCAGAAGGTGTCGCTGCGCCGGGCTCACCTGGAACAAAAGGTGCGGTGAAAGAAGCGCTCCTGTCAAAGGAGACGTGCGATGCATTTGTTTTACTGCTCTGTGACAATTTTCAGTTTTTCTGCAGACGTTCTTACTGGAGGGGAAGCGTCGCTCCTTAGAAGTACAAGCCTTTATTGATATTATTTTAAAAAAACATTTGAAAAAAACAGTTTCTCTCTTATTGCCTGAAGCTTGAGTTTCAATTCCACCACTGACTTTTAAGACGCGTCCAATTTTTCTACTCACCTCTTTAAATTTCAACATTTAACTGAAAACACACAACAAACATTTTTTCCGTCCTTTTTCAGCGCAGAAAAAAAAATAAACAAAAGAAAGAAGTCAACAAAGAAAAATCGCACATTTGTGACAATTAACAAGAATTCGATTCACCACGTCTCATCTGTTTCTGTGATGCAGGCTTTTTGCTGTGCCGTCGTTTAAAAAAACATTTTTCCCTTTCGGTGCGTTGTTTGCAATTCTACAAACTACCAACTATTTTATCATCGTACAGCACTTAAAACTTGTTAAAGACCTCATAAAATGAGATACTGTTTGGAAAATTGTTAAGCATAAGAAGACATAAACAGTTTAAAACAACAAAAATCCAACAACCTTCCTCTATTCAACTTTAACAGCTGAGAATGATCCTTTCTTGTATCCCGTCATCATTAAAAAGGGAACAACCTGCTCTAACAGGAGTGACAGGGCAGCACATACAGACAGAAACGTGAAACACAAACAGGCAGTAATAAGTTGGTTTTTCTGCTCGGCTCAACGGTTAAGCGAACGGGTCCTTTGCATCCACCTCAGCGGGCATGAAAGGCGCCTCGGACAGATCCGTGAGTTCACACAGATGCACACACACAGATTTCCCTCACCACAGGTGGTGATGACAGCGGCGTGCCTTCCTGCGGGGAGCAGACAACCGTTTCTCTCCCACACACTCCTAATGGCGCTGAAATCTCTCGGCGCTGTTCTCCTATTACGACGTTTTCTTTGCATCCTCTATTTATAATTAGATGTAATACACAGTTTAACACAGTTTTTCTTCTTCCTCTCATCTTTATTATTCATATTATTATGAGTTCTTAATAGGGTGTATGTGTCCAGTTTAATTTACTGCTTATTCAAGCTCCCCTTACATCTGCTGAAATCACTCTCATGTAAACTTGTGACATTTTCATTGCTTTTATTTTGTTATTGTGAAACGTGAGGTAGCATTAATCAATCTATCAAATAGCTTTCATACTTTGCTATAATTTCACTTTTTCTTTTTTCTTCTTTGACATAAACGTGACACAGTTTTATCAATCTGTTTACTCTGATTTGGTTACACAACGCTCCCGACGTCTTTAAAACGACTGTTCATTCAGCCTGCCGTGTATACCAATGACATGTGGTTAAGATAAGGACGGCCGTGCACGCCTCCTTCCCGAAGTGACCGACGTCATCGCCACAGTCTAGTAGACAGCACTCCGACAACAAAGGAAGAGACGTTTGAAATGCCGCCCTGATCCAGTTCTGCTGGGTCCGGCGGCGGCGGAGCTGCAGGGGTCTGTCGCCACCTCCTGGCCGCGTCCACACCTGCACTCTCTGGGACTGGGATGATGTCATGGTTTTTCCAAGCACTATTGTCCTCCGGTTCGGTTCATGGTCAGAGTCTGGAGTTTTCTGTGCATGCTCAGTGGTCGGCCAGATTGCCGTATTGCGCCATGCAGTGCTTTGTCTGCACCTGTGGATGTGTGTGTTGACTTAATGCGGGTGTGCGGCCTGAAAAGATCCAGCAGACAGAAGCCAGGCCGCCACCATCAAAACACCTTCACACTCTCGCACCTCTCGTGACATAAAACGGCGCACATCAAAGTCTGCATCAAGTCACGCAGTGTGCCGCATCTTTGGGGTGATTTAGTGAGGATGTAAAAGAGCTTCGGGGGCTGGATGGAGGCATCGTGAACAACTCTGCAGTCTAATGAAAACCAACACAATGGCCCTGCAGTGAAAGCAGCATTTGTAAAGGTGACTGTGGCAGAAGTGAAATTTACATTTGATGCTGCAGTTTGTTTTGCTGTGTGCTCATCTGGATTCATGCTCTCTTTTTATTTATTACCTCTGGCAAACACCAACGACAGAAATGAAATATTAAACCTGAAAAATGAAGTTCTGTCCCAAAGCTGCTCTTAAAAAACGCCACACGCTGAGGACAGCTGATTTCAGGTAAACCTCTTTTTCAGGACTGTGCAGGCACGGACAGACTAAACTTGACTGACTCTTCGACAAAAAGCCCCCCCACACACACACACAAATATTTATATACACATGTACATATACACATAACTGTAATGTTGTTAATTCCTGTGCTTTTACTTTGAGGAAGTTAGGAGGTTAAAATACTTCAGCTGGAATATTTAAATAAGCTGCACAGATACTGTTTGACAGTGTCGCCTCTTTTCTATTTTGAGATGTTTTTTCACACTTGTTGTCTAGAAATTTCTACTGTATTTGACAGATTTTTGTGGAGTTTTGTCCACATCTTTTATTACTAAATCGTAAACTTTGTTTTAAAGTTTGGGATGTCCCAAAGCTGTTTCACCTTTTATGAGAGTCCATCTCAACTTGCATCAATACACCCTTTAAAAAAAAACAACAAAATATTGATATAAAATTAAACCAACTCCATCATGGCAACATCACCTGACATGCAGACAGTAAAACCTCCTCATGTGTAACCCTGGACGTCCCTCTGTGTTTGCTGCAGATTGAAGAGGAGCTGGTTTCCCTTCAGAAGGAGCGAACCGACCGGATCAAACACCTGCTGGAGCGGCAGGAGCGGGAGACCGACGGCTTCGACATGGAGAGCATGCGGCTGGGCTTCGGCAACCTGGGCACCCTGGACCTCCCAAAGGACGACTACAGATGAGAGGCCGCCGCCGCCGTCGTCTCTCGTGGTCCCCGGGGCGCCCGTCTGCCTCAGTACACCCCTCCTCTCCTTTTACCTGACCTGACAGTGCAGGTGTTCACTGCTGCTGACGCCCTCACCCAAACACACACAGACGCAAAAAAAACAAAACAAAAGAAAAAGAAAAACAGCTCTAGAATCAGCTGTTTCCTGGGCCGGTCAGACAGTCGATGACAGGTCGTAGTGCCCCCCCCCAAACACACCTAAACTTCCTTCCCCTCCTTGCCTCTCATGGTGTCACAAGATGACAAAAAAATATGCTGGATAACTTCCCGTAGTTGTCATGTTTTTGTAAGAATAATGATAACATAGTCACAGTGTTTCTTGTGTCTTGTGCAATGATGACACTTTTGGTGTGACTAAAAGTGGAAGATGAGAGAGGGAGGGAGAGAAAAACGAGGGCAGTTCGACGAGTGAAATCGCTCCACAAACCATCATCAAGTGATTCATTTCTTTCATTACATTTTGTTTTTTCTTTTTTTTTTTTTTAGTCTCAAGCAGTGCAAAAACAAGAAAATCTCTCAAAGCGATAAATCACAAGACTCGATCTTTCCGCAGCCGCTCACCTGCGCTGCTGCTTTCGACACCTTTTTGGTATTTATTCATCAGGACATTTTTATGACAAATTTGAATAATTTGATACTCTGAGAGACAAATATCACAATGTACATACAGGTACGCTTCTGATAAATGTGACTCCTTCGGGTGAATCTGATTACTGAGGGGAGGGTGAATCATGGTACTCAATGTGTGTATCGTACTGATTTCTCTGCACTGGCAGCCAATGTGAATAATGATACATGTGACACGTGAACTCCAACTCCCAGCTAGCACAAAGGGCTTCATGGAGGGGGGGCGGGGGGACTTGTACTTTGTGTATAGAAGGATTTATGGAGAGCTTTTACTTATTTTCGTATTGTATTTTAACTGTCACTCAAATCAGAAAAGAATTTTTAAAGGCGCTTTTTTTTCCCTCCCCCCTCCTCAGATAGTATTTCAGTCATCTATCAGTGGGATTTTCATTTGATTCTTTTTTTTTTTTTTTTGCTTTACACAGCTCTCGAGCTGTGTATTTTCTTATAAACCAGACCAGTATGATGCTTTATTAATGCATGCACTTTAATTTTTTTTTCCAGGTTAAAAGAAAGCATGAATCTGTCAGAGCTTTTAATTATATTTGTAAATAAAGTGCTCATCACACAAACAGAAGACGTGTTGTCGTATGTCCCGCGTGAATCCGTCATTTCATTTTCACCGTAAAGTAACTAACCTAAAGAAGTACTTCAATTTAAAGTTAAATGATAAATTATTATAAGTTTAGAGTGTTTCACCTCACATGGCTGCTCTCTGACCTTTGGACTGAAAACATGTGTACACAAGTGTCAACTCAAACTCAAACTGCGATACTGTTGGCCCGAGTCTTTGCTCGGGGATTTAAATAGTGACTAGACGGTGCTGCAACACCTGTTCTTGGTAAGAACAAAGGTCACAACTATGTTGAATAAAACGGAGGAAAGTTCAGCAGTTACTCTCGTTTCCCAGTGACCTAAACTGTCCCAACAAACATGGTATCACATTATGATTATATAAAGTGATACATTGTATAATCATAAAAGTGTACTAGATAAAGAATATAGTACAAGTTACAATTAAAGCAAAGTTTCGTGTCTTTCAAGGGTTTTGTTGGACCAACCAGTGATGTTTTCTGTGTATTATTAAGCCTGAGATGAAGACATTTTGGGGGCCAGAAACTAGATGAGGCCCCAGTTCTCTCTGTTAAAGTGTAGTTAACCTGACAGCTTTCACAGTAAATTATCTTCATGCAATCTTTTCCTGCTGTAACTGAATGTAGCACACCTCCACAAGTCTCCCACTCTTTAGATCTCAGTGGAAATTATTCCTCACATTTATAGTCGTGATAGTTGTTAGTAAATAAGATTTTACAAAGATCTGTAGAGTTTGGAGGATGATCAGCTACCGGCATTTCTACAAAGAACCGCAGCCATGTCAGAGTTTAACAGATTTATTGCAGAACAGTGCAGGTGCCATCGTCATCGAGAGAAGCAGTCAGTTTTTGTCACAGCATTGTCAGGCAACAGTGGGAAAGAAAACTACCATTTAATGGCACACTCAAAAAAAAAAAGCTTTGTTGCTATTAGGTGTTTTACTTCACACCAGAATGGGGAATTTCCTACAGACCAGCAGCCTCTGCAGGAGCTCCAAGTGCTTTGAGTCGAGTCTTTTGAATTATTTTCCGGCCAGCTGCTCGTACAGTTTGGGGACGTAGTCGTCCCACTCGGCCTGGTAGCAGGTTCCTGCCACCGGAGCTCCCAGCTTGTATTTCTGCCTGAAGCTCTGGATCTTGAACTTTCCACGGCCGTCTCCGGAGCGGTTAGAGAGGACGCACTCGGTGCAGGTCAGGCTGCCTGGCTGCTCGTACACCAGCCACACATACCTGTGGAGACCTGAGGGGGGGCAACGACAGACGGTTTTCTATTTTGCAACACAGCGCTGCTGGAAAACTCTAAATGACTGAAGCCAGGCTGCAAATGCTGCAGCTGTGCCAAACCAGAAGTTAAATCTCTGACATCAATCTCATATTTCACCAGGAAACATTCTGTATTTTTTTTGTACAACGGGTCGTGTTTGTTAGTCGTTTGAGATTTGGCATTTCAAGCCGCCCGGTCGAAGTGGAAACCAGCTTTCTCTCAGCTTTGCTCTCTTACCAGTGTTTTTGGGAGGACCGGAGCCGACGTAGTCCGACATGACGGAGCCGGAGGACACATTATTGCCTTTCATGTTCACCACCAGGAAGTGGTGCCACTCCCTTTAGTGAAAAAAGGGAAAGAAAAGCTATTTTAAAAAGCACTATAAAGTAAGAAAATTTGGAAAATCTGCATCACAGAAAATGGGTGCGGGAGTTGAGGGGCTCACATCTCACTCAATAATTTAATAATGCTGTTAGTCACAAGGCTGGACAGTATAGGGACATTTCTCTAGCAAAAGAAAAGGCATGTCTCTCTTTCAACCAACGATTGCAGTTCAGACCTTTTCTTTGCCCCATAAATGGACGTTTTTGTGTTGCAGCACTACAACTTCCCGTTCGTCTCACCTGAATTTGGGGTCCTTCCTGCTCGGGGCGTCGGGGTCGGTCAGGGCCAAAGTGTACAGCTTACTGGCGTCACATCCTTCCCACTCGATGCAGGTGGGTCTGTTCTGCACCTGCAAGGTAACACAAGTTCACAAGAGTCAAACTGGTGCACGGTGGTGAAAAACTACATTTATAAAAACTCCTCATGTGTATCCACTACATTTATTTGATAACTTCCTTTATATAAATGTCAAAACATAACCATCAAACCTATGATATAACTAAAATATTACATAGTAAGATCACACTTTATTAATCACAGATCAACACGCTACCCAGCAGATAAAACAGCTGAAAGTAGTTTAATATTTATCAGCTTCAACATAATAAATGATGCACATCTTAAAGCAACAATGATTTTAATTCAGTTTCTTATTCCAGATTTAGTCATTTTTACTTTTCGTTTTCTTAATTATAATTTGATTTTCCTACTTTTATTTAAAAACAGAACTCACTGTGACAGAGTATTTCTGTGGTGTTTTGATGTAAAGTTTAATATCTGAGCACTGCTGCTGATGCAGAGCTCCGCCGGCAGGGGGCGCCACTCACCTTCCCTCACAGCTGCAGCCATGCTGGAGGGCGTTATGTAACCCAATTCATTGTTGCCAAACATTTACAAATGTGCATTTACACCATCATATATTTTATTATAAAGCAGCTTTTTGTCTGAAACAGGAGAGAGTTACGTGTTCTGGTGCTGCTCTCGATGTGAAGTTTAAGCGAACATTCAGAAATGACGCCAAGTTGTTAGCTTAAGTTAGCAAGTAGCTGACAAACCTGTGTGGGTGTGAGCACTTTGCCGAGCTCGTCCACTTCCACAGAGCCGTATTTCACTGTCAGAGGCTTTGCGGGCTTTTCCTCCACGTCTTGCAGGGAAAGGTCCCCGGTCCACTGGCTGAGGTCTGCGGGCATTTTGTCTTTTATTCCGGCCGCTGAGCTGCTGACTGAACCTCTTTATACAGCCTCCACGCTGCTGCGTTCAGGGACCGTCGGAATATATTGTGACTGATGTACCGTAACACGATCAGCCCGCAGATTGACCGTGTGAATCCAGAATATTATTATTCATAAATGTAATATCAGGATTGAACAACTTACAGTAGATGTTTATCATGTTTTTATGCTATATCGTGATCAACATCTATTATTTTTAATAAAAGGCACCGTTACCGAGTTACTTGCCTGTGTTCACTGCAGCAGTAGTATATTAACAGTGATGTATCATTAATAATTACTTTAAAATTATAATACTATATCGACTGAGAGGCAAATTAACTTATTGATGCTTTTTTGTTTGGTAATGTGGGGTGAAATACAATTTTCCTAGTTAACGGTCTGCATTTGAACGGCACAAACAGCACTATCTGCCTCTGACCGCCAGAGGCCGCTGTCGCCTCGCTGCTACGCGGATTGTGATTGGCTCAAATCTCTGTCAATCAGATCATCCATCCCGAATATGTCCCGCCCCCAGTTCGCATGCTCCATTAACACACTTTTGCTGCCAGACATCCCATTTTTAGAAACTGGGCCCGGACTATGGGGGGATTGTTTGGTTGGCTACATGAACTGAGCTGTATTTTACTAGTAAAATCAGAAGGATGTGTCCTTATTCAGCTGTAATATGAATCCTCTTGCCAGGTGTAATAAATGAATGATGCTGCACGTTCAGATTTGCATGCCAGAGACCTCAAAACCAACACACAAAACACAGACTTAGAAAGGTTTTGTCAGGTTCTGTGCTCTGCCTTAATCTATAAATAAAAAAGTAAAAAAGGTCCCACCTTCATGCATTGCATTTGACTTCAGCCAGAATATATTGTAATACATATTTTATCATACAAGTATTCAATATGAAGTACAAAAATAACAATAACGATATATTAAATATAGTACGATATTATTACCACATGTAACCCAAGGCAACTTTTCAATTAGGGTCCAGATATAATAATTAAAACCTGCCAGAACGCTGCACAAATAGTACAAATACCATATACAATCTTTTGCATATTTGAGTCAATTTACTGCAGGTTACACTTACTTTACCCTTCCTGACCAGTGAAAACAAAACTGAAAAATAATCCCAGTTGTGTTTCTGTGCACATGAAAACCTTTCAGAGACACGTGAATTTCAGAGAACAGTGACACTAAAAATATATAATGATCTTATAAACCATAGCAGGTTGCTGTAAAACAGCATACACAGGAGTAAAAATGTGACACAACTGTAAGATGCAACATACAAATAAATCCAGCAGAAGTAAGACCAGAAACATCACATATAAAACAAAACAGAGACCATTTTACTGCAGAATGACCACTTTTGATATTCAAGTCAATTTTGCTTTTACTTTTTTAAATTCCTTTTTTTACTCCCTTAAACTTGGATAAAATCCAGGGCTTTTATTTACTCCCACTGTGCCATATTACTACTTTTACTAAATAAAGGAGCTTCTTCTGTGCCTGATAATAAGAATATACATGTATTACATTAAAATTTAGACTCTCAAAGTTAGACACTCTTTAAAGTTACCACTATCAGCTTTTTTGCACTATTTATTTCCATACATCTGTACCTGTACACTGCTTTAATCCCAGTAACAGACACATAGTACATATTGTCTTAATTGCACCCATTTTACAGCATTGTTTACATTATTTTCTGCTCACTGTGTTTGTTTGGTTTATTTGTTTGTTTTGTTTTGTTTTATTCGATTTCTTTTTTTTTTTTTTTTTTTGCAGAAACAGCACTCAAAACCTGACTCACCTTCTCAGGTGAGACCGAAAAGGTGGTACTGTCCCTTTAACAAGGTGAGTTCAGGGTGTGGCCTGCTCGCGCCTCTGGTTCCGGAACAGCATGCTCTAGTAAACAAAGCGAGTCTACCTGAAGCCGCAGGGAGTCCGCATCATGTCAGCCTGGCCTTCCGCGCCGCGGGGGGGGCGGACAGGTGTCCTCTGAGCTCCGGGCGGGCTCACACAGGTGGACTCGTCGGACAGGTAGTGAGACAGGTTTGGACACAAAGCAGCTTCACTTTCTTTACGAGAGGGCGAAAAAAGGGCGATGTAGGCGGCAGGAGGGAGCGGGGACACCATGAGGACGGCTGCGACTGTCGCGCTGCTGCACCTGTGCTTCTGTGCCACAGGTGAGTTTTTCTTTTTTTAAACTGGAGGCAGGTGAGTGTCAGTTTTTTTTCTTCATCTTCTTCTTCTTCTTCTCTTCGTCGCAGCTGCCCTTTCTGACGGTGTCACGGCCGTCACGGCCGCACCGGGGGACGTCGCCCTGCTTCCGTGTTTCAGCGGCGGTGACGTGACGCCCGCGCTGACGACCTGGACGAGAGACGGACGGGAGGTCGCGCGCGGGGGCAGCTCCGCGCCGAGCCCCGCGACAGACGGGCGGCGCGTGTCCGTGCTGCAGGACGGGAGCCTGAACATCAGGGGGGTCGTTCCCGGGGACGAGGGCGACTACCTGTGCGTGTGCGCGCTGCCCGGAAACAACACCTACAGAGCGCGCGTGCTGCTGCAGGTGGCCAGTAAGTGCCGCGCGCGCGAGTCCCGCTCAAGGGCGACATGTGAAGATTTGAAGTTTATTTTTTTAAGCCTTGTTCTGTCTGAGGTCTGAGGTTTGTGGGTGTTTACGTGAATGGAGGGAAACTTCTAGGAAGCACAAACCGGTTCTTCAACATAACGCGCACGCGCGTCATGGAGGAAGTGTTCAGGTCCTGCATTCAAAATGTCACTCAAGTCAAAGTATGTCGGTATCATCAGAAACAGCACGAAGGAGTCAAAGTGAAAAAGTGCCCTGTCAGTGTTATATGTCTCAAAACGTTCATCAATGAGAGCTCATTAAAAACTTTATATTCAACTAATGAGTGTTTTCATTCTGGATTAATCTCAATGTTTGGTTTGTTAAAAAAAGAGAAATACACTACATTGTTTTTAAAAAAAGTAGGCCTATTTTACATGTTTAGAGAGAAAACATTTCAGAGGCTGGAAAAAAAGGAGATATTTAAAAACTGAAATAGCTGCCAGTTTATTTTCTGTCGTCTCATATGAACAGTTGTGTAGTTTCAGTTTATAACAAAA
>JBAJHX010000076.1:13856753-13869352 GCA_037176925.1 Amniataba percoides
AAGCAATGGTCTCTTGTTACTTACTGTGAGTAACACATAGCGATGAGCATGGGAATAATTTAGTGACATTAAAAAAAACAAAAACACAGCACCTTGAAATCTCTTCTACCTCAGACTGTTTGGGCAGTAGATGAAGGAGAAACATTCACACATTCACACTCACCTCTCCTGCTGAACCACGTGCTCCAGCCGAGGGATCATCTGGTCCGGGGACAGCGGGCCGAAGCGAAATCTGGTGCAGCGAGACTGCAGGGCCGGGATGATCTTGGACAGGTAGTTGCAGATCAGACAGAATCGAGTGTTTTCCGTAAACTTCTCAATCACTGAGCCGAAGACGGAGCAAGAGAGGGGAATGAGAGCGGGAGAAAAGACAAGTTAGAAATAAAGTGAATCAGAAAAATCTTAAACATACAATTCTGCATCAAAGAAAAATTCTATCAGACACGTCACAGAACTGACTTACGTCTTTAAAAGTCTTTGAGGTCATTTTAAATCTGTCATTTAAAATAATTTTCCATCCATCTGACAATTGTAAATCACCTCAATCAGCAATCTATCAAAATGTCACTGTGATTTTAAAATAATTCAGTTAGTTGGATACGTATAGAAATATTGTGTGTATGTGGCCAGTACTAAAAAAAACCCCAAAAACATTCATTTTTCTTTCAGCTTTATAGAGTAACATTTTTTATAACCTGCTGAGTATCAGCAGCAAGTTGAAAATATATAAACCCTCGGATTATTTCAGCGGTCAGTTATCAATACTGGACTTCCTTTCATTAACTGTTATCTGACTTCTGTCCCTGCAGTTTAAACACTTACTACACAGCTGCATTCACTGCAGGCACAATGTCATTTTTTCTATCCATGCCTCCACTTCAGTGGGAAAACTGCACTGAGCAGTCAGCTGTCAAACTTATGTTTTAAGATGAACGGACGTTATATACATTTAAAAAGACAAGACGTTCCAGATAAAATAAATCAACGGTTAAAATAAAGTCTTGCGATCAGATATTGGTTTTCAAAATGGATATCAGTGCGTACGAGCAGATTCTCTGTAATTCACCAGCAGCCAAATCGTCTGGCTGCTCAGTGAGCCGTGTTGCTCACAGTGGGCGACGCCCGGCCGAACAGATGGCTTACCTCGCCGCAATGCATTCTGGGCATCCTGGGTCATGGCATCAGCCTCGTCCAGTATCACCAACTTGAAGCCCTTCCTGGAGGACGAGAGGGGCGGACAAACACGCGGGATTTTAAATTATTGCCCTTGTAGTCATGAGATGCAGATAAAAAGCGCTGAGATCATTCATTTCTGAAGAGGGGGTGCCTGATAAACATTTAGTCTTACTTGAAGATGGTCCTGGTGCTGGCGAAGCTCAGAATGGGCCCTCGTACAACATCGATACCTCTGTCGTCTGATGCATTCAGCTGCAAAACAAGAGAGGTCAAACTGGAAATCAAAGAGCTGCGAGGTCTCAGCTCAAGAAAGAAGGTGCAAAGAGAAGCAGAAGCCTTCACGTTCACATAAACCAAACGCTGATAATGAGCAGCTGCAGCGCACCTCCAACACCATAGAGTTGAATTCTTTGTCTTTGTACAGCTGCTTGGCACAGGCGAGGATGGTGGAGGTTTTTCCCGTCCCTGGGGGGCCGTAGAACAAGAGATGGGGAAGCTTGTCCTCGCTGATAAACCTCTGGACTAAAGAGATGAGACACTATTGTAAAAACAAGGGAATGATAATAACAGCCTGAATATGATGTGATCCCACTAAGTGGTACTATTAATTTAAAAGATTTTTGAAAGCTTTCACTTTAGTACAGTTAATAATCAATGACACTTACAGTATCTTTACAGTAAACAACAGACAAAGATGAGTCAGCCTTCCCGTGCTCTACACAACTAATGTGATAAAACATGAAACTAAATGGAGCAGCAGATTTATTATCTAGGAAAAAAAAAGTGTTACTGATGAAACTTGTTATGTTGGAGCTTATATATTTATTCTGTCAGTCCACATACTTACTGGTGCTTAAAATATCTTTGTGGGAGATCAGATCATCAAGTTTCTGTGGTCTGTATTTTTCAACCCTGGAACAAGGTGCAGAAATATGAGCATCAATAATAAATACCACCAATGGCTAAATGATTGTGGTGCAGCACAAGTTCACTGGACACTTTACACATTACACCAACACAACAGATTAGCAACTTACTCTCCATCAGATGGTGTAAACAAGAGGAGGAACTCAGGTAAAACGTATATATGTGCAATAAGCGCTGACTGACGTGACATTCTTTTATCAAATCGCCATCTTTGTTTTGCAGCATGCACCAAAATATTAAAGTAAATGTAAGCTTAATTATCACAGGAGACACTTCAACATTACCACTGAGCTATTAAAGTAAAGTATTAGCTATCTATTATGTATGCCGAATTAAAGAGAAGCTATTAAATTCGTTTTACATGACTGAATAATATCTATATCTTAATTATCAGTACGATAAAAGATTCAGTCACCACAGAGAGGACGGAAATCTAGATAGACACTGGTGCAAGCTGCTAGCTTCAGTACAGGAGGCAGATTAGCTGGCTAGCAGCAGCTATTTTAAGCTATCTGTGATAAAGACCGACTTTAAACTCACCACGGCAAGTTTCTGCTCTGTGCCGGCCCTTTCTGTGTGGAAGCCATGTGTCCTGTTGACCGTGAATTTAGCTGCGGGCTGTGTTAAACACTTCGAGAGCTGCGAGCACTTCAACTTCTCTGATGGTGGCCCTCTTTGGCGCGCTCCACAACAAAACGTGCGTCACGACGTCACGACGTACAACCAATCGAATCACTTTGTCGGCTGCTGTGGGCGGGCTCTAAGGGATTCGGGTAGACACTGTAAAAAATATCTGTGATCAATGATAACAGTGAAAGACTTGAACATTCAAGCATTTACTTATACAATGGATGCACATATTACTGCTATACTAAATATGTTTCTAGAGCAAATGCACTCTTAAAACCTTTTCATGTAACTCAGAATTAAAAATGATTAAATTAAGAATCAGCTATTATATGCTTCTCTCTCTCTCTCTCTACCAGCCAGTCTCTTCAGCCAGGCTGCACCCAATGCTGGGTGAAGTCTCTGCAGGTGACACAGAGAAACTGTCATAAAAATGTCCCACCAGTGTCCCCCCTACCTCATGAGAGATGACATCGCTGGGTAGAGTTCAGACCCCCCCTGCTGGGATCCCTCCCACCAACCCTTGAGAGAGAGCAAGTGGTCACAATTAGCAATTTAGTTAGGCCCACAAGAGCATATTTAGATTTTTATGAAATCCTTTAATTGCATCATGGTTATCATCAGTTGTTTATGGTACTTTCAATGCATAGTGAAAGGTAAAATGTCTGTCATTTTGACTCAAGATTTGACTTCAATCTGAGGTAATAAAGCCAATTCATCTCCCGTTAACTTTAAATTTACTGCACTTCTCCACTGAAAGACGTTAAAACCTTAATCTGAAGGCCTCACAGTCTGAGTTTGTTTAGTCCTGGTGTGTTGCAGACCTCTCCAGCATCTGGTTCTTACATGAAGATGTCTAAAAATGTTCAGATCATTTGAACCTGTTGCACAAACCTAACAATGCTGTGATGATCAAATATGTTTACATCTATGTGTCAAAAACTGAACTGTACTTGCATATTTTTTTATGGCCCAGCTTTTTTTTTCTAGTAGGGCGTTTAACTCAGATATTTTTTGAAAGAGAGACTTGAGTACAGATGAAGAAATAAGGAAAGAGATGAGAAACACACAACGCAGTTAGTTCCACACAAACAGTAGTGGAATAAGATCTTTTCCTTAAGTAAAAATCCACTGAACAAAAATATAAATGCAACACTTTGTTTTTGCTCCCATTTTTTTATTAGATGACCTCAAAGATATAAAACATTTTCTACATACACAAACTTCTCCTTTACCGAGATAATCTATCCCTCACAGGTGTGGTATATCAAGGTGCTGATTAGACAGCATGATTATTGCACGTGTGCCTTAGACTGACCACAATAAATGATATTGATAATGATGATATTTAATAATTTAATAATATATTTCTGGATCACAATTATTGATGTATTAAATGTTCATCACTTTGATGATCCAGCTGGTAAAGGTGTAACTGATCTAAGTAGCTTATATAGCGCTTGCTTGTGAATTTCCCACTGGGGGTCAATCGTATTTTAATCTGCAATAATACATCATAATTTCTTGGTGGATTATATCTTGTATCATTGTTCTGAATCTGGAAAATAAAGTAAATAAATGTAGTAAATGTAAAAAGTACAATATTTGAGTGGAGGTACGAAGTTGCATAAAATTGCAGCCTTATTTTGAGGTCAAGCTCAGATCCTCTGCTTCAGGTTTGGGAGTTCGAGGGTCCTGTGCAGTATCTTAACTCTTCCTAGGATGGCACTAAATCAGCTGAAGCCACTCTCCATGATTGTGGGTCCCCCAGTGCTGGCACCACTGTTGCCTTTACTCCCTCCAGCTTTTCTTGCTGCTCTTGATGCTTTTTCGAGCCTCTCGTGTCCTTCTTCCTGAAGGTGCTGTCTCTCGGGACCACATCTATCTCCAGAGCCGTCTTCTGTTGTTTGTTTTCTTCTCACAACTGTGAGTGTGGCTCCAGCAGATTTCAGATAAAACATCCGAGGTCTCTATCCAGAAGAGTGCACTCTCAGGAAAAGTTAAGGCACTGCACAGGACGCTCAGACTCCCAAACCTCTGGTGGAGGACCCGATCTTGAGGAAGACACAGCACCAGGATGGGGCGGATGAGAAGTGTGTGTCTGCATGTTATGTGTGCATGCGTGAGATGTACGGCTTCCAAATCATTTCTACAAATGAAAGTCGTGAGAAAAAGACCTACTGAGCACCACACAGCAGCTATAGAAGCTGCACGTGTGGGCAGCAGGTGAGTGTGGGCCACGTGTGGGTGTCCTGTATGTGAGTGAACACATGAAGGTGTGTAGAAAAAAACCCCCAAAACTAATAATCTTACACAGCACCTGCAACCCCACCATCATCACCGACACCACCTTTCCTTTCCTGAGCACCCCCCTCCCTCCTCTCTCCCTCCCTCCCTCCCTCCACCTCGCAGGCCTGCAGACTCGAGCCCACTGCGCCTGGACTCTCCGATCTCGCGAGAGCGGCCCCTCGCGGCGGTGCGCCTGGGCTTTGCGATGCTGTTGCTGTGGGTTTGATTGACAGGAAACATGTCGGTGTGGTGGGAGCGAACCGGGATGCAGCTGCTGCCAAGGGAGACAGGGAGTACCTGCATCCGATCCGCACATCAGCACCTCTGAAAAGGCACCAGGCTTTCCTGAGCGGCTTCTCTCTCTTTTTTTCCCTTTTTATATTAAAAGAAGAAGAAGAAGAAGAAGAAGAAGCAACCTCTCCCCCCCTTCTCTCTCTCTCCTCCGCCGCCTCGTCTGTTTGAAACGAAGAGGGCACCCAATGGATGCTGAGGCAAACCTTCCAGCCTTCCCATCGTGTGTGATTTAGCCCCCAGCAGCAGCAGCAGACACCTTGATGAAGCAGCAGGATCTGCGCGGACTGTCGTTGCAATGGAGGCGACTCTCTCCCGGCTCAAAGCGCGTCTGTAAAACCTGCAGCTCCTCGTTTCATGGCGTTTAGCAGGTTGCTCTGCTCCGTGGGCTCCTCCACGTTTGTTTTCTGAAACATTTTTTTTATCTCTCTCCCTCCCCCATCCCTTCTTTCTCTTTTTTTTTATTCTTTTTTTTTTTAAGTGCAACGGGGGAAATAACGACCACAAAAAACAAACAAACAAACAAACAAAAAAAAAAAACTATGAACGAGGAGATGACAAAAAGCGAGGAGCAGCATCTTAGTTTGCAGAAAGCCTTGCAGCAGTGCGAGTTGGTGCAAAACATGATAGACATAAGCATTTCTAGTTTGGAGGGTTTACGGACCAAATGTGCCACATCCAACGACTTGACACAAAAAGAGATCCGCACGCTGGAGGTAAGAGGACCGACTGAATCTCTGCTGTGCATCCTCCTCTCAGCCTGCGCGGAGGCCACCGTGTGCACACACACATCTACATTTCTCTCTTTTTCTGTCATTTCCCGGCGACGATCGGGGCTTTTCTGCCTTTCTGTCACACACACACACACACACACACACACATATTTATATTTATACATGTATGCACAGGTTTCTGCCCACAAGCCCGCTGCTGCTATCTGTTTTTTTTTTGTGCAGTGTAATAAATCAGGAGGCTGCGGTGGGGGCTCTTATAGATTTGCGCATTCTGCAGGTGGCGGGGAGAGAAGGAAGGTGGCTCTTCTTTTCCTCCATCAGGATAATGTGTGTGTGTGTGTGTGTGTGTGTGAGGCGGCCGAGGCCTATAGCCCGTGTTTACAACCCGCCACCGACGTGCCAGCTTGCGCATCTGCCCCCCCCCCGCCCCCTCCGTTACGCAAGCAGAGGAAGATTAGTGAAATTGTTACCAAATATCGTTATCCCGCTTAATTGGCCCGCGGGGTGTTCCGTAAATTGCGTTACGTAATGGCCATCGCACCCCCCCCCCCTTTAACCCCCCCACGCGATGTTGAGACAACGCGCAGGATGTCCGTTTCAAGACCACTACTTCAAAAAGACAACAGCAACAAGAAAAACAGCCCCCCATCAGTGAGAGGCTGTTACGGGACATTTAAATAAATAAATAATAATAATAACAGAAAATAAAACGTCATAAAGTGAAGAAAAGGTCACTGGAAACTCTCTATTGAGCGCGAGGGCCTGTCAGAGTTGTGGTGGAGCCTCAGGAGATTAAAGCAAACACCATTAAGTGAGATAAGGTGGCTGTAAACTCACCACTGAGTGTTTTTTTTTGTCTGTGTGTGTTTGTGTGAATATGATTGAGACATTACATAAAGGTGTCATAAAGTCAAGCTTCACTTGTGTGAGGGCGACACTCTGACCCCACAGGAAGAAGAAGGCCGGAAACGTCAGAGTCGAGCTTTCCAACGCTGCCTGAGCCGGTTTGGGCGAAAGTTTGTGAGTGTGGCACAGACAGGGGACGGGAATCCAAGAGGAGAGAGAAAGTCATATTAAGTGCTGCCAGCAATGAGCGGTGTGAGGACAAATGTTCACTCTGTTCCCTCAGTGCCTCCCAGAGCATTGTGGGTACTTGGTTATTTGTCATAAGCACCACAGAGATATTGGTTGTATGTTACAGCAGATTAACACGAGCCCGACAGATCTTTGTGAGTTGATTTTTTTTAAAAACTACGATTGGACAGATTGTGAAAAAAAGGAGAGAGTTGTAACGTTTTGTGTGGATAAATTCCTCAGTTTTTTTTTCCAGTCGGCCCTCTGAAAGTATAAATCATCAGCGTGTTCAGATATCTGTGTCTGCACGGCCACAGGTCTTTACGGAGATGATTTGGTGCTTAAAGACGGTCAGAAAACTGGGAAAGTGTTGAAACCTTCTGTTATTTTGACCGAACGCCTTTAGTACTTTGAGTTTTTTGGGTGGAGAGCAGGCGCGAGCCTTTATTCAGCCTCTCATTTGAAATGTACTGTATGTTTCATTTCAGCCATATTTAGCGATATTGCATAAAGTTAGATGAATCGTCACATCTATTTTTATATTTATGCATGTTTACAATGATGGTGCACATGAGGAGTTATTTAAAATGTGTTGGCGATATGACAAACTTCTTTTTTTTGCATTTGTAGTGTTGCCTGTGTTATTAAAGTGAACTTTAAGAGGAGGTTTAAACCACCTTTGCCGCTGTATTGATGAAAGATCGTCGACAATACAGACTCCAAAACATTCATAATTTATTAATCTGCTTATAGCCAATGTATTGAATTGAACGCACGAACTATAGAGCACAATACTTGTCGCTCTACACATTTAAAAAACGATTCCCTCCCCTTTCATAGGGAACAATATGGGGGTTATTTTTGGATGGAGTGAATATTGATGGTGTTTCCATTGAATTACAAGAGCATTTTGCTAAGTGAAGGGAGTGTGTAGGTTAGAAAAAGTTGCAATTGCTTATTTTCTTTTTACAACAATCCCAAAAGTGGAGCCAACAGCTATGACAGGTTTAAGTTAGTATGAATATTAGAGAGTCCCAATGTGTAAAAAAACCCCATGAAACAAAAAACCCAACCCCTCTGTGCACCATTAAGGTCTGTCTGGATCTTTGTTGTAGTAAAGGCTGACAATAACGTGAAGTTGCAGATTTTTTTCAGTCTCCTGGTGGCAAAATAACTCCACAACACACAGCCTGACATTTAACCACACAGAGTTGACATACGTGAAGTCGACACTGGCAGGTAGCACACGTTATGCGTATCAGTGCTGTTTTAAACAGACGCATGCTGCAGCTGGAAACAGGTCGGATGAGGACAGAGTTCATGTGCCTTTCATATTACATGCAGCCATTTGATTAATAAAGGAATATTGATTACTGTAGTTTAAGTTGTGTGTCACATTTACCATCTTCAGTAACCTCTGTGGCCCTCAAGACTATAAACATCCCATCTGTGGTCTCTCTTTCTCCCTTTATAACTTCGTAGAAATCCACAGTGATGACAGGATTCGTTGTTGAGCATCCCAAAGCTTAAAATGAAGCAGCAACTGAGAGATGTGGCAAAACTTCACCGGTTCAACTGCGACAGCAAGTTGAATATCTGTGTTGAAGTTTTAGTTGAAACTGACTCAACCGTGCTGCAGCATTTTTCTGATAAACTTGTGTGAGAAGAAGAAGGAAACACAAATGTTTTATATAATATGAGGACATTCTTGAAGTGCTTGAAGACTACAGTTGTGGGCCATATTTTTGTATTGTACCCACCAGACAAAATGATCGAAACGCCAACATGAATTCAGGTCAGAGTGAGATATTTTGGTAGTCACGTATTGTTGTGGGCTGCAATTCTTGCGTTGCTAAATTTGGGCCACAATCCCCCTTGTAAAATACAGTTTATCAATACCTGGGAGCCAATACAGATATGGCCTGTCCTACCGCAGGAACCTGCTCCAGATGGAGCTGTGTGTTGGTGCGTTTGTGTTATTAAATCAACTGATATGCGAGAGAAATGCTCAGCAGAAAGGGGAGAACAAAAGGAAACACACTCGACAGTGAATTCACGAGGAGTTACTCTTGAGAAAAAATGAGTTGGAGAGCTTTCAGTCCCTCAGTCCTCTCACTGACAAATAAGAGGTTGTGATCAGGCTCACAACGACGTCAGCCATACGTTAAGCCTCCCTCGTTAACCTGTGCTGATCAATAACGAGCGCGGTGTGAATGGGAGATTCCTCCATCTCTTAGAGGCCTTTCTTTTGACCAAACTTTACCCAGAATCGCAGCCCGTATCATCACCTGGATCAGCTGTTAATACTGGTTCCCATTAATGTGATTGAGC
Source organism: Amniataba percoides (assembly GCA_037176925.1). NCBI lineage: Eukaryota > Metazoa > Chordata > Actinopteri > Centrarchiformes > Terapontidae > Amniataba > Amniataba percoides. Next base: position 13,866,203 of record JBAJHX010000076.1, read on the forward strand.
ATTGTCTGCGGTATCATCAACGCACAGCCGCGAATGATCTTTCGAGGCTTTCATGGAGATGCAGCCACATGGTAGAGCAGGACCTGGGACCCGGTTATGTATCCCATCGAAGGGAATAGAGGGCAGGTCAAAACAAAACAAGTGCTGCTATTCATTCATATTCAGGTGTACAAGATGGGCAAAGGTTTATTTGAACAAGACGTGCAGCATCAGCTCTTTTTTTTTTTTTTTTTTTTTTGCTTCAAAGGTGGAACGGTGACATTTTTCTGATCAGAGGCTTTGAACAACAGTTTAAGCACCGTAGCGCAGAAGGTCAAAGGGCTCACTGTGTTTGAAGCAAAGTAGGTCCCACTAAGTGTTGTCTGAGCGCGTGTAAAGGCAAAAGTACTTGTGCCAAATGGAGACACACTTACACGGTGTGTGAAAAGTCGTTACAGCCTCCTCTTGTCTTCACGTCCCTGCATGTCTGTGAAAACAGCTGTATGAAAAAAAATCAAGATTAGAAAACTAACTGATGGTGTCTTCAGTCTCTGACACACAAATGCGATTACGTTGCTTTATATCAAGTGTGGGTTTAAGAGTCAGGATATCTCTGCTGCTCTGATTTTTAAAGTTTTTTTTTTATGTGTCTCTAGTGAGTCCTCCAAGTTTATGGAAGTGCACCATTAAAGCACTTCAATAGGAGTCTGCTTTAATGTGGTTTATTTGACTCTCTTTGGCCTGTGGACACTCACCCATGTTCAAAATCACTGCGTCCCCTTGGCATTAAACTTTGGGAGGCGGCTTCCCTGTGAGACCTTTCCTCGTGTCGCTCTGTGTTTTATGTGACTACTGAAGGTTTGCGGCTGCACTGTGCTCTGTGACTGAATTTACAACGTATGACAAACTCCAGGAAGATACTGTGATCCTAAAATGTCATGCTAGCAATCAAACAGACTGTTTTTTAAAATATTTTTGGGTATTCTTTAGGTTTATTGACATGTTTAATCAGCAGTTTTCTTAAAATTGGCAGCTCAGTTGGTTAATTTGGGCACAACCAGTTAAGGAATTTCTGTTTTAAAGTACTGTAAACAAGCAGGTGTATACATTTAATTTACGGGACTTAATTGTACCTGTACCTGAAATGAAGTCAAATTCACAAATTGTACCAAACTCTACCAACCCAGACCATTTATTATGATCTTGAATAAACCTGACAGTGATAGTAATGGACAGATTATGATGCAGGAAAGCACAGGACTGTAGTTAAACAGATGTGATGAAGGTAGTTGTCAACTGATGTACATTTGCTTAAATGTCCCAGCTGATCTGGATTAACTTGAGTGGAGCATTTTCCGAAGAGGTCAATTTAGCTCATGTCTCAAATGGGAATTGCACCATACAGGCTTTAAGAGTCTGCTTAAAGGACACATCATAATTTCAGGTTTAGTTACGTGAGCTAGATTACGGTCATGTACCTTTATTGCCATATATAAGATTTCTCAGTTTGTATCGCTTGTGAATGTAAATATGTGCAGTTTGAACACATCAGAAACACAGAAAACATTATTTAATGCTACAAACTAAACTGGATAACCAGGTAGTGTCAGTAAATTTCAGGACTTATTTCTCCTGAGTTTCTCAACTCATCTTTTTCCTTGCCTTTATAAGTTTGACGTCATTCATCTTTTCATTTATTTTTTTCAAATTGCACTAAATCGGATGAAGGTCCAGCCTAATTTATCTTAGACTCACCAACGTACTTACAGAGCATTGACTGCCGTGTATTTGCAACTTGATGGCTGAAAAACACAAGCAGCAGTATCACTGGGATTCAGTCCATGCAAGGGCCGAGACAGAAGGTAAAGATAATAAAGTGTTAGAAACGGGGATCGTTTTCATCTCGCTATTGTTAGCCTGCTAGCCTTTGCAGCTTATGCTCGTGCACCTGCCCACAGCACAGCATGTTCTGCCACGGCGAGGGAGTAAAGTTTGCCTCGCCAGTCTGCTCTGACTGCGGCTTTGGCGAAGCTGCTTGGTGGTTGGTTTGACACAGATCAGGGGCGTTGAACCCTCCGTCATCGGGGGGCCACATTGTTCCCACAGAGGGAGCTTCTTGACTTAGTGTTGAGATTTTTTCTAATATATACACTCGCTTTTCTCTTTTCTCTCCCTTGTACCTTGCAAAAGTCTACATGTTCAGTGAAGTGAGGTCTAAGCAAATCGGGTGCCTCTTTTGAAATTGGCTGTTTCTCTGATTGTTGTCTGTCGTAGCAGAGTGTTTGTCTCGGCAACATTCAGAGTAAAGTGCAGCTTTTTTTGAGTCAGGTATGTTTTTCATTTCTATGGCCCAGTATCACAAATCACAGCATACATCTCTCTCTGGCCTTTGACTGAAAAAAACTCCTCCCAAAAAATGTTTTACAGAGGAAAAAATGGAGGACATGCAATAGATGCATGCGTGTCGCAACACAGAAAAACAACTTTGCTAGGTTTGATTTAAAGAGCTAAAATGTACAATAAAGGTTAAAGATGTGGGGGCCTTATGTAATCATGTTGAGGGCCACAGGTCAGAGGTTTGAGAGCCCTGCTTTGGCCTCTTGATGTCTTGCAGTTATCTTTACTAATGGTACAAACAAAGCACGTGAACAGCACAGAGAGTCTGCAGTCACGCTACATTAAGGCACAGAAAGAGAAAACATGCTAACTCACAGCGCTGAAATGACGTTTAGCAGGTACAACGGCGACCGTGTTATGAGCCGAGGCTGATGGGAATGTCATAAGTAATGCAGGTGTCTGGTCGTACAATCAATCAGAGGATCACCAAAGTGATTACATTTCACCCTGAGGGGGGTTATGAATGTCTGAACCAAATTTCTTGTAATCCAACTAATATTTGTGGATATTTTAGTCTTGACTGAAGTGCTGGATCGACTGACAGACTGACATTGTCATCCCCAGATCCATGTTTTTATCTTTGACATTTAGACATTGAGGATTAGGTCACTAGTTACTAAAAAGTAAACAAAAAAAGATGTCACCTTTTGTATAAAGATGCACTTTGATAGCAGAAACCTTTGTCTCTTTCTCTGTCTCTCTCTCACTGATTCTCCTGCTTTGATTTGCACTTAATAAAGACCAGTTACTTAATATATGCTGTGTTGTTGCATT
>JBAJHX010000076.1:13878050-13895153 GCA_037176925.1 Amniataba percoides
ACACACACACACACACACACACACACACACACACACACACACACACACACACACACACACACACACACACACTCTGTTCTGTAACAGATGTCCTTTCAGACTGAAGGCTCTGCTGAATAATTAAGCAAATTAACTTGATGAGTAGTTTTTCTTCAATGTGCCCCCGACAAAACTGTGCCTTATTAAAAGAGTGTTTTATTAGAGGAGGTTTAAATTGGTTGTTCTTCAAAGCATTTCTGTTTTTCCATGTAACAGAGAGGGATTCAGACAGGCAGGTTTTTCTTCAGCACGGCCCTAAAAAACAGGCTCTGTGGGATCCTGCAGCTGCTAAGCTGTCCTCTCGAAATATTCACACCTCTCCGTCGGTCCCCGTGCTCGTTTGTCAGACTGCCGGAGCTGCTCGTCCTCCTGTGTGCCTCTCCAACACCCCAACATCTTTCTGTCTCATCGCCTTGATTGGGGATGGAGGCGGATGTTGTCCGGACAGACAGACTCGCAGGCAGGCAGGCAGGCGTCCCCTGGCAGCGTCCGTCAGGCGGTCCCAGCCTCCCATCGCTCAGTCCAGCTGGGCTCAGACCAGTCAGGCTTCAGGCGTCTTTGGAGAGCAGCTCTCTTTTGCCATCACTCTCTAGGACTTTGGCTTTGTTCACATTTCATCACAAAAAAAGTGGATTTTTACCCCCTTATATCTGATATTTTTCTCTTAATCAGAATCAGTGCAGAATATTCCAGCTTGGACACGACGGTAACAAACTCTTATATCATTCTGAGAGACCTGCCACTATCGAGATTCAGTGAGACCTGATAATAACGATAAAGATAAAGAACTAATGTCCCTGATGTGAAGAAATACCTCAGTTCAGTCTAAATACAAAGACAAACTATGACAGAATATGTCTAAGTATTTTTTTACAACCATTTACAATTACATTAAACTCTTATCAATATTCTTTGTTGGAGTACGTTCTTGGTTTTCACCATCTGATGCTCTAGTCCCAGACACTCTGTCACATTAGGAGAAATAAAGTGGCTCTAACCAGTCCGCTATTACAGCTATAGCACAGCGCTCTAAACAAAATAGCAGCGAAAGAGGAGATTTGTCCAGTTGCCGACTCGAAGCCTCGACCCGCTGCCCTCTCACTGCTCGCCTGAAATAGAGAAACACTTTATGAACCGTTTAGCTAACTGCAGGTCCTCTCCGCAGCAGGTGCTGATGGATTTGTTAATTATTTAGTACTCAGTTTAGCATTTCCTAGAAACAAACATTTTAACATGTTTCTGAGACTGAACATTTTAAATCTCACACTTAAATTGCAGCTGAGCTTTAAAGTTCATTCTTGATTTTGGAGACAGAGGTGTGACAAAAAGCTGTCTGTAAGTGCATTTCATTTCTGGACAAAGAAGGCATGAGACACGGTAATCATTGCCTCTGAAAGACCTCCGTGATCGTTGACCTTTGACCCCTTCCGAGTCAGTGCTCTCACTGGTTTTTCATTTTGTTGTGTGTTTTCTGTGCTTATTCAGTCTCCAGGGTCGTTGCTGTTGACGTTTTCCTCACAGCTGCTGCACGAGATGTCGCACACAAACACTCAGTTTTTCTTTGTGTTTAAATTATGACAATAAAACAAGTTAAAGTTAAAGGTCCACATCCAAACAGGCTTATTTTTATTGTTCCATCCATAGTTATGAATACTGCCTAAAAAGCTTGCTCGCATTACTTTTCAGACACAACACAATATAGTTTTATGTCTTTTTAAAGATGATTTGGTTTTATGGATATTTATTTACTATGTTTTGCAATCAGTCCTGGTTGATTAGGATGGTAATGGTACAATTTTCTTTAACCTTGAATGACTAGTTTAGTCAGAGGGCACGTCTGCAATCAGTGCATATATTTACACACATCATTAAAAATATAATATTACATTTTATCCCACATCTGAAATGAAGAACAAACCTCAAATACAAAATGAAAGCATTGATTGGGAAGGGGTTAAAGGTCACGGTCACATCAGACTCTAAAGGCTGTATAATTGGAGGTCAGTTATAACAGAGACAGAGGTTATAATTGACCTCCATGTAAAAACGGTGTGGTTGAAAGCTCATAAGAAAGCAATAGATGTATTTTTTTTGTCTCGTGTTGCAGTGTCAAGTGTCTTAAACAGACAAGAAACTGCTCTAAAGTGTCTGCTGCTTTTTCCGACTTCACCATCAAAGTGTGGGCTTTGTCTTGTTTCTTCGCTGTCCACCTCTTTCTCCCATCTTCCTGCTTAAGGTCCCTCTCTTCTCTGCCTCAACCGTACTCCCCTCTCTCTCCCACCTCTCTCTTTCTTTCTCTCTCTCTGTTTCTCCGGCTCTCCAGCGGCAGGGTCTGGCCACACAGAGCCACTAATGGGCTCTCTAACAGGGGGGACTGGCTAGAGATGTGTGAATGCACCACGGCAACACCACAACCCCCACACAGAGCGGTGAGAGGCACTTTCAGCCGAGAGAAACACAGGCGCAGTTTTTCCCGTTCTTACTCAGATGGAGCTCGGAGAGGGAGATATGTCATAGCTTCGAAACATCGGGCGCATTTGCACATCTGTGTGTGTGTGTTGGTGGGACTGTGGGCGTGCCTGTGCTGTCAGCACGTACAAATGCAAGGGTATAAGACGTGTGTGTGCTTTTTAAAGGTCTGTGCAGCCCCATGAGGCCATTTAGCACTTAAACCCTGCTAAGCAAGACGCAGAGGATGTTCTTACATTTTTTTTAAGGAGTTATATATTGCTCTCAAAAATCTGGAGGTTGTTGCAAAAGTACAGATATATTCGACTATTATGAATGAGAACACAGAAGAGGATTTACAGATTTATACCATGTTTTTTTTTTCCAAAGAAAATATGTTGCTCTGGTTCATGAGTCATCAGGAATTATGTTAAAATTGGCAGACATGGACATTCGTATGCTTTACAATCCTGGCAGTTTCTACATCACGTAACCGGGGAAATAGACGGCATCATAAATGAATGTATGTCGCTCTGTGGTGTAATGGCGGAGGAAGGAAACTAATGCCAGTTAATAGAATTTTTCACTACAGGCTCTTGTGATTGCAGTCCACGAGTTGCAATGAGGATGAGTCATACAATTCGGAGGCAGCCGGTCGGTCCTTTGTGCCGCAATATACACACATTATCCAACCCGCCCCTCTAGACAAGTCCACACACACACACACACACTCATGCAAACATTTTCACATGGAGAATTTCTTGAATATGAGTTCAGTTGATGAAGCTAATAGTGTTGATCTTTGTTTAGCACGACAGGTCTCCTCTGCGCCTTTGCTCTGTAATCTTTGATAGCACGGAGGAATGTCCTCGTGCCGGCCTTGAGACAGCCGCACATGCATGCAAACACCTAATTGGCTTCAAATGCCATCAGCAAGAAAATGAGATGAAGGAAAACAGACGAGAGGGAGGCACAGACGTAAGCGAGAGAGAGAGAGAGAGAGAAAGAGAGAGAAGGAGGCAGAGGAAGAAGGACATGAAATAACGTGAGAGGAAATCAGGTTGACGACAGGAGGTGCAGAAGAAACGTAGTCATGTCGAGAAGGAAAGAGCAGATGCAACGGGGAAGGAAAACGACCAGAAGAAGCATTGACTGAACCCCCAACACCCGTCTTCCTGAACACCCCTGGGTGGTCGTTATTGGCTGTTAACTAATTAGCACAGTCCAACTTTGAGTCCCACTGATTACACTGCGAGACCGTCCGCAAACCCTCAACTTAAAAGAGTTCAGATTCAAAAGGGACGCTGTATCTATTGAACGCAGCCACTGCCCTTTTCGCCAAATCCTGTTTACAGTGGCAGTAAGACAGACCAGCCTCTGTCCCGGTGGCATTTCACTGCCATTTAGCCCAAAGAAGCAACACATCTAGAGGTAATTAGTCCAATTATGAGGCTGTTATCTGCTTTTCTCAAAGCCTTGCCACATGTTAAGATTGCCCCATTAATGGTGTTGGACTGTGCTATTTGCATTAATCACTGCAGAGGAGAAGCAGTCAGAAATGCTCGCTGCATTGTTTGGATCGACAGATGATGTTAGAGATGCCGTGTTTGTTATTCAGGTGAAAAGAGAGGATGGAAGATTGATGATGATGTGGCTCTGAAATTACCTGCGAAGGTATGCAGAAATGCGACGAGCATTTGCCAATACGTGAGAGCAAAGATTCATCTTTGAGGATTTGATGGTTTAACATTTCGGAAATCATTTATTTACATTTTTTTTAACTTTCAGTTTGATTTTCTCACGGTTGTATGTGTGCAAAACCGACCTGAAAACGTGTTTTTCTCTGTTTTCTCTTTCCTAACATGACTCAAAAGATCCTGAACTCACAGTCTCACCGGTCTGAAGCAGGCAGACCAGATTTTTTTATTCGATTCTTAAATGTTGCTCGTTTTGTCTGAATTTTTTAACATAAAAGAAAAAGGCCTCAATAACCTCTAACCACTATGGAGCTGTAAATTCAAAGCTTACTTACTATCACTTTATGAAGCTGATAGTTGCCTGCTTACACATCCAGCAGACGTAGAGAAACATTTAGAGTTGTGCTTCTGGCCAAGTCGTAACCACAAAATCAATACTTTGCCTCTGCTTTGCTCTCGAGGGACACATCTGGCTCTTTAGCTGCTCAGTGCTCCACTATGTTCACCAGACGGTCGCTAACTGTCTGCTGTTTGGGCTGGTAGCTCACAGTTGGGTTTTTAGAGCTTCTTAGCTGGAAGCAGCTTCTTGCTCCGGGAACAAGGCGAAGGAAAGTGGAGTGAGACCGTCAACCGAAACCAGGAGTTTCAGTAAAAATCACAACACTTAGTAGATCCGAGGACTGTTGAAGTGGACGATCTTTACCTACCGTACTGTCAGCAAACCCTTTCACATGCAAACGTAAAGATAGTGGTTATATCCACTTAAAGATTACAGAGCAGTGCAGCTCCCACCTGTGGCTTAGAGCGACATCACCATCTCATCTGTGGGTCTCAATCATAATCTGACAACTCATTTGTAAATTATAGGCTGCTGAGGCTGCTGAGCTATTAAGTTTATGGGCAGTGCTTGTATATGTGAGTTTTATACTGAATTGAATTTGACAGCTTGGACTGAACGTGTGACTGAACGCGTGACTGAACTCGCGGTGGTCTGAATCAGCTCCGAGTGTTGGACTGTATGAACGGTGATCTTTTACCGACTGACGTAAAACTGAATTACTTCTGATACCTTCATTTGCTGATGAAAACACAGAAATGCATGTTAATGTTGATGCAAAAGCTCTGTTTAGGATAAAAAGTGATTGGAGTATGTAGTCAGTGACTCTGAAGCTTTAGACTCGTTTGAAAGATGTTTTAAGAGTCAGCGAAGTGATTCTACTTACTGGCTCAAGCAAGAAAATGCAGGAAATATCTCCCCAAGATGTCAAAATACTCCTTTAGGTCTTTTATTTTTGAATTTTTTAACCTTAATCTGTACTGCAGCACTGTATCTAACAAAAACATTATTGACTGTCACATATTTATTGTGTAAATCTGCAAATATAGGTCTCACTGGACACCAATATTTCAAGATGCACAATTGATTTGGCTGCAGGATGCGGCACTGACTGTTTGCTGAATGCACCATCAGCGCTTGTGATTGTATTCTGATCATTTTGTTATATGACGCAATTTATATATCGCTTAATGCGTCCCAAAGAACAGCTGCAGTAAATCAAAAGAAAGGTTGTGCTGTGACGTGAGAACAGCAGCAGCGTTTGAATGCTTTCACGGTGAAATTTCTATCAGCAAGTTGCTGCTTGGATGAATTTAGCCCCCAGAAGTTGCGATAAATCACAAGACTCGTGTATTTTTTTTCTCCCCCTTATCAAAGCTCGCCATGAAAAGCAACTTCTAAAACTTACTCTCTAACAAGCACAAGCCACACAAATTAACTTAAATCACAGCTCTCAGAGGGGATATTCTCAGTCTATGTTCTTCATCTCTTTTAGCAGCAAGATTTTTTTCTCTCGGTGCGCCTGAGGCTTTTGCTTAGGTGAGATCATGTGAAACAAGAAATTCATAAGTCAAGTCCTGCTACTCTTTTTCTGAAGCAGTTGCTAAGATACTAGTGTGCTTGATGAATTGACTCATTACTTGAAGCAACAGTTTCACAAGTGTGATTCAAGTTCATTGCTTCTCTTGCTGAGAATTTCCACTTGGGTATCAGTTTGATAAGCGCTGTCAAAATAATTCTTAAAGTGAGGCTGCCTAATGCAAAAGATAATTACTAAAGGGAATCTTGTGATTTAAATCAAATGTGATTGTTTGACATTTGTAAAAACTATCTTGTTAGAGAAGTACAAATTATGAAATGGACAGCACAAATTGGCTTCTCGTGTGTGAGGTTTTAAACACCTCGAGATCTGACCCAAAGCAATCAGCTCTCTGTTGCCTCCCACCGCCGTAATCTCAGCTTCAGCCGCGTGAACTCTCAGTGGCCGGCGTTGATTAGTTTTACTCGTCCATGTGGGGGTCAAGCTGAACTTTTGCATCTCTGAGAGGCCTGTTGCGGTTTCATCCGCGCTCATAAAGGAGGCTTGATTGAGCATCCCCTTCATATTTCCATGCATTTGTGGATGAGCACTCTTTTGGGCCCACTCGTCCTTCCTGCATCTTGATGTCCTTCTGAAGGGCTTTTTAGGGTCAAGATTTGGGCCTCTTAATGTGGGTTCAGGCTCAAGTGTGAGTGTGGTCCTCTGGGGGGCAGAGTGGCAGCGTCGGCTTGACTCGAGAGACCCTACTTACTAACATCCGTTGCTGTGAATCGCAGGTTGTGTGTCCATCACAGTAAATGTTACCTGTACGATGACATTCATACAATACAATGTAACATTAACGATACTGATACGACCGCATGTCTTCAGAAGTGAGTTTTCCATTTCACATTTTGTACTTTGGACTTTGCACAGAAACATAGTCTGTGTAGGGGGATAGATAACCAGCAGGTTTCCATGACGACCGAAGACAACAGCGAGCGGGCAGGAACTAAGCAGTGACATCATTTGGTTTACTGTAATGGCATATTTGTGTTACATGTTTTAATTAAGCACGTGTTTGCTCCTGTTTGCTGGACCTGTCACATATATAAATATATTTACAAGAAGGAGTTGCTGTGGCTGGAAATATTTGTACCGCTTTAAATTCCCATTTGAGAATTGATTGAGTCTCGTGGATGTTTTAAGAAGACACTAAAGATTTAGTGATGAACTTCACTCACTTTTTATTCTTAAAATCTAAGTTGCAGAACTAGAGATGTTGTTTTTGTTATTCCTTGCATTTTCCCACCTTGTCACAACCTGATGCCTACATTACCCAGAATGCAACTCTCCGATAAACAGATAAACAGACTTGGTAGATTCACCCTTTAGGGATTGTAGGTTTAGCTAAAACTGGCCTTCGGTTTTAGCTATTTCAACTTTGTTTCCGAGAAATGTTTTTTTTTTTTTCTTTTTAGCGAATTAGTATTAAAGATGGCTTTAAATTATGTAATTCCCATCAGCCTCAGCAGCTGTTGCTACCGAGAGGAAATGAGTGATGGAGTGATGCTGTGAGTTGTGGCAAACTCAGAACGACATGTTTCTGTAACTGAGATTAAAACACCACACAGCTGTTTATTTTAAAGAAGCATCTATTTATTTATTCACTTAAAATACCGTCACACTCTAACGTTATCATGATAAACTTTAGCAAAGAGTGGCCTATTTATTTACCATGAACCTGAAAACCTGATATTTACTGATACAGCTGCTCATCTTTTGCACGTCTGATTCAACTGGGCTCCTGAAATGAACTTGATTTTCAGGAGCGAAGGACTCCCAAAGTTTTCCCACATTTCTACTTCAGGAGAAAATTTAATGCATATGTTACGTGTTTAAACCTTAAAAGCAACACACCAAATGCTCATTTTGCTTTATTAAACATACATCTTTGCTGCTGTGTTAACAAATATTACAATTTTCCAGTAGCAGGATGGTGTTAAAACTAAAGGCACTGCTCTGTTTCTGAAGCACCAAACATAACTTTTGGTAAATGGAAACTTCACTTGGTATTTTTGGGAGTCTTTTGCAAGAATTTTAAGAACCCCCCACCAAGATGACTAAAATATATTTAAAAAAAGAAAATAATTCCTGTATATTATGTCCCTTGTGTCTTTGCGGCCGCCTCCTCCTGCATCTCGTCATTCCTCGCGGCCTGTTCTTCATAACATTACAGAATAGGAAAGGCTACGGGCCCTGTTTCCAACAAGTTTTGCGATTCCACCGGGACCTTTTATGGGAGATATTTTTCCTGCTTCATTTGATGTTGCTCGTGGTGATATTGTGTTTGAAGTTTGTGTTTTTGATGCTTATAGTTCCTTAGAGACATGTGTCACAGGGAAAGAAAAATAATGACACAAAATAAAAAAAAATAAAAAAAAGTGTGGGGTTGTTGACAGAAATTTGCATTACATTTGGCTTCAGTGGTCAAAAGCAGTTTTTGAAGACTGCAAGGTCAGTTTCGCTCTGCATCTGCTGAGATGTACCCACGATCAACAGTACATTTTGTTATGCTGAACAGCCTTTTGGCTCTGCATAACTGCAGATGGAAAGGGCAGAAGAATATTGCAGACTATTTCAGCTATGTCTCTGTCAGATCAATAAACATATTCTGCTTTTTTTTTTTGTTTCTTTCTGAAGAACAACTTGAGGAGGATAAATTGCACAGTAACGGAGGTAAAGTATTGTCTTCTGAGCTCAAAAACACTCATTTTGGCTGCTCACCTTCAACTATTTTGCCTCTGCCGCTCTTTGTTTCTCATTCAACAGAAAGTTTAGTTTTGGTTGAAGTTTTATGACTCATGCAGCTTTGCCCTGTTCTGTTTGCTGCACTCTGCCATTCCTCTCGCTCTCTTGCTCCATCCGTTCATGCTTAATCTGCTCCACATCAGCTTATTTGAATGCCTCTATTATCTTATTTAACATATTAGTTGTTCAGTGAAATTAATTCTTCATTACCAAAAATTGAGCACATTTGCAGGTCGTAAATGTCTCTGCTACCAAGATTACTTTTAATAATGCAATCAAGTAGTAAGGCTAATGGATGTTTTGTGAAAAACAAGAACCAATTTAGTTAAAAATGATACATTATATTAGAGGTTCACCCAGTGAAAAAAAACACATGTTCATACTGAAGAGGTATTTAGCTGTACAGGTAATTTTTGGTTCTATTTGTCCAGCTGTTGAGACATCTGCCCCTGAGATTTCTACAACAGAGGCGCTGCCAGTGCTGAAAGACTTTAAATTCAAGAGCAACATGTTTTTATGCAGAATTAGTCCTTCAGTAGAAGCAGTTCCAGTAAAAGTCTGTGAACATGCTGCTGTTTCATTTTTCAAATGGTGGTTTAGAAAATCATTTACCTCTGTTGGAAACAGGTTTCAGGGCAGAAAGCGTGCAGACAAATATCTCCTGGGCAAATTCAACCCAAACTGTCTGCATTGCTGAATATCACCACAGAACATTAGTTTTTTTTTTTTCTGGGTGAACCCTCTAACATGCATTTTATGTCACTAAGGGGTTCCTCATGTTGACATTAAATCAGTCTTTGTGTCTTCCTCCAACAGGGAGCCAGGCGAAGCAGGACTGGTCCATCCAGTGGCCCACCTCTGAATCGGGCAAAGAAAACACTCCTGTGTGCCAGCCAGAGGCGAGTCAGTGGATCCGGTTCCAGCTCTCCCAAAGCCCTAAAGTCCAGTCCAAGTACAACCAGCACATGTGCCACAGCCCCCAGGCCCTGGCCCCCCCTTTATATGCCGATCGGCTGACCGTCGACAGCCCTGCCACAGGGCTCTTCCCCCCCTTGGACACTGGTCATCGCTCCCTGCCCCCGTCACCCCGCCAGAGGCATTTTGGCCACACACCTCCACGGACTCCCTTGGTGGTCAACACCATGACCCCTCCGGGCACTCCCCCCATGCGGCGACGGAACAAAGTGAAGGCCCCGGGAACGCCGCCGCCGCCAAGTCGCAAGCTCATCCATCTGCTGCCGGGCTTCACCGCTCTGCACCGCAGCAAGTCCCACGAGTTCCAGCTGGGGAACCGCCTGGACGACACACAGACACCAAAGTAAGTGTTTCACTCTCCTGGATTTTCACCGGCAACCAGCTGTGGCAAGCTCGGAGCTTTGTGTTTGCTTCACAGCCCAAACAATGATGCACGTGTCAGAAAAGGTTCTATAAAGCTGTTTTTTTTGGACAGGTTTATTAAGAAATAAGGGAAGAAGGAAGAAGAAAGTCTCTTTTGCTGTCGAAGCGTTTGGCCTTTTGCATAATGTTTGCTTGAAAGGAGGCTGATGGGAGCAAAGTTAAAAAGCAAATAGTGTTGTAATATCAGACTGAGGCAGCAAGGTTCTTATTACACAAATTTACTTGACTGTGAAAATGAGCTTGTTTAAACTTTCATCAGGTCAGTGGTCAGTACATTTCAGCAGATCTTTACGAGGTCTGGCAGCGTAATTCCATCTGATGGAAGAAGCACAGAAAGGAAGTTAGGACCCCACCTTTCCTTTCAGCAGTTTTACTAGAACATAATCTTCCACCAGAGCCCAATCTGATTAATTCCCTGGAGGACATCATTGCCCATAAAGAGCCAACAGCCTGTCGGTAGAGATAAGGGGCCTCGAGGCTGAGTTCCCGGCCGGCCATGCCTGCGTCTGGTGCTATGCTGATCAGATTTGGCCACAAACAGGGTCCACCACTGCTAGTAATCAGGAACCAGAGTCCGCCTCAGGAGAGCTGCACTCATTTTGATAATGCCATTAGATGACAGTGCCCCGTCATTGCTACACTTGGTAAGTTAATATTTGGGAGTTGTCCTCTGCTTTTACGATGGCCATCTGGGTTATATTTGGTGTGTGCTTGGTTGCGGACAGAGCTACATCCACACATGTCCGCCCACGTTGGCGGCTGTATCTGCATCTGCACGGTGAGGAGTGGATCATAGCTGCAGTGAATAGGCTCAAACGGCATTAGAGAATTGATTACCGGTCCCTGAGCGCTGATAGACTGCAGACTGTGAGCTGAGCCCCTCTAATCAATGGCCTGTGTGTGCCTGGAAATGTTGCAACTCATCGAGACAGGGCAAATCTGCTGGCTTCTCTGATAGCCAAGTACCTCTCATAATACATCATAATCGGTTGGAGGATGGTGCTGGCAAGCATCAAGTCGGTGGTTCAGTTCTGGCACGGCTCTCCGGTACTTGTTTGTTTCGTATCTGTGAGTGTTTGGGAATTGACTTCTTTTTTTCCTTGATTAAAGAGTAAATACCTGAACTTAAAAGCCTGAAAGTTCATATTTATATTTTCTTAAAGCCTGGATTGAGACTACTGTTCCTCACCTTGTTTTTCACTTAAAATATTTAAGATATCACACAAAACACTACTTCATACTTTAATGGCTTTTCTGTGATACCCCGTTACTTCCATACTATTCAAACTCCCCTTATTACCAAGCTCAGGATTTTAATAAGCTCACACTGCTCCTTAGGTCCTCATTTTCCCTTGCTTAATTGCCTGGCACTGTGGCCGGGACACAATAACCAGGGATTACCCTCTGACCCCAAGAGACATTTTTCTCCCTTTATCTTAATGAGATATGGCCTAATGTCTCATCAATATCATTATCCCTGCATAATCCAGCACAACGTCTGTGTAGCTGAATGTGTAAGAATTGGCATACCATGTTGAAGGTTTGTTTCTGGCACTGATAGATAAGTGACGGTTTAATTTAATGAACTTTAATAATTGCTCATTGTCCTTTTGCCTTGGAAACGTTTAAGTATTTCCATTAACTTCTGAGATAAAAGATGATTCAATTGCTGCACCACACAGTGTATATGGACTTATAGATACAAGCTGGTGAGGAGAATTTTCTATTCTTGGTATGTGATATAAACTACGATATGAAAACTGGAGAAATAACATCATAAATTGATAATCAAAGCAATTTGGTATCTCAAATAAGGTTAATATTCATATTTTTGATTTAGTACAGTCTAAAAATGTATATAAGATGTATAATAATATAAAAAAAGAGCAGCTACAAGGTGCTTTGTCTCCAAAGTTGGTATTAAGTGCTTTCACAACATTATAATGGACTTTTTAATATATAAGTTTATCTGTCTTCCAGTGCACAGGCTGTGTTTATATATACTGTGTAGTGGTGTTTCCGCATTTCCAGTCGGTTGTATTGTAAAAAAAATCAGCAAATACTCTGGTCTGCCTGTGTGGACTCTCATCTTTTGCTTTATGGCTTTATGCTTCTTGGTTTAATGTGTTTGTCTGTCTGATAATGTGTTTTTCTTTCAGCTTGCAGTGAACCATCCGTAGAAATAATGAGCAAATTGCCTCCTTACCAATGTGTTCAGTAATATCTATGAATCCAAGATAATCTCACCCTGAGATGAAACAGCTTCCAATTTTGCGAGCCGCCATGCATAAGAAAGAAAACTTTCCTCTGTGTGGGGAAATTGGAGTCTTCTTTCTCACGACCTGTCAAGTGCAAGTCCAAATATATTCAATTGTATTGCAATTTTTGAACTGGTTTGGTTTTTCAGTCAACTGACAAAGATATCTGGGTCTGTTTTTTCACTATAGTAGATGCTCAACCCTCTTCACACTTCTTGACTGAGTAAATATTCATTTTGGGCTGACCTGGACAGAAAGATACACGAGTGCCAGATTAAACTGTAGGATTGGTAGCACACATATGAAACCCTGTGGACAAAGATGGCCAAGGTCCACTAGCTTCAACAAACAAATAATAACTAAGCCGTTGCTAATTTCCATTTTCAGACCGACAGCCGGTCTTGGTTTCTTTTATTAATCACAGCAAATGCCGCTTAGCCTTAATGATGATCAATTTGTTCCTACCTCCGCCATAGCAGAGTCCCAGCACGAAGCAGATATATTCATTGAGATATATTTGTAATGCTTTTGGAAAGGCAATAATAGAAAACAGGCAACCAAAGCATCGAGCTTTGAGCAGCAAAAGCTAAAGCCAAAGAACAACATCGTGGTTAACGCAGCAGTCTTTACTGACCTAGATCTTGATCTGCTGTGGGAACATTAATCATACATTACATACGGACATGGTGTAAAGCATACTATATCTTTAATTTATCTTTTTTTTCATAACTATAATGGAAAGTGAAGATGCTGCTGATATTGAGCATATTTTCTCATTGTGGCGTGTAATGTCACATGTTTGAAATTACATGTGCTTTTTCATCAGATCTTTGGAGATAGTGAGCCGATTTTTCTTGTTCCTATGGTAATGATTCAGGCTCTTGGTTTATAGATGTGAGGTAAAAATAGACCTGCTGGCATGTGTTTAACAAGTAGCATAGTCTTGCCAATTAGTTGCATGTGAAGTAATTTGCAAGTGACATGGTGTGTTTCTGTTTAAGCCATCAAAGAAGTCTTTATTATTTTTTTAACCTCAATTTAACATTAGCATCTAAATCTGACCATGTTAAAATCATTGTCTTTTTCTCATTTTCACCGATGTATGTTAAAATAATTATTACAGGAGTTTTAGTCAGCCCTCTTGTTTACATCTGTGCCTTCGATATCAGTTTGTGATGACGGCAGAATACCAGAAGACGTTCCCCATCCTATAATTAATGAGTTGTTTACCCAGCATGAAAAAAAATGCTGAGTCTGACATGTTGCCAAGTTTAGAGGAATTTAGGGAAGCAATTAGTCTGAAATTAGTCTGAGTCATTCAGTGTACACTCGCAGTAAATATGCATATACACTAGGTGACTACAGTTCACCTTTAAATACTGATTCACTTTATCAGAGGGTTCATATCAGTTTTAGTCTATGTTATAACTTCAGTTTTTAAAGGAAACCAAAATGAAGACTCAAAATAAGATTTACAAAGGCCCAATTTGCAATTCAGTCTTATGCCAGAGGACGGTTTCCTTTTCAGTTTGAGTTTTCTTCATTTAGTTAATCTTTATGCTAAACAAGAAATCACAGTCTTCTGCTCACCAGTAAAAAAAAAAAAGAAAAAAAAAGGACTTTCTCGCATCCATCTTAGCAACCTATTTTCCTGGAAGGGATTTGCCACACACGGGGATGAAGAGCCCAGCTGTATGGGATCAATAACGCACCAATATTACCGTTTGTTCTGGTGTGATGACTGAAACATGCTGCTGCGCCGCGAAAATGTCAGCAAATCATTGTTAACATTAGGTGGCCTGACTGATCACAGCCTGTATAAATTTTTTTGACATCCAAAGAAATACATGATGTCTGTGATTCATGAAAAAAAAAAAGAATCCTGATTATAATTTCTGAACTGTTCAGACACATAAAAGAGTTTTTTTAATCATTAATGCATGCAACATCTTGTCAGGAAGAATTTGCTCGAAGATGCCATCTTTTCCACATTTACTAATTTGACTTTGAAATGTGAGAACCAATTTCCGCAGTCAATCAATCTCTACCCACCCCGCTGTGCATCTGCAAACACACGCAGGCTGTCCAGGCTCCCACAGTCACACAACCAGTAAATCAATCAGCGCCCTTTCTTTGACAAATTCAAGAGATTTGCTAATCATATCTTTTAATCTCTCTTTCAAGGACTATCCTGTTGTCACTGTTGAATTGAGAGTTCCTCAGACCACTGAAATAAAAATCCAACTGGAACACAATAATGATGATAATATTAATAATGCAGGAACAAAATCTGTAATAACATCCAGAGGTTTTCATTTACTCAACATACATAAAAGGTGAAGTTGCCAATTTGACTGATATTGGCCTAAAAAGCAACAGATATCTTGTAGGAAATGTTTGCACGTAATGATGCCATGAAACGAGTCATCATCTTGTTTCTTTTTAGTTTACTGCAGCACGAGCGTCATGTTTTTAGGGGTGTTGGAAAGTGAAGCAAATTGTATAACAGGGCGCAGAAACAAGAAGCCAACTCATTCACAAATTCCCAAATCCACCTCTAACTTGATTTAAATTAATTTCAAAATAAGTTTGTCATATTTTACTTTTTTTTTTTTTAATAGTCAAATACATTTGAAACACAAATACATTTCCATATAGACGTGTGCAGCCTGAATAATCACTTTATGTACAGATGTGATGAGTTCTGCAGACATTTTTGTCCCACCAGTAACAACAACAATAAGACTTCAGGCCCAAACTCTGCAGAGTAAAATCTGCAGCGCCTTATCAGAAAAGTTGAAACTGGCATGAACTCTTCAGATCGTCACTCTGTCCCACTTTTCCCACTCTGTCTTTACATCAGTAACTTTTTGCGACTGGGGAAGTTAAATACAGAAAGTGTAAGTCTACTGTTTGTGTAAATGTATAAAAGCTGAGACAGCCGTGAGGACTGTGCTTCACCAGCTTTAATAATAATAATAAAAATGAGTGAGCGTGGAGCCTGGATTGGTTCGGGTCCACGAGCTGCAGCAGAGGAGCTAAATTCACACCCGACTTGTCTTGGGTGTAAATGTCAAATTACAGTTCTAAATATTCCTATAAAAAGTTTCTATAACAGCTTAGAATCAGTAAAATATAATGTGCACCATTTAAATGCCATTTTTTTTGTCTGGTGTTACATCTCCTCTCATTATGAAACACTTAGGGTTGAAGTTGTCGGTGCCAGTTGAGGGAATATACACGAAAAAAGACTTAATAACACAGAAGTGTCTGCGGGGGGAATATTTCTTCAAGGGCTGGGATAGATGTTCAACATGTTAACAGTTTTACTTAGAAAATATAAGTGTGCCGGATACCTAGCACCACTTAAACTTTAATTTCTAAGCAGGAGTGCTGCGGCAATTTCATTTTGCTTATGTTGCAGCCTCTTTATATCCCTCCCTCTCCTGTCTTTATTTCTCAACATCTCTCTCTCTCCCCCCACCCCCTCTCTCTCTCTCTGTGCCCTTTTCAAAGCGGAGAGGCTCTTTGGGCTGGAGTGTCAATTAATAAACCTCGTTGTCTATGTTAATGAGTAGTAACATGCGTGCGTGGAAAAGGCCAAGTGAGTTTTCAGTCTGTCACAGTCCCACTTGGCACGTCAGACCGAGATCGTTCTGGAAAGTGGGCGTGTTTGTTTCTCCACGGTCTCTTGTCTTGCCTTCCCCCCGCCAGTGGAAATGGTAATATCATATAGTTAATGCCACCTTATGAGACTTTCACAGCTTTTTGAATGTTAAGCAGTTTCTTATTGAATTGGATGTTTGCTAATAAATCACATGGCGCCGGGGGTTGGCATGATTCACCCTCTGCTTCTCTCGGGGTAATTCTGCCATGCAACGCTCAGGGGAAGCAAATTTGCATCCTTTCCATGACTAATTTAGCTGTTTGCTTTCACTGAGCTGGTGTACACATCATATATTTTTCTCCCCCCTTTCCTTTTCCCCTTTCTCGCTCTGTTTCCTTTTCTTTCTTTCTCCACCCCTCTCATGATGCATCTCTTTTGAGAATCTGTCGATGTATTATTTTACAGTCATCCGTAACATCTACCATTTCAGACAGAAAATGCATTTTTTATTGGATTTGGTTTTCTCAGTGGTGTGAAGGAAGCTGTGATGAGGTTGTTTCGGTGTTGAGTGAGATCAAGCGTTGAACATCAGCAAGAGAGAATTTGCTATGAGTGGGAACATGCTTTAGGATTCAATTTATGAGCCAAATGTAAACACACAGGTTCACATAGCTTCACAAGACTGGAGCCCGGTGTTGCTTTCAAATAGATTTTCATGTGTTTTAATAATAAAAAAACATTAGACTATAACTAAATATATTTGTCTTGTTCAATAAAGACAAAAAGATTTTAATGTTTTGTTCACATCAGCAATACATTTATCTTTATTTTCAATTATAAACCATAATCTGAACCAATTTTTTTATCATGTAGCTGTCTTTCTGTATCAAATCTATCTATAAATGTATGTATATAGTATCTATCTATCTATCTATCTATCTATCTATCTATCTATCTATCTATCTATCTATCTATCTATCTATCTATCT
>JBAJHX010000076.1:13898270-13920898 GCA_037176925.1 Amniataba percoides
TAGATAGATAGATAGATAGATAGATAGATAGATAGATAGATAGATAGATAGATAGATAGATAGATAGATAGATTTATGTAGAGCAACAGTGTTTCATAATCGGACCCATAAACTTTCCTTTAGGCTTCATGTTTCTTCAAAAGCTTCATTTTGTTCATGTGGTAATTAAATTATTTAAACACGGACAGATAATGCAACAAATTCTCAGCAAAATATTTGTAAGTCATATTTCCCTTGATCAAACAAGCAGTGATTCAGCTCACACTGAAGAAGCAACCTCTTCAAGATGTGGTTAAAAAAAAAAAAAGAAGACAAAAATAATTTTTTATTTGATATAACACGCTGGGTGCAACTCACTGTGTCTGCTAATTAAGAAGGAAATGCACAAACAATATCAAATTGTGATTTTTTTCTTTTTGGAGGGGGGCTGTGACAAAGGATTTTTGAACACCTGTTTGGATTTTAAAGCCTCAGAGATGAATGGTTCTTTATTCCTATTCATCCCAGTCAATTCAGCAGCAAATGAGGTACACTTAGAAAGAAGAGTACGTTTGGATTTTCAAAAGGCATGAGTATAGTTTTTGAATCCCGTCCATCAGTGGCAAACATCCAAAAGTTGGTTGCCAAGAATCTTTCATCACTAATCTGCACAACATTTCCTGATTGTGGGCTTTCAGAGCGAAGAATCGGTGTGTTGTTATCCCGAGCTGAGCTACCAGTTAAAGGCTCTTTCATAAAGCTACTGAATTTCTACAAACAACAAATTATCACAAGGTGGTGGAGATGCCTGAAGTACAGCACCGGTACTGGCAGGAAACAGTGGCGCCTGAAGTAATGGCACTAGACTGAACAGTTTTAAGAATCCGCACTCGTGTTTTGTTGTGGATCTCACTCAAAAGTGCTTATATCTGAAAATCATTGGTGTGCAGACACAAAAAAACTTGAATATCATCTCTTAATTAAAACTAACAATGCAAAAATGTAAATTTAACACTGACAACTAAGTGATAACCATCAATGTTTTCTAGCATCTCCATGACAACACCTCTGTCTCGTCCCCACCTCTGCTTCTTATAGTTATACTTTCATACGGTTTGAAACGGTGAAGCTCAGTTTGTTCTGCAAAGAGCAAACTGGTGTGTTGTTTGCCGTCTTTAATAATATGTTACGGTCAATTGATGACTCACAGTTGGTATATCAAATCTAGAAGAAATTACACATGTGTAATAGATTACACTGCATTGAATTAATCTAGCATTAGAAGAAAACTCACTTACTGTATATAATACACAATGTCTGATATGCCAGTAAATACTGCCAGTCTTGGAGCATTTTAACAGTAAGCAATCTTGTCTAGTAAGTAAGTGTACTGCACATTACACAGCTTATCAGAAACCAGTCTTTATTTATTTATTTATTCACCTGCTTGACAGATTGAAGAATAAATTAGTTCTGTTAGTCAACTTTCTTTTGACATGCAGTTTTTGAAACTCAGGTCAAGTGTTTGACCCACAGTCTTTGAGCATGCCTGCCAACAAAGATCATGGTTCAAATGCTTCACTTACGTTTTTAAGCCGAATATACCAAAAC
The DNA here is from genome assembly GCA_037176925.1 of Amniataba percoides. Classification (NCBI taxonomy): domain Eukaryota; kingdom Metazoa; phylum Chordata; class Actinopteri; order Centrarchiformes; family Terapontidae; genus Amniataba; species Amniataba percoides. The sequence goes on from JBAJHX010000076.1 coordinate 13,899,861, forward strand.
AATGCCGCCTGTAGCCAGTAGCTTGTAAATTAAGTTTAAATTTGTGGCATGAAAATTAATGCGGAGATGGAGGGCGAATGATCTTTTCTTAGTATCTCATGCTTATTCACAGAGCAGCATGTTAAGTACCAACTGTTTACAGAGGCCATGCTTTGACCCCGATTGATTTTACTTTCTGCTGCTCACAACCACAAGCTCAGCTTCTCGGGGCAACTCAGAGTATTCATTTTTTTCAGTTTTGTTTTTTTTTCTACTCTATTGCTTTAAAATCTACAGTAAGCTGTCTTTGCCAGTGGCAAAATGAAAGTTCAGACCCATTTAAAGTTTTAAATGGTGGTTAGAATATTAGTTACATGTTAAAATAGAGCTGCAGTTAGCAACTATTTTTAAAACTGACTGACACTCAGTCATTTAGTTAGTCTGTCAGTCCACGAGACTATGCTTCGATGTGAACCAAAAGCTAACTATTAATCTAACATGCTCACAGTGATGTCCACCTCTTTGGTTTAACATATTAACATGCTAATATTTTCCAATTAGCTTCAGCACCATTCAGCAGTTGAGAAATTTCAACCTGGTCCAAGGTTTTGGGCCTCAAGATGAATTGTTTTGTCCAACTAACAAGCCCATTCCTATGATATAAAAGAGATAAAAATAACATATTTTTATATTTCACAGCCTGGAACCAGTGAATGTTTGAAATATTTGGTCATTTAAAGAATCTGTCACTCAAATAAAACCACAGTTAACTAATTGAATAATTGAGATAATAGTGAGGTTCATTATTTAAAAAAGATAAATGGCTGTTGTTCCCTCGGTTTGCCTGGAGACAGCGAACCCTGCAGAGGTGAAACGTAAACCACACTTCCTGCCATAACTATCATACAGTGCTCACATGGTAACTGCATGTAGGATAAAAACTATTTTAACCAGACAGGCTGTGCAGATTTAATGTGCACTGAGAAACTTGTGAAAAGACAACATGTCACAGTCCGCCTTCTTGTCAACCTGTCTCCACTGTGTCTCTGCTCTCTGGTCCCGAACCGTTGGTCTCGCTTCTCATCTGGTCATCAGCTCCCCCACTCTGTCTCCCCCACATTTCCCCTCTCTCCCACAGGCCTGCTCTCTTTTTCAATCCTGGGTTTTGCTCTTTTTTTTCTGCCCCGGGTGTCTTGCTGTCTCTTCAGCATCTTGTTCAGCTTTCAATCCACAACACACACACACACACACACACACACACACACACACACACACACACACACACACACACACACACACAGTTCCCATCCCCACTGAGAGTGCTGTGCCTCCTTTGACACAGTGACACCCACCCATATCCCAGTTGGAGACACTAACTAAGTCAAAGAGGAGATAACAAGTGCGGGGAAGAGAGTTTTTTACTCGTGTGTTTTTATCATCCGACCATCTCAACAGGTGATCGGCAGATGTCGTCATGATGAGTCATCAAACGACAACCAAAACAAAAAAACAGTGGACACGCACACACACACACACGCCTACACATACGGTATAATTTGACAGACACGCCCATCTCTGTGTCCATGACACACGTGCTTTAATAAAGAAAAGGTGTTATATTTAGTAGTGACGTCTGCAATGCAGCTTAGCATTGTCTCATAGTTGCTTGAATGATTTGTTGGTAAAGAGGTTGAGACTATTCAAGATCTGCATACAGCGCAAGATAGATGATGATGTTTGACCAGATCTAAAACCATCTACTTTAGTATGGCTCTGTTTCTTTATCACTGTAAATGCAAAAAAATATATTAATGTTAGATAGATGCTCTTTAAGAGAACGTTAATGCAACCAATGTTTTTTTCTTCTACATACGTATGGCTAGAATTTGAATATGATCCACCACTTGTTTGAATGCTTGACTTCTTGTTTCTTACCCTGTCTGACTTATTGATAGCAATGTCACTAACACAATAACACGTCCAAATGTTGTGCTTTTGCAATTCCCAGTGGCATGAAATTATAGACTGTGAGAGACAGCAGTACATGCTGATGCCTCCACCTCATGAAAATGCAAAGCACAGACTGCACCTGGATTGTGTCACTTTCTGAAATTTTAAACCAGAAGAGCAACTTGAAAATATTTGCTATATTAATGCAGGTCTTATATTTCTACAACGTCATTTTTTAAGTATGTTTAAATGCATTTTACATATATTCACTCATTGCACATGCAGTATTGTCCAAGGTGAACCATATCAAACTAATTATTCAAGTCAACACTTTAAAGTTTAGAAAATAGATGTAGTTTTGTGATTAATGAAGGTGAATGTTTGATTTGTTGCACTCAATGTGCAATAGCAATAAATTCCTCCTAGATTAAGTTTGGCATTGGCTTTACTATACTGCCTCAGGAAAGACAAATAAAAAGCCTACCCAGGGTAGCAGGCTGCCAGCTTTTATTCAACTCAGGCTTGACATCGCAGGCTTCTGAAAGCAAGACAGCCTGCTTTGGATGAAACTGCTCAAAGGGCTCACAGTAACTCTCTGCTGTAATCATTATTCTAGCCACCTTTATTTCATTTTCCACCAACTTTATTAAAGCAGCAAAGAGAAGTGGCTGCCAGTGATATTATTCCGTATCCATTTGCATAAAAAGCAACAGGGTGCTTTTCTCGCCATATGGGTCTCAGCAGAGCTCTCTGCATATTTCTGAGGTAAAACGTGGAGGTATGCAGATGAAATCCAGCAAGTAATTTACTTTCCTAGATGGACACAAGTGTTAATTAGAAAGAGCTTGAGTGTTTTGTCGTATCACAGCGTCACTGTTGAGTTATGCCAGTTGGATAGAGAGCGACTGCTAGCTAGTTAGGCAGAAAACGGAGCAATATTCATCACCCTGCTTTTTTAAACTCCTCTTGATATGACAGAACTTAAAGCAAATATATCATTTGAATGATCGCAGCTCTCCCATGCTCTCTTTCTCTCCTTGATCAAATGGCACTTTTACTTGAAGGTGTCACTGTAATTACTGTCTTTGCGAGTGTGGAGGAAGTGAATGTGGACGGAGTGGGTGGATGAATATGTGTATGTGTGTGTGGATGAATGTGTGACAGATTTTTTCCTTGCGTGCATATTTTGAAGTCAGAATCTCATCTTTCAGAAATCTAAACCATCTAAGAAACTTGAAATAAAGCTTTGATCCCACCTCTTGCATTTCGTGATAAAAAAAAAACAAAAAAAAAACGGAAAGTCAAAGTATTTGTAAGACAGAATTGACATGTTATACCTGATGATGAATCTACTTGGGGTTTTTTTGCACTCCGCCCATACAACATTTTGCAGGATTCCCTTGATTCACGCTGACAGAGCTGACAACAATTTCAAAGCCTATAACCTTCACAGATCATCAGCATTAAAAAACAACATATCATCTGCAAACATACAGACTTTAGGTCCCTCGGTTAATGCAAACTCATGTTACGTACACTTCAGATTGCACTTTCACCCACCTCAAAGCAGATGCAATTAGACTTAGGAAAACAGAGACAAAGAATATGAAAAAGAAATGATCAAATCAGCCTCTAATAAACATGACACAATAGGTAATTCAATCACTACAATATGTCAAGTGGAGATGTGCGAGTGATGCTGTTAAAAATCTCTGCTGTTCTTGTTGACACAGTATGGAAGTCCTGGAGGGATAAAAGACTCAAAAATGCTTCCTGAAATGTGACACAAACATGCAGTGATTTCCATCTGTGAGAAATCGTGATGTAAAATCCTACACTAGATCAAAGGACAACTCTGCTATTCACACCTTCGCTGATTTCTCTTGACAGTTGACAAGTCAACCACCTCCTTCTTCTTCTGTCTTTCTTCATCTTGTATTTTCCTCTTTCCTTGAACTTTTTATACACCGAGTAGAAAAAGGTATCTGAATAGATGCTTTAACAACTGTGGAGTTGACAGTCTCCCCCTCCGCCTGCCCAACTTCACTGAGAGACGTTTTCAAAACCAAAATTGGGAATCCTCTCCCTTCTCTCTACATTCATTTTCACTTTTTCCTCACTGAACGTCTACAAATCATTCGGGGAGAGGATAAAGGCCTGCATAAAGGAAGATGAATGGTTTAATTTAGATTCAAATGGCATAAAGTAGGCTAATCGGAATAGCTGACAAAAGCTCTATGACGGAGAAGTGATAACCTGCAGGCAGCTTCCTTATTGCAGGAGATGGGAGTGAAGTGCTGGGCTGGTTTACAGGTCTAATTGCGTGACTCAGTGTGGGGAGTAAGAGACTGATATGGGAGGAAAAATTCCTGTGGGATTGAACACTTAATGAATGACACTTTTCATCAAAAGTCAGGACTCGCAGGCTAAAGTTTTTTACTTTTAAAAGTCTGTTTTAATGGATAAACTCTGCTTTTTCTCACCAGTCACTCTCAGGTTTGTCTCTGGACATTGATCAATGCCTTTTTGTTTTCCATTTATACCAGCCTGCTTTTGAGCTTTCTGCTTTCAGTTTTTTTTCTGGTTTGGTTTTTGTTTTGCTCTTTTTATTCCCCATGCTTATTCTTTCTGGTTCGTAATCTATATTTCCTGTTCCTTCTTCTTCCCAATGTGTATCTTTGACTTGTCCTTAACGGTCTAAGGTATTTATGTGTCTGTGTTTGCGAGTCAATTTATAGAAGTACAAATCTGATGCTAGTACCCAACTTGAGGACTCAGTCTTGGTTGTCGTCACATTACTACTTGTCATTTAACTTCAGCTAAGCCTGGGGAAATATTGTTCCCTGAGGTTAGAGGAAAGTGTATTTTTGTGTCGCTGCATGAATTTCTGTTTGCATGCCTACCTTAGGCTAGTTTATATTTCCATGTATTTTTTTGCCTTCAAGAGTTTGTATTAAAAAGCAAGTTCAACATTAACATGACCGGAAAGGTAATGAATGAAATATCCATCATGTCTCTCTGTTATTTAACTGGCTGCTAAATTATAGGATGTGGTCTGAAATAGACACTGGCAGGCTGAAGGACAAACCTTAAAGAAAAGGCTAAAACTTCTTCCTCTGAGTTAAAATTATTCATAACTCAGTCAAGGTTTAATACACTGACATATAACACATAGCTATTGATCAGTGTGAATTACACTTTCTAGAGATACTACCTTTATCTTCAGTTTCCATCATGAAGAATGAGTCAATGTAAAAATGATTTTCTGTACACTCATTGGTCCATTGCAAACAGGAACTACTCGTAGCTTTTATTCCTTTAATGGTCAAAGTGTAAACAAACATAGAAATCCTTGACCCCAAAAGTAACATTAATTAGCTTATTCTGATGTTAGTATTTTTCCAGATTAGCATAAACATTCTTGACTTACTCCATGACCACCTAAAAGCCAATATTCATACTGAGCTGATGAAAAATGTAATTAGGTAGAAGGCAAAGCAGCTCCTCCAGGTTTGCTGATAAACAGGTGATTGCAGCTGTAATTACCACAGTTGTGAAGATGAAAATTATACACATACATGCTGTGAGTAGGATTAAATCACTCACCAGAGCAGGTCATAAGAAATAAAACCGATCCAAATGGGGCTTTAGTCTCTGTCTCTTTGACTGCCAGGTGTTTCTGTGGTACTTTTACCACCGCTTATCAGCAGGCTTTAACCGCTATCGACACTCAGTTTGTTAGAAGTCCATGATGGGATCCTGTAGGAATGAAGATCCTTTTTTCCAGTCAGCTGATTGTTCTTATTCTGCCCATTTTTTTCAGATCCTTTGAAGTTTAGTTCAGAAAAGAGCAGCATAGGTTACCATGTTGATCTAACCTGGTTAGAAGTGAACCAGCTTTGAGCAGAAAAACAAATTCATAGATGGTGGAATAATCTCCTCTTCATGGTAAAGGCCTCAGGCTTTATTAAGGTGATGATTTCAGTAGAATCATTAGAATAGTCTGACCTGTAAGTATCTGTATTTTTAAATCATAATGACATCAAGCTGTGTAGGTTATATCACTTAGTTCACTTTGTTCACAGTTACATCACAATTACATGAGGATTTGTCTGCTTAGAGGTGATATCCTACTGAAATACACACAGGTTTTACAAGGACAAATTTATGACAGGCTGACAAAGACAAATTGCACTTTAAGTTTAATTATCCAAAGCTCATTTCTGAAATGACAGGTCTACCAAGAGGAAGCAGGCTGACAAACAGAAGCCGGTGATTATGGGAAATTATTGGTGACTTGCGATTTGACATGAAATACTCATTTCAAAAGATGTTTTTCAAGTAATTTACAAGCTTCGACCGAAAAGTAGGAATGTAACACACAGCTGTTAGATGTTACACCCCCTCTCAGCTCAGTCCAAAGAGCCAATTCATTAAACCTTGATCCCATCACTCCTGTCATGCAATAAACCTCAAATTTCAACTTTCAAATTCACACTGAAGGTCTTACGCAGATGGTTTAGCAGGTATAATCTCTTTAAGATGTGTTAAAGTTGATATGAATGATACTTCCAAAAGTGAATGGCTGTCGAGATGAAAACCTGGCTGTCCTTTTTATGAAATACTGCAAAGATTTCCGGCTCTATTCTTGTGCAAGAGTACAGTACAGATTCCCTGCATGCATTTATTGATTTGAATTTGTTAGAAATGAAGGTTTTCCTGAAGGCAAACACTCTGTGTGGTAGAGCTCGACAGTGGCCGGGGAAAGAACAAATCTTTCATTTAAACCCCGGAGGAATATTAAAAGTATTATATAAGAAGTGGATAAAATTTGTGGTGTCCATAGTTTGAATTCAGTGACTTTGGGGGTCTGACAACTTTTTCAGGTATGAGGTTGATTTATGGTTTTACATTAAATGTCTCAACAACTGTTTGAATAACTTTGAGCTCATGACATTTCATTTTGTCAAATATTTTTATGATACAACACTACAAACACTGACTATATCGCTAACTGCCGGAAGAAAATCTTACTAATATATAACAATTTATAAAACAATACACGACTTTTCTTTTTCTTTGTGTTGTTTTCTGTCCATCCAGCCTACATACTTCATCCTGTCAGTAGTTTGTGTTCTGACTGTCGCTTTGTTGTCAGCTTATGAACATGACACCCAACTTTACATAAGGTATCATGATCACTTAATCCCATAATTATGTTGTCACAGCGCAGCATACTTAGTGCGGCTTAAGGCTGCTGCCACACCCACAGTTAGTTTTCTGTATCTTTGTACACTTTGCAGTCATTTTGTAGTTTGCATGTTGCAGGTCCAGAGTGAAAAATGGGATCAGTGAATGAGTTACAAATAGTATATTATAGTATGGTATCATTTATTGGACATAAAGAAAGAAAAATCCTTGTTCAGTGCCTTTGAGGACTCCTTCCATGTATTATTGTAACTGACTTATCTTGCACCTTTTTCACTTTCTCTGCCAGAGTGACTTTTCATACCCGACCAAGAGCTGGTGTGAACTTGTTGCATTTCAGCTGTGGGATTTACAATACATGTAGGTGGAGAGAAAAATAATTGTAATTACTGAATAAAAACACACCATGAAATGCAAAATAGCTGATGAGAATGATATTAGTTTGCAGGTTTTTGATGAGAAAGCGAAGTCTTGGAAAATTGAAAGATGGCACGAGATAAAAAAAGCTAAAATGAAAAGATGATATTACCAAAGATGAGCTTATTTTCAAAAGTTATTAAATGATGAAGTACTAATGTATTAGTGTAGTATATAGACATCATAGCTAATGGTCAAAATGATCTAATTTGATAAATTAATGTGAAAAATGTGCGTGAAATGTCCCAGTTAGGTATACACATACACATACATTACAGAAATGATATTTGCTAGACTCGTGTAATTCAGTGACTCAACTCGCTGTCTCTGAAGTGGCCATCATCAGCCTCATCCATATGATCTTTTCCTTTATTTATACACTTTCATATCTGAACCGGTGACATCATCAGCGCTGTTGACCTTGCCCTGAAGTGACATCATCATGAGGTAACAGAACAGAAAAACCTGAGGACAGAGAGGATCACTGAAATCAGTGAAAAGTATTCTGATACGTGTGCGAGAAAGCAGACTGGGGCAGCGACATGTTGACCTGCACACACCTTCAGAGCTCAGCCGGTGATGCCATTAGATCCAGGAGTGTTAAATGTGTTGATCCGTCTCAGTGATCTCCACACATTTTACCTGGATATCACAAGTTGACTCAACTTTGCCTCTGTATTGTTTTTTTGTGCTGCTGACAGCTCTCTGGAGTGAGCGCCTGGACTTCCTGTACTCCTCCAAATCACCTGTTGTTAAATTTGACTCGACTATCTCTGTTAACCCTGAGCTTCTGATTCGGGAAAGTCCAGTTATCCTCTGTATGACGTCATCGATATGTGTGGTTGTCCCATTAAAAAAAAAAAAAAAAGGTCCCTGTGCGGCTGGTTTGATGATGTGGTTCAAACACGCTCCACATTTGAAACGTGGTGTCACCAGATGGGGGTCAACAGTATCTGTAATAATGGATAATGTGATGATCTGTGATGTTTTTGCACATTCCTACTCCACTGAGCAGTTCTCTCATTTCATACAAACGACAGTCATATTGTACAAATTAATGCTGGGCATTCATGTTCTTCATGAAAAGCTCTTTACAAACAAGTAAACACCGACAAACGACATAATCAGAACAAAGCCACTCAAGTTAATTTTTAAACCAATGGTTCTTCCATTCAAACTAGAAAAGGTCCTTCTTCTGACAGTTTGATGGTGTGTGGTTTAATCACACTCCACATTTGAAACTTGGTCTGGAATAATTTTTGCACAACTGTACAGTTTTTTTGAGTCGTGATTCAACAAACAAAACTAAAAACTAAAAACAAACAAATGAAACTTCAGTGACTTTTGTGTGTTTTTCTGTCTTTAACGGAAAGGTACCAACATTTTTGTCCACATGTGTAATTCAGCCCTGGGAAATTTGTTGTTGAGGTGTTTATATACTCCTAACCTGTCACTCTCTCTCTGTTTCTTTTCTTGTCTCATTTCTTTCAGAGCCAAGAAGAAGACCAAGCCCTTGAACCTTAAGATCCACAGCAGCGTGGGCAGCTGCGAGAATCTGCCCACGCAGCGCTCGCCCCTCCACAACGAGCGATCTCTGCGATCCTTTTTCTTCCCCTCCTTTATCCCTTCCACACCTCCCGTCCATGCTGAAACACCTTCTGCAAGTAAGTGAACTGTTCTTTTTTTTAAACAGCTCACACTGCAGCTATCACAGTGTCTTTAATACATCACTTTTATATCTTAATTCCTTTTGAAATCTGCTTATTTAGCTCTCATGCAATGTCTAATTTCTCGCTAAGCAAAGTCAGAATGTCTGCAAAGTGCATAGTAATTCTTACATTTTAGTATTTTTCTTACCCATGTCTTACTTATAATCAGCTATTCAACAGTTGTCCCACCTTATGTTCAACTTTCTTGTGTCAATTTTAAATCTGCCTTGACACGATACCAAACTGCACCCACACTTCTAATCATTCTTACCACATTAATTCTTTTTGTTAAAAAAAATATACTTAAGTACAGCTCTGCTGGGAACTGCAGCAAATGAACAATCAGGCTGCGCGATAATGACCGGAGGTGGTGTGTTGCTGCACATTGGCAGCCTTATTGGCTGATGCATTATGGGCAGACTGCGGAAGCCATTAGACTGAGGAGGGGATGGGGAGTAATGGAGGTTATGTCAGGGAAAGGAGTGATGAATTGTCGTCACTTAGTGTTGTGAATAGTTGTAGACCTTGACTAACAGGTATGTGGGGCACGGCAGTGCATATTTGTTGGCAGAAACATGACCTGGAATAATCACACACCGTTACGCACAAGGACAGAATAATGAAGATGTACGTGAATTACAAATCGCCCGTGCTGGGAGGAGAAATCACTGCAGTGATATGTGAATTTACTGATGTTGTCTCACTTGCTAAAGTGTGAATGTGTATTTAAAAATACCTGTTCAGTTACACCTTTGTAATGTTTGGGCCACAGTGAAAATCTCTAATAAGATATTCTTAACAAAGGGCTTTTAAGTTGCAATTAATGACTACTCAATAATAATAGATAGATAATAGATAGATAGATAGATCATTTTGTAGTTTAACTGCATTAATAATAAGCACATATATTGTTGCTAGGCTGTATGAATGCATCTGTTTGGCTGCTGTTCATCTTCTCCAGCAGCGCGCTTACTTTGTCTTTTTAGCTTTTTATTTCATGATGACGTAGACTCGGCTACCACTTGACCTCTAACCTTCTGGACAACCACTACAGAGCATTTGGACCATTTTTTTTTTAAAATGCAATTACAAATTATGTGCTTTACAGCCCTTTTATTTTGGCTTAATGGAAAGTCACAAATCTGCCTTTATTATAAATGACTTATTAACATTTACAACTGCAGACTTGGTTACTACATTTATTGATACCCTTTATCAATGACTCACCACTTACAGAGATTTTCCACAGCTGGGTAACCCAAAAAGAGTTATATTTAGTGGCTTATAAAGACATATTAGCTAATGAACAATGAATTACTTATTTAGCCGTTTTGCTTGCAATGAAACTCCAGCATCAATGTTTTAAAACTGTCACAGAAACAGTTTTCTCTTTTTAATTTGGATTATATTTTTATTCAGTCAGTTTCGTTGCTTGGAAAAAGGGAATCCAGTCCTACATTGTCAAGTGTCTCATATTTTGTGTTTCTCAGCTGTCCAAACAAACCAACCTCATGCCATTCAAACAATGCCGTTAATGTCACTGTTGTTACTGAGACAGAAAGGTGCCTCGTCACATTTAACTTGACATTTTTGTGAAAGTTGTGTTTCACCTGCATTGTCTTTAACTAAAGTCAATCAAATGTCAACGTGTAGAGTCTTCTTGGCTTCTCAGGTTCAGATAAAGTTTGATCTGGAAAGGAAAATCTACTGCAGCTGGCTTCATGATAGATAAGCTCAGTTCACAGCTTCAGCAACGTGATGCACAGACAGACTTCAATCCAACAAACTAAAGTGAAACAGACTTCAATGTCACGTTGAAGAAAGGTGTATTGATACACAGGCTGCAAAAAATCTGTCGACTTCTCTGTCTGTTACTTCAGTTTTATCTCTTTTATTTCTCAGTCTCAGACTTACGTGTCCTTCTGTTAAAACTTTCTCTTCGAGGTGAAAAGAGTTATTCAGAATTTGTATTAATCCTTAGTCACTATTGTTAATTTATTTTCATCCTTTTCATGAGCTCAGAAAAAGTCCTGTTTGTTAGCTGACAATCCATTATATTAGCTATCCAAGAGGGGGTTTACGTAATTATTTAGTTTAAAAAGTAGGATTTTATCAAACTATGTGTCAACCAAATATGGAGAGACTTTTGAATATTCACGTTAAATATCCATATGACACAATTATATCTTCAGTTTATGAGGTGTTTTTGCTCTTGAAGTCCATTTCTACTCCAAAAGCTGTCAAGTTTAATACAGAAAAGTGTGGATGCAGTACATCTAATCTAATGCAAATTTTAGAGATTTGAGTCGATGCACAACATGTAGTGAATGAATGAAAGTAAAAAGACTTCTGCACACTGTCCACACACAATGTATCAATGACACAGTTTTAGTCACTGACTTTTGTCAGACATTGGCATGCTCCACTTTTTAATATGCAAATGTGAGAAAATGTTTATTTGTGGACGTTAATGTAGTTAAAAAAAAAAAAAAACTCAACTCGACACCTTAAGGTATTTCAGGCTGGACTGTGAGTTCATTATCTTTTTTCTTCCAGAGAGAGACAGAAAGTCAGCTACGTAAATCTGAATGTTAAATAAATGAGGGCATGATATTTGATCACAAAACTGTAAATAACGATCATCTGCCTGCAGTCATTCACGATGAAGCCACCTCCCATGTGTCCACCTGCACGTGTGTGGGAGAACATACCGACTGCCCGCCGAGCTGGATCGTCCAAGTTAACAGCGTCTGCTCCGGGCTACTACAGAGATAGTGCTTCTTACGTAGACAGTTTTTCTGAGTTGGAGGAAGTACACATTGCTTTTTTTATCCTTCTGTACTAGAAAGCTTTATTAGACACGGTGGGTATCACAGCTTGGTTTGGAAACCTGCCTGTGTACCTGAAATCCAAGATAAGCCGTCCACTGTGGACAGTTCTGGAGGTTGAAGGCGCCTCACTGCTTCATGCGCTCCTCCAGGCTCTCTGGGAGGAGTTGCTGAGCAGCCTCGCTCGCAAATATCACCTCTGACTCCTTACCTCAGTATGAGACACCCTCCCCCACCCCTACACACACACACACACCCTGCATATTTTTCACTTTTTCCAAACACAGACTGCTAAAAACTTGGTGGTGTCAATTACAGCTGTAAATACTGAGGGCGACATGTAAGCGCCGTCTGTTTGAGTATCGGCTTTTCTATCCATCCATCCATTTTCTATACCTGCTTATCCTGTCTCACAGGGTCGCAGGGTGTGCTGGAGCCTATCTCCGCTATCTTTGGCGAGAGGCGGGGGTGCGCTCTTGACTGGATGCCAGTCAGTCACAGGGCTGGCTTTTCTACCGTTTTAAGTGCTTTTGTGTTCGTGAGAAATTTACCTTGAGGCGAAAATGAGGTTTATCTCCATCTTTAAGCCAAAGGTTGTGTAATTATTGCCTGATTACTACTACTGATTACTCACTGGCTGTGTCCTTTCTGTGCATGCCCTTCATCATGACATAAACGTGTGAGGACATCAATTTCTCCACATATGCAAGGCAGCAACCCTGATTAAGAGCAAAACAATAAAAGCAACCACTGCGCTGAACAGATGATGCATATCCATCTTCAGGGAGTTGATAGGACACATGCCGAAGAGATATTGCTGAATTGAGTGGTGCTGAAATGCAAAAGGATGTATGAGTGAGTAAAGATGTGAATGCATGATGCATCTATCACTCCCATGTAAACAGTTGATGCAAAATCTTCAATGAGAAAGAAGAAAGATGTGAATGTAGCTGCAGCAAGTGACTGCTCAGAGGGATTTATTTTGCCTGAGGCAATACATTGTTTTAAGGATAATCCTTCTTGTGACACCTTAAAACTGTGCAATTTATAATCTTTTGACCCCCAAATAATTTTCAAATATTTCTCTTTATGTATGTTTTTGATTTGCTTCATCATTAGTTCTGTTTTTAATGTTGTTGTCCAGGTGTTGTATTGTTCTGTAAAATGAAAAAAAAAGAAAATTGATGCTGTATATTCTACATAAGGTATCGCTACAAGATTAATTAATAATACAAAAATAGAAGTGAAAAATCTGATCACTTAATGCTCATTCTGCTCACTTTTAAAATAACTGAGTGAAGCAAAAATGATGCACTCCTCAGTTCACCTGTAGGTCTTCATTTCTTATTTTAGCAATATGTGTGCGTTAGTGTGTGTCCACGTGGAAAAGCGTGTGTGTGTGTGTTGGTCTGGTAAAAATCCGTCCCGTGTCTATGTTTGGGATTACGGTATCAGTGCCATCTCATACGTCAGGGCCTTGCAGCCAAAAAGCATTATCGCTCATCGCTCTAGTCATCTGAATCAAAACACACGGAGGACCCACAAGCCTGGCTGAGGTGACCAAACGCTGTCTGCTCGGGATGAGTCAGTGGCCAATCTGAGCTGCAGCATCAGAGCCCTCCAGTTTGTTTGGCTTTCCATCTAGAAATACTGTTAGACCACATTAAATATTCACACACGCCTTTGCTGATATTCTGGGCTGACATTTAATCCACGTGAAAGCATGACTCTAGGATTTTTCTATATTTTTACAACCCGTGAAAAAAAAACAAAAACAGCTTTATGTTAATACTGTCCGGCTTCGAGGTTTGGATTTTTAAGCAAAAGGATCACAGTTTGTTAGATTTAGGCACAACTTGGTTTAAATCAAGAAAAAAAGGTCATGGTTTGGTATAAAATGACCATTTCATTGAGTTCTTCATCATCCTGGTTACAATAAAAACAACTTGGTAGGAGTTGAAAGAAACATCTCATTAATTCACACTGGTGGGGGCCTGAACTGCATTTCATTGTGCAATCCGGCATTGTAAAATGACAGTAAAGCTGAACGTTGAACCTTGAGACCCACACAGGTGATTTTTTTTGTCTGAAATCACTCTGGTCTTCACTCCTCCACGCCCAGATCTAATAAACCGTTGCAGTGAGGCCGCATACACAATACCAAGACTATGGATGTGCCGAATATGCATGTTTTTAATTACAGCGGTGCTTTTCCTGAGGAGGGTCTGTTAGTACATGAAGTCCCATTGTGTCACATAATCAACAGCATAGCTCTTATCAGCCAGAAAAACAAGCACCTGTGGGGCGTCTGACTCTTTAACTCATAGTTTAACTCCCTACATTTGCTAATAAAATGGGAGAAAGTGTGTAAAGAAGCCTGGACGTCAGGAAAATAGCAAAACAGATGACAGAAAGCTCCTTCCTGGCAAAAACTGAAATGATTTAGGAGCCTCTGATGCAGGTATGAAAACAAACAAGTCAGGTGGCCTGTTTGCATTGGTATGTCCACTCCCATGCTCATTTTCTTGCAACTGCTCTGCTTATATTGACTTATGCACCCCAGAAGTTTGAAGAATGAATTCATCTTTTTGCAATGGAAGAGCATCCTATTGTTTTTTTTGCTTTTCTTTCAAAGTCAAAGTCTGCTTTATTGTCAATTCTGCAGCGTGTAGAGGACATACAGGGAATTGAAATTACAATTCTCTCAAACCTTAGTGCATGAAATACAAAAATAAGCAAACCACACATAAATAATACAAAACCAGTACAATCAAACTGGAAGAATAAATAAAACTTGGTGATAAATAGACATGGCAAATGACAGTCAATGCAAATATATGTTGTGTTCGTGCAAAAGAAATTGAGTTAGCTTATGGCCTGGTTAATGTGAATAAAGTGGCTGTGTGCTTATTGAGTGCTTGAGGGTGTCAAAAAGTAAAGCGTTGATTTTGAGGGGCCCCCGTGTTCAGTGTGGTGATGTTCGATGTGTTCCTGCTGATCTGTACTGCTTGTGGTCTCCCGGTCAGGAAGTCCAGCAGCCAGTTGCAGTTGGTCCAGTTTGACAGTGAGTTTTCAGTGAGCTGTTGCCGGGGGGGGAAGGGGGGGTTACCCTCATGGTCAACTTGAATAATAAATAATCATTTTATTCAGTATTCAGTGTTTTCACCCTGGCTCCAGGTGTTATGATAAGTCATTGTTTGTCCAATCTGAAAAGTCACGGTGGCCACAGAGGGACATTTTCCACAGGCAGCTCACCTCCAGTGCCTCCGGCTGTTTGAGCGCACACAGTTGGACGCCCAAAGTTATGATGATGCCTTGTGTCCACTTGGAGGTCCAGTACCAGCGCTGGAACTCAACCAGCACACACACCTACTGCGAAACCAACGTGTGTGTGTGTATGAGTGTGTGTGTGTGCATGTGCAGAGAGAGAGAGAGAGAGTGTGTGGGAGTCTGTGAGTGTGTGCTTGTGGATATAAATGGCTGAAATGTTCTTCGTACGCTTTGTGCACAACTCACTCTGTTTGTTTCTATGTTTTTAGTGACGTCACCCTCTCGCCCTAACCTCGCATAGACGCTTTGCAGTTGCGTCACAGATCCCCTAGCAACCAAGTGTGGCACCACAATGAAGGTCCCTTTGAGAATTGGCAGATAAATAATTGCTACAAATAACGGCTAAATTTAAAACAGGGTGAGGAAAAAGAGCTACCTGAGAAGGAAACTTGAGGTTGGCGCCGATTTACCGCTTCAGTTGAGAAGTATAGCAAATGGTTGTCATTCAGGCTTTGTGCCAAACTTTTATGTGTAAGAAATGGATGTTGACATTTTGACTCATGCTTGGATAGTCAAGCATGTAATTCAAACAAAGTCTCCACAGTACGCATTTCCAATCCCTTATATCACCTATAATTGAGCAGCATAAGCCAATTACCAAAATAAAACAAAGTGAACTATACTGTCTCTGTATTTTTCTCTGTTTTTTCTCTGTGAACCGACACAGTTTCATCTAATAGGATGACCTGGTTTGTGCTTTCCCGGTAGTAAATGTTTTGCAGGTGGTACTTAATTGATTCTTGCATTAAGCTCTGGCCTTACTACAACTAATGAAACCCTGCAGAGGAGGTCATAAACATCCATCAATAGAGGTGCATAGGTCAGTAGTTGCCATGTTGATTCCTGGGAAAGTAGGGGAAGCATTAGAAACGGTGTCACAGGAGTCTTTGTGAACACCGCCGGCGCTGCCACCGCGTCTACACTGAAACGCTGTTTTCGCTGTGAATATAGCTGACACTACAACGACAAATGAATCTTGAGTCTTTAAAGAAGTTTGAGTGGTAACTTGACACCTCAGCTAATCTAAACAAATGGTTTTAATAGCCAGCTAGCCAGCAGGGTAGTGTAATAAAGCAACAGATGTTATCGACATGCAGCTCGCTACTAAAGGCTCCCATGTCCATTCTCCTTTTTTAACAAGTGGCGCTTTGTAGCGGGTCGTTTTGAGACTGTTTGGTCATCACGCTGGGTGCTGCGTGCATGTTTGAGCTTCCCATCTGTTAACACCACTGAGGCGTTCTTCCTGCGCACTTCTGGGATCTTTACGTAGCCATTTTTCCTAATTCTTACGAGACAGAACAGCACGCTGGGGCACAGGAACACAGCTGGAAGGAGTCCAGTTCTAATGAGACAGCAAATCTGTATATTTACTAAAGCAATTAGCTGTTCATCAGCGGTGTTGTCCAAGAGCAACGGACTTGTGATTCGAGTGCCAGGGGGTGCGTTACGTCACCTGAAGGCCCTCCGTAGTGTCAGATTGGCCTCGCCGCCAAAACCTGCTCTGTCTGTCGGCCGGTTTGCTTGCCTGCGTGCTCAGAGCCGCTCGAGTCCTCCGACTGAGGAAGTCACTACTGAGCCATAAGGCCTCGAGGCATCATCTGTTCTCCCATCCCAACTCCCTCTGTCTCACTGGCACACTTTAAACCGCCAGTCTTAAAAGACTCCCACCATCTATAAAGCCGCGCGGAGATACTTGTTTCATCCAAGATAATTGCTATTTTTCTAGTGCCGTGATTGCCATTGTCATTTTATCACAGGGATTTTGAGTGTGTGTGTGTGTGTGTGGTGTGTGGGGTTATTTGTAAACGTGTATGTGTGTGTTTGCTCGTCAAAGATGACAGCACAATATTCTGCAAAAAGGCTGATCTGCGTGTAGCCGTTGCCATAGCAACTGAGCAACCTGGCTTTGTTTCTTGTTTGTCGGAGGAGTTTTTTTTTTTTTTTTTTTCTCACACTCGCATAGAAAAAAAAAAAAAACAACAACAACAACAACCATCTCGTCCGTTTTCCACTTTTCTCTTACTTCGTTCCACTCCAGACAAATATTTTACGGTGGTGTACTTTTGCTGCACAGAAAGTCTCATTAAAACACGCGGATGAGAAACGACGAGAGTATGGTGAGCAACAGCCTGTGGCATATCGTTCATGCAACGCTCATGTGCTATAATGCAGCACATTGTGCAGCAGACGCCCACGCGCGTTTTACAGTCCTGTTCACTTCTTCTGCCGCTCTGCACAGTCCACTGTATATATCACAATGTCACTTAAACAAGCTTCTCATGAACGTGTTGCTGGATTTGTTCGGTGTTCCCATCATAGGCTATTGATTATCACTTGATGATACCGTGCCTGTTATGTGATAATTGCGTTCAGCCATCTGATTGAAGCTTTTATTCAAACCGCCAAAGTGCTACACTCTCCTCCCGAGCCGTAGCACCTTGCTGATTCTAGATAATGACAAGAGTAAGTGTGGGTGCGATGACTTGGTGACAGCGCCGACAATGAGAATAATTAGAATTGTATTTGTGTTTTTCTCTGCGTCGTGTGTATCACTTCATTGTTTTCCTTTTCACCCACAGTAAAGACTTCTCCTCCGTGGGGAATCGTGGTGTTTAGCGCGCAGTCAATCACTTGGAGAAGCATTTCAGTCGAACGTCAAACAAACTATATTTGGCTCTAAATAGGCTCCTAGACTCGAGTAGTCTCTTTATCCCTGCGCACATACACACTCCCGCCCTCCTCTGTTTAACCCACACACAGACGGCAACATATATTCTTTCATCTTTGAGTGTAGTTACATTTCTCTTTTTAACCCACACAAAACGCATCCATACACACATGCACAGCATACTCAACCCCACGGCCTGCTGTGTGTCATCTGAGCAGCCAATAGAGGAGGGGGACGGAAGGCCTTGGCTTAATTAAGCAGAGACCAATCAGAAAAGATGGAGGAGGACGCTGTTGTCTGGCGCCTTGGGGTTTCTTGGCTCCTGCAGGCTCATCTGTCACAAACACACACATGCAGACACACACACACACACAGGCACGCATACATACATGCATGCAGGAACTTAGTTGACACTACACACCCTTGTTTGTTGTTTGTTGTTTATGCACTTTCCAAAGTTTCTTCACATGTATTCATTTACACTTCTAGTTTTGTTTCTGTCCTGCATCTCAGTTTTTTTCCATTGGAGGTGTCTCGCGTATGAACATTTACAACATTTCTGTCTAAAATATTTCTAATGAGACATCAAGTCAACATGAAATATAATGCAAACATGTTATAGTGGCATGTTTTCTTTTGCTGTTACGTGTAGAAGAATATCTTGTGCAAATCCAACACTGAAATATCAACTGGAGGATGAAAGTGTTTTTTCAAGCTTGTGAGTTTGAGCATGTTGTTGGTGGAAATGTTGTGGTGTTGTTGAATAGTTATACATTTTTTTTCTTTTTTTTTAATAATTTTTTGTATTCGATTTGAGTTATTTCTGGATCTACAAAGTAAATCTATCCAACATGAACACAAGAATAATGTTGATTTAGTCATACCTGTGGTTACCACAGTCACAGAACAGTGTAATACTACAGCAAACAGACCTCTAATGTGATATATAATGTCATGAGTGGTTTTCAAAACACTAGCAAGGCACAGGAAAAGCAGGAAAAGCAGATCACCATGTGGAGAAGTTGGAGGTGTTGCAAACAGGTCTTTCTTTAACAGCCCATTGTGACTGTTAAATTACCTCCCATGCAAAATATTCAGAATACCAAAGTGTTTTGTGTGTTAACCGCAGTTCTTTTACTGGCTGGTTCACCATAAAAACCACCCATCATTTTGTCATTTGAACATCTTTAACGTGTAGCAGCTGTCCTGTTTGCATTAACGGTGGCTCAGCGTAGCTCTGACGTGCTGTGATCAGTGTGAACAGTATATAGGCATGATAAATATATAAGCTGATGTCAGTGTGACAAAACTGAGCTGGATTACGTATGTGTATGTATGTGTATGTAGGTACATGTACATATGTTTTCTCTGAAGATAATCTGAATTCAGCATGGGAATGGTATTACAGTCTAGCAGAGAGGTAACCTTAAAGGACAGACATAAAACATATAACAAAAAAATGACATCATAGAATATTTAAGCAGTGCAGCTTAGACCAAATGATGATTTTTCACATCAGTGCAACTAAATACAACAAAAACTGATTAATAATTGAATAGAAAATGCATTCCTCTCATTTGTATAATAACTCTGACCTGACCTCTGACTTTTGTCCCAAATTCAAAGTGTGTCATTTCTCTAGATTGTGTAGTGAGGCTTTATTTTATGACTGGCATGTGTGTGCGAGTTTGTTCTCATGTGTGCTTGCCGACATAAATCTACACTCCCCCGTTCTTTGTGGGATGGTAGGATCATCAAAGACTGTTGTGGGAGACAGACAGACACACAATGATGAATAGTCCTGACCACGCGGCTGACAAGCCCAATCATCTGCCAGTCGCCAACAAGGCCGACAAGAAGCAGATGATGTCAGCTTCCCCCTCCGTATTGAGTTATCAGGTTGATTGAGTGTAATTGAGCGATGCATCGGAGTGCGGAGAGAAGACACCAAGCCCCCGGAGAGACTGCAGGAGGAGACGGGAGGAAGAGCGTTTCAGGAACCAGGAAATGCAATACGGCACCGGGGCCATGAGATTAGCACAGCCAAAGACTCGCAGCCCCTTAATCAATTAATAGGACTGATTGAGCCCCTTCCGAGATGAAAAGAAAATGTAGTGAAGCAAAGATTACTACTGTATCTTCAGCGCTGTGGCCAAAAAAAAGAATAGTAAGCAACGTAAGATTATCACGTCTGACAGTGTCAACAAAAGCTGAGAGTTTCTCAGCCTTGTGAAAGTGCAATTCTTGGTAAAGCTGTTGCGTTGTACATGTGTATTTCAAAAGTGGCTATGTGAGACAAAATTAAGGTGTGTGTACACGTTGTTATGGCCACTGGAGGGACTGGTTTCTTAGGCTATTTTGATGACATCAGTTTTACAAGCCGTAATCTAAAAACTTAAAATTCCTTCGCAACTTGTGAAGCTCGCGGTGACTTTTGAAGTCTTGTTTAAGTATTGGCAGTATTGGTCAACGTGTAGCACTTATAATTAAAGTGAAAACCTTTATTACACAACTGCCTCTGGGAGCACTGAACCTGAGAGTCCGATCTGGCAGGTTATTCTCAGTCTGGCTGTGTGGGATGTCTTTTTTCTGACCTGGTTTGCATGTCAACGTATATCATAATCGCAGCAGGAGATTTGTTCTTCATCAAATCTAAAGGGTAAAAAAATTAAAGGTTTGTATTTGCTATATCAGTTGTAGAATGAACTTATTGCGATGCCTCTGCTCTTTTTGAACACAGCTGCTTGTTTATAATACATCAGGCTGTAGTATGTGCAGTAACAATGCCATCATCATAAATCCATTTGAAAAGATCAACATTTCCGCCTTGAGATTATGACTGGAGCTTCCTCTTCGGGCTTCAGATTTGCCGGCGTGGTATTCTGAAAAACGGCAGGGGGCTTCTGGGATTTGTGGACATTGGCGCCTTATTTGAAAGCTGATGCTTTT
>JBAJHX010000076.1:13934577-13945271 GCA_037176925.1 Amniataba percoides
ATAAAATCCAGCCATGCAACTTCATCACAGTGTGTCAAAAATGAGCTTGTGATTAAAAACTCACTGACACAAACAGTTCAGTGCCTCAGAGTTTCAGCAGGGCTTACAGATTTAAGCTCTCAGTTCTCTTAAATGTACTAAACAGCGGTGCAATTAGTGAGCAGTCCGTTCAATTAAGGAGCAGCAGAAAGTACTTCTACGTCACAGTCCACAGCCGTGAAGGTCACATATAGACTTGCCCTAATTAATCACAGGTGTCCAAAGATCAGGCTCTACCACCAATTACACACACACACAACTTAAAATAAATGTCATTACATGTATTTTTAAAGAGATCTGAATATTTACATGACATACATTTTGAATGAGTTCATTGATCAAGGGGAACGCCACAGATTTTACACATCGAAGTCTGATCACAACTGCTTTTATTGTGTAAATCGAGTTGCATGAAGCTTTTTGCAGGCTCAGTATCTGGTGAAATGGCCTCAGGTGATGTCACTTGAGTCAGTATTTATTGGGGTTGAAGGCTACAAGTTTGAATATAATAATAATAAAAAAAAAAAGATAAGGAGGGCACAACTATCCTATGATCTAACTTTGCAGCTGTATTCAATCAAAACTCCAACATTGTTAGAGTACTAGAGATGCTGGAGAGAACCAAAAATGGATCACTGACACTTCATTAGGTCATTAAAGAACCAAAACCAGATCAATGAGGCAAAGCGTTTAATAGAGACAAAACTAAACACGGAGCTTCATCAGTCATATGTCAGACCTACTTTTTTTAAAAATGCTTTCTCATAAATTTATCTCTACATCTGTTCTTGCTTTTAGGAATGAGGGCAACCCTTTACTGCAAATCGAAGTCGAACCTACATCAGACGTGAGTTGTTTTGATCTCCGTGTGTGACGCTTCTGAATGTACGCGAACGTGAGCTTTTCGTGAGAGAGTGAAATTACATACGAATCCGAATGAAGACAAAATACAGCTCCCACCGTCACTTGTCACAGTCATTTGCGCCGTTCTCTCATTTAGCATAATTTCGCTCGACTCTCGAAAGAGCCTCCAGGTAAGTTATGCATCAAAGGATGAAAAAACACAACCCCTCCACTGATCGTCATCGTTGTTCCAGTAACAATGAAATATTTTGAGAAGATGTGATGCAGATTGCCTTGAATAATATCCCAGCAAGCATCTCTGAATAGGTCATTTTCACTCCTGCGGTACATTACATTTAAAATCAAATCAGAATAAATCGCCCAGTTCTCCTCACTGGCTGTTTTTCCTTTTCGTAACTCTGAGTGTTTCTTTTCATTGGTAATGGCCTATACAGCAGTCTGTACTTCAAATGCAGCCAACCTGAGTAAAAATATATGCTATTTCATCACTATTTCACAATATGCACTGTGGTTATTTTTCACTCAGTGTGTGCGTCAGAACATATGAAGGATTTTAACAGTCCTGACTGCATATTTATTTATGGCCTTAGTTACGGCTTTGAGTGTGAATAAAGAGTTTTTTTTGTTATGGCCAAACTACTGAACTGATTTTTACTGGATATGTAGTGTACAAAAAAGATATAACAAGGCATTGCAGTCAGCAGATAAACAATTCTGCATGTGTCCTACCTCCGAAACTCCTACTGGCTTTGGAGGAGGTTTTAGAAGGTGGTAATCCTCCAGCTGCTGAATGGCATTTATCGAAATATAAGCATTTGACATGTTGGGAGAATATTTTAACACCTCCTCTTTGTGTTGTGTAAGGCCATTTTAGTCACGATACTTGCAAATGAGCAAAATGCTTGCCTACAGCCAGCGGTTCGATTTTTCCTCATCACAGAATGAGGATGGCAACGACGAGGACTCCGGTGACGAGTTTGAGGAGATGAACCTGTCGCTTCTGTCGGCCCGTAACTTCCCGCGCAAGGCGAGCCAGACCAGCATCTTCCTGCAGGAGTGGGACATCCCGTTCGAGCAGCTGGAGATCGGGGAGATGATCGGCAAGGGGCGCTTCGGCAAAGTTTTCCACGGACGCTGGCACGGCGAGGTGGCCATCCGCCTCATCGATATCGAGCGCGACAACGAGGACCAGCTCAAGGCCTTCAAGCGTGAGGTGATGGCCTACCGAAACACTCGCCACGAGAACGTGGTGCTGTTTATGGGGGCCTGTATGAGCCCACCACATCTGGCTATCATCACCAGGTAAGGACAAAGACACGAATAACAGACTGTGCCTGGAAGTCGTCTCTACAGGTGCTGTAAATTGAATTTTGATGTGTTGTCGTATCTCGTGCAGTTTAATGTCCAGCAATACTATTAATATTTCTTTAATAATTATTATACATCATATTCTAGTCTTTTTAGCACTAAAAGGCCACAGTTGAACTTATCAAAGAGAAATCTCAATCTATCTCTGAAGATTTATTAGTCTCACTTTCATTTGCAGTGCACCTCCATTTTCCTTGTTAATAGCGTTGTCAGTGGTTTCCATGAACAACAAACAAGTGAATTTTAGTATGCATGCTGACTTTTTGAGAATACTACTTTTTCAGTAGACTTTCAGCATTCAAGTGTGAACACGTGACATACTCAAAGGCTGTAATGTGGAATTGGCACAGCTTTAGTTGTGAAGCATATGCTGCGTAGTGCACATAAAACAACATGGGTGCAAATTAAGTATAAAGAAATATAAACATAAAGCAAATATAAACATGAAAACATAAAAATTTCAAGGCAGTTTTGATCATCTTTTTGAATTTCAGCACGCACGTAAAAGACATACAGAGAAAATTGCAGGATTATTCATGTATGTATGCAGAGAAAAACCACTATGTGGAATCTGTCCACTGTAAGGGGCAAATATGAAGAAGGAGTTTATGAAAGGATATAGAGATATAGTCTCCAAATATAGTAGGGTTATTGGATTTATTATATTACGTATAATATTTAGATATTTTCAGTTTGCATCTATATTAAGACGAGTGTTTATGGCGTCTTCACATTTCAAATTTCAAACATAAATGACTCTACAGCTGTATAAAATGATGTGCAAATGTGCATTATAAAGCTTGCAGCAGTGCTCTGGTGTGGAGACTATTCTATTATAAATGTTCTATTATAATATATAGATGCACTATTACTATTTCTATTGAGTCCCACACAGAAAATTATGCATTTACCAAAAGAATGAAAAATACTTATGCATGTTGAATTGACACTTTTTCAATCATTTGGTCTTCAATATGTAGAGAAAGTGGCTGAAAACATGTCGGATAAAACAAATTGTTCCTCGCTTGTTTCTGGCTGACCACTCAAAGTCGCAAGTTGAAATCTGCGGTTCGCTCCACTTCTGAGCTCTGTTGTTGTCGTTCTGTTGGTCTGTGGTTGGGTTATTTTAGATCAGCCACAGGTCTGCACCCCTCTGATGCAGTGAGTTTAGAGTGGCTGACAGTGAAGCGTGCAGAGGTGATGATTAGAGCAGCTGCTGTTGAATGGAGGCACCACCCACACCCACAGCCGCTGCTGCAGCTACAGCACAGCTGACTACAGCGCAGGGTCGGAGTGAACTTGAATGAAATCTCTCACATAGTGAACGGCCTCAATTGTTCTGTGGATTAGTGTTTTCTCTGGAAAGTATTTAGTCATTTGTAGCAACGCAGACAGAGCTGTGTTCTTGTCAAAGAGCATCACAAGGAATATGTTCTCGTTCAGTTAATTAGCACAGCTAATAATGTTCAAAAGGAAATTATTCAGATATTTGCAACTCTCTCACTGTCATCAACGCAGGCTGTGAACAAAGTGGGGTGTCTCACGGAAACGAAATAATGTACCCTATTGTTTCTTCTCTTTTATGTTTTAGTTCAGCAGAAATAAAAATGTAATAGTTTTTTTTCTCCATTCTTCATTAATAAAGACAAAAAACAAGCAAGAGATTTACATGCTGGATTCACTGTTTAAAATGGCTTCAGGAAACTAGATGTCAAAGAAATCACAGCCATTCCCATCACATTCACTGCCATTGTAAATATCTTTTAAATAATGGATTTACAGACTAATTGACTGATTGACTGAGATGTGTGATTGCAGTTGATGAAATTGTCAGGAGTGCAGGGGAGCTGACAGATGAGCTGAATGCTCCTCAGAAATCTGCTCTGCTGATTGCTGAAATAATAGCAAATGTCAGTGCAACAGGTGGCTTTGTTATCCACCAATATCAATCTACTCTTCTTCTCCTCGAACACAGTTTGGTTGTTTTTTTTAAAAAGGAACTAAAACATGCAAACATTATCATGTTCCTGCAGCCCAAAGTGCAACATGACGAACCTGTAAAATTAGACTGTGGTTTATTGGTTTATTAAGGATGAGAGTTTTCAGGTTGCATTAGCGGAAGCATAAATATTGATTGTTTCATTTTCTCATTTGTCACCTCGACTGTGGGTCGATTTCGCCGAGCATACAGAACATGGGGTCATCTGTGATGTTACGGGTGGCTTTTTCTCCCTGGATGTGGTGTAATTACTCAGTTTCAAAGAGATAAGTGACTGTCAGTGTGTTGAGCTGGCCTCACTGGCCGAGCACCATGAAATCTGTGTATTTAATAAGGACATCCTCTTTAACCTGAGATTTAGCTGCAATATTTACACAAAGGTGTTTGCTGAAGTTACACTGAAGCCGTAAACGGCATGTTTGTGTGGAAACAGGGCCTGGAGGAGGAGAGCTACTGAAAATGCAGCGGCTCTCAGGTCAACTTTAGCAATGAATATGCATGAACTGTTGGCTTCAGGTCCTTTGTTGGTCACCTGCGTGGCACAGTCGGGGTTGAGGACTTCAGGTGTGAAGCAGGGGGTGGTTATAGAGCTGTCTATAAATACACCGTTATGAAGGCACCCCTCCAGAAATATGACACCACCTCCACGAGTAAGAGCTTCACCCTGGCACTGAGTGGGCCCTCGTTTCGGTTCAGAATGATGACATTTTATCGTCTAACAACATCTCAAACTGTGCTAAGTCACTGACACAGTCTCACACGTGAACTTCTGGGTAAACCTGGGTTTGGTCAAAAAGTGGTAAAAGCACACGCTGAACGTTAACAGATGGCTGGTTAGATGAAGCAAAGGATATGATGAGTCACACATTATTTATATTTTAAAAGCTAAAACACTGAAATTTGTGCGAGAATTCTAATTATGGATGCTCTCACACAAGAATTTTTCTCGAATTTTACCAGGAGCTGTTTAAAAATGTGCTAATATTTTGTATTTGAGAACATGGGAGGGAACCAAGAAACCACACAAGAGACTGTGACAAATTGGTCCGACTCCTCAATCCACAATCCTATCACTAGAAAATGAATGTGTCAAGACATCATTATTGGCATTGTTGTTCTGTGTTCATTCCCTGTTGTATGGACTGCAAAAACGTCATTTTCCCTGTTGCAATTACAAATAGGAGATAATAGGAATTGTTCACTGCTGAAAATTTGTGTCCATAAAATCTAGTCCCAAATGAAACGAGCTCCACAGCCTACACAGTCTGTTCTTATCCACGCAGGTTTAACATGTCACAAAATGCAGACACATTTGCATGAATGCAATAAGACATTTTAGGCATTTTTCTTTTTCCCATTCTGCCGACGTGCCTTGAATGCAGCATTAGCACGAAAAACTAGTGATGAAAAACTTCTCTGAAGTTAATTCATGTGTCACCTTTCACGAACATGGCATCCAAAGTGCTTTACATAAGAGACAGAAATGCCTTTTCGAGGTGTAAAAAGATGCACAAAGCAATATAAAAAGACACAAACAGGATTTTAAAGGACTAAAGTAAAAGACGATAAAGATAAAAGATGCTAAAATGAAATAAAACACAACAGAAGAATCAATATTGTGTTGCAGTCCCAGTGCAGTGCAAGATAAAGATAAATAGCTCCAAATTTGATTTATCAAAAAGAAAAAGCCTCAGATAATATTAAATCCCAGCTTCATGCGGCACAGTGTTTTACCTGGTAGAACAGTGGAAGAGGTGCAAATATTTTACTTCTTTGTGGGCTATAATAGATGCTCACGTGCTCGTGTGGTGATCTGTCAACTTGAGAAGCACTTGAGAGAAATGAGAAAGTCATTACACAAATGTACCGTACATTAGGCTAACAGTAAATGACTGTAATAGCAGAGCAGTGTGGTTAGTGGGCGGGCAGACGTTCAAACACCGAATGTTCTTTATTTGTTTGAACAAAGAAAAACAGCGTGATCCCAATGTTGACCTGCGGCGTCCGTCAGATGTTTTCAAGCAAAAAGAATTATAACATCACAGTAAACTGAGATCTTGGCCTTGTCTTTTTTTCCCCTCTCCAAGCTTGTGTAAAGGCAGGACACTTTATTCTGTTGTGCGGGATGCCAAGGTTGTTCTGGATGTTAACAAGACCAGACAGATCGCACAAGAGATGGTCAAGGTAAAGACAACTCAACACTGATTCCCTGCAACACTTCTGCACTTCATCTTACAGAGAAGTCACATCTCTCTCTCTCTCTCTCTCTCCACAGGGGATGGGCTACCTCCACGCTAAGGGGATCTTACACAAAGACATGAAGTCTAAGAACGTGTTTTATGACAACGGCAAAGTCGTCATTACCGACTTTGGATTGTTCACCATATCTGGGGTTTTGCAGGCTGGCAGGTAATCACGGTCAATACACACGAGAGACAGCGGCACCTTTATATGCATTTGTGATGCAGGAATTTATAATTATAACAGTATTGACACACATGGCGCAAGGATGACAAAACACAAGTAAACATTTTCACAAAAAGGGACAAACAGGACCAAACTGACAAATATACAGTATTTTTAGGAATACAGACTCAAAGTTTCTGCTCAAATGCGTATTTGTTCTTGTCAGAGGTTGTTAGTGGTGCCTGAAAACTCTTTTTTTGACAGGAAACAACATGGATTATGGGTAATGAGACAGAGATGGTGGTGCACTTGAAGTCAGTCTCAAAAACTGTGTGTCTTTAGTCCATCTTTAGCGCTGTCGTGGAGGAACTCCTGTCCGCTGAAGAACACACACACAGTGTTAAAGGAGAGAAGGGAAACACAGTAACCAGGTCAAGGACGAGCAGGGAAATTTAATAGTGAGAATACAAACATAAATGTCATATAAAGAAAACAATGAATCACCTGTAACAATGAAAACACTTTGAACTAACATTTGCTTCACTTCAGTCCACCAATAGAGTTTATTTTCAGTCATTTGCCATGTGATGGCTGAGCTGAACAGAAATCACATATTGTATCCACTTGAGACTGACCTCATGAGGCCGAGTCTCTTTTCATCCTTACAGAAACTGTTGTGTGGTGAAAACCTTTTGCAGACAGTTCAGTGAGAGCAGCACAGCGAGCCGTCTCACAGCTCACCTACATCTGCAGGCTCAGCGAGATTATATAAAGAGCAGCAGGCGATTATCGGGGGAGGGAGGGAGGGAGGATGCAAGACCCTTTGTTTGTAATACGGCCAAAATGTATCCTCTATTCATATCCTTTGTAACCTGATGGGGAAAAAATCAACAATAAAGAATTGATTTTGGGACCGTCAGAGGACAAACAGTAGACCTTGAGTGAGATTCAAGATTCAGATGTAGAAAAAGTTGCAGTTGATGTATGACGTGAATAGATTAATGAATGAGTGGATTATCTTAGTTTATCATCAAAGACTGGAAACAGCTCGCCCTGCTCCGTTCAGAGGTAAAAAAAAAACAAAAACAGCCTAACAGCACTTCTGAAGCTCACCGATGACCACGTTTTCTTGATTTGTGTGACCCCAGTTAGTTTCCTGGTAACATCACTATAACAACATGGTTACTGACTGCTGCTTCACAAGAAGTACCAATGCCATATAACTTTGTCATTTACATTACATCTCTGTTTGTGCATATTAAACAAGTTAAGCTTAAACAGATCCAGATTAGCTGTTTCCCCATTTCTAGTTATTACATGGTCTGACATTCAGGACTAACATCCAATAATGAGACTGTTCCTGTGACCCACATCTACAAACTGTTAAATCATGTACTTACCTCAAATCATTGACCTCAGCATTTCATTTAGCTGCCTTTTCACTGACTGTATTACACATATGCAGGAGGTATACTGACAGCTATTTACTTTTTCCTCTTTTACACCAGTGTTACAGTTCAGTGGACTTTTTACTGCACATCTCTTATTATTGCTAACTATTGTCGGGTTGAACACAGACTGTGATCTCGACTTTATTTGGCCCATTTTGCATTGTGACGTGCAATAAAAGTGCAAGATTGTCGTTATCACACAGCCTACAGTACATACAAAGGCACATTTTTATGGTTTAAACACAAACAGAATATCTACTTGGATGATGTTACAGAAATTGGCTGGAAATTGCAACGATTTGTCAGTGATACAGCTGCAAGTCTTGAACTGCCCAAAAACGTGAAGCGGTAATTGAAAAGCAACATCATCGATTGTCTTAGTGCAGCTCTCTGCGATGACAGTGTACTGAAAAAATGGAAATGCAGCAACGTAACGTTTCTCGCGGCGGATTGATTGACCCTGACACGTCTTCATTTCGCCCGTTTTTCTCACCTCGCAGCCGGAGAGAAGACAAACTGAGAATCCCCAACGGCTGGCTGTGTCACCTGGCCCCCGAAATCATCCAGCAGCTCTCGCCGGACACCGAGGAGGACAAGCTTCCCTTCTCCAAACAGTCGGATGTCTTTGCGTTTGGGTACGTGTGCTCTCACCTGATCTCCTCCTGTTTGCTGGACGTCGGGACCATCGCAGCCCACTGGAGACAGAGAGAGTTTAAAGTCTAAAGTGAATGCAGCCTTAGTTACTTTTGCAGAAACATCCCACGACAAAGAGGCAACTCTCATTAACAGGTTTTCAGATCTCATTATAGATACAGAATTTCAGAGTACAGTTGCTGTTACACATTTAATAAGAGCAGGATTAACTCTTTTAAGAGTAAATTGCTCAGAATGATCAGATTTTCACACAAACCCCACTTGGCCGCTTGTACCTGATTAAAGGGAAGATCCCATATTCTCAGGAAAAGTGCAGACCCCTGACATGTACCCTTTACGAGTGGACCCTTGGTCATAATGGTGCTAAGGGAGGAAACGGTGCACAAATAATCACTGGCAGCTGGAAGACAGACGCTGACGCTGATTTGCGTTCGGTTTCCTCACGTGGGTGTGAGAAACAGTTCCCGAGCTTACTTACTTACTCAAATGATGCAAACCAAGAGAGAGTTACCTTCAAACTGATTGGATAATTGCAGGAAGAGGGTAAAAATGTGTGAATGTTGAGGAGCCAAGAGACGTCAACTAATGGATCAGGCGGGAGGGGAGAAGCAAAGAGTAAAGGAGAAAGATTTACAAATGAAGCCGTGTCTCTGATTGAACCTCTGCTAATTTTCTCTGCTCTCCTGAATGCTTTTACATCTGGGCCTCCAAGCATCTGCTGTCTGGTTGAGTGTTTACCAGGTGAAAGTCTCAGCTGCACAGGAGGTTGTGTTATTTGGTAGCTATGTAGAAATGATTACTTTATTAACAGTTCAGCATGTTAAATTCTTCCCTCTTACTTATTTGCAGCAAAATGAAGCGTACCAATTGATAGCATTATATTATTCTGAGATACTGTGGGGAGGGTGTTGCCATTTCCTCTTAGCCAAAGAAAATACTTGTAATGCCGGAGAGAGCTATTGAAAAAAAAAGGAAAACCAATAATCAGACACCCCTCCTGCCATTTATTTTCACACTGTAATTTGATGTGATGATTGGTAACCTGGAGCCATTTTACGTCAGGTATGTTACATTTTTGAGCAAAATTACACCTTTGATTTTGGAAAATGATACCTTAGATTGTGCTCAAACCCTTCCTCAATGTCCAAATGTTGATTGGTTTTCAACTGCATTGATGTCCCTGTGGCTTTGATAAACTTACTTTTATTTATACTTATTCGTACTGACTTTAAAGCACATTTGGCTGATTATACTTCTGTGTTTAAGGAGCATTTTTAATTAAATACTTTTACTTGTAGTAAGAAGGAGTATTTCTATCACAATGGTATTTTACACTGCTTGGCTACTTATTTCTACTTTATCATGTTCAGTGAAAAATGAATCAGTAAAATAATGGCTTTCAACAGTTCTTAAAAACAACATAATTTTTTATTAATTCCTGCTGTCTCCAAATTAACCATACAGGCCCAGTGCAGAGATATTTATCAAGGCTGTCAGATAACAAGAAGCAGGCCAGTGTTCAACACCTGTGAACCGGGTGTGGTGACTGATGATGGCTGCATGCCGCCGTAGTTTCAGATCTGACATCTGAAGTATCGAGGCCTGAGGCGCTGCCAGCACAGCGGAGACACAAAACCAATCACTCTGAAAGGAAATTATTAGTGTAGGACTGTTCGATAAACTCCAAAACTCTTGTTTTTATGACACATTAAGATATGAAAATGAAAAGTTTCAAATATATTTGGGATGGATGGGTGCCACACTGGTTTGTGAACAGTAAATATGAAGCTACAGTCACCAGCAGGTTAGTTTAGATTAAAATAAAGACCTGAATCAGGGGCTCTGTCCAAAGATAAGTCAATTCACTGAAAAAAACAGTAGTTAATAGTAATTACCATATTTTCCGCACTATA
>JBAJHX010000076.1:13978252-13998053 GCA_037176925.1 Amniataba percoides
GCTGGATGAAAAGAAATGGTAAAATCTCTCAAAAAGGCTGGCGGTTTGATTACATTTGCGCTCAGCTTCTCCGCATCATCGGTTCAAGGTCCTCTGATGTTCATTTATCTGCTGCCTGAGAGCAACAGGAGGCCTGAAATGGATTCTTCTCATGGAGGAGAGAAAAAAAAATGCCAGAGCATGTTTCCTTGTAACTTCTTGGTATCCACTTGTAAGGCAGAAAGATATGTTGAGGTTAAAAGGAAAGAAGAGGGTTGCACTTTACTCCATCACCTACTTAACAAACAAGTTCCAGGAGGCCACACTCAGAGGTCTTTGCAGTGGCACACCTCCACCTTCCCCTCGCCTCTCTCAGAGGGCCTGCAGCGGGGAGAGTCGGCCGTGAGCCTGCTGAGCGATGACGATAGTCCACACAACTAAAACCCTCCCACAGTTCATTTAAATGCCCGCGCACGGCTCTCTGCCGCCTCGTCACCGTGTCTCCCGTCGCTGCGCGGTTATAAGGCGCCCCGGTGCGCGCAAAGGCACAAGCGTGCCTCGTCTCCAGAGAGGCAGAGCGCGTCGCTGCGACTTGGAGACGTTTCTGGGGTTTTTTTTTCTTGCGCGTGTGTGTGTGTATGCGTGTGTGTGTGTTTGGATGAGAGAGCCGAGCGGCCGCTGCTGAGGGAAGAGACGCGGAGGAGCGCAGGAGTTTTGGTCCAACTTCGACCCGACTCTCAGGGGTGAGTGGTCCGTCCGTCTTAAACCACCCTGCTCCCCATTTTTTTATTATTGTAATATTATTATTAATGCATTTATTTACTTGTTCCTGTGCAAAAATGAAGCTGCGCATTCCCCCGCTCGGTGATGGTGCCATTACTGAGCGGAGATGATGCGCTCCTCAGCTGAAATGAGCCAAATCTGTGTGTTTTATAAGAAAAATATAATTCTCAAAAAAAGAAAGGAGAGGAGAGTTTTCAGCTTTAGTGGCGTTTTGGTTGTTTTTGGGGAAAAAAAAGTGTCTCCAGAACTTGTTGCTCTGGGAAATGCACATTAAATTCAGGCTCGGTGGGAACATCTTGTGCATTTTTTTTTTTTGTTTGTTTTTTTTTTGCCGATTGCAGAATGATTTCAAACTGCACATTTGAATTACTTCTTCTCATTGCACGAGTCCTGGAGGTAAATGTAAGATATGTTAATGGAAATGATAATGTGCCATCCAGTTTCATGTGCAATGTTTTGGCAAATTTCTTTCTTTTTTTTCTTATTTATTTATTTATTTATTTGAACGCGGTTACTGCATCTCTCTTGGTTGATCTCGTGGTCGACACAGAGTCTGACCAACTCCACCTGTGTGTTTGCTTGTTTGATGATGGAAAAACGAACACAAACAAACAAACAAACAAACAAACAGTCACACACCAGTAGCAGAAAACTTTGGCTGTGTCTCAAGAAATGTGGATGTGCCAGCAGCTGAAAGAGCCAAAGTGGTGAGGCACACCCAAGAATCACTGTCCAAAGAGAGAAACAGAAGAAAAAAAACATATTGAGTCACGAATCAGGAAACTCGTGTTTAAATGATGAACGAGTAGAAAACAAAAAGTGAACAACTGTTAGACAGTAATGGCTGATCACATGATTCCTGTGGTGATCATTTGATGTCTCTTCATCTACATTTGCACAACTGTCTTGCTGAAACACCCATTAAGTGTTGAAGTGTTGACGTGAGGAGACAGGACCGTCGCAGTGAAGCCTTTCAAAGAATGACAACAGTATTAAAACTTCGTATTCTGAGCACACCTCCATCAATATTCACCTCCGTTAGTGGTCATTTCTCATCCGGAGAGGGCGCAGCGGCGACGGCTGAGGATTAAAGGGCCGCTTACTTAACTTATTCCTGTGCCCCGGGACACTTGAGTCAATATTTATGAACGTCCCCCCCCCACCACAAAGCTACGACCCCCTGAGTGCCGCAGATTCAGAAATATTCAGAGGGCCGGTGCGGAGCTGAGGCACTTCAAGATGAAACGAGAATACGAATATGTGCATTTTCTGGCCCCTCTCTTTAACTTTAACACACTTTCAAAGGGCAATTCTGACTGTGGGAAAGAATAAAAACAAATAAACAGCAGACAAAAAGATGCAGAAGATAAATAATAATAATAATAATAGTAATAATAATAATAATAGTAATAATAGTAATGATAATAATAATAATATTGATAATAATAATAATAATAATGAGCAGAGAGCCTGGCTGCTGTGGAGAAGTTGCGCTGACCTTGGTGCTGAATAATCTCCTCATATCTTGCTCTGTATATCTGTACACACGCCGCGTGCCTCACTTTATGGCACGCGCGCTTCAAAGTGTGTTTTTTTTTTGACTTACTGTCGTCACACGCGCCTCCCACGCGGCCAGATGCGGTCAGATCACAACAGGCGAGTCTCGCAACGCATTGTGGTCCGGAAAACGCTGCTCCTGCTCGCTCCTCGCGTTGTGACCCGCTGAGGTAAATGTTCTGGTGTCAGTTAAAAGAAGCAGGCGAAGAAGAGAAAGAAAAGGAGGCGGTTCAGACTCTCGAGCGGCCATTACTGAACTTAAGTGCACTCGAGCGTCGTGGTGGTGACAAAACCTGTAAAAATACCCAATTATGCACTTAAAGCAGCAAAAACATGGAGTTTGTGTGCAGTAAGTGATGCCCAGATGATGTCAGGCCATCATTATCACTGATGCGTGGATGTGCTGTTGGCTTGTTTCATGTCTTAACTGATCAGGTGTTTCTTCTTGAGGTGGTGCCACTTTATCTGCTGAATAAATGTCTCCCTGTGATGCAGCTTCACATGAAAACAGCACAAGGAGTATTGCGAAATTGCCCTCAGTACTTTGGCTTTTCCAAATCCTGTGTTGGCCACCTGGCAACATTGTTCATCCTCCAGTTGCATGTATCTAGCTAAGCCAATATTTGCCTTTGAGACGCTGCGGTTTGATACAGTGTTTAGTCACTGTGATGCCAATATTGAGGATCACAGAGACACGAGCAGGAGGGATAATAGATTTTTCACGTCCATGACAATATTTTGCACCTGTAACTCAACAAGACTTAATTATCTGTGTAATATTGCCTTCTAAAAACACTCCGCTTTAATGACTCACATACCCTCTTTGACTCATGTTAAATCAACGCACAGTAAACAAATCATGCAAGTCAAGGTAATTTCCTCTAAAACTAATAGAACTTCTATTTCCCCTCCTCCCTCTCCTTCTGTTGCTTTTCAGAAACATCCCTGGGGACACACATACACTCAGACGCAAGGACACACACACGCAGTTACACACACAGGCACCATGCAGGAGTCAGAGCCTACAGTGTGCCAGCTGCAGCCCAACATCATCTCTGTGCGCCTTTTCAAGAGGAAGGTTGGCGGGCTGGGCTTTCTGGTGAAGCAGAGGGTGTCCAAGCCGCCCGTCATCGTGTCCGACCTCATCCGCGGCGGCGCTGCGGAGGAGTGTGGCCTGGTGCAGGTGGGCGACATCGTCCTGGCTGTCAACAACAAGCCCCTGGTGGACCTCTCCTACGAGCGGGCGCTGGAGACGCTGAAGAACGTGTCGCCCGAGAGCCACGCCGTCCTGATCCTGCGCGGGCCCGAGGGCTTCACCACCCACCTGGAGACCACCCTGTCCGGAGATGGCCGCCAGCGCACAGTGAGGGTCACGCGGCCCGCCTTCCCGGCCTCAAAGTCCTACGAGCACTGCTCCCCGCTCAGCCCGTTCAGCCCCGGGCAGCAGGTCAACAAGGAGCCCCAGCTCAGGGCCATTGAGAACCTGTCCTCTCCGTCCATCACACAGTCCCTCCTGCAGAGGGGAGGCGTGCAGGCCCAGGACCCCCTGCTGATGAGGGACGGGGGCCGCGGAGCTCTCCTGTGCAACGGGCTGGAGGAGAACAACGAGCTGCTGAAGGAGATCGAACCAGTGCTGCGCCTCATCAAAAACAGCAAAAAGGAGATCAATGGAGAGGGCCAGAGGAATGTGGGGAGGAGAGACGCCGAGATTCAAGTGGCCTGGTAATTTGTGATGTGATACTGCCTTATTGATCGCCTCTAGTTAAAGGGTCTTTGTGCTCGTACTCCTCCACTTCATGGGTTGGAGCCCAGGTAGAATTACAATCAGGATTTAGGTCAAGCACCCTTCTGACATGAGAACCCATACCTGATTAAAAGATACCCCCCCTACTCACTTTGCAGTCCCTAAACTACCTGATCCAGCTGCGTTGCTTTAGCTAACACAGACAGGCTCTCATTTGTCTAATATGACTCATTGTACATTGCCAAGTAATTACTGTCTGCACGCTGACCTCAAGCAAACCTCATTTAACAAAGAGTCATGAGCTGCTGTTCCTCAGTCGCTGGGAGAACTGTCTTATGTAGGTTCATGTAAAGTTTCTTAAAGAACAGTGACTTGCCTTTTTATTTATTCATTTTTACTTTTTTTATGCTCTAAATGAGCTCAGATTGTCAGAGTATTTAGTTTCATCCAATCATGAAGCTGGTTTAAACATTTTTGAGAGAGAATTAGCAGAATCAGTATCAGAATGTCATTGCAATCTGCCTTCATTTGTGGAAGCTCTCTTTCAGTTTGAATATAAATATTTAGCATATTTTGCATTTGCTTCATTAATATTGATGTCGGTTCCCGTATTAATGTGACACAGTAGACCCCAATTAGCATTCTGCAACAAGAAGCTCGTCACAAACATGTCATTAGAGCGCTCTTTTTCAGCTTACGCGAGAGCAAAACTTCTTCCAAACAGTCGCTCTTGGTTATGGAGGTCAGGTGCAGCAGTGTTTCACGAGGCAAATAGTTCAGGAGAGGGAAGTTTGCAACAATTCTGATTATCTTTAAGCCTCTTTTTTTTACATTTAATGAGGACGACTCACAAATGTTTTGCGCTCAGATTGCTTGTTTTTTTTAAAGTGTTTTAAAGCTTATCATAAGGCTTCGTGGTCTGAGACAATCTTCCACCCTCGACTCTGTCTAAATGGTCTGCACAGTGTACTGTTGATATTGGCGTCTCAGTTATCTGCTAGCGTACTCCCACGACCAATTGAAATCAAATTGAGGCTACAGTCTCTTTGAATCAATATCTCATTCTTGACCATTCCATGCACATCCTCCTCTCTTTCATAAATACAGTATGAGTGATTCATTGCATTCTGGGGAGATGCGTGCTTTAAAAAAAAAAAAAGAAAGAAAAGCAAACCTCAAAGCATGAATGTCGTCCTAAACTGTCTTTCCACAGTGGGGGCACGTGTGCCCAGAAAT
Organism: Amniataba percoides; assembly: GCA_037176925.1. Lineage (NCBI taxonomy): Eukaryota > Metazoa > Chordata > Actinopteri > Centrarchiformes > Terapontidae > Amniataba > Amniataba percoides. The sequence goes on from JBAJHX010000076.1 coordinate 13,983,552, forward strand.
TGGGTTTTTATTCCCATAAACAATCTAAAAACATGCTGCCAGCACTGGGAAGGAGATGGTTAATTTAATTTTATCTCCTGTTTCAGCTTTTGAAGAAGGCTTTCTGAAAAAGTTCTGAATAGAAGCTAATGACAAAGGTTACTGTGAAGAGGATAGCCAATAATATCTTTCTTCTTTGTAAATTATTTCTTGATGACTATTTGCCTGGAATAGAACGGAACATTACAGCTGATAGCTTGTGTTCAGCGCGGGAGCCGGTACAATTTCACAATCCAGCATGAGGCTGATGATGCTCAACGTCAGAGCCGGAGCGGCTGACAGATGACAAATGACACATGCAACTTTCTGCGCGTTGTTTCTGCATGTCTGAGCTCCACCTCTGAATTGTGGAGATAAATATGCTCTTGCAAATTTCAGCAATAAAGAGATACAGTGTGACAGGGAGTGAGAAAGGGAGACGGGATGCCTGTGAGGATTTACAATTAGCCTAGACGCGTGCACATGAGATACATGTGGTGTGTGTGAAAGATATTAGGGGGCGATATGTGGGTGGGCATTTTCCATTGGAGGAACACAAACTTGAAATCACACACTGATGATTTTTCTGTATTTATTCATGTCTCTTGTGGTTTTCCACAGTGGCAGCTCATGGATCTACCCTCCCCCCTTCTCCCGTAGTCTCCACATCACAAAGTCACAGCTCAGACTGAGATCGCTCACTGTTCATATCTTTCTATTTATCTTTGCGGCGTGAATGGCAACCGTTTCTGTAGTCAGTTTCACTGTTATATTCAAAGAAAGACAGAAAATCAGCCGGCCTTCTTGATTGGTCAGCTGTGAAACCATGTATATGTCTAAATCCTGGGATAAAGCCTGACAAGTGAGCTCATTGTGACAAACTAAAAGGTTCTTTTAATTTCCTGGATGAATTTGAGACATATATGCAGGGAAAGTATTGGATTAAGGCTGACTTGCATTTAGTTGCAGAGAATCCAATCAATCAAAGAGCAGCTTAAAGGATTGAAATCACAGATGCAATATCGGTGCACCTTTTGTAATTATCATTTAAGCCCCCGTCTTTCTTTTCTCACTCAAAAGGGGTGATTTCCTTTGGGTTTTAGAAGCTTATGCCCACTTCTTCCCAGAATGAAGCGTGAGCAGAGCCGTCGTGGCAAATTTGTGAGGCTGACCCTCACGTAGGGGCAAGTTGTCCCACTGCAGCACCGCAACAGGTGCAAACAAGTGAGGCAGGAGAGCCAGATAGATGCCAGGCAAGCTCTGTCTAAACACCCACTGAGTCCTGAGCAGAGAAAACACCTATGTGGGTGTGCAGAGCCTTCAGGAATTGTACAGGGATTCCTGATTTAACATCATTTTGGAGGGTGTACAAGTCTATGGTTTATTCATTTGTAAAGATGGATGAAAGGCGGCTTGTTCACTGTCCATGTGTTTTTGCATGTGTGTATATGATTTGGCTGCGATCTTAATGAGAAATGAGGGTTATTTTGCAGCAGATGTGAGTACACGCACCTGACAGAAAATTGTGTGTGACTTCCAGGGACCTTGGCGTGGGAAATGGCACGTCCCCACAGCTGCCGTCTGATAACAACAAAATGCTGGAAAACATGCCGGTGGTGTTCAACAACGCTGACGCTGACAAGGTAAGATGAAACAAATGTTCAACCCTTGAAATCATCTTGAGGAAGACAGATTATGTGTAGGGCATCGCTTTGTGCAGCTCTGCTCTCTTAGATCAATAACCTGATGATCCTTTGCCCTTCTGATTGTCTGTATATGTGTTTACAAGTGTTCATGAGCAGGCTTTCTAAGAGAATCTCTGCAGCTGTTTATGCATGTGCAACCATGGCTGACTTTGCCTGTCTGGCTCTTTAGGCCTGTACAATAATCCACATTATTGCCACTTTCCAAGCTTTCAGAAATTGAGCACGCACATCTGTGTTGCTTCTTTGCACATAGTAGTAAAGCCTTTGCTTTAAGATCCCATCACCTAGGCATTAGATCCTTCCGGAGCAAAGCTGGTGCAGCATTAAATCCAGCTTATGCCTTCCACATAGAAGGGTCTGGTCACAGGTCTGTGACAGGGATAGTGTCGTAATCTGCACATGGTCCGCGTTATCCACCCACTTGTGACGTCGCTCGAGCCCCCATCAATGGGACCGGATGCGGCGAAATGATTCCAGGAGGCCTAATGAATGCGTGCAGCTGCTGATCCGTCTCTCTCCATCAAATGTGGTCCCTGTTGAAATGATCCAGCCCCTCAGATCTGCAGAGAATAGATTGTTAATGTGCATGTTTGTGAGAATATTTGTTGAGTGTTGGAGAGAGTGAGGGAAGGGGGAGATGTGGATGATGCATACTCGCACTTGGAGAGCTATATGATGTATGATGTGGTTCGAAGCCATATGTTTTTCATGGTACTGTGTGATCAGACTGAGGAGGCCTGCATGCATGTGAGAAGATGTGTTGGGGAAGTGGTATCAGTGTATGTGTGTGTCCAGTGTATCCATGTCCAGTGTACTGACTCATGCGGCATGAAGCTTCCCTGTAGGCGTTTCGCTAGACACTGACGCTAACTCTGATGGCTCATTGCTTAATGTTAAATTTGATAGACTCAAGCGAGACACTAAGAAGGAAACTAGCACCAGGAAAGTGGTCCCAGAAAAATCCAGTCAAGTTTTTGTAAGATTAAATACAAGGATTTCAGGTGGCATGTCGAAGGCCTGCAAATGAGTTTTCTCTCTTTAGTGAAGGATTGTCCATATGCCTCAAGCTTGAGCTTCTGCTCCTGCATAATTTAATGTTTAGTAAGCCTGCTGAAGAGGAAAGGTGTCATAATGTTCTGTCATATTCCACCAGCTAGTGATATCCAATGGGAGCAAAGAATATGCCTCTGTGCCTCCTTTTTTTTACATGTAATAGCTTAATCATCACTGGGTAAGGTGCCAATTGTCAAACCATAAATTTACTCGTCTAAAAAAATACGACTGAATCATACACTTTTAACATTTAGCATCTCTGTCTGTCTGTCTGAGAAATACACAGTCCTGCAGTCCTGTATTAGTCTTTACTTCTTTTCCCATCTACCCACTGTCTCACACTCATCATCTCTCATTTCCCATCAGAAGTTTTAATTGATGGCTGAACGGGGAACTTTTACTGCATAACTGTATTAAGCAGAAAGACTTTCAGTCATTATGTCCCATTATGAAATTATCTTCATCAGATTAGCTTCAATTATCTGCATTTCTAGCTCCATGGATGCTGCCTTCTGTTACATCCACACCTTATTCTTGACATTGAGGCCCTGTGATTGATGCATGACGTGATTTACATGTGCTGTAAGTCTGCAAATGTGGTCCAGCAAGTCACTAATATGGGCTGCATGGGGAGGTCTGGCTGGACAAGGGATCATTATGTGATTAATCTGTAAGATATACTCACAGTCATAGATATTCCTGTATTAGTTAAACATCATTATTGCCGTATCCTGTAATTGGTAACCTACTTTTATCACACATCACCTATGCACTTTATAATACTGACAGTTTCAGATTTACACTTGAAAGTCTTATACATGTTTTAAACAACATTTCTGGATTTCAGACAGAGGCTGACAAAAGTAGGCTGCCAGATTTTATTAGGCGTGGCTAGCTAATTAATTAAGCTCATATTAGCTCCGTGACTTGGTTGGAAAAACTGTTAACAATAGATCCAAGCTGCTAATTTTGGCCCAAACTCTGAACATCAACATCAAGGAAATAGTGCACAATGAATGCTCTACTATCTGCTAATCCCACATATTTCGTACAGACAATTAGACGTTCTGCACACTTGCATGTTTTTTGAGATAGAAGCTAAATCATACGGCTGTATTGTGATTACATACATCAGTGCTGGTGTTAATATTGATATTTCTCACCAAATATGAAGAACACCCCAAATGCTGTCCCCTTTTTAAAATCATCTCTGATTTTTGCAAGGACAGATACAAGAAATCTGAAATTACCATCCTCCCTCTCCAGCTCCACCCAGGATTTAATACCGACACTCACATCCACAACCTTGGCATCATCCTCGACCCTCTCACCGCTCCTTCATGGAAACCAGACCACATAAACAGGCTTTTTCTACCGATGGAACATTTCCCGTCTTCGACCGTCTCATCCTCTTAATGCAGAAACACTGACGCATGCATTCACAGTTGCATCCAGGCTCGATTACAGCAATAGCTTCACGTATCTACATCCTCACTCAACTCTCCCACATCTCCCCTGTCCTACACAACCTCCTCTGCCTCCCCTAAGCAAAGGTTGAGCTGAAGTTTTTACTCCTCTGCATCAAAGTCATCAACAACCTTACACTCCCTACTTTTTTTTAACCCCTCCACTGCAACACTGCTTCATGTCTGCAGACATTAATCTACTCCAAACCATCACGATTAATCTTTTACCCTCTCCCTCATGTCATGTCTTTCTCTTCTATTGAAATCTTTTTAATATCTCTCTCTAATGGTTTTATCATGTTTGTATTATCATTATTATTGTTGTTGTTGTTGTTTACTGCTTATTAGTGAGTAAATATTGATTATTGAATGGGTAGACAAGACAGTACCAGCAGCATGGTTTAAACTATGACTGGACTACCACTGAAGAGTCAAGCAAAAGGTCAATTTGACAATTTGTGAGCAATCATATTTGACATATAATCCTTCATCTCTCTTGATCAATCTCTATCTTGCCCAAATATGTACTTAGCAGTCATTAAATGGCTGACATCATTCTCAAGTACATTTTTGCAGGGTCAAAAAAAAGATATTCGTCCACCCACAGCGACTCTGACATTTGAAATTTACATCACTCATAAAGAAAAAGGTAAACTGACATTTACATGATGCTCACGTAAATTGGTTTCTGTGAAACCTGCGTATGGCATTAATAGAAAAATGACTTTCTTAAATGTAAATGTCAAAGCTATAGCTACCGGTCAGTGACTGACAAGCCCAGTATTCATATTCAAATACGCAGCTGCTCTGTTTTTTTGTGTTTTTTATGTCAACAAGCCTTAATTCTTCATCTGATTTCATTTCCCCTGTTTGACTGAGAGTCTCTTTACGGTACAATGATCCCTCTTCCTGTCCACAACCTCTGTGATAACAACGTGTCATATCGGAGCCGCACAGTGGGGGTTACTGCTGTTGGAGCATGAACGCACAGGAATTAGGCTCTTTACTCCCAGTGTGTGCGAAATCAAACTCAATTCAGTCCCCCTCGCTCCTCTCTGCTGTTTGAGAGGACACAAAATGACAATGAGTCTCAACTGCCGTCTGTTGGTATTCATCTCCCCCGTGAGCACGATGATGGTGTCACTGTTGTTCAGGAGCTGCTCCACTGTGAGATTAACAATGCCAAGGGAAATGGTGAGAGAGTTTCCAAGGTGTGGGATTGATTACTCCGATCTTTTTGGCAATCACTCTGCGCCGTTGACAAGGAATGCTTACGGTTGGCTTTGGTGTCAAATTGCAGGCATTCATCAGTCAATAGCTACAGTATTGGAAAACTCAGTGAGCGAAGAGTTGGCTTGCCATCAACCTGCTGTTAAATGCTGATTACCTTTATCCTGGAGTGGCAAATAAAACAGGAATGGATGACGGAGAGAATTTAAGTGGTTTCTGTGTGAGACTTAAGCACAATGACAAACTGATTTTCCTTGAGAAGAAAGAGCCCAGCATCCACAGAGAAAGCTCTTTGCCTTACAGTGGTTATAAAAGTCCCGTCTGAAATGTTTCCAGATATCGCTCGCGCTTTTCCGATCTTAAACTTGCCGATCAATGTCCAATTGTGGCACTCAAATCCACTCTGCAATGGGAGGTCTGCGTTTCTTTTCAGCTCCCCTCAGTGTGACTCCCAGTTATACCAAAGGTGTCTCAGAGGTCACTAACTATTAGCCAGGCACGGCACAAAGGGATGAAATAATGATTCGTGAGTGAACGTCTGTGTGCTCTTTGCAGCCTCCGGCCCAGGGCAGGACCTCACCCACCAAGTCGCTGCAGAACGGCAGCCCCTCCAAATGCCCCCGCTTCATAAAGATCAAGAACTGGGAGACTGGCACCGTCTACAGCGACACACTCCACCACAGCTCCAGCAAGGTACGGCATATGAAAATCTGTTCAGTTTATGGTTGGATAAAGCATAATTCAAGTCACCCCATAACAGTGTGGCTTTCTATGACAGAAGTGAATCTGAATGAAGGCTGTGAGGTCTGAGGTGCTGTTGTTTCTTCATGCCCTGCCACCCTTCACTTAACAAAACAAGATTCAAACTCCTCGCACCAAGTGACCAGAAAAAGAGAAATACCTGATGTAATTGTAATGCAATGCAATACAATAGCCCTGCAATAAAAACAACTTTATTTCAATTCTTCCTTTTTAGGCTACTTTATACGACTTTAGCTACTGACAGAAGAGTCAAACTTTCTCATAATCATCAGCTGTCTAAAGCCTAATATCATAAATATCATAAATAGCTAGTTTTATTTACCAAGGACTCCCAAACCAAAATATATTCAGTTTACGATGTTTGATGTTTGACAGTTTGATGATCTTAATGACCTTATCTAGATGATAGATGATTTGCAAAATCAAACAAGTGCACAAAGATCTAGCTGACTTGTTGACACATCACAGCAGAGTAAACATGGATTACCATAATAGGTGTAACATAAATCGCTGACATGACCTCAAACACTAACAAGACAAATGTATGACAGACAGTCCTGTATGTCAGCCTCTGTAGAAAGTCCCAAGCTGTCATACTGACGGTCTGATAACTAAGGTGACTTAATTGCATCTCAAAAGTACTGATGAGTGACAAATAACGTGGATTAGTTGACTGGAAAAACATTTAGCCTGCAGACATACCAACCAAGACTGTAGAAGAATAGCACAACATGGCGTGCCTTTTCCCTGATTCTCATCAACTATTCAGACTTTAGATGAATAGTTACCTGAACTATTGGTGGTTCAGCTCATTACTATTTAGCCAGAAAGTGGGTGGTTGAGGGAAATCTGGGTAAAGTCTAAGGAAAAATGAATCCCTCAGCACAAGAATCAGCACCGACAAACTGAATGGGGACGACTCACATGGTCGTGCGATGGGTGTTTTTCAGAACACAAAGATATCAAATGTGATATTGGTGGGTATTTTTGCACAAAAGCGTGTTCATACACCTGTAGCAAGGCAATCTCCAAAAGCTAAAACCTTTTGTGAGGCCAAACACGAGAAAGTGTTGCTACATGCAATGACTATGGTATGAAAATTGATTTTTATCCCCCTACATCTATCAACAACTCTGTCCATCCATTTTATTTCCATTTTATTATGCAGCCAAAGTTCCTTCCTCTAGTTAGTAAGCCAGTCTGGTAAGCACAAGGTGAACCCCGCTGTTTAAGCATTCACCTCCCAAAACACTGCAGCCATTCGTAAACAGTAAACAGCAGCCTAATTACTTCGGTGACTTATTGGACAGGCTGTGCATTCCAATGAATGACTTGTAGTAGCATCTTCAGATTTATTATATATCACAGACGCTGCCGTATTCGAGGATGATCCGTCGTTTTCGAAAAGGACAGCTGGCTGGCATGAATGCCCAGAGCGGTATGATGAGCGGACGTGCTGGAGCACGAGTGATTCCTTTGTTTTATTTTTAACACTCTCTGCTCCACTCATCCATTTCCCCTTTTTACTCTGTCACCTCTTACTGCTCATGTTTTTCTGCCTCAGCTTGTTGTTATCTCTCGTCATCAATTATCTTTTATTAGCTTCCCTTTTTCTTTGTCTAACTACGTCTTTATTCTTATCTTCATGTTCTTGAAGACTTTCTGAGATTCTCACTCAATTTCCTCTCCTAATTTCCTTTGTTTGGCCTGGATATGATGGTGTGTTTGTTGTCATATTGAGCAGATTTTTTTTCTCCTCTTTTTCCGTTTTTGTCGTGAGAGGCTTGAATTGGTTTGGAAGGGACACGAGGGGAAGTTTATTTTGGACAGACGGCCGGTCCACGTCTGAGTGTTTGGACAGGGCAAGTGTGTGGTTCAGAGTGACAAGCCAATTTTAGCAGCGCTGGGGCCATTGTCAAATTTCCTCCCCGACTGCACGCTTGCGCTATCGTCTACTCTCGCTCACTCATTCGATCGCTCTCCAAGGTGGTGAAGGCATTTAGGCAAACCAAACTGACAGCTGACTTCAGCTCTAATCATATTAAACTGACCACACAAGGTTGCTCTCAGCTATGAGCAATTTTCTCTCTGCGTCTGTCTGTTTTCTTATTTTTTGTCTTTCCTTCTCGCTCTTTCTGCCTTCCTGTTTCTGCTTAATGGAAAGATACCAATCCGTGACTCACTGACTTACTCATTCATTAACATGCGTGCCAGCCATGTGTGAGTGATATAATGAAAGAAATTGTAAAACAGTTGTGGTCCCTTGTATGCATTCAGAGTCCGGATGTCATCATAAAAATTGACCTTAATTATAATTAAATTGACCTTTTATCTGAACCAAGTGGAACATTATGATGAACCGAAACTTTAAGATCCACCATTGCTGTATTGGTCTTTTATACGGAAATACTTTTTTTTTCTCTAGTTTATTTCACATTGAGAGCTTTTAGTCTATTACTCATGGAAAAACAGTGACAGAGACCAATTGTTAAATCTCTATAATGGTGGTTAAGAGCAGTTCTGAATTTTCTGTCTGTAGAGTTGTTTTTTTTTTCAGTAAGAACAAGATAAATTTACTGACACCATGTTAGCATCTTTTTTCAGGAGGGCAAAATTATCGTACATATTGTACTGGTTCATACAACATTTAAAGAGGGAAAATATAAAGTTTAAGAAAATTGGATTTCCCATTTGCATTGGTATAATTCAAGCATTCCCAAGGTCTGTTTCATATCAAGCAGAAGCGTTTCTGTTCCTCTAAAATGAATAGAGCAGGAAGGTAATGTGATCATTCTGTCTTTGGTTAATTAAGAGGATGCCATTCTTCTCTCATCTTGAATTCAATCACAACACAGAGAGGGATGCAGAATCTGTCTTTTGTGAGTGAGCAGGAATCCTGAAATATGTTGAGGCATTTTTTTGTCTCGTAAACCTAATTAACACCTCTGTTTTGTGCACAAAGGAGCCAACATGGTGTCTTCTGTTTGTGTTATCCTTTGCTGGAAAGTTTTGCACACTTATTTCCACAGAATGGTACCATATGCTATGATCACCTGGCTCTTTTTGGCTCAGTTGCAGTTTTTGCAAAAAGCTTTTCTCTGTGTGTCATGGTGTCTTTTCAGATGCCAATCTGCACTGAAAACGTGTGCATCGGCTCTGTGATGATGCCCAACCAGCACATCCGTAAACCAGATGAGGTCAGAAGCAAAACAGAGCTTCTTCCACTGGCAACTGACTTCATAGACCAATACTACACCTCCATTAAAAGGTAGGCATAGCCTGTAGCATCTGCTGAGATAAAGGTTAGATCTCAATGGGTAGAGGCAAAGAGCCTGGTGCATCATACTAGATTAAATCATATTCTAACATATGAATACAGATTAATAAGATTAAATCATATTCTGGTATGTGTATATAGATTAATAAGATTAATATTCATATTCACAATAAGTGAAGAGATTACCAGAATATTTTACTCAAGTAAAATTACTGATGTGAAAATGTACTGAGACAGAAGAAGATCAGTTGAGATGCACTTTGAGTAAACGTGTGTTATATTTTTAAAGGGATAGGAAAACATATATGATGGTGATTACATTATGTTATATAATATGAACAAAATATTACTCTTCTATGGATAAATAACCATCGCTTGTGCATACAACATATCAATTATGCATATTAGCAGTGAAAAAGGAACACAACATAAAGGGACAAAAATGTCCAACAATAAATAAAATGCAAAAAGCATTATTACTCCACATGAATTCAGCCACTTCCTATACGGCTTTATGCAACTTCTCTGCTCGTTCATTCGAAAAGCATCGTATGTCCAGTCCACAAGGGCTTGTTATAAAATGGCACTATATGCAGGTACGGCTCTAAGGCCCATGTGGACAGACTGGAGGAGGTGACCAAGGAGATCGAAGCTTCAGGAACTTACCAGCTGAAAGACACTGAACTGATTTATGGAGCCAAACACGCTTGGAGAAATGCTGCTCGATGTGTCGGGAGGATCCAGTGGTCCAAACTCCAGGTAATGTAGTATGCAGTATACCTAAAATATGTGGTGTTGTTAATGCTCTTTATTCTTTAAAAACTGTCTTTTACGGTCACTTTTTACAGTTATTTTTTGTGCTAACATTTGTACTTTTGAATCTTTTGAACTGAACTTGTGGTTCAATTAACTGTTTGGCTTTACTACAAAAATGCACATACTTTATTTGTTTTATTTTCACGTTTGCTTTCCAGGTTTTTGACGCGAGAGACTGCACAACAGCTCATGGAATGTACAACTACATCTGTAACCACATCAAGTATGCCACCAACAAAGGCAACCTGAGGTAAAGACGACTGAGCACCCGCTGCTCGACTCTTTACCGAAGTCTTGTTTCCTTGTTTCTATTGTTCAATTCTGCTTACGTTCCTCCACTTGCTCCTCTCCCCATCTGTCGCTCAACGTATCTCATCACCCTTCTCCGTCTCTGACTACCCCGACTTGACCCACTGTCCCAGCTGTCAGCGTGCACACTATCTTTTAACGCTCTTGCTGCCTCTCTGCCTGTCTATCTGTCAGCGTCTCTGCACCAATCATTGCCCTGACGGTGAGGCGGCGGACCTTGCTAACAAGCAGTCATTTGTCAGACCTGCACAGCTCTCGCACACTTTCTGCCAAGTCCTAATCACATGTGACACCTCATATTTACTTCTTGGATGATGGATAGCTTCTGACTCATTACTACGCTTAGCCTGGCCTTCGGAGGGACAGCTCGGATACACATGTTGATAAGAGCCAGCACAACATCCTGGCTGCAGCTCTCTCGGCCTGGCTCACTTTAACATAAACACAGACATGTAAATAAACATGTAGTGTGATTGCAACATGTTGAAATAGATTTGGAATTATTTTGTTTATTGAGAATCATCTGTGGTGGATTTCACACAAAACATGTTCCAACTTGTTCATTAATTAATTTGTAAAAGTAATTAAATAGGTTGAAAGTGAACTAAAGGACTATGCATGTTGTAACATATGAATAATATATCATACTACTACTTTCTCTTAGAGATGTTATCAATTATTTACTAATCGTTAGTCATCAAGTCATTAGACATTTATGCAACAATGCACCTAACAAATGTTAGATTCCCAGAGTATGAAAAATACAAGTTTTTTTTGGTGCTTTCTATTTAGTTATTTTTAATTCATGAATAAGCATGGGTTTCTGATTTTTAAGTAAGCCATTAAATCTGCAATCATAAATATTCAGATTGTCTGCGTTACTTTTCTAGAAAAGATCTAATGAGCCTAACAAGGTTTCTTAACCTGCCTACTTACTTATAATTGCTTATACCTGATCCATATAGGATTTGTTAACCAATAATTAATAATGAGCTACCACTCATAACTCAAAGCTGTCTTATCCAAAAGTTTCCATTCAGAAATGCTGCTATTATTTGATGAAATATGTGGCCAAATTGTAATTTAGATGTAATGAAAATAATGACAAGGATAATGATTTTTATGCTCAGTCATCATCGGCGCTATGCTATATAATTACCTTGCGTCTATATGGAAAGATATTATGCTATGATTACAATATTTTCTACGATTTTTTAGAAAATGATTACCCCAACCACCAGTTTTTACATTATATGATTCCCACAGGAAAATAAAATAAAATAAAATATGTAATTTGCTGTATGTGAAATCTGGTTTCACCATTTACACCAGTTTCCAAGGTCCTAGCTAAGAGACAGTTTCCCGCAGATGTAAACTGCTACCACAACTGGCCCAGATTCACACCAGCTGCTCTCCCTCCTCAGCGACTTACAACCGGCTTAGCAGTATTAACACTTTCACCGGGTCATGGCATTAAAACACAACTGGGATCTAGAACAGACCAAAGGTAGCTGAGCTTTGATACGAGTCCCTGACATAACATAATTAAAAACGCCCTTTGGGCAGATTATGTGCACAATGCTTATAATACAAAGGGATCAACATGCTATTGATCTAAGATTTTGCTGACACACAGGTCAGGATTATGCATATTTTTAGATATGAGAGTCTTACTAAAGCAAGTAATAACCTCTACACATTATTGACATAATTATTAATACCTCTTTATTATATTTTTTTCTTATTTTTTTGCAGGTCAGCCATCACCATATTTCCTCAGAGGACAGATGGCAAACATGATTTTCGAGTGTGGAACAGTCAGCTGATTCGTTATGCAGGCTACAAACAGCCTGATGGCAAGATCATCGGAGACCCTGCTAATGTTGAATTTACTGAGGTACACAAAAGGAAGTTGTATTTTTAAGTCAGTGAAGTAAGGCTGCAAAATGTCACCTGTGAAGAAAGTAGAAAAGGTTTTATTTGCAGCCGGCTCACGTGTTGCTTTTGGCCACTAGATCTGCATACAGCTGGGGTGGAAAGCTCCGAAGGGCCGTTTTGATGTCCTGCCCCTCCTGCTGCAAGCCAACGGAAATGACCCTGAGCTGTTTGAGATCCCTGAAGACCTCATCCTGGAGGTGCCGATCACACACCCAAAGTGAGTTATGCCTTCCCTTACAGAGCATGCATAACACATGCAGAATGCAAAACAAGAACAGAGGGGGCTGCAAAGAAATAACAAAAAAAAGACATCCGCCCACTCACACATCTCTTAACAACACTTATTAAACAATGAGGTAGTTTTATGCCAAGAAGTCTGATCTGATCTATCGTCACTCCAACAGTGCTGAATATTCCCAGATAGCACAGCCCGCCGTGCTTTATCTGTTGCTATGCCAGCTTTTTGTGGTAACCATGGGGCTTGTTAGTGAGGTTTCATGCTTTTTCCTGTTTTGTATTCTTATGTGTTTACTTTTAATAAAACTTTTCTTATATCGGCAGCTACTGTACAAAAACCATGATGCCCTTGAGATCTTAAGCTGCTCTATCTAATACCCATAATCACAGTAAAGAATTGGGTATTACACCAGTACACTAGTGCACATACAGACTCACATGCATACAGAGCTATCACTGCACCGCTTCACGTTACAGAGAGCATTTTGGAGTCCCTTGACACACTGATCTCCCTGCCAGACTCCCCCCAAAATTGGCATCTCTTGCTCCACACCCTGCATCAGCTCTGGCAGTGGCTCGGCACAGGCCGCGGCCACCAACAGTGTCTCATCATTACATAAGATTAGACCCAGCTCTGCAAATAACACACTGAGAGCAATGTTATCAATCCCCCAAGAGGGTGCAAGGCACGAGTGGTACGAGGTGGACTGAGGTCCTGTCTGCTCGATCCAGGACGGAAAAATGATTACAAGTGTTTTTTGTGTGTTAATGTTGATTTTGGCTGCACTTGTTTTTTACAATATGTGTCTCAGGGTAAACATCTGTGCACAGCCAGCCATCATTTCCATGTTTCCTCTACCCAGGTACGAGTGGTTCAAGGACCTGGACCTGAAGTGGTACGGCCTCCCGGCTGTCTCCAACATGCTGCTGGAGATTGGAGGCCTGGAGTTCACTTGCTGCCCCTTCAGTGGCTGGTACATGGGCACTGAGATTGGCGTGAGGGACTTCTGCGACAGCTCACGCTACAACATTTTGGAGGTAGTGTGTTGTGCCAAAACCCGTAGTCATGCTCCATTGGAAAGGGGGGAGGGGATCAGAGGCACAGATTGAGTGAGAGAGAGAGAGGAGCATGTGTTGTGTCACCAAATGACCCAATCAAATGCCATTCTTCTTCGAACTGTACACACTGAGAGGAAAGCTGATTAACAGCGCTTGACAAGAAATAGACTGCTTGTGCTTTGTGAAAAACTCTCGTTACACAAATTATAGTGTTTATTATTAAGGCAAAATGTGTTTTTATCTATGTGTTAATCTATGCAATCATATGATGAATTTCTACATGTATTTGAAAAGGTAAATTGCACCAGCACAGTGCCATTCAAATCAGAACTGTCACATTAAATGTTTGGTCTTTGTTATGTAGGAGGTTGCTAACAGGATGGCCTTAGACACCCGAAAGACTTCATCTCTTTGGAAAGACCAGGCACTGGTGGAGATAAACATCGCTGTTCTCTACAGTTTCCAGGTACTTCATTTGTCTTTCATTATATTTTATATTTAAGATTTTAAGATTTAAGATCTTTTATTGATCCCACACTGTTACAGTAGCTCAGAAAACACACAGTAAAGAAAAAGACATTAAATAATAGACAAAATAGCACATAAAGACACAAAAAAGAGACCAGTATGT
>JBAJHX010000076.1:13998153-14014541 GCA_037176925.1 Amniataba percoides
TGGTGAGGTGTTATTGCACAGGTGCATATTGATAAATAGCAGATAGGAAATTACAGTTTAAATAATGAGTGGAATGGGAAAAATATTTATAAAATAAATAGGTAAAATATTTCACCTAAAGTGACATTTTTAGCTTTAATGCTTTAACAAGTGAGTTCATTGTTTCTTTCTCTTTTTTTAAGTCATGCAAAGTGACCATAGTAGACCATCACTCGGCCACAGAGTCCTTCATGAAGCACATGGAGAACGAGTACCGGGTGCGAGGTGGCTGTCCTGGAGACTGGGTGTGGATTGTGCCTCCCATGTCAGGAAGTATCACACCGGTTTTCCACCAAGAAATGCTCAACTACCGCCTCACCCCTTCTTTTGAGTACCAGGTGAGTGGGAGATATTAAATAAAACCTTTGTCCACAGTTTGTTTTCACTATAAAATTGGCAGGAATCGCGATATCTAACATTACAGAGCAAGCATGGATGTGATATTTCTGAGATACATTCATTTATTAAAACTGCTGCTGATCCATGTTAAAGAAGAGAAAATAAAACAAGTAGACCAGGCACATTAAAGGAAAGTGTAGAAAGCAAATTGTGAATTGCAGCTTTTTTTTTATACCAAGTCACTCCTACAATACACTGAAAACCACAGATGATATCTCAGTCTCTTGGAATGGATCACAACCTTAAACAAAGACAACCTTTGAACTTCGTTTTTTTCCCATATGCAAAAGCCTGACCCCTGGAATACCCATGTGTGGAAAGGAGTCAATGGGACGCCCACAAAGAAAAGAGCCATCGGATTCAAGAAGCTTGCCAAGTGAGTGTGCAGTCACACAGAATTATTCAAATAACACCACGCGTGGTTTTGTTAAATGAGTGTTTTGTTTTTCATCTCTTTCAGCATTTAGAGGTTCAAGGTGAAATTGAAGCCTCAAATGTCAACTATAATATAGTGTAGTACACGTGTACGATAATCTAAGGATACACAATTAATCACTTTCCTGACAAAAGTTAGATACATGGGAAGGAAGCCGGCGTACTCAGCGATGAAATGCATCCAATCAACCCCTCAGGGAGTAATCAAAGCTTTGTCAGTGTTTTGTTTGTGTATGCACTCACGCGCGTGTATGTTCATGTTCTGCTATTAATATAATTGCCTCGAGGATATGACAAGCTAGGTAATCACAATTGTCATCCATCCGCTACCTTGCCACAATGTCTGCTGCCTGCTGAAGTGAACCACAGCGGCCTCAATAACAATCGTTTTGTCAGACGTATCGAAACGAGGGAGTCTTCTGGTCATGGCAGAAGATTAAAGGTTGCAAACTGTGTCACTGGTCCTGGATAATGAGAGTCCCGTGTTTGTCTGCATCTCATTATCACCGTCTCTCTCTTTGCCTCTGCAGGGCTGTGAAGTTTTCAGCAAAGCTCATGGGCCAGGCCATGGCCAAGAGGGTGAAGGCCACCATACTGTTTGCCACTGAGACGGGCAAATCGCAAGATTATGCCAAAACTCTCTGTGAAATCTTCAAGCACGCTTTTGACGCAAAGGTACGCTTGCTCCCACCTTGCATCATCGCGTCCGAAAGTTGAACATGAGCTTGTGTGTCATTGTGCAGACATCTAATTGAAAAAGAAGAAATTCAAAGACATCATTCCTATACACTCCCCCACACACACCTACACACACACACACGTCCCCCCGCCTCCCCCTCAATCTCCGGCTGGCAAAGTCGAGCAGATGCCAGCTGAGTACATCAGACGAGAGGGTAGAAAAAGAAAGTGTGTCTTTTGTCACATTTTCGTCTTCTCTCATGCAGAAAAATGCCGCAGGTTGGAGGCAAGATTTAACCACTGAAGCGTTGAGCAGTGCAGTAGTTTAAGACAAGATCCTGAAGCACCCCTGGCAGTGCAAATCTGTTTAGAAAGAGACAGAGAGCGAAAAAAAAAAAAAGAAAAAAGTAACGTGCTGCTCTCAATCATACACAGTGTGTACTTTTCCTCCAGGTCATGTCTTATTTTCCCTTCCTGTTTTCCCAGTGTGATCAATCACACAAGAGGAGATTCGTGCATGCATGTGTGCAGATGTGTGTGTCACTGAGTGGGTGTCTGTAGATGGATCGCAGGGCAGATGCAAGCGCCCAGGGCAAATCTTCGTTGTTGCGGGGCTAAAGCCTGTTTTCTCTTCACGCCGTTGGTTGTGTGCCTTGTGTGTGTGTGTGAAATGCAAGTGCGTTCCATGGCAAACAAACACCATCATGCTGAGTGGTGTGCATCATGGACGCTTGTTGTGTGGTAGCAGCATATTATCATCTTGTTAGACGCGAGGACAGAGTGGTCATTACGGCCGCCTCCTCTGCCAGCGGCTGTGTGTTCGGCCCTAATTTACACGCTCAAGTCATCTGTCACGTGGAGTGTGTGTCTGGGAGGCCAGAGCGAGACAATGACTGCACTATGTAAGTGGACGCTATTGCTGGATGTGATGCTCTTTTCGCAGGTCATGTCAATGGATGAGTATGATGTGGTGGACCTTGAGCATGAGACGCTGGTGTTAGTGGTGACCAGCACATTTGGCAATGGTGATCCACCTGAAAATGGAGAGGTCTGTATGTCATGTGTGCAAAAACTCCAGTTAATTAAGCACAGGGCGCATGAAAAGATTACTAATGGTCCCTCTTTGGCTACTGCAGAAATTCGGAGCTGCCTTAATGGAGATGCGTCACCCAACATCCAACACTGAAGACAGAAAGTGAGTTCAGTCCCCGCAACCTGCGTGTGTTTGCATTCGTGCATGTCAGTTTCCATCTTTTTCTTCCCTCCAGTTGTACATCCGTGTGTGTCTCATCTCTTCACTTCCGCCTCGTGTCCAGGAGCTACAAGGTTCGTTTCAACAGCGTGTCCTCCTACTCCGACACTCGCAAGTCCTCCAGTGACGAGCCAGAAGCCAAGATTAACTTTGAAAGCACCGGACCTCTCGCCAATGTCAGGTAAACAAAACCAAACTGCATCAAATCAAACAGTTAAGAAAGACGTGATTACGCTTCAAAGGAGTGTGATTCTAACCAGCAAGTAACCAATGATTTGCAGGTGATGTCTAGATGTCAGGCAAAAATGCTCATATCCATATTGGTAAACACATTCCAGGTTGTTTTGTGTTTGTACATTACAGTCCTGCAGTACAGTACACATCAGGACTTCACTGATCTCACTGAATCTTCAAGGCTCCACTGAAATCTTTTGTGAGCAGTATATCACAATATAATGAACATAATTGCATAAACCCATGACAGAAAAGTAGGTCATGGGTCTCTCGCTGACCAAGGATACTGGCCTAGGATAAGGACAAAGTAATTACAGTGGGTTTGCCAATTCACAAAACCCATCACTTATGATACCTGACATGTCGCATATGTTTTACTGTTGCACTTTGGCGTTCTGCACCTGTAAGGACTGTTGACCATTTCCGGCAAGTGAATCGCACCATGTTTTCTTATTTTCTCATCTGGTTGGGGCTTCCTTCTTTTGATTTCTGGGGAAAATTCTTTCCGCCTTGTCTCAGTCTGATCTCGGTGAAATGGCTGTTCAGTCTGAACTCCAGGTACTGGGATGTGCTCTTTGCAGGCCGTTGCGAGGTCTGGCTGTCTTGTCGGTACTGAAGTCGTGAGATGGTGATGGCAAAATCAATGAAGGGAAGCTTTGTCCGAAAAGTCTGGGTATTGATCCTCCCATGTTACTTGCTTTTTCATCAGGTCTCCGTACAGTAATTTCCTCTAATGACCCTCATGGTTTTCTGCTCAGGATGTTCTCAGCAGTAAAGTGACACTTGTTAGGGATTTGATTCTTTTCTAAAGAGCATCCAGAAGACAGATGGACAGCTGGTAAAACAGCAGCTGAAGTGGACTAGTGTTTCTCTGTCCAGCAGTACATGGACTTGCGAGTACTGACACCTTTCATTCAGGTTCACCTTTCCAGGTACAAACTGATAAACTGGACACTGGCCAGTGAACAGAGCAATCTGTTCACCAGTAGTTCACCAGGCGAGCTTGGACGACTGTCTTAAGAACTGGTCTGACTTTCCGAAGGGGGGATTCCTTTTCTTTGGTGGAAGGATGTTTATAACTGTCCATAATGTCTAATTTATGTTAATTAAGCACAGTTTAAACATGTTACATGAAAATATCTCATCAGTCAGTCACAGTCTTGTGTGATGAAAAATGAATGTTATGCTCAGGGATAGCACAAAAAAAGTTAGTTAACTAGATTTATTCAGCCTCTCAGATGATGCTGTTTTGGTGCTGACAACTATGAATGTAGTCATTTGTATGTTTCTTATATATTTGTACATTTTGGCAGAAGAAAAAAAGAGTATGCTAGAGATTGTTTTGAAAAACAAAGCCACTGCCTTGCCTTGAATTTGGAAATAGTTATCGACAAAACACTTGGCAGCACAAGCCATATTTCAACAGTTTTGTACGTGGGTAACACGAGTTATTACAAAAGTAAGTAAATCTGTAGATTTGTCCACCTTTGCAACTGGTATAAAAATTAAATTAGTGAAGTAAAGGAACATTTTAGTCCTTTAAATTTGCCAACAGTGTTTATTTAAGGTTAGGTAATAATCTTCTTTTCCTACAAATGAAAAAATGTCCTCACCACCCCATATGAAAGTGGACTTCTTTTTGGTATTACAAATCTTATTGCATCGGGCACATTGCTGACCTGGTAAGAAAAAAAGGAGAAAAATCTTGCTCAAACTTGAACCTGATGTGGGCTGACTGCTTCACAGCAAAGCAGCAGAAGGATGACTTGTCCGCTTTCAGAAAAGTGATCTGTTTCATGTTTACATCTAAAACCAAGCAGGACAAGTGTTTGCAAGTACGTCAGCTGTTTTGGGGCCTTTTGAGAAGGAAGAAACAGCAAGTTTCTGACGTGGGCTCCATGTTTGTGTTTTGCTTTTTTAACACTACCTACCTCTCTCTGTCTCTTTCTTCATATATGTGTGTCTCTGTTTAGGTTCTCAGTGTTTGGCCTTGGCTCGAGGGCCTACCCACACTTCTGCGCCTTTGCCCACGCTGTGGACACGCTGTTTGAAGAGCTTGGGGGGGAGCGCATCCTACGCATGGGAGAAGGAGATGAGCTGTGTGGCCAGGAGGAGTCATTCAGAACCTGGGCCAAGAAGGTTTTTAAGGTTGGTTTCTTAGGCTAAGACCCTTTGGGCTTGGTTTAGTTCACTTTTTCAAGCGAAGTGGTGTGGCCTGCTAGGAACGGGCACAGCATACTCTCTGGTTGTGGTCTTACTTCATCACTGCTGTGTTGTGGTTGAACATATTAATATCAAAATCAAGCCTTGACATTATTCAAATCAGAAATACCTCTCACCCCTTTAACAAGGCCAACGTTCAAGGTAGCAGGTTCAAAGTGTGTAGTCGTGAAGGGGCGTTTTGAATGATGGTCGTGTTCTTTGTTTTGTGGCTTTACACGTCAAGGCTGCCTGTGACGTGTTCTGTGTCGGCGATGATGTGAACATCGAGAAGGCCAACGACTCTTTGATCAGCAACGACCGCAGCTGGAAGAAGAGCAAGTTCCGCCTGACGTACACGGCCGAGGCCCCGGCCCTCACAGAAGGTAAATGATGATCCTGTGAGAAGTGATGAACTGTTGATGCTATCTTGATATTAAAGGGGGAAATAAGTGCTAATATACTGCAGCACAAAATGACCGTAATATATCTGCGGAGGGATGGTAATGCTGATGATCAGGACCAGTGACTCATCCATTATATCACCTGGAGATGGGATTTGTTGCCCTGTTGTGCAAAGAAAAATGGTCATGCAAAAGCAATGGAAGCCCTTTCTACCCTTGAGGTGTTGAGGTCTAGTGCTGGATTGTACTGCATTATACAGAGAGGTGTTTCTGTTATTTAGCCTACCCTCATTCATGTAAATGTAAATGGTCTCGACAAATAATAGAAGCACCTGTAGGAAATTAAACAGGCATCATTTTCAAAATGTTTTAGAGGTGTCATTTTGAATATTTTCATCTAAATAATAATAATAATAAGCCTTTTAACAAGGCTTTTACTGCAACAGAGTCACTTGTCAGCTCATTGGTGTGTGTAGTGGTGTACTTTTTTCCAGTCTGCTAGCATGATTACAGATGATGAAATTGAAACTGCAATTGATCATTAATAAATTTCATGTATGCGATGCTGTTTTGTTTCTGTCTGCCCACAGCATTGCACAGTATTCACAAGAAGAAGGTTTATGGCGCAAAGATGCTGGAATCTCAAAACCTACAAAGTCCCAAGTCCAAGTAAGTTTGTTTGTTGTTGAAAAGCTTTCACAGGAAAAAAAAATCACCACGTTTATCTGCTTCAGTAAACTTGTGAAATTATGTTGAATTTGATATAATGCACTCGTGTGGTGTCTGGTTACTTCATTCAGTTTACTGTGGTGTGTGAACTAAATGGAAAAGGCTGAAAGTGGTGCGGCATTCTTCCCTAAGTCTCTGATCTCTTTTACAGTCGCTCCACCATATTTGTGCGGCTCCACACAAACAACCACGACAGACTGAGCTACCAGCCCGGCGACCATCTGGGCATCTTCCCTGGCAACCACGAGGACCTGGTGACGGCTCTCATAGATAAACTGGAGGATGCTCCACCTGTCAATCAAATAGTCAAAGTGGAGTTCCTGGAGGAGAGGAACACTGCCCTCGGTGGGTGACGCTGTTAGCAACGTCACATTACTTCATGAATACAGTAGGCGTGCAGTTTGAAGTCTGGGAAGGATGTCAAAATCTAAACATGAATAAGAAACAGCATCTCCTGTCTCAGCCGACAACATTTAGTCACACTTTAACGAGGTATCTATGCCCAGAAATGTTTCAGGGAGGCTGCGTATTGGCAAACAGTTGTGGTGACACTGGGTGACTTAAGTGTGATTTTCACTGTGACTGTGAAGCGTGGTGTTTCTTAAACACGGTATGTGTGCTTAATCAAACTTTACCTTGATTAAAACCATTCCTGGTAATGGTTTATTAAACTTCATGTCTCCCTCTGTGAAATGCTTTCATCATGCCAACTACGAGACTATATGCTTTATTGTTTGGGTGAACTCTGCAGTCTAATTAACTCTTTACTTTAACAATTAATAAGCAGTATATAAAATACTAATTATGTGGCTTATAACGCATGATGATTCAGCAGTTGTCATACATTCATACATTTTTCAGTGTTTGTTAATGTCTTTATCTATTAGAATTCATCAGAAGAAGAGATGCTTGAAATACAGTTGTTAACTGATGCACTAACACCTGTTATCTGCTTACCGCAATGTTATAGGTTTAGGAGTATAACAAGGCATAAAGTACTTGTTTATGTACAGTTTAACGTATCTCCCTAGCTAAATTAAGGTTAAACAAACTGGAGATATTGTTAGTGAGGTAGATCTTAGAAACTTGCAAGTCACAAACCTCAGTGAATCAAATCTGGAGTTGTTTGTGAGACATTTTTACTTCTGCGTCACAAAAGATGAAAAAATGGACTTGTGACGTTAATCATTAAGACGTCTGAATCTCTACTTTGGTTTAGATTTTGGAGAGGTTGTAAATGTATATTCATATGTATATGATGGGTCACAGCATGATAATAATAATCCTGTTGGAGACCGGGCCACAACAAAAGAAGTGCTGGTTGTTTAATACCTTCAGGTGTTTTGATTCTTCTCCACTACACAAACTAATGCAGGTGTTTCAGCTTGAACCTGTCATATCTGGTGTTGAGGAATGTAATCCCACGCGTTGTTTTACTTTGCTTTATCTGAATCTGAATCTGAAAGTCATAAAATCTTGTAGGTGCACACTCCACCTGACCTGATGAAGCAGCACCAGCTGTCAGCCTCACACAGACGTGGTGTTGACATCCCAGCCTCAATCACATCGTGGTGTATTGGTGTGAAGATGTCCTCCAGTTTAAAACGCTTCACCTGCACAACACACGAGCGCTAGCGTCATGACAAGCAACCTGCACAACCTAAAAAACATCTCATGACATTGCTCAGACTCACTTCTAAATACAATTGCAACCCGTTATTCTTGAGCAGTGTGATAAAATGTTGAAAAGAAGAAGATTTTTGGGATCATTGCCCAAAACATCCATTTCCCCCCACTAAGTCTTTCTTTTGAGAAATGAAATTCTGCAAAAAAAAAAAAAAATCCATTTCAAAGCTGCTCTTTAATATTCTAAAAGAAAATACCAAAGGCACCAACAGCTCTCTTTAAATGTGGCATTGTTCTTCTTTCACTGCCAGATGTTTTTTATCTGGACGTTTATCAGTCACCAATGTTCATACAAGGCAGCACAATTTCATTTTGACAGCCCCTCCTTGAGATCCACAGACCTGTTTAACAGAAGCAATTTGTGAGCACCGTTTACGTGTAGATTGCAAATTGTTGCTCACAAATTGCAGATAGTTTTGTGAGGTTTACGAAGCTCTCGCATGCTCATGCACGAGTGGAAAGTAAAGAGTTTGTATTGATTATTTTAGCGTCAGTTAAAGAGGAGTAGAAATGATCTCATGTTCCTAATTTGCAAAATGACTAAATGAAAATGGTTGAAAATAAAAATTGTCAAGTGCAGCTTTTATCAATTTCTTGGTCACTTGTGGGCAGCAGATCAGCGTTGATAATGCAACACCGACATATGTAAATGTACTGTGGACAAAATCTTAACAAATAATTGCATATTTTATAGCTACATTAGAAACAGATCAACAGTATGTTTCATTTTGAGGACTATACCAACCCTCTTTGTAGCTCTGCTTTGGTCTTAGCCAGCTCTTGAAAAAAACAACAGGCTCTTTAGCCTTCACCTGCTTTGTCTGTCTGCTGTTTAGTGTAGAGAAGTAGTTTGCAGGCTGGAAAAAAAACAAGAAAACAAGGAGCTAAAAGAAACTAAAATGCTCAATAGAACTTTGCATGAGTTATACTGATCTTTGCATTTGTTATCATGAGTGTTCCCGCTCATGTTACACTTAGTCTGTTTGATCTGTCAGTATAAAATGCAATTTAATGAAGCTTCATCCTTCTTTCTCTCTGCAGGTGTAATCAGTAACTGGACAAACGAAACTCGTATCCCTCCCTGCACCATCTACCAGGCTTTCCAGTACTTCCTGGACATCACCACCCCACCGAGCCCTGTGCTGCTGCAGCAGTTTGCTGCCCTGGCAACCAACGACAAACAAAAAAAGAAACTAGAGATCCTCAGTAAGGTAAATTCACTTAGACTTCAGCGTTAACATTAACACTGACCTTTAAAATTATTGAGCTGCTGCTGCAGCACTCATACCTGACCAACCACGAGGGGTTTGTGATGTATGTGCGTAGGCTATATTCAGAAATACGCTCTCTTCTCCCTTTCACAGTCAATTACAGGCAGACATTTTTTACTTTTTATTAGAGCACTTTCAAAGCACCGTTGGGAAAAAAACCTCACCATGTTTAAGGCACAATGATAATCCACACATTCGTCATGTTTGCTATCAAAACATGAGGAACGTTTTTCGTCTGAAAGCTGTTTTGATGCACTTTGCACCGATAGAAAAATGTACAGTAGGAGTGAGCTGGCGCCAAATTAAAGCCGCTGATCGTTCTAACCCAGAGCTGTTCCCCCTTGCAGTGCCTCCCACAATTCACTCTCCATTTTTGTCAATGTGTGGAAAAGGCTGGCTGAGGCCAAGCAGTGAGTCATATGCTCATACATCGAATCATTGTCACCAAAGCAAGAGGAAAAGATGGAAGGGCGTCTGAATTCAGAAAAAGAAATGCTACATTACAATCAGCACTGCCAATTGCAAATGTTATTTTTGTATGTGCTGAACCTCAAGGTCATTTCAGGACTAACGCTGGGTGTCTCAGGCTTTTCTAACTCTTATTTTACTCAGAGATTAGAGAACAGGCAATCTGTCGTGTTTGTATCATTACGGTATTCAGTTGTGCTGTTTGAAAAAAATGCTGAAAATGTATTAATGAAAGAAATGAACTTTATCAGTCTCTGGAAAGTCTTTTAACCTCATCTGTGTGCTGTTTTGCATGCACCGCTTCAAACAGTGCTTCACCCTCAGAATAGAGGCTTCTTAATAGGCGCTATGTCGCTCATTCACAGCTTGAGAACAAAGCAAAAGTTGGGAACATATCAAGGTTTTTTAGCCTTGTGGCAGAGCTCTAAATTCATCCCATCCAAATGTCAGTGATGACACACAAAAACAGTTGGGCAGTGAATGGCGAATGGCTCCGCTTGTGGCTGCCTCCTGCTCTCAAGTCAGAAATGTTTACAGATCTAAAAGAGGAAAGCCTCGTCTATTTATTTTTTTTTCTGTCATTGTAGCAGTTGCTTCGGTTTCTTAATTAGAACGGCAACAATTCAACACAGACATAAAATCCAATAAACATCCACACGTATTTTTATCCCACTACTCTACATCTCAGGGCTTGCAGGAGTACGAGGAGTGGAAGTGGTACAACAATCCGACCCTGGTGGAGGTGCTGGAGGAGTTCCCCTCCATCCAAATGCCCTCCACCCTGCTGCTCACCCAGCTGCCCCTGCTGCAGCCTCGCTACTACTCCATCAGCTCCTCACCAGACCTGTACCCAGGAGAGATCCACCTGACCGTCGCGGTGGTCTCTTACCGTGCCAGAGGTAAGGACCTTGGATTCATTTGGCGCTTTCTCACAGCAGCTCTGACCAAGCTAAGCATCGGTTAATGTCTCTCCGAGGATTTTAAGACTGTGTAGGTGTAACTGCAGGTGCTGTGGTCTTTTCTGCTGACTGGAAAGATGGACTTGAATGCTCCCACCAGGCTTCTGAGAGTCTAAAATTGGCCTCTGCTTTATGGCTTTTTATTATAATTTAATTTAAAAATAAACTCAAGCACACACTGCAGTTCGTAGGACATTGTATTTAGATGTAAGTAAAAAGTACATCTTATACATATATATATTTTGCTTGGGTTCACTTTATATCATACATAAAAACGCACTGTGCTGTTGCTCTTTCAAGGTTTCTGCAGAGACTCGAAAAGTCAAATGAGTCAGCCTCCGATGGCTCAAAGAGAATTGATTGCAAGTTATCTTGGAAAGGCAGTCTGCTTCACAGGGCAGCAAGACCACAGCTGTAATTACAAGATTTAGAAACACTTCAGGAAGATGCTATATCTCTGAACGGATCCTATTTAAAGATTTGAACAGCAGCACGAATGAGAGAAAACATAAAACTGCAGGTGTAGCAGTCTGCCTGACAGTATGTAAAAAGCTAGTCAGGTGTCAGCTTTAGTGTTAGTTTTACTGCACAGTGTGTGTATCACAAGACCCTCAAATCTCCACTTTTGCAATTAACATATACTTCAGCCAGTCAAGTAGTGCGTAAACATCACCAGACCTTTTTCTCTCACATGTGTAATGTGTACTTTTGCAAACGTGTTACTGTGATTGTAAAAGCAACAGCAGAATTACTGTAATTTCTCTTTAGAGAGAGAGAGAGAGAGAAGAATGGCCCTGGCCTTGGGAAATGTGTTAGGGCCACTCTTTTCCTGTTAGTTTGTGCACTTAAGGCAAGTGGGAGGCAGAGGAGAGAGAAACAGGTAAAGTGCTTGCCTGGTAATCATCCCTTTCAGATGGAGAGGGACCTATCCACCATGGAGTGTGTTCGTCGTGGCTCAACAGGATAGAGAAGGGCGAGATGGTGCCGTGCTTTGTCAGAGGGTAAATATCACAATATTTTTCCAAGAGATTTTGAAGAATGTCAGACGAATCAGTATTATTGACTTGTTGAGGCAAGTCACTGCAGGCTTAAATAACCTTTTATCATGCACTGGTGAATTTTGAGATTTTGGGCTATTTTTCTTCTGTTACATGTCCTTTTTTTCAGAATAGTGAATAGATGAAATGTTCAAAATAGGTGTTTATTTTACTATACTATTCCCATCGTAATAACTTAGCAACAGTCACCAGAAGTTATTATTCTTTTTGTTATTTTATTTTTATTTTTTTTTATTATTTTTTGTTATTATTTTGGGAAATAAGCTAGTTTTCTTTCTTACCAAAGAGTTACGAGAGGACTAATACCACCCTCAGGTGTGTTTAATATGAGGCCACCACCAACAGCTGGCCAACTACCAGCACCTCTAATGTTCTCTGATTAAAATGTTTTATTACTTTGTTTAATCTGTATGAAAACCTCAGTGTAAAAATGACAAATTTGCCAGGCATTACATGCAAGAATTAAAAAAATTAGCACAGCACGTAACCATACACCAAACATAATGAAGTAACCTGTCGATTAGTGAGCTGTAGAGGCACTTGTAGGCAGTTCTCATTACGTTTGGACAGAGCGAGGCTGCTGTCCTTGTGCAGTGCTGAGCTAAATTACCTCTGGAAGTCTTCATATTTAACAGAACTCTATGCAAAAAAAAAAGAGAATATCCAAAAATGTCGACTGAATTTAACTTTATTTATTTATTTCCTCCCATTGCATTGTTTCAGTGCACCATTGTTCCAGCTTCCCAAAGACAACCAAGCCCCCTGTATCCTGGTGGGTCCAGGAACAGGTATCGCCCCGTTCAGAAGCTTCTGGCAACAGAGACTATATGACCTCGAACACAAAGGTTGGTTTTTCTCTCCTTCCTCTGAAAGGTATTTATAACTGTGCAGAACGGATTTGAAGTGTATTTTTTTTTTACTGCTGCACATGAACCTGCAGACAGAAATCTTCAGCGTGAAGGCTCATTATGAGACTATCCAGGACAAGCTGATCCATCCTGTTAACATGCACCTCTGAGTAATAATGCAATTCAGACCAAATCCCTGCCAGAGGTTTAGATTACACACAAAGGAGGAGACTGTCATTTCTACACCGATTCAACACCTTTCAGGAGCATTAAGTAACTCTGTCTGTCACCTTCAGGAATTGAGTCGTGCCCCATGATCCTGGTGTTTGGTTGTCGGCAGTCTGAGATAGACCACATCTACAAAGAGGAGACCATCCAGGCCAAGAATAAAGAGGTGTTCAAGGAGCTGTACGCAGCCTATTCCAGAGAACCCGGCAAACCAAAGGTACAAGCGCTAAACTGTCCGTAACTGTGGATGAGTCAGCTTGTCACAGCTCGTTTTGGGCCGCTGTGTTGGTTTGAAATAAAATCCCCGAGTGCAGAAAGGGCTGACTAAAAAACTGCTGCGGTAATATTATGCAGCCACTTCAACGGACATCATGTGTTTCCGTTTAACAAATATTATCATCTGGGATTTTTTTTCTTTTCTGTAAGTCATTTTCATTTATCTGCCTCCTTTGTTGTTTTGAATGCATTTTATATCGTTTATTTTAATAAGTAAGAATGAAAAGGAATATACAGAATATGGAAAAAAACATTATCCTTACTCTATATTTAATTAGTCCCTGTTCACACTAACAGTCTTTCAGCTTGCTGCTTTAGCTTTTTATTGGTCTCCTGACTCTTCTTTCAAATTACTTCCTCTCTCACTTTCCTCACTCCTGATTTCTTCATGCACACTCATCATTCCTCCCCTTCCTCTGTCAGAAATATGTACAGGATGCACTGCGCGAGCAGCTGTCAGAGACGGTGTACCAGTGCCTGAAGGAGGAGGGAGGACACATTTACGTCTGCGGGGATGTTACAATGGCCGGGGATGTTCTCAAGACTGTCCAGCAGATCATCAAGCAGCAGGGCAACATGAGCCTGGAGGATGCCGGGTTCTTCATCAGCAAGCTTCGGGTAAGACGGAGAGAAACAGCCAAATCCATCGTGCTGCATTGTCACCATGGCGCTCGCCATTAAACCCCGCTGAACAGATTGCAGCGGTGGTAGTGTGAAGTGGTGCCCTTGAGCAATGCAGTCAACCCCCAGCTGAATGGGCGAGCTACGACGGGGCTTCTTCACATGAACGTATGTGACTGAATGCTGCGCGTGGAGCTGCTGAAAAACAGACGGCGTGTTGAGTCAGTATAAAAAAAATAAAGGTTAAAGAACACCCCTGCTGGCTTATTTTCATTTGTGAAGTGGGGGGTGAAAAGGCTAAAAAAGAATAATGACATGTGTCACCAAGCCTGCCATTAACGCACTCACCTGTGTTGAATAGAAACGGACTGAAGAATAGTTTTTCAGTAATGTTCAGTGGGTCGGTAAAATGATGCATGATATCACACTCTGTCCCTACTCTATCTACAAATGTATGATAATAATAATCATAATATGATAGACAGATGTAAATGTAGGTATATGAATAGAATCTAAAAAGACATATTTCAGTGTTGGTCAGAGGACTGTGTCTAAAAAGGAAGGAAGGAAATTTGCAAATCTGCATATTTTAACCATCTGTGCTGGTTATCCTTGCTGTTTACCCCCCATAGAAGGAAACCATCTGTATGCAGTGTGAATAGAGTTCAAACATTTCTAAAAACTACCTTGTAAAACCTCTAAAGAAATAGTGTGTAATGCTCGTCTTTTATTTGCATGCCCTTACAGGAGAGGGTTACTCTGGCTCCTGAGATTTGTCCTTATATTCTCTCTTATGCTTCTTCCAAATCAAACGCTGTCATTCACTGTTAAACTGTATGTCAAACACATTTTCCTTCCCTCTTCTCTCAACTTTCGCTTCCCTACCGTTTCCAGGATGAGAACCGCTACCACGAGGACATCTTCGGCGTCACCCTGCGCACCTACGAGGTCACCAACCGGCTCCGCTCAGAGTCCATCGCCTACATTGAGGAGAGCAAAAAGGACTCAGATGAGTAAGTGGTTTGTGTTTTTTGTTTCCGACATTTCCCACAGAGAGTGCCTGGCCTCAGAAAATCCTCCTGATGCAGACAGCAGATCTGTACCTGCAGGAAAATAACATGTTGAACATTAGTGGGCTGCGCCAAAGAATGGCAGTTCCTCTGAACTTTTGAAATGTCAACACAAGAGGGAAGGCCTGAGGGTCATTAAAAGAAAGGTTTATCTTATTGCCATGCGAATGTGCTCAGTAAGTTTCAAGGGAATATTCTAAGCACATTATGAGGTATCTTGCGTGCAGCACATGCTTGTTTTATAACCTGCCTGGTATATTTTGACATTTCCTGCCTGCAAATGTATATTTTGGGAGATCGAAAAGGTCAGGGAGTCACGGGAAACAGTAGGGTGAGTATCTGCATCAAAGTCTAATCATTCTTGCATTAGCTGGTCAAGTGCCGGTGAAGGGATGAATTTTATAGAAAGTCGGTGCCAGACAGAAGACCAGAGTCACAGGTAATAGTGGGAATTATCCTCTTGGAACAATTAAAAGAGTACTTGTCTGATTTAACATTGCACTCCTGTAACATTTTGAATAAAACACCCCGCTGAGTGTTCAAACTGTACCCTGGCCCCTGGGTAATTTGAGTTTGAGACTTTCAAGTAGCTGTTCTCACCCTTTGCGAAAGTCATTAAGCCATTTAGATGACCTGCTGACTCAGAGTAATGAATCAATTTTTTTTTTTTTTTAAATGAGCACCTCATTCACTAAATGAAACCAGAGAATAACTCGCATCCATTTATGTCTTCCTTCATTCATTCATCATTTTCTTCCCTCCATCCTGTCAGTTGTTAGTGAATTTTAGGAAGACTGGTAATGCCTAATGTGTACACATACAGCCAGGATCATTGACTCGTCCTGTCTGCGACTGCTTAACATCCATGGTGGTGTTTTCTTATTTAATCACCCTTTTTTTTTTGTTTTAAACCAAAAATCCTTCTTCACCACTCAGATTTGCCAGCTGGTCAGCTCATATTCATTTTTTTCTTGGCACAGCTCATTGAGATTTATCTCAGCCAGCGAGATTACCAGAGAAGCTCTGTCTCTGAGAGGCGTTTGTGTAAGTCCACCTCCGATGTGCAACCTGTAGTTGTTGGCGGCGCCGATGTGTTATCACCCCTCGTTTCAGATGAAAACAGAGTGGGTAACCATAGAAACCCGTGGAAAAGGGCCTTTAAACTAACAGGATTAGAGTGAAGACGAGTGGCTCTGCTCCATTTCTGTTTTTGTTTCTGTCGTTATTTGTGCATATTCAAGATTAGACACTTCATATACCCTTGCCATGAGAGCAAAACAAGGGCCCTACATAGCCACTATGGCTCATTAAGCACCAACATAATGCATCACAGACGATGGTTCCTGTGTGGATTGTCACTTGAATTTCACATTTGGCCATCAAAGCCCCTGCTCGCTGGATGAGTAATGACTGTAACATCTCTGTTTCTGTGTCTCTGTCTCTCTCTCTGTCTTTCCCTCTGTCTTCTCCCTCTCAGGGTTTTCTGCTCGTAGGTCTGTGAATCCGGGGCTTTCTGACGAGGAGCAGTCTGGAG
>JBAJHX010000076.1:14019229-14048276 GCA_037176925.1 Amniataba percoides
GAAGGGCAGAGGGATTCAAACTTAAAGAGAAGTTAAAATTGTCCATCCACGTTGACGGACTCCGTGGTCCAAAGTGTGGGTATCGGTTTTATTCTCCTGGCAGCAAATCCATCAAATCTCCTCACACAGGCTGCCAACAACTGCCAGCTTTGAGGAGTCACGACGTCTTACTTTGTCTCCATCCAGCAAAAAATGAGCTGGACGGAGGTTGATGTGCGTGGGCCGAAGGAGCGACACTCGAGCCCTGATGGGAATCTGCTAGACAGAGGTGAAAGGGAGGGTGAAGAGAAAGATGAGGAGGAGGCGGAGGAGGAGGAAGATGAAAATGAAGAGGAGGAGCTGGGAGGAGGGGAGTGCGTGATCTCTGATGAGGACTACGACACCGATTTGGAGCTCAGAGGTAACGAGAAAGTTGGAAAGGGAGATAGATAGGGTGGGAAAGTTATTAGATTTTATGATAAAGGATGCAATGTTCCCTCTTTTAAAAAAGTGGGGAATTGCTTGGTGACGTGAGCCACATGTTCGAAATGAAAATGACATTAACCATTTCATCCTGGTATTTTCTGGCTGAAATAATATTTCGCACTCGGCTCCGGTGGTAAAAAGTGTTTTCAGAGTCTTTATTTGATCTTGATCAGACCCTGCACTCATGTGGCAAAGTCCTCCTGCCACCCCATCTGTTAATCTTTTCCTTTCTGCCTTTCCATCTTCTTAAGCGCTAAATGATTTCAGAAAAGAGAGAGAGAGAGAGAGAGAGAAAAACTAAACAAAACAGAAACTCCTACACGCTCCTGCCCACACATGTGGAGCTCTTTTCTGCATCTTAATGATTCCATCTCAGCCTTTGTGTCGGGCCTCCTTTTCACCAGAAGTGAAAACCATCTGGTATGAATGAGCTCCCCTGACAGGGCGAAAGCAGCCACAAGGGAGTTTTCAATATCACACTCAAAAGGTCCTCTGGGCGGGAAGTGCCACATCTCTCCCTTTTCAAAGAGGCATTGATAATGAACAATTCGGACAGACGCTACAGCGAGCTGCTTTGTTCGTGTTGCAGATAAGGACGAGACATATGACCCGACGGGCCAGACGTGTTACATGGAGGCGTGTCAGAAGTTACAGGTGGTACCTGCGTCTTACTTCCTGCAGCACATGCAAAATAGTGAGCTGTCCATGATGCACCGCGGCCTGGGACCTCAGGTACTTTAAAAGCAAGTTAGGGACTGTATGAAAGTTATTAGAGGGGACGAGTATTAATTATTGAGGGTTGTCTGACTGACAACCATTCATTTAGAAGCAAACATTTTACTAAAAAATAAGTTTCAGTAATATTCAGCATTACTTTTTATCAGATATATAACAATTTATAAACCCCCAGTTTTACATTAATGGTCAAATGGAAGTTATTATTCCATCAAAATCATAAGGTTCACCACTGTGTACCAATTCAGGTTTACTGATATTTTTACAATTATAATGTACGACATTGCAATGCTGGTAAACATCACTTGATCATAATATGTCAATATCATTGTCACAATTTGTGTCTGTAGACTCCAAATGGCCAGAAAAAAAGTATTATTTCAAGTTATAAGGTGTTTTTCTGTCAAGTCAGAAGCAAAATAAATTATCAACAACACCAGGCAGAGTTCTACTTTATAAAAAGGTAAAAATAAGAGGAACATATGATTCAACCGCCCCCTGCATAATTTTCATACAGTTCCTTAAACTGTGTGTTTCAGCTTTGCAGTGTGTGAGAGTCTTTTCTATTTCCTCGCTGTTCATTAGATAAATTTCACCTGGGGGAAGGTGCTCACATTGAACCTGTCTTCATGTGAAAGACCTACAAATGTTTGAACTTCTTTGTCTCTCTACAGCTATTTCAGATCAGGCCAGACCTTTGTTCAGCGAATGACTCATTAATTCAAAGTCACATTTCCCTCCAGGGGGAACGCACTGATGATGACAAAGTCTGGACAGCACCGTTAAGGTCTGCACAGCTGAGGTTCGAGCACTTCTCAGCCTTTTTCCAGGGAATAGATCATGCATGCACATATCTTTGCAGTACACTTAACATATGAAAGCGCATGAGTTTAGTCCATTATATAGATCTTCCCAGTACAGATTCATGTAGAGTGTCCTCTTAGAAGAGAAGAGAGGCAGCTGGTATTGATTTATACTCAGAGAGAGCTCATTATTATGCAGATAGAAATTGTAATTTACCGCTGGAGAAAGTTCTTATTTTTGATTATAAATGACAGCAAATGCTTCTCACCTTTAATCATTGTAAAAGTAAATTAGACACTGACATCATTATTGTGTCATCATGTCTCAGCTCTCATATAAATCAAAACATACAAAACCTAATTAATGCTTTAGGCTGGAAAATAGGAAATACATAACTACATGTTGTATTTCACTAATGTACCTTATTGAATATACGTGAACAGCACAGCGTGTATCTGATAGATTTTATGCTTAAAGTGTACATACCATAGCCTCATTAAGCCCACATGTCAATATCAATTTGTTGCCTTTTCAGTAGTTAACCAATGTGAAATTTACTCTGTGGTTGTACATCTCAGGCAAATCTCAAATTGCTTTGCGTGGAGCTCTTAGCAACACGTTCTTACATTTTTACAGGCTTCCGCTGGTCTCTGAGGCTGTAAATGAAAGTAAAATTCATTCCTTAACTTGCCATTTCCCGAGGTTTCAGCTTCAGTAACATCATTCAGACAGATTGAATTTGATTTTAAATAAGTCCTCACCTGTCAGTCACAGAAAGCAGAGGAAAAGTAAGTGCGGCTGCCAAAGGTTATTTATTTAATGTCTGGCAGCCTCTCAGATCTTACAGGAAGAAGCTCTGGATGCATTTAAACAGGCTCGACTCTGATGGGGCTGCTCCTGCTTTCTCCTTTTTTTTTAAGATCAAGTTAGCATAAGGCTCCATGCACTCAACTTTCTCATTACCGGTGCTAGAAACTATAATTTTCATGTTCTGCAAGCTTAATTTCTGACCCACGCCTCCACACAGCTCCCTTCTGCTTCATTTGTCACACACAGGTTTAATATTCCTCTCTCTCTGTCTCCTCTCTCTCTCTGCCCACCTGCATCAGTACATCCACTCTTTTAACTGGAATACAGATAAGAAAATACACTGCAGTGAACAAACAGAAGAATTTCACTTTGAGGAGGGGGGCGGGTTGGTTGTGTGTTTGCAGGGCACCAAAGCACTGGCGGTTCCCCTGGTAACCAACACTTCAATACTGAGGCTGAACCTGCGAGATAATTGGATGGAAGGAATGGGCGGAGCTGCCGTAGCCGAGATGTTAAAGGAAAATTGTTACATTACAGGTGGTTTTAACGTGCACTCAAGCATGCACACATCCTCGTTTTTGTCTCTCCTCGGCCTCACGAGTGCCACCCCCACTCCCACTTATGTGCCATTCTCACCCCGATTATATGCCACAGCACCATTTAACATCTGGGGTCCCTGTTTGATATTGGTTAAATGTCAGTCCTATGTGCCGCTCAGGAACCTATGGGGGGATCTATGGAGAATGACTCATGTGAGTCATGCAGGCTGGCTTTATTTTTAACATCCTTTATCTTGCACCGCCATTCAACTTTCTGGGGTAATCCAATTTTATGAGTACCACACATTAGTTGCCAATATATATTTTGCTGACGCGGGAGCAGACATTAGCCAGCACTGAATTTTGGAGGAGACCTACTTTCCTGATTTTGAATAAATGAATACACACACAATGAGCACACTCTGCAAGGGCCTGAGATGGGTTAACATTACTGTCAGGAACTTACTTTGCTTCGTTGAGCGTGGAGCAAAGAGATCAGCAAGAAAGCGCACATGGCAATTAAAAACACTGATAAAAATATCTGCGAGCTAAATGCTACTTTCAGCATGATAAAATCCTCACAATGATGACGCAAACAAAATCATTTTTAGCAGGTTCACCTTCTTTTAGTGTGCTAACATGCTAAAATGTTCTTATTTGCACTTGGTAAACAAAGCATAAACACAAAGCATAGCAACATTATATTATGTATATTATATATTATTATATATTGGGTGACAAATGATGTGACCTGATGATATGAATGAAAAAGAACTAATGTATGGAAGCTGAGAACAGTCATGCTCTTTAAAAAAAAAAATGCTTTTATTGCGAGATCATGAGTTAATTATAACATTACTTTGAAGTAACGAAGCTTGTTTTCTCATAATAACATGCTAGTTTATCTTAATATTGCAAGACACTCATATTTTATTTTATCTCTAGACAATGTAATAGATTGTCTATATTTATATTATAGCAACCAGTTTGGTTTTACAGTGGTCAAAGATGAGAAGTTGACCTGCAGCCAGCATCTATTCAAATAAAACTGTTCATAAGGTAAAGACATCGTTAAGGCTGTTCGATTTGCTGTGAGACTTGCAAGCCCGTCCCACTGTACATTGTGAGCACACACAGCCCACAGACACCTGTTGACTGTAAATAAAATATAAATAAACATATAAATACTAAACATTTCTTTACTTGTGATAACATTTTGACAGTGGGTGATCTTGAGATAACAGCATTAAAAGATAATTGCAAGCTCGGCCGCTCTCTGCTTCTATATTTACATACTTGTTAAATGTTTTTGCAATCTTGGAGAAGTTAGGTTGTTAGCAAAGTTATTTAGATTCTTTCTTAGGGAGCAGTACATTTATGTAAAAAACCTACATTACTATTCATAGAGCCACATCGCTAACGTGGCTAAAAATAGAAGATTTACCATTTGAAAAGCTCACTGAGTTTAATTAAGTTGTCTGTATCTCCTGCCAGCGGGCATGTCATCAAAAATGTGGATATGGTATGTAAGAGCAATGACAGAGGAAAGGGAAGAGTGGGAGATACCAGTAATGTTGGATGCAGTTTTAACTATCTTGTGAAACACAGTTTGACTGAGTCGAGGTACAAAATCAAACCGTAAATAAAACATCACAGACATTAGATACAAGATTAGCAACTGATGTACATTATAAAACTACAAAATCTATTTTGAATTGTTAAAAACATTTCTTCAGTCATTCTCTTTGGAGCCTTTTTGTGATTGGAAATACGTCATCCCCTGCCTGCACGTGGCCTTTTACCAGCACATATCTGTGTGTTTGTGTGATCCCAGAGGTGGACCTCTCCGACAACAATCTTGGGGATTATGGGGCCAAAGCCATAGCTGGTATGCTTAAAGAGAACGGCACCCTGGTGACCCTCAATCTGTCAGGAAACCATTTCACGGACCAGTCTGCCGAACACCTCGGCCCGGCGCTGATCAGCAACACCAAGCTGCAGCACCTCGACCTCAGCCACAACGCTTTTGGAGAGCGTGCAGGTAGAAAAGCAATTAGTCCTACATAGTGAAGGTCTCACATTTTCTGTGAGACCACAGCCTTTAAAGAAATTAAACAATACCCGTGGCCCCCCGTTATTATGAAGTTGATATTAAAGATTTAGACTGATACATATTTTAACATATTTTCCATCAGCAGCACCAGATAACTGAACTTCAGGATCCATAAATTATATATGGCATCAATAAATAGCAAAGGACCTTTAACTGTTTTTTTTTAGGAATGAGATGTAAATGAGTCCAGTTTCTTTGGATAGAGATATCTTTTTCTCTCTCTTTACATGCTTTTTATAGTTCAGGTCAGTTCAGGTCATTATGAGCTTCTATGATTGTGGAATCTCTCATTTTCAAAACCATTGGGGTTAAGATGCTGCAAAAAAAAAAAAGCTGCCACCCTTCAGGCTACCTGACTCCCATTCAGTCACAAGAGCTCCTGTAGAGTTCAACACTGATGTGGGGTGATGGCCCGTCTCACAGTCAGGACTCCAGATGATCCCAAATATCGTGGATAGGCTCGAAATTTAAAGTTGTGAAAAATCTGTGAGCTGTACTGTCTAAAATATCAGTGTGTGGTTTTCCATTGAGTTTCCTTAAAGGCACATATAGGTGAAACAATGAAAAGCAGCACCAAAAGTACACAAGAATATATGGACAGATATACACAGAATAATAAAGTTAAAGTTCCCATACTTTTTTCCCACAAGTTAAGCTGTGAATAGAGTAATTTCCATTTCATTATTTTATCTTTGAATTCTGCTGTGAATATCAAATGTCCAATATGTGTTATAATTCATCATTCTATCAAAAATGCCTGCGAAGAAGAATAGGAAAGAAGAATAGTCCATTTCAGGTGACATCATTACTGAAAACAATAAAATATCTTACTTGCATGCATGTTCTTTTACATGCACATGAAGTGATTCCTACTTTAAAACTACAAGTGAAAGTTGAAAGCAGCTTTAAGGGAGCACACAGCGCTCTTTTCTACCAAATGAAATGATAATTGAATACAGTCAGCCTGATAAAGATGGATAAATTGACCAATTACTGTGAGGAGTGCAGATTAATTTAATATTATGACTATGTGCAATTACTGGTATCTATTATTAGGGTTTTTTTTTTGGAAAACCATTCTCATACAGCCAGTAAGATTTTGCTGTAATGGTGTAGTCTTATCTCTAAGTAGTATTGGACAGCAGGCAGCGGCAGATGGTGGCATTCAAAGGTCAAGAACATTTCGCCCTCATTAAAACCTCTTTCAATTATGATGTGGATGGGCTTTGTGACAGGCACCTTGTGGAAGAATGGCAGACCAGGAAGCTTCTGATGGAGGTAATTGAAAATAAACCTGTCCATGGGAATGGGACACCATCATGTCTCGTTGCTGTGCGCGTGGCTGTGATTCATGCCCACATATTCAATTCTATTTTTTCCACTGCCGAAATATCAAAGAACATCCTCATTCGTTTTGAGTGCACTCTTCCATATAGTCGGTCCCTGACAGAAAGTATACCAATCAAACACTCTGACATTCATGCCGTGGTGTTATTGCTTTTTCAGCCAAGCACAGTGAGAGCGTCCTTTTTCTGTGATTATGAGCCGTGCAGTTTCTTATCCTCGTGATAAAGTGGGTGAGATGGTGATGAGGAGCCCTTACTCACTAGTGCTTTTAGGCCATGGAGCGCACAATCATGCGACCTTAAGTGGAATTTACTGGAGATGAGATAAGTTGCTCCAAGAGAGTGTAGACATTAGTGTTTGATTTGAATAAGTAGTTGTGATTACCATTTTTTTTACCACTAAAATATCTCTAATGTCTGTCATCTGAGATTTTTGTCCCAGAGTTTGAAAAAAAGTCTCACAATGATTTACATTAGTTTTGAACAAGACATTATGAGGATAATGTTCTGGGTTCTACAATTAAATAAATAATAATGATTATTTCACACTGCTGTTATTTTTCTTATTTTTTCCTATCCTAAGGGCAAGACCTTGGATACTCTCTGTCAGAGAACACCGGGTTAAGATCACTAAGTTTGGCCTGGAACTGCATTCGAGGGAGAGGAGCTGAGATGCTGGCCGGTGGCCTCGGGGTAATACACCTAGAAATCAATGTTTGAACACACACTTCTGAAGGCAGGCTACAAAAAAGATCTACGGGCAATAGTGAATGGTTGGCTTATGGTTAATAATGGCTGTTATTTATTTAGCTCATATCATATCAAATGAAGAGGTCAACTTTAGGACACATCAAATGGCTCTTTCTATATCTGAATTTGTGCGTAATTCACATGTCAGTCATATAACACATGGCCAAAAGCACGTGGACACCCGAACATTAAAGCCATTGAGATTATTAAACATCTTACACTAAAACTATGGCAACGACCCTCCAATGTTCTTAGAGGCTTCCACAAACTTTTGGAAACAAAGGCTACAGGCCAAGGTCAAATAGTTTTTTATATCACACATGAAAAAACATCGCTTTGTGCACAAGGGCATAATTATAACAGGAAAGGGCCTTACTCGAACTCTTGCCAGAAAGTTTGAAGTGCACTGTTGCCTAAAATATTCTTGAATGCTGCAGAATTTTTTAATTGAAACTAAGCGGTCTTCACCCCTGGACAAGAATATCTACAAAAAGTAGCAGAAAGTGTGTAATAAGACATATTTCAATTAAATATTCATTAACGTGGGTGTTAAGTCCTGTCCTTCTCAGTTACCTTATGCCTATCAAGCTTCCCTTTCTTGTTTTTCTTTTTTGCAAAAATGAGTCTCCAGTTTCACACA
This sequence comes from Amniataba percoides, assembly GCA_037176925.1. Classification (NCBI taxonomy): domain Eukaryota; kingdom Metazoa; phylum Chordata; class Actinopteri; order Centrarchiformes; family Terapontidae; genus Amniataba; species Amniataba percoides. Next base: position 14,027,432 of record JBAJHX010000076.1, read on the forward strand.
GTAGTAAACAAAAGCAGATTTCTCATTTGTACTCGACCGGCAATTTTAAAACCACTTCCCCCCCACATGCCTCCGCTTTGGCATGTGGCGACAGTAAAAGCTTGACAGGCCCCCCTCATGCCTAGTTGCTAAGCTATACACCACCACTGCTCAGGGATGGGGTTTGGCAAATCCTCCAGTTTGTGAAGGTAAAACTTTTGGACGAGCCACGGGAGATTTCCCAGTCCAAGAAGAGAAAGTTTGCAAAGTGACTATAAAAAAAAAAGATATGATGATAAAATATGGTTTTAAATATATTAGGTTTAATAATATGATTCAGTTATGCAGATTGATAATTGCTACTAGGGGAAGATACGGTATCTCATCACCTGGTTAACTCACTTATCCTGCTTTGTGAGGCAGCCCCCTGGTCAGGCATTCATTAAGCATCTCACAGCAGGAGAGACAGCGGAGAAGCGCTTTCCCTTCCCTATCTTAATGACCAAGACGGTCAAAGGGACCCTGATCAGTAAGCCGCTCTGACAGGTCTGATTGATTCAGGCCATGAGAGGCTTATTATTCAAGAACTATACTGCTGCTCTCTCACTTTAAATGAACATGTTTCTTACTTCCATACTCAGTTTTGTTAGAGAAAGTATTCAACTTTTACTTGTTTCACTTGAAATCGTACTTTTCTGAAGACAAATTCTTTTCTGTTTTTTTTTTTTAGGGAAACATTTTCCTTAGAAGTGTGGATCTGTCGTTTAATGGCTTTGCTAAAGAAGGAGCCATTGCTTTAGGCCAGGCTCTGAAAGAAAACACCATTCTGGAGGAGCTGAATGTGAGGTATGAAGCTCTGTATCTGATCATTTGATTATCCTACGCCTGAGTTCAAAGGGGCAGATAATTGTGTCATAAATCGGAAATAAAAGCAAATAACATGTTTTGCCTTGTTTGGTACTAACTTTGAGGCAAAACTAACACAAAATGTTCTTTAGTGGGTATATTTGCGCTAACAACTTTGTAGTTTTTCCAATAAATCTTAAACAGCAGCTACTGTCTTTTTTCTTAAAGCGAGCCCGCCCGCAACCACAAAGTTCAAGTAACTCAGTTTCTGCCTCCCGATTAACTTCACAAAGCTCGCCTCATAAATTTCCAGACATTTGTGCAACATGAATGAGCAATGCTATTTAAAAATAACACTTTATGATTGCTTTCCCTCACACTCCAGCACACACTTTTTTGTTTGTTTTCTGCATTTGTTTCTCGCCACAGTAACAACCGAATACCCCCTGAAGGAGCTATCCGCCTAGCCATGGGCCTCAAAGCAAACAAGACAATCAAATCCCTGAATGTAAGCTGTTGAAAAGAGATTGGTTCTGGCTTCAAACGCAATGGGGGGCAGCAGTGGATAAAATGGGATGAGTAAATGGATCACTGTACTTTGTTTTAATGTCAATGCCCAGACAGAGTTCTAAAGGGCTCATTTTCACTGATGTTGATTAAATGTGCTCTCCTGTGTCGAAAATAATGTTTGGGGTTGATATAGTGTGTAGGATTTCAAAAAATACAATCAGTTTGTTTAACATTTAGTTTAAGGAAACAATCTGATGTGCATTAATTTTTTGTAATTAGGTTTTTTTCATTTTTCTTCTGCATATAGGCTGGTCCACTTTTTTAAAAAAATCTGTGTTTATTTGATATAGACGGTACATGATAATGATACAAAAGGAAAGTAAAGTAATAGTGAAGTAATAGTAAAGTAATAGTTTGATTTTTTGGGGAAATGATTCTTTGTGAAATGCACTTGTTCACCAGAGGTTAGATGAGAAGATCGAAACCACTCTCATGTCTGGAAATGAGAAGCTACAGCTAACAGTTAGCCTCTTAGCTTAGTTTAAGCAATGAGGAAATATGGAGGAGCAGCTCGTCTGGCGCTTTTGATCAATCCACCTCTGAAGCTCGTTAATTATCAATTTCTTGGCTCTGAACAGTTGCCAGGCAACCAGTGAAGACTCCAGGAAGTTACTGGCCAAGAAGCAGTCGCATAATCCCATCCCATCTCATCTCATGTAATCTCATCTCATCTCATCTGCATGCTTGAGAGGTGCTCTCTGGTTGATTTAGTTACTAGAGCAGAACCAGGCTAACTCGGCCTCTGTCTTTGTGATACGATAAGCTGCTGCCTTGTATCTTTCAGACAGACGTGACAGTGACATCAATCTTCTCATCTCACTCGCCTCCTGAAAGCCAACAAGTGCATTTCCCCAAAAGCTGAAGCATCCCTTTATCCACTTCATCCACTGTTGTTGTTGTTTTCATGCAAATGGCTGGTTTTTAAATGCCGTAATAGTCATAACAGTTCATTTATCAAACCCACAGAGATCCCATGATCTGCGGTACTATATTCTTACATTTCTAATGTTTGTCTGTGGGCAGATGGGAAGGAACCCCATCCAGAGTGCTGGGTGTTATGGGATCCTCAAGTCTGTACAGGAAAATCCAGAGTCAGCTATGGAGGCGTTAGACTTTTCGGTAACTCACACAAATTCCACCTTTATTAGACTTTCTTTGAACCTTCTCCTTTTTAGACTCATTCACTCGCTTCTCTGTGTATCACCCCCTCTAGGACATCACAGTGAACCAGGATTTTGAAGACTTGTATACAGCAGTGAAAGAAATATTCCCTGCGCTTACAGTAAATCACGGGGGTAGAATTGGCACATTCAGAAAAGCAAAAGCTTGAAAAGTGTTTTTGTGTAAAAAAAAAAAAAAAAAGTGTAATTGCTCCGCTTTTATGCCCGAGAAGATGGAAGAAGTCTTGTCAAAGCCCTGTGGACGTTTTCATCAACAGATGAACTATGTGGATGCGTATCATGGATGCATTATCTTTAAAAGAAGTGATCTTTAAAAAGAGCCAGAGCTTATCCCTCTGAATGAAATGTATTTAGATCACATAAAACATGTTAAATACCCAATCAATTGAAAATAAAGATAATTCGGAGACTGTTCATTTTCCAAAAGAAACAGTGTCAACACCACACATGTGCATGATTGAAATATCGTGTTGTTAAAGTCACTGAGTTCAAGCATACAATACAGGTATTGAGAATGAGTCTTTTTAGGTATGATCTGATTTGATGTTATATAATGTCAGTGGGTAGAATGATGGAGAGGATCAGAGAGCACCGCATTGTGTATGAAAAGAAGTGAAAGTGGGTTGCACAAAAAGGATTTAAGTACTGCATGACTAGTCTAATAGAGAAACCAGCTTTGAAAGAACGATCCACTATTAGATAAGAGACCTGTTTACTGCAGCAGGACAACTCAGAGTTGAGTTAGATACAGTAAGCTGTCATTCGGAGACGTGTATCTCTCCCACACAGGCACACTTATTTTGCATCATATCTTTTTTTTTTAAAAGTCCAAATATGGAGTAATATTACTTAGATGTATAAAATCGTTGTCAGGCTGAGTTTGTCATCTTATTTACACACTTTAAGTGCAGGGGAGGGCGCAATGCAGTCAAACATTCATCCCCTAACTCTGTTTATTCTACCCAGGTACTTAACGCACTTTAGTTTAGTTTTATATTTTGTCAAGCGCAAAAACATTTTCAGAGGAAAACTGGAGGAACTAAACCAGCTGTAAAACCACAGTGACAATTCAGATCAGAAATTTAGGAATTTAGCTTAACTGTTTGAAATGGGACAACTTTAACTTCTCTTAATGTATATTTTTATCAACTACACTATTGGTTGAATGCAAGTATACATGCAGATTTATTTTTTTTTTAATTATGTTCATTATGAATATTTTAATCTGTCACACTACACTTTTCAAAAAATATACACAATGAGGATTACTTTGAGATAAGTGAGATAGAGCAATAATTGAAATTAAATTTTAAAAAAGTTGCAATTTTAAGTTTCAGTAAAAGGTGTAAATGCAAACTTCAGTGTCGCCTGAGCGGCTTAGAAAAGTTCCTCATTAGCACCGGAAGTCGCGTCACTGATCAGCTCTGATCGATGGCGCGCGTTGATGACTGCGTCACTGCGTCACGTGCTGCGTCACAAATGTCGGGCGGGTTTCGACGTCAAAACGTCAAACGACAGAGGGGTGAACGTTGACCCGGCCGGCGTGTTTCTGCCGGACACAGGCGGTCTGTCTCTCTCTTTTTCTTTCTTTTTGGTGACTTTGCAGGGGGCATGGCGGCGGCTGGCTCTGTGTGGAGGAGGGGGCAGATGTTGCACAGGTACTCTGTGACTGTGCACCGAGCGAGCAGGTAAAGAAGTCATTTAATGGAGCTTGTGTTCAATAAAAAAAGCCTGTGTGAGGTTGTTTACCTCTGAACTGAGCAGTGTTAGCTAGTCCAAGTGTAGCTGAAACACAACTACACAGACTTTTGCCAACATTAAACTAAACTTTCAATGCTTTTTACTTCTTCTTTTTTAAGTGGGCACCTCAACTTATTTTAATTTATCTCTCAAATGTGATAAAGTATCTTGTTCTAACAAGATCCATTAATGTAAACATGTATTAACTTCTGCTCTGTGTTACTTCATTAACATGCAGGCAGTTTTCCAAACCAGCTTTAATCATTTGCAGGACCTCTGAACTTTGTCCTGTAGGAGTCACACTGTCTGCATCCTGTTATCTGTCCTGCTGGCTGTATCCAAAATCCAACTTTCTTGCCTTGAATATCACTTTTATTTATTTTTAGAGAGGTGCCGTGGGAAATTCAGTGCTAATTATAGCTCCCAATTAAAACCACTGGCCCATAGTGGTTATTAACAGAGATGTCCCCATGGACCTTGGAAGTTTGTGGATTTTGTAGTAATAAAATAAAGCCTTAGAAAGTGTTTGTCAATTAGCAGACGGCCTTGAACGTGCCACATATAAGTATATAAGTAAGCATCTGCACAATGCAGCTGCCTAATCCGTCAGTTTGCATATGCCAGCTGTTCTCTTTGGGCTGTTTTTTAGTTTTAACATCCTGTAGAGAAGAAAAAAAACTCTGAAATTGAGGTTAATGTTGGCATTTAAGCTGCTTTAAAGGGGTTTCAGAATTCTGGCTTTACAAAAAAAAAAAAAAAAAGCTATGGAAGTTGTTAAATGTCCTTGGATCTGATGTTCAGCTGAGTGTCGGAGCTTTAACGCTGCGTATAAATAGACGTAGTTTGTGCAGCCGGTGAAGCAGCAGACATTTTTTCCTCCTGGTTTCATTGACAAATTTTATTAGCCCATTTTTGGCTTTCAATTTTGAGTTTTTACATTCTTGCACAAGGCAGTACCATTCATTTTTCACCCACCCTTCCATTTGAGATTTTTGGGACATAAATAATTCAGTTTTACCTCGGTGTATTACTGGTTGCAATAGTGCCTGTTTGCTTTAATGCTGCCATTGTGCTCCATCCTGGCTCACTTTCTTTGGAGCGACCTGAACACACAACAGACTCAAATCGTTCTTCAAGAGGCTGTTATTCACGTTCAAAATCTGATTTCTGCCTGTTAGATTGCAACAATAGTTCCTAAAGTGAATGATATCTCCCTTTTATCTGCTCCAGAGCGGGTGAAAAGAAGTTTTATGCTGAAGACACGAGCTATGGCATTCAGCCCACTCGCTCATACAGTATGCATGCTTTTCATATCAAAGGATATTAGCATGACTATCTTTTAGCGCATATGTCACGCACATCTCCACGTTCCTTTTAAGTTTGTCTTTTTTACATCGATAACTTCTCTGTTCTGTGTTTGTTGCTTTGAGCCTTTGTGAAACTTTCTTTCATCTTGTTTCTGTGTAGGAGGTTTTCAGAGAGCGGCGACAAAGGCTGGTTCCGTTCCTTATTTGTGCACAAAGTCGATGCCAGGAAAGATGCCCACTCCAACCTGCTGTCAAAGAAAGAGACCAGCAACCTGTATAAAATTCAATGTAGGCATAATATCCTTACCTGCAATTTCATTGTGTCTTTTTTCTTGAAGCGTGGAGCCACAGGGGGGCAAACACAAGTGAAGGTGATGCACTTACATTATATTATAATGAATCGGAGTCTCTTTTGAGTCTCAGCAGTCTTTCATCATTTGCCTCCTTCAGAAAACAGCTAAATACATCATGTTGATTAAATTCAGTCCACGCTGGCCTCAGTGACCTCAGAGAAAACTGAAAGTAAGAGTGAGAGAAAAGCTGCTGGAACAAGCTGCGTGTTCAACGCACAGGCGGCAACAAGTTGCTCTACAATAGTGCGAAGTATCAAGTCTGTAAAGTTTTGCAGGCGACATCAAAACAATTTGTCTGGTTTTCTTTTGAGTCGGTGGTGATGACTGTGTCTGTCTCTTGTAGAGAAATCTATCATTCTCCCCAGGCTTTGATCTTTTTTCTGCGGCGTACATCTCACCATGTAGGAATTTCAATTTGAACACTCTATCAGCCGTAGCCTATAACCTATTGAAAGCAAATCAGTTTTGTATATAAAAGTCTTTGCTGAACCCGAGTGTGAAATTACTTTGTTGAAGAATTTGATTGTTGCTTGTATTTTAAAAAACACCCATTTCTGATAAGTCTGGTGCGCTTTCTTTCTTCTTTTCAGTTCACAATGTCAAACCGGAGTGCCTGGAAGCATACAACAGTCTAGAGTGAGTGTTTTCACTGCTTTAAAATATCATCTGCATTAATCTTTCAATCCTTTGTTTAATTGGGCTTCTTTCAAAGGCACGTTGAAAAGTCTTATATTTAAATCTGTTTCCATTGAATCCAGAAGACAAATTTGTTAAGTTTTAGTTTGTGTCCAGGAGAAACTAATTAGATTCAGTTAATGATATCATTTAAGTTTCCAACATTAACAAGATGGACTTTATTCCACTGTTTTCTCGTAGAATCATAAGAGTAATTTAGTGTAAAATTGAAGCGATAGTAATACACCCAGAGACATTAATTCTGAATTGAATAATTGTGAACTGTGTGCTCTTTGAGTGCCCTCTAGTTGGTCATTGTGGTGAAGTGACTGTATTTTATAACAACACAACACAACCAGTGTCTGAAGTGTTTTTTTTTTTTGTTTTTTTTTTCTTTAGGGCTGAGGTGCAAAACCGGCTCCATCAGGACCAGGACTACCCATGTGAGGTGGTGGGAAGTTGGAATACCTGGTACGGAGAACAGGACCAAGCTGGTAAGCAGAAAGCGCGATGAAAAGGTGATGAAGGCTGACGCTTCTTATTGATCACGTGTTCATGTGGATGATTGAATTAATGTTTGTCACACGGCCTTATGAACAACAACACTTATTTGATGGCTGCAGTTTGGCTGAAACTTGTTTGGCAGAGCATCACAGACAAATCTACAGACACACACAAACACAACCAGATGACTCACTGCCCCCCCACTCCTTCTACATATGATAATTTACAGTGCATAATATACATTCAAAGCATTCAGAGGCAGCAAGTGGTCACACAGTGATGGAGGTACTCTCATCTCTGGTTGTGTGGGTGGCATCTGTCCTTACACAGTGCTGCAGTGACATCTGCTGTCCTGTTTTTGCAGTTCATCTATGGCGGTACAGAGGAGGCTACCCAGCTCTGACTGACTGTCTGAAGAAGCTGAACAATAACAAGGTCGGCTGTTCACACTTGATCAGTAGAAAAGCAATATACAGTTTATCTCTGTATGTTCTTCTTTGTATGTTTCATTAAAAGGATTTTTATCTCTCTTTAGGAGTACATAGAGTTCCGTAAAGAGAGGGCGAAAATGTTGATTTCGAGGCGAAATCAGCTCCTCCTGGAGTTCAGTTTCTGGAATGAGCCCGTGCCCAGACCAGGACCCAACATCTATGAAATGCGTACCTATCACCTCAAGGTATCACAATTTACATAACCAGGGACTGTTGCCACAGTAATTGAAACGATCTGAAGTCTCTGTACACTTGGTTCATTTAATAGTAATGCAATGCCCCTCTTATCTCTCTTCAACCCTGCATTTGTAGTTTTTAGATCAGCTACTGACAGGACGCACTGTGACTGCAGCATTATCTGTAAACAGGCACTGCATTAACGCTAAAAGCTGTCTGTTGTGTCTGCTACAATCTTACTATTTTTCACACCTTGCCCATTCTCCTATTTTGCCCCTCTAATGGATCCCTGTGTGATTTACACTTTCTTATTCATCTTTGACTCATTGTGTTGAAGAGTGTGCCTGCTACAAATGGAGAGGCGTATTTCATAAAGTGACTGAACATGACTGAGATAAAATCTTGACAACCAACACTCAAGTTCTTTCTACATGTGGGCTGGTTGGTCTGTGTAAAAAAAACAAAGAAAGAAAAGAAAACAGCCTTTGACTCTGTTGTTAAACTGGTTTGACTGGCGTTTTGGCTGATGTGGCTGTCTGTGCATGTAACAGAGCTGTGCTGTGTGAAGCTATAACGTTGCAACTTCATTTATGTTATGCTTTAGTTTGAATGTGTGCTCATTTTGTACGTCCTCGTATGTTTCAGCCAGGAACTATGATTGAATGGGGAAACCACTGGTGAGGCTCACAAGTTTAATTTGCTTTAAATTACCTAAAACACAATAATAAACATCAAGTGTTCTGTATGTTTGGCTGATCTTTATGCCCCTGATAATTATATGTCTCACAACAGGGCAAGAGCAATCAAATACAGACAGGAAAACAACGAAGCAGTCGGCGGGTTCTTCTCACAAATCGGCGACCTATATGTAGTTCATCATCTGTGGGGTGAGTATGTAACATGTTCATTGCCTCAGGGATATCACTTTTATGTGTTGGGGGAAGAAGGAAAGGGCAAACGTTAATCACAAGAAATGGTGGCTAAAAAAGCTCTGAAGCTTTAAGTTAATCTGTCTGTAATTTGATCATCCTGATGGACTGCACTGTAATTTTACCATGTTGATCTATTCTGTGAGCACATCTATAGCATGTATGTCAGTCCTGGAAGAAGGATCACACTTTTGTCGTTATTTCATAGGTTTCTTCTCTTTTTTCTTTTCCTAAATCGAGGCTTTAAAGGTTCAGTACGTAACTTTTTCAAACTGTACTTTTAGTCAAATTCACTCAAACTGTCACCATGTCCTGATAGTAGACTATGATACAGATCATCTGTGATAATAATCAGTCCCCTCTGGCCCCGCCTTCTTTCTCAAAAGCCGTTTTTTAAAATCCACCGCACCTGGGTCATAACAACCAACGACAGCAGGGTGAGCAGCCAACGCAACGTCAGTCACTGCTCGTGAACACGCAGCGGCCCTCGGTCAGTGCGCACGGCCACGGTCAAACTCAAGACCGTCAGTAAGCGGCGTCATGCGTGTGTTTGCACAATGGCAGACCAACGCTCATCACAAACGAAGAAGCTGCCCATCCTTCTCTCTGCCAGCTACTTCTTCTAATGACTCTGCCTCTGATGTTTACATGTAATTATAATATGTTTGGTTACTTTTGTTTACAGCTTATGAAAGCCTCCAAGCCCGAGAAGAGACCAGGAACTCTGCCTGGCTGAAGGAGGGATGGGATGTAAATGTGTATTATACAGGTAGGAACAAATGTACTTCCAGGAAAAGCAAACTGCTGTTTTGATGACAGTCGAAAGATTAAGAGAATTAGAAGCCAATATTCAATATAATGTACAGTCCAGTATTTTTTTCATTTTATGAAATGTTCTGTATTGGCGGCACAAGAGCCGGTGGTTGTGTCTCAAATATGTCCCGTCAAGATCAAATCAAACAATTTTTATACATTTGACACAGGATTAAACTCTTTATCGTGTCTCTGATTCTGTCCTCAGTGCCTTTGATCCGAAGCATGGAGTCAAGAATAATGATTCCCACCAAGAGTTCCCTGTTACAATGAGAAGATGACTGAAACTGGAAGCGTGTGTTGAATGATCTGTTGAATGATCTGTTTTTCTGAGAATCCTCCCAGAAGTTCAGGTCAAGTATGTGGAGAAAAAAACTGAATGTTAAAGTGGAACATTAAAATGCCAAATGATGTGCATTACATTACTTACATGTACGTGTATTTACACTAGAGAGGGGAAATCATGTGATTGTGAAGGCCAGGATACAATATGTCTCCTGCATTTTGTTTTTATCATGAATTAAGGGAAAGAACCGTGTATGTGTTTTTCACAATGAAGGATTAGTCTCCACCCAGCCTTTTTATGATTGTGCTTTTAGGACTGGATATGAATCACACTGAATGAGATCACACAGATATTCGTTGCTGTGGCTGTGAGATGCATGTTTGATTTAATAAAACTTGTCAGACTACCTCAGTCATGTCAGTCAGTTGTGTTTTTTTCTGTGTAAAATCTACAGTAAAATGTGCAGGAAGTCTCCCAGAAACATTTTTTTTAACTTATAGTGTGAATTATTAAGTATTTTCAAAATAAAAATTGATTAACACACCCCATGTGGTCATTCGTCATTATAGTACTCAATCAGTGTGACAAAAATGGAAGTTGGAAGTCAGTCAGATATTTAGAAATATAACTGTAAGCTAAATGAAATTAAAGCTAAAAGAAGTTAAATTCTTTGGTAAGTAAAATGTTGTTTTTAATACATTTTATAAACCTACATTTGAATTGACTAGAGGACTATCCTCATTAAAAAACCATAATAAAAAGCTATTGGTAGGGAAATATTGTTTTTTCAGAATAAGAAACATTTAAGTTGTCCAAAACCAGTGTTTATAATCTGCTGTTTCCAGCAGATCTTTAGATTTTGAATCTTGACTGCAGAGATTTTGTGTGGTGACATTTAAAATTAGTTCTGTGTCATAAATGTATTAGAAATGTAATAAAATATGTAAATATATTTTTGCTGCATGATTGAAGATACACAAATAAAACAAAGTAAGATAGGGATTTTAATTCAGTAACTGTGGATAACATATGCGCCTTATGTTAGTCAATGTATGTCATGTTTACCTCACTACAAACCTAATTGTCTTGTCTGATTAATTAGACAAGCTTACAAAAGTATCAGCTCTTGCTTGTGGAGGAGGTGAGGACAGAAGTTGATGGAGAGGACTCCACGTTCTTTGCTGCCTCTCTGAGGCCTCCTTCACTTACCTTCATACTTACCTGCTCCTAGCTCTCCACTTCATCTTCAAGTAGTTTCTGATGGTGCCCCTCAGGCTGCTGAACAGGCAACTCCAAGTGCCTGACAGACAATCTGTGAGGAAGAGCAACTGCATACCAACAGGAGCAACAACAAAACCAGGGACTGGGATACCAGCGAGAAGCGGCGGGGGATGACTGTCGCCTGTCCTGCAGAAATTACTCCCGCAGGAACTGCTGCTTTCACAGAGAGCCAGGAAAGCCACTGACAGAGTCTCCGTCGTCCTCATCTGACGTGGAGTCGTACTCAGAGTTATCACCTCTGCTGCTGGTTCCTCCTCAGTCTCAACCTTGTCATCAAAGAAAGGCGAAGGAATAACTTCACCCTCTTCAGAGAAAAGTGAGGCTGTAACCTCACCCTCCTCGTCAACAGAAAAGAGTGGAGGAATGACCTCACTTTTGACGTCAGCGGAGGAGAAAGGGAGACTGCTGAGGAACGCCGGGGGTGCCATGTGAAAACTGAAAGGAGCCACCTAAGGGCAGAAGAAGATGTATAATTATATTGTTTGTAGTATGGACACACATACACAAGAACAGCACCTGGTATCTGCTCGAGATGTGCACTTTTTTTCTGGTCAAATGCAACTGGTGAGAAAAGGAGAGTTAAGGGTTTTATCAATGAAAGTGACTTCCAAACAAGCGGGATGCATCACGTTCTGACACCTGCTCCGAATACATCCATCGTCTCCATGGTGGTCACGAAAAAAAATTTGGGGCAATATTCGGAAATTATTTATTTTAATTTGAAATATTTTTACGGGTAAGATTAAATATTTGATTAAATGGCTGACACATTGACACACCTTCAGTCAGCAGGTGCTACTGATGAACCAGAGGCGACTTCAAAAAAGATAGTATCCTCCGATGCATCGATGCACGGTGTAATTCAACAGTGATCCAGCAGATTTGAGTTCAGTTTCCAGCAAAGCTTGTTAAAGTGAAAGAGGTTTTTTTTTGTAGGTCAACTCGTATTGAGCTCAAACCAAAAAGGCGGGCAGTTTGAATGTTTGATGTCTCTTTTCTACTGCATCTCGATCTATGTCATCACGTTCCTTGATTATTATTATTGACGTAAACGTGTGTGTGAATGAGTGAGGAAGATCTCAGCAAGCAGGTGAACAGATGTCAGTGATCAGACCTGTGACCTCTGTGATTTATCAGTTTAATTTGATTAAAATACTAGCTTATCATTCATTTCTTTATTTATGTATTTGTTTGTTTATCATATGAAACAAACAATTTTTTGTGTCATCGTATCATAATTAGTTCATTTATTTTGCTTTCTTCTTCTTCCTTCTGTATGATTATTGTATTGTATGTAGGCCAACAGCATAGATAGACTGCATATACTGCATATATATATATATATATATATATATAAATGTGCATACACTGTGTGCTCCACACACACACACACACACACACACACACACGTATACAAATCCAAATGCTGGTCTCCTGTTAAAAATGAGTAGATGACTTAAACTAAGAGCAGGTCTTTGAATGAAGCTTCCTCACCTACTTCCTGTACAACATTTAGATTTTCATCTGCCAGATGATGTGTGTTATGTTCAAATATGTAAATAAAAGGAAAAGGAAAAAAAGAATTGTATATCTGCACATCTGCCAGCCAGTCGTGACAAGTTATCGTGCAGCGTATTGGTGTGCATTTATTCTGAGAATCATTCCTGAAATTTTGGTTGAACATCTGAGAAAAAATGGATAAAAAGGTAGTTCAGTAAAATGTCATGCATGCACATATATTAGACTAGAGAGCGAATATGATGCGATTGTGTAGGGCTTGATATGATGTCTCTCCTGCTTTTCTATCTTTACTGCTTAAGGTAAAGAACTGTGTATTTGTTTTCACAATGAAGAATGTGTTATGGTCTGCATTGTGCCTTGTTTAGTTTTCTTGCTTTTGGACTGTTTCCTGTATTTTCTTGTGCCTTGTGTCCTTGTGTTATCCTGCCTGTGTTTCTTGTACACCTTGTGTTTTCTCGGCCTGGTGTTATCCTGTCTTGTGGTTATTGTGTTTTCTGTGTTCTGGTTCTTGTGTTTTTCGTGTTTCTTGTGCCCTGTGTCTTGTTGTTGTTGTTTCCTTGTCCTTGTATTTTTGTTATCTTGTTTGTCTCCCTCAGTGTGTTCTTTGTTAATTTGTCGTTTTTTCTCACCGTCTGTGTGCACCGTTTTATTTTGTACCCTCTCCTCTCCTCACTTGTTGAACACTTTACTTCTTGCCCTTTTGTGTTTCCCTCCCAGTTGATTACCTGCTCTGCCCCAGTTAGTTTCACCTGTCCCCTGTTAGTCTCCTCACCTGTTTCCACTTCCCTCTCCCTCAGTGTGTATATATACCGGTCTGCTTCCTTTGTTGTCTGTTGCATTGTGTGAATGTGACCAGCCCTCTGTGTATCTACCTGTGCTCTATTTGTTCGTACCAACCTGGTTTTTGCCTGTTTGTTCCTGAATTCTTGGGTCCCAACTGTGCTTTTCCCTGCACCTGCCCCTAACAGAATTACTTTTTATGATTGTGCTTTTATGACTGCACGTGTCACACTGAGCTTTACAGCTGTGACCGCAAAATGCACGTTTGATAAAATAATACTCATCAGACTACCTCGATCACTGGAACATGTTGTGTTGTCTGAGTGACATTTGAAATAAGGACATCAGTTTGACTGATTTTAAAAAGGTGACCCCCAAGTCCATCAAAGAAAGGCTCTTGTTTTAAATAAGATATACAAGAGAAACAATAAATCCAGTATGATATGTGTCCTGTACAGCTAGATATAAGGCAAAACCTACATGGACACCTGAACTTTACACACATTCGTTGAACACCTCATTACAAAACCAGTGTTTATAGTCTTCTGCTGTAACAGCTTCCACTCCTCTGTAAAACTCTTCTAACAGATTTTGGTTTCTGACCACAGCGAGTTGATCCCAATCCCAAACATCCCAAAAATGTTGGACAGGTCTGAGGTCAGGACTCTGTGCAGGCCAGTCAAGTTCTTCCACACCAGACTCCTCAAAACATTTCTTTATGGATGCTGGTTTTGCATGGGGAGGATTAAAGACCTTCCCGAGCTGTTGTCGCAAAGTAATAGCCAAAAAGGCCGACTATCAATGACCTGAAGTAGTACTCTATGCTTTTATGCTGGCCCTGTCGTAAGCTAATAATGGCTGAATGTCACTCATTAACACATTATATCTTTTTGTTTAACACCTGCAAAAATCATCGTGTAGAAAATAACCCTGTGTGGTTTTATGGGAGCTGTGTTAATATGCCAGACTAGGCAACCAGCAGAGACTCTTAATACGATTATTTATTTGTTTCTTTATTTTGACCCATTTTCTAACCTCCTTACTTAATTACCATTGGACTGTATTTGACTGTACTGATTTTTTTAACCCTTTAACACCAAGTGTATCATATTCTATACATTTGTTTTTGAGCCCTCTACATAATCAACGTGATCTTTATTTTCCCCTAAAAAACCTGACGTATACAATCGAAATGCTGGAAAATACAAAATAACCAAACAAATAAATAAAAATGCAGAATGTGGCAAAAAATATGCAAATTATAATTTTCAAAAAATCACATTCATTAATTCATTTATTTATTTCTTTATTTCTACAGAAGCTTCAATAAACACCCCACTTTCAAAAACAGAGAATATTTCATGGTTCAGGCTTCACAGGGTTAATCTTTAAACCGGAAGTCTCCGCTGGCGCCACACGGGGGTACTGTCGCTTTAAGAAGAGGGGGCGTGGCGGGGCCGGACACGCCCCCTTTTATTTGAATATACAGTAGTTGAGCGGAGTCGGATTGCGTCGGATGTTTTTTTATTCCGTCTTCGGAGAGCAGCGGCGGGCCGAGCTGTCCGCAGCCGTCGGTCGTGCTCATCCCCGCGGGGGCCTGATTCCGCTCAGCGGGGCGACACCACCGGCAGGATGGACTTACACATATTGGACCACAGGCTGCGGGTCACCAGCATATCCAAGAATGGGCTGGTGAATTTCACACACCCCCTGATTAAACTGATATTCCTGCGGAACAGGACACGGTAAGGGGGGGCGCGTCGATCGGGGTCAGATGTTTGTGTCGCTGCGGTGTGAATCAGCCCGGTAATCCGGCACGGATATGTGAGATAACCCGCAGCAGTGACTGTGTGGCCGAGCCATTGCTGGGTTATTTGCCTGTGCATGCCCTGCTCTGCCTGCAGGAGAGGCACACTGCAGTGCACTGTGTAACTGTGGGGACTTATATCAGGTTTTTAAACTACTGAAAACTGCACACCAGCTGAAATATAACACCCTTTACAAATGTGTTCTTATGGTGCAGGGATCCAATGTGTTTCTGGCTGTGATATATGTTGCACACAGTCTGTAGGGCTTATTTCCCACAATGCACCCTAATATGTGAACATGCATTTAGGTTGTAGCATTGCAAACTGCAGAATGCATGCTCCTAAAAACAGCACTGATCCTTCCAAGCGTGCAGCACAAACCTCACCCCCTTCACCTAAAAACTAACTAACATCCAGTTGGCAAATTCTCCGGATCTCATGTTGGCATTAGTACCAGTTTTCAGTTAATCCCTGGATATCCTGCCATTGTTATGTAATTGTTTATTACTCCTGCTGCCCCACTTACAGCTACATGTCCAGAAGAAAGAGCTCAACATCTGTCTTCAGCCTGCCTGTGACACCAGCCCGGCTGCTGACTGCTCTCGCCTCGAGTAACAAAGAAGTTGTAAATGTCAGCAAAGACTTTCCGCCCCTGATCGCCTTTGTGCTCTGTGACGTCTGAGGTGTCCATATCACACTGTCCTCGAGGATTTGCTCATCACAAGCGATCCAGTGGAGCAGCCGCTGTAATGATCACTTTGCCAGACCGCAGAGCTGGCTCGTGCTCACATGAGAGGATCATGATCCTGAAAAAAACACTTGTTGTTTCTTATCACGCCAGCTGACACAATGAAATGAGATTTAAATCTTGTTTACTTGTCTGCTTCACATCTGTTCTCGCCTGGCTGCGTCCATCAGCGCTCGTTTGTCTCGGAGCAGCGGGCGATGATGCAGTAGGTTTTGACATGTCTGTATCAGACACATCCGTCGTGATGACAGGCGCCGCCTTATGAATGACTACACAAAGTGAATAACTGGTGTCTGAATAATGCACAGATGCAGATGGATTGCGTAAAAGAATTGCGTCCGGGTTTACAATCAGTTTTTAATTTCAAGAACGTGAGTCTGCATGTGAACGGGTGTTGTGTGGCATTCAGACATTCAGAGTCTGGAAAAGAACAAAGTAGGTTGGGCCCTGAATGAAGCAGAAAAAACACGCAGGCTGCACTTCCTTAGATTAGCAGGCCTGTCTGTTTTCACTGTTTTGTCATGCATGCTTTGGAGTTATGTCATAATACTGTGGCGTGGATGTGTTTTTCCTGTTCTTTTTCTGTAGCGGGATTTGTTTGTTTTTTTTCCTTTTGCTCACCCCCCTCCCTTCTGATCAGACTGTAGACAATGCATATTGGGGATTGGTGGCGAAGATTGAGTGAACTCAAAACAATTGCGAGCAAAAACAAGCCAGATCGCCTCGCTTGGTTTAAGCCATCTCCCTCTTTCAGGCCCCTGCTATTCATTAGAGAACAACTCCCGAGAATGAGCGCAAAGAGGCTTGAGCAGAATTTTAAGGAGGAAATCACTTCGAGGAGCCAGGCTGATCCCAAAAAACTGCACCGACTTAAGTTTTCTCTTCAACATAATATAAAATAACTGAGGCATTAAGACACCTGTGGTGCAGAGGCTGCAAGTAGACTGACACATTTCCCTGTCTAAATATAAGAACTCTCATTTGAGGGGGCACAGCTGATCTGTGAAGATCAGCTATGTTTATCCCTCTTGAGACTGCATGTCATGAAGAGAGCGAAGGAATGAGAAAAATCAAATGCCCTCAAAAGTGGGAAAGTTTGAGTCATAGGCATGAAAGTTCACGTTGGAATTTGTAAATGTGTTTCTTCGTGCAATCTTGCAAAATGTGCCTGCGTGTCTGCACCAGCCTTGTATTAGCAGCTTCTTTTAAACACCGAAGGACGTGAATAAATACTCCCACGATGGGCCGAGGTCTTGCAGGCTGTTAGTTTGTAGTCTTGCACTGGCCTTGGTTGTTTTGTTTGGAGTTTCTGGGCGTGGTAATAATCAAAGCCCAGCATCAGCACAATATATCGGCCTGACTGTACTGTGGACGCAGCCCTGCAGGGCTCCACACAGTCCTCCTTTCTTCTCTTCGGCGGCTCACTAACGAAGCATGGATGGAACAATGCCTCAGCTGAGCCAGAAACCCAGTGGGGAGTTTTCCACTTGTCTGCTTCAATGATCTGTGAAGGTTGGGCTTTCTCCCCCGGTTTACACAAGCCCCCCGACTCTTAATAACAAGCAGGGATTTCTAGGGGAAGAAAAAAAAAAACTCTTCCCCCATTGTTCTGAAAAAAAGAGCAGCTCGTGAGAACACAGTAGATTTGTAGGAAGCCGCAGAGGCAACGGACGGCGTGGTCATCCAAAAGACGATGGGGCCGAGATAGCTGGAGGCGAACTAACCAACATCGGTTCGCTTTGCTCTTATCATGTTTCCTCAGCTGGAGCATCAGCTGCAGCGGCCCCCCCGCCAACAGCCCCCCAGCCCCTCACCGCTGCTACCACCCGTTGCTTTCTGCGGCTGGATCAAAGTCCTTGTGTGCTTGGTTTTCCTCTTCCCCCTCTTGGCCGCTCCCTCGCTACCTGTTGCTTCCTCGCCTCTTTTGGTCGTTTGTTGTTTTTTTTTTCTCCTCCTTTTCAAGTTTCTTCATCCCTAAAGAGAAGGAGGTTGTTTTTTTCAAAGTCAGCACCATCTGTGATCACACGCAGGCTGTAACAGAGAGCTGTTCGGACATGTTCGATCAGTCCATTAATCACTGGAGTTGGTGATGAATTCCCATCACAAGCTGCGGGAAGCTGAACACGCCTCTTTAGTTTTGGACATGTGTGTCAAAGGTGGTTCGAGCTACTTAAGAAAGTGCTCGTCTCAAGCACTTTCTGACATCAGAGTCGGGAAACTGTCTCTGAAAGATGCACGTTGCGCCGTAACCAGCCGGGTAGAAAGGAGGCGGGGGTTCAAACTTCTCTCCCCAGCTCTCGTCATTCCATCTTGACAAACTAAATCTGTCACATTTCACGTGAACAGACGAGTGCAAAGTGATCAGTGTCTTCCACAAGTGAATGTGAGCCCATTATTCCCATTTTTTTGTTTCTATCATATCGTTGCCTCTCTGTGGTGGCCTTCAAGTGTCACTTCAGAGTAACCGTGAAGGCAAACAAGTTGTTTTCTGATATCCTGATTCTTTCTGAGGATAAAACCTCATCCAGTGTGTTTGTCAGTGTTCTGTAATGAAGCCGAGGTAAGAGACATCTTATCTGTCTTTTCTTCACAAACAGGAAACCAAACAGGCTCACTTCTCTCACAGATGGATTTCCCTCAGGTTGCCTGACAACGCGCGACTCGAGCGTTCGCCGAGCTTGCAGGTGTAAAGTGACAGCCTTCACCGCCGTCCTCCGAAAATACGCAGGTCGCGCTCTTGATCGTTCTCACTTTGCAGGACAGATGTTTTGGCGCACACTACCTGCAGGAAACTGCGAGCTGGGGAAGGTGAAGGGTCAGCAGGAAATGGAGGGGGAGGTTGGGGGTATTATAGCACAATGGACTGGCTGAGCTTGCTAGCACAGCTGATAGTTAGTGTTCTCCCTCTGTCTCTCTCTTTGTCTCGCTGTGGGGTGATTGTCCCATCTCATGGCAGGGATTACTTTTTGCTGAGTCAGGCGTTTGGCGGTCTCAGTCAGGCCTCGGCTGTAATAGCCTCTGCTGACGGATAAGCAGAGGAAGAGGAAGGTGGGTCTCCTGTGAGATGGTTTTTAAGAAAACAAGAATACGTTGCTCTTCTTTTTTTTTTTTTCAGAGTTCAGAGTAAACAAAGAGAGGTCACCAATGTAGGACATACTCATATCTTCTCCTTAGCAGAAATTTAAAAGCCTTACCGATGGAACAACAAGGGCTCTTTCTTCGAGGTTGATCCCAATGAATGTTTCGAACTAAAGTGTACATGTTGAGATGTTGTTGATGATGGTTTGTTGTTTAATGCAGCTGCTTCACTATTATGAAGCTGATGATTCAGCCAGGAGAATTTTTTTTTGCCCATTCAAGTGTTGGACATGCTACAGTCACCTAACATTGTCTGTGACCAAAATAAACAGGCCATGGACCCTTGGACGCCTGAAATAACCCCCCCACTCTGAGCTGCTGACTATTAAGGAGTGTTGGCGCTGGTTGGAGCTCCACAAAGAGCGAAACAGCCCACATTAAAGCCCTCAGGATTTTGAGTTCAGAGCTTATTGAAGCTTTAAAGTGAAAACCTTTAGTCTGGAGATATAACAGGTTTCTCAAAGTTGGCTTCAGTGTTCAGGTGAAGTCCAGCTGGTTTAGTAATTTCACACAAATCAGTTCTTTCTGTCCACAGATGATTGAAAGGTTGCCTGTACTGAACAAGAGGTACCAAAATCCAATCCAATTTTTATTTAAAAGGACAACAATCAGCAGAAGTGAGCGCTGACCAAACCGAGCACCAGTGTTTGAAAGCAAACCTAAAGATGTGAATACCAAACTGAAGAGAGAACATATCAAGGAATTGAAAGGTTCAAGGCCACTGGATAGCAAACCCTGCTTATGGCAGACCTGAGTGTTACTGATGCAGGAACACCACAGCAAGTTATACAGTAGATTTTCAAAACAAAAGCGTATACACATGCAGCAGTTGGTAACTGAGGCAGTGCCCCAGTTTGGTGTGTTATCTACCATTAGCTGTAGACAAAGGAGCAATGCTGGCACACATTGAGTGCTAATTGAACGACGGCCATCACTGAAATTTTGGAGAATCCCATTTACTCAATTCCTGGTAACTTATTTTGAAAACTGGAACCTCCTTTTGTTGCTTGCAAATGAATGACTCTGTTCTTCTGCTCTCTTTCTCCTCCCTCCCTTTATCTCTGGCCCTTTTTGTGCTCGCCTCTCTCTATCTGTTCTTCCTCCTCTGTTTCAGATGCAAGTTTTTCAGTCTGACAGAAACGCCAGAGAACTACACAGTTGTTCTTGACGAGGAAGGATTCAAAGGTAAAACCCCCTCGTGCACACACACCTGTGGTGTTTGGACACTAGAACATCATCATGAAAAACTGGTTTGCATTTTGTACAAAAATATAAAATGATGCAAGACAGAACTACTCTCAGGATCAAATGTGAAACGTACAACAGGAGGGATTTGCTGTCTGTAATACAACATCCAAAGTTGTTCCCTCCTCTCCAGCTCAAAGAGCAAATTGAGTCACGTTCTGTATCCTAAACTGTAAACCTAAAACATGGTTACCGAGTAACCGCTATGTATTGACTTGGGCTGCAGCATAGGACTTTGTTGTTTTACCAGTCTAATGTTACTTCCTTCCTTCCTTCCTTGTTCTCGTCACACACCTCACAAGGTCGGATGGGTGTATATGACTGTACAGTTTAGAAAAATAAAGCTGTACAAGACCACTTTTGCAAGTGTTTGCAAAAATATGCGTAAAAAAAAAAGTAGAGTACAAGTTTTTGAACTTTCCTAAGAAAAAAACAAAACAGACTGTAGATCTGCCCAAATGAATGTGTGGTGT
>JBAJHX010000076.1:14048376-14058675 GCA_037176925.1 Amniataba percoides
AAACTGCACTAAAATACTGATTAAATAATTTATCTAGATTAAAGTGCATTTCCACAGAGAAAGCACAGTCAGATTTCTCACAGGTATGAATTTCTTGGAGGCTGAAGTCGGCGCACAAAAACACCAAAAGAGCTTCTTTTGTTTCAATTGTTTCATTAATCAGTGAGTCATTTATCAAATATTTTTACAGTATGTCAGAACTATACAAATGTCTGCAATTATTTCCTTTTTTATTTATTGTGCTTTTTACACTGAACAATAGTCAGACCAGTTAAAAAAGTTAATGGATACATTCACCAATTATTCGAATATTTGTTAAGTTCTCTATCAGTGTTTTTTCCCTCTGGAAAGTGGCCTTCAGTCTGACTTCACTCTTGTATGTGTTATATTCCCATCCACTCCTCATCCAGCCGTTTCTGTCTGGTCCTTTTATGCAGATGTAGCTGTTAAAGGCACAAATCGCCTCCGGGTGCTCTGTTTCTCTCCCCGTCTCCTTCGCTCTCCTTCTAACCGAGTGCCTATTTTAAGAGGTGAAAGCTGGTGTAGCGGAGCCACAAGGGGCCGTCTGTGACAAATTATGCCAAGCAGAACAGTGACTCTTTGAAGGGGAGTAAAGAAAAAGAGAGAAATAAAAAAAAAAAATAGTATTCACTCCAGGAGGTAAGACACCATTTGGTTTTAAGTCAACTGAACTGTAATGAAACTGCAACCAAAAAAGTTTTGAGAATCCTCTGAAGGTTTACTGAAACTTTAAATGAAGGCCCATCAACCTCACAACGCTGGTTGTTACAGCTACATCTGACCCCATCTGAACTTTGACCCTTCCCCATCACCTGCCAGGAGCCCCCTGTCTGTCTGTCACAGTAATGGATCAGTGTCAGGTCACACTCGACATGCAGATATGTTTTGGTAGTTTGGGCATCAGTTTTACTTGTGTTACCGTGCGGTATAAATAGGAGGGGCATTTTAGGTCTCCACGGTGAAGGAGGCAGCAGCGGGAGGTGGGGAACAGGAAGTGTGTGTACATTTCACTGATCTGCAGATACGAGGAAGTTGTCACTTAAAGTGGCTTCAGAGTTGACTCTAAGTTCACACCAGCTTCACAAACATGCATCACCTGCAGCATGAAGCTGCGATGAGGAGCAGATTTTAGAGACGTGTACTTTGAAGTTACCTAATTACTATTAAGTTATTGGTGTTGAGGTGTGTTTGCATGACATCCCCTGTATATTGTACACAGTATATCACATCCTGGTGGTTTGTTGTAGCTTGTGACAGCTCTTCCTCTTCACTGGTGTGGTTTGTTTGTGTGCTGGTGTGTGCTGTCATGCTTCGTTTACCCCGTGACATGAGTTTTGCAGTATTTTAATTATATTTGAAACTTTTTTTTTTTTTTTTTTACTTTTTTAAAACTTGAACTGGATCTCTGGCACGGCTGATTGGCCTCTTTAGAGCTTAATTGTAATGTTTGAAAGGACCAATGCAGACATTGGTTGCAGCAGCTTTATATTATAAGGGAGTATTCAACAAATAGTAATATTCTTATCAAGTTTTTTTAAGCAAGTTCAACTTTAGTCAACATAATTTGGTAAGTTTTTGCACCTGCAGAATGAGCTCTTCCTCATGGGAACATCTGTTTCCTTCAGTTTGGTTAAATGAAGGTCAAACAACGATAGGTGACCTGCAAGACACTTAGTAGTTTAAAATAATCAAATATGTGTAGAAGAAAGGCAGAGATATATTTTTATTTAGTTTTTTATTCCATATCATTGGTGAAACAAGTGTTAAAAAGCGTTGCATCCAACATGACCTTATTTGAAATTTGACTCAGTGACCAACTTCTCTCCTCGCAGAGCTCCAGCCCTCCGAGCATCTCAAGGTAGAAAGCTCCATATGGCTGCCGCTCAACGTGGTCTCCAATGGCAACGCCTCAAGCAGCTCACAAGCTGTCGGCGTGACCAAGATCGCCAAGTCGGTCATCGCCCCTCTGGCCCAGCAGCACGTCTCGGTCTTCATGCTCTCCACTTATCAGACCGACTTCATCCTGGTGAGCCCCGTCTACTTTCAGTATTTTTACTTTTTACACCACTTTCTCCCACTCCAGTCTAATCAGGGCTCATAAATTCACCATTAGACAATTCAGAGGAGCAATTTTTTAAAGTCTTTATATGTATTAAAACCCAAGACCTCTAATCTTGCAGTGTAGACCTTCACTCACTGAGCCCTGCCAGACAAAAGAAGCCCTGGTGTTTGCATTTTGTACACTCACCAGTTCTGCAGTGAAGGGATGAACTCCCGACAGTGCTGAGGGCACCAAAAAGTTAGTTGATGTATTATATGTGAAAGTGTTAAGTGGGCAAAAATAGAAAACACCTTGACAGACGTTTGTGTCAGCAAGTGTGTTAATGGTCGACAAGCTGGTTGAGCTCAAGTGTTCCCTCAATGAGAGCCGGTGTTGAGCTCTTACCGTCAATATTTATGTTCCACGTACAGGTGAGAGAGAAAGACCTGTCTGTAGTCATCAGCACTCTGGAGGAGGAGTTCAATATCTACAGGGAGGTGGGAGGAGAGTCCGTCCCTGTGCATTGTCAGGATGTCTCCAACGGCCTCCAGAAGAACGGCAAAGAAGGTAGAAGTCACGGTTCCTCTCTCTTTCTCTGTTATTGATCGAGCTCGTCTCGGAGGATGCAGCTGAGATCCTCTAGCACCACCTTCAGGTTATTCGCTCACAGTTAAAAGAGTTACTCATCATGCGGGGATCTTGAAACAGCCACAGGTCTCAAACCAGACGTGAGCGAACCATAAGTGATTATTTTTGGGGGGGATTGAAGGAGAAGTGTTACGCTGTAAATACTGTGAGTTTTAATCTAATCTCTGTAACCCTGCGTAGCTCAATCTTGAATGTGAGGCCGTTAAATTAATATATCCAGTTCATGCAGCGTTTCAATAAACAATCTGAACATGAATATTCCACTTTGTATATGCAGCATTAAATTCACAACTGCTGCTGCCCTGAAATGAAGTTGTCGGAGACATGAAGTAAGCCCATGTTTCTCCTCTAAAAGGTGAAACTGCATACAGAGCGTGTAAAACTGTACGAAATATGCACAGGGACTTTGTTGCTCTGTCATCAAACTGTGGAGACTGAACTCCAACAACACCACAGTGCTGTTGTGCACTGTGATATGTTTTAAAACACTCTTCATTTATTTCATTAAAGTAGATTTTTATTTTCTAAAGAATACTTACAAAGTCAAACCTACTACTGAGAGGTTCACTCAGTAACTGAAAAGATCTGGCAAATATTGATGTGGTTATGATATGATCGGGATCGAGTATACAAAAAGTGGAATAAAAAAAGTTACATGAACGTATGATTAATTATTTCACGTTTAGTCTCTTTCTCGTACATTAGCTAAACTTTGCATAAAGAGTGAAATGATATTTGCTCTTTAAGGTGCCTGGTCCCTGTACCTAACAAAGCCATGGTTAACTTAAACAAACATTACAGTATATGACATTATATAACGAAACAATGCAAACAGACCGGCTCCGCCCCAGGTCCGTAAAACGTAAAGGCACATTTGAGCCATGTTGAATTACTGCGCCCTTTTACAGGAAGTAATTTGTACATTTCCATGAAGTACAGAACATGATGTACAATGAGAGCAGAACATGTTGAAAAAAATAACCCTTTCACAATCTCTGGTATCTTTACATCTGCTATGTGTTGCACATTCGTGTGACACACGTATGTCACACTGGTTTGGAAACTATTCGCCCACCAAATCTGCTGTTTACTGACCCAGACACAGTCGTGACCTAAACACAGATCTAATATAAACATTTTCAATTGCGAGACTAAATGAGAAGGTAAAAATATTGGTGAGAAAATATTAGAGTGGGAGGACAGTTGCTGGTTTCTCACTGATAACTAACTCCATTATGGTGACGATGATAAGGACTGAAATTATAAAGCACGGCAGCTGTCATATCCAGTTTTAAGCAGTGAATAGACTTTGCGTCATTTAGGACGGAGGTTTTGAAACTTGGAGCCTTCTCAGGTGCAGGTGCATGTGCACACAAAACAACTGAAGCTTAGTTATTCCTCTTTGCTGATCGATCTGATCAACCATCAGTGCGGTGTGTCACTTTCTGAGGATATGATTATCTCTGATGTACATTGAGAATATTCATTCACAAATTCACTAAGAAACCACCGAAAATCTGAGGGCAGCTTTTCCTGTGGATCATAACTTTTTTTTTTTCTAAGCCAGAGTAATCAAGTGATGCCTGCACATCCATGGCTGCAGTGAAAAGAGGAATTCAGCTTTTTTAACTGCAAAATGTAAACAAACGTACACTAAAAAGAGTTTGATCCAGTTGCCTTTGTTTTGTCTGCTGGGAGTGTTTGACTTCGAAACGTCTTATCAAGGAAAAGGGCTCCATTGTTTTTAGCTGGAGATCAGTTTCTAACCAAATCCAACCTAATCTAAAGTAGAAAAGCTTGGTAAAACAAACAAAAGGTTAAACTATCAATAGGAATATCAGCAGTACCTTTTATTGTTGAGCTGTTCGTACAAACTAACACCGCCTTCGCCCCTCCAGCCATCCAGCCTACAGTTCACCCGGTGCTGATCCCCCAGAACCAGTTCTGTGTCATGTCTCTGGACCCAGACACGCTGCCGTCCATCGCCACCACGCTCATCGACGTCCTCTTCTACTCCAGCAGGTGAGACGTCGCTGCAGTACCTCTTTGTAACACAAGGTGGCAGCGCATGACGCGTCAACTCAACTGACACAATTATTTCACTTCAGTTTAATGTGCACTGACATGAAAACACACATGGACCACGATGTATGATCCATATAAGGGTTATTCTTTTCCTTCTTTCTTTCTTTCTTTCTTTCTTTCTTTCTTTCTTTCTTTCTTTCTTTCTTTGTACACCAATAACCAAACGTGTCTCTCCCTCTCCAGCCCAAAAGAAGATGCACAGTCGTCTCCCAGCCAGGACCTGGACTGCATCAAGTTCTTCTCCTTCTCCCTCATCGATGGCTACATCTCACTGGTGATGGACACCGAGGCTCAGAGACAGTAAGGAGTCTTGTTATAGTTTAATGATTTCCACATCGTTAGCAGGTGAAATCATCGCTTAGAGAGGTTCATAAAGGCAGTGAAACAGTTGAAGTTGTGTCTAAACTGATACTCTTCAGATAGAATTAGCTTGATGCTGTTTGACTGCTGCATTTGAACCACACCAGCTCTGTACCGATATGCTGCTTTATTGAACTATTTTAATGCAGGCCTTGCTTCCTTTCTGCTTCCTTTACATCACTGCTACCCTTTTTTTTCGCTCATTGCTCTGCAGATATTGTGGCGGTGAATTGCTGAAGCGTACGCTGTTGCTTGGTTGCTTGATAGAAATCAGCATTTGAACTTTGTGCTCTAGGTTTCCTGCTGATCTGCTCTTCACGAGCTCCTCCGGGGAGCTCTGGAGGATGGTTCGTATAGGAGGACAACCGCTGGGCTTCGGTAAGGCCACACCCGTTTTGAAAATGTAAAAATGCAGTAATATAGAGCCCATCAGTCATATCGCTCCACTCCACCTGCTTCAAATGAGATAACACATCTTTTAGGTTATACAAATCATCCAATCCTGACCAGATATATTGAAAATCTGAATTATTATCAGACAGAATAATCAGATGAACCATCACAC
This sequence comes from Amniataba percoides, assembly GCA_037176925.1. Classification (NCBI taxonomy): domain Eukaryota; kingdom Metazoa; phylum Chordata; class Actinopteri; order Centrarchiformes; family Terapontidae; genus Amniataba; species Amniataba percoides. The sequence continues at coordinate 14,054,097 of JBAJHX010000076.1, forward strand.
AGACAGAAAGAGCACATGTTTGCATATTTATATAAGTAATATCTCTATTTTATCTATGAAATACACAACAAGACTTGATTTATCTATCTGTGGAAGCATTACTGTGGTGCAACTGCCTCATAACGCAGCAATTTATGCCGGCCTTAAAATCCAGATTGTAATTTTCACAGCGTGATGGTGGCCGCTGGGTCTGTCTAACTTTAGCAAACAACTCTGCATCCTGCAAACACCTGTGTTTTTTTAAAAAAAAAAACCCAAGTACACTGCTGTTTTTGTCCACAGAGGCCATTCGCTGTAGTTGCCCCTTTAGGTGTTTCCTTTTAATATCACCTGTTAATGATTGTGATGATTATTTCAATGCATTTCTCCTCCATTTTCTTCATCTTCTCTTTTTGTCTTTTTAGATGAATGTGGTATAGTTGCCCAGATATCTCAGCCTCTTGCTGACAGCGACATCTCTGCTTATTACATAAGCACCTTCAGCTTCGACCACGCTCTGGTGAGTCCGGCCTCTTCAGGTCGTTAGTCAGCTCTCCGCCGCTGTCATGGAAGTCACAACTTTGGTGACTCAAGAAATATGTTTACTCTTAGCTCAGATATTTGAACACTTCATGTTTCATTCTTGTTTTTAAATGTGGGAGATGCAGACAGATAAAGATCAAGCATGTGTCTTTATATGTGTCAACATTCCTGTGAAATTTAATCATGAGCAATGCTTAAGGCGGGTGATTATGAATGATTATGAGGGTTTTTTTACTGACGCAAGCAGGCCTGTAAGTTTGACAAAACAAAAAGTCTGTATGGCCTCTTAAGTTGTCGGTGAAATAATTGTGAAAATATATGATTTCTATTTTAAAAAAACCCTATAATTTGCTGATTTAAAAGCATTTGCTGATAATCTATATAATTATACACCATGTTAATCTTGACATGACCACATCTTCAAAAGTTTTTAAAAATAAAGCATTTCTAACATTCATTCATTATCTGTACCTGCTTTATTATCTATACAGTTTATTGTCCCGTGTGGGGAAATTTACATTTACACCCTGTTGTTGTCTCATTTTTTACATTTTTACACGTACATATAGGAACACACACACATGCAAACTGCCGGAGAGATGTCGGAGTGACACATGGGGCTGCAGGGTGTGCTGGAGCCCATCTCAGCTATCTTTGGGTGACATTTTGTTGATATGCGTCAAGATACATGTGTGTTTTTTTTTTTTGGTGTGTGCAAATTAATTTGTGTCCACCACATAGTCAGCAATCTTGCCACCAGTATTGTCTTGAAAATTACCAAGAAAAGTTTATCTGGGTCATTTGTTTGGTGTTGCCTAGAAGCTTATCGCCGAATGTCTGTCATTGAGTGAATCAGCATAGCAAATTTCCCCCCTACACCAATGTAACGGGTGCTTTATTTTTAAGCATCCTTCCACTTCAAGCTAAGAATCTCTTCAGATGATCAATCATACCCGGGTTATGTAAATTTTTTTTTTTTTGTGGTGTCTGTGGGTTACTTTCAAACCCATGAATATATATTGATCTTTCGTTTTCCAGTCACTGTGCCCGAACCTTATGTTGTGGGTTTGTGCAAAGAATGAATTAGGTTAACTGCAGTGAATCCTATGATTGTTTCTTTTATTAATAGAAATCCTGCCCGTTTCTGCTCCCTTTCCTCGTTGCATCAGAGTGCAAAATTTTCACACAACCCTCCAGTCTGAGAGAGTTGGGCTGTTTAATCAGCACAGTTGCCAAATACTGACCAAAGGTGAACAAAAAGAAGAGTGACGGTGAACTTCGTTGTGACGTTAAAGCTTTGGGTCTTCCTCGTGTGTTCAGTGGTGGTTTGTGGTCTCCTAACTTACGAATGTTTTGAACATTTCTGTGTAAGTCTTCACTCTTATAGCTGTATTGTGAACCCTCGCATGTCATGAGCTTAATATAACTGTGCGGTTTCTTAGTCACAGGTCATTCTCGTGGAATTCCACAGTTACCAGAACCTTGAAAATCTGAGTGGAATTACTGTTTAATAGCAGACATAAAAATAGCAGGTGTAAAAATAGCAGGCGTAAAAATAGCTGGTTAAACTAGCAGTGATATAGTGGCTTCTGCACATATATTTCTGAGAAATCCCTTGCTTGCTTGTTGCTTGGTAAATAAATGTCGTAATGGAGGATTATTTATGTGATGTAACAGCTCAAGGTATATGTCAGATTATGCATCCTCATCATCTTAAGCAGTGACAGTAGTTCAAATCTGTTTAATGTCATCAGAAAGAGAAAAATGTGTTCTACAATTAAAGTTTGTGGTACGATTGTACTTGTAATCCAAAAGCAACTACATTTCTGTAAGGAGGAAGAATGCCAAAGGATGGAAGTAATTTAGAAAGTTCTTTATCGGGTAGTCGCAGTAAGACGGATCGTTTCTATTTCCTTCATTTCTGAACATGAAGCAAAACAAAACTGCATCACCAGAACATGTGAAAAACCATGTGTGTATGGGATGATGAGAGGTCACTATCTGGCTCATTTTTCAGTAGTTAGTCAGAATCACCTTATCTTTTCGTTCAGAGGACAGTCCACTTAAAGCCAATGAGAAAAAGACATGCTTCGACAGGAAAAAAAAAAAAACAGGATGACCAAACTTTAACCTTCTTCTGATAGTTAGCCCGCTGGATATATTGTGGTATTTACAAAGTAAACTCACAGTTTCTCATTACGCAGATAAAACGTTCAGTATGGAGTCCCACAAGGCTCCATTTTTTATAGTTATGCCAACATGACAACATCCAGCTCTTGTCCTCGAACAGCAAGTCAGTAGTTCTCATCATTAGCTGTTCTTTTAGAGCAGCACAGATAAATATCTTTATAATACCAATGGGCCAAAGCTAGCAACTACCTGGTGAACAAAGTGGAGTATTTAGCAGTCAGTGAATCTGGCTTTTTTCTCGGGGGGCCCAAATAGAGTGGAGGAGAGTAAATATTGGTAAAATATTATTCTCCAAATGAAGGCTAATGGTGTTACATGCCTGCTTGGTGTGTTAATCTGCAAGTGCTTGCTAATATGTTTACCATATATCATAATATGTCGATGATGTACTTCTTCTTCATCTTGTTCTGTGGCCCCCAAGCGACTGAAAATCAAACGATATGTCTTTCTATTGTCTAGGTCCCTGAGGAGGACATTGTGAGTGTGACAGACATGCTCCATCACCAGAGGAAAGAGCCAACCACCAGCTGATTTCTGAAGTCCTGCCTGAGCTGGACGGTCCCGGCTTGAAGTGCTGCCCCTCCCTCACCCGGCTCCGGTGGCCGGGGGTGGCAGGCCAGCAGCAGAGGAGGCTAACAATGTGCCTAGACTTAGCCCTGCAACGCCAGCAGTATTAACTTCTCTGAACTTGCCATGACCACCAGAAGCGCTGCTCTGTGGTGCACACAGTTTGTCTGAGGCCTCCTGTCTCACCCATCTGAGGCGGGACGCACTGAGTCCCGGGGGGGGGGCCACAAGCTCATACATGCAAACAAAATGCACAATCACTCCTGAACACATCCAGACACACACACACAGGCGCTAGCACATTCAAATTTACAAGCACAAAGTCAGAAATATGAACACATATGATAGACTTTCTCTCTAATGTAGCTCTTGAGATTGGAAAGTGTATTGTCTGAAGTTGAATTGTTCATAATATCTTTATGCTGCAAACTGCAGAACCCACTTACATACATTTCACCAGTGCTGTAAACACACAATTAGTCTTCCAGTAATGTTTATATCACAATGCCATGTGTCTAAAAAAAAATCAAAGGACATTTGCAAGACCTGTAGTTTTTCTTTTTGTGAAATTGACAGCAAGAAGCTTGAAATGCTTTTAAGGCATTTATGAGAAAGGTGAACTTACAATAACTTAAATGCAAAATAACTCTGAGAATCTCTATTTTTGACAAGACTCACTTGTTTTCGTTTGAGAAGAATGTGCAGGTAGTTCTTACTCACTAAAACGGCCAGAAATGCTGTCAAGCAGGACAGGATGCTTGGTCAGTTTCTTTTAAGGGGTCAGCATTTCTTAACCTTAGTATTACCCAAGGTCATTAACACTATGTCTTATTTTTTTGTCATTTGCACAATGAACTTTTAATTTAGCAATTTTCACTCAGTTGTTTTCTTTGGTACAACTACATTTTGTACAATTTGAAGTAAAATATTCTGTAAACATTTGTAAGATTTGTGCTGCTTCATTCAATAAAGTGTACTGAAAATAGATCCTGTTTGTTGACTTCTTGGAAGGAGCCGCTTCATTTCTGAAACGTACATAAATGTATGTTTAGAAAATAGACCACGTCACTCACTTAATCATGAGTCAAACATTGAGTTCCTTTGGTTTGAGGTCAGGGTCGTCTGACAGATCATCTTATTTCATTTCTGTCCCAGCTGGAGGTGCAGTGGGGCACAGATGAATGAAATTTCTCAAGTAGTAAGAGTAACAGCGAATACGACTTTTACAAGCTTGTATAAAGTGTGCATGTCATCGACATAGAAATGAGATTAGAAAGAAACAAAGCAAATAAAAAAGGAC
>JBAJHX010000076.1:14058775-14074464 GCA_037176925.1 Amniataba percoides
GATATTATCTTCAGCCAATGGGTGGAAATTGTCACCATGGTGGTTGGAAGTGGAGGGGAAGTGCAGCTGACGCAAGAGTGACGAACTGATAGCGTCAAACAGAAATTCAAGATCAGTGAGATGAATGTCTACCCGCTCGATCAATTTGTAATATGTGAAAGTGTGAAACAGAATGATAAGTAATAAAGTGATTAAGTGTTCATCATCGTCCTAATAACTTCACAGGAAAAACTGGACAGTTCTCGTCCTCAGTACAGTCTTAGTATATCTAGTACCTTTTTCCAGGTTCTGATCCTGTTCTTTGCTGCTCCCATAGTGATGGATAGTTCTGGATGGTTCATCTGTAGAAAGTCCTCAGCATCCGAAAACATTTGTCTCAGGTGTCTTTGGTAAAATAGTCCCTTCTCACTGCACAGTTAGTATTTAGCACAAAGGTCAGGTCACTGGTGAAGTGGGCACCAAGGTATATGAAGCTCTCCGCCCTCTCCTCCTGGAGCCTGTTTTATGTTGAGGGGGTATTGTTCCTTTGCTGCTTCTTTCCAAAGTCCACGACCATCTCTTCAGCCTTGCTCACATTCTGGAGGGGATTGTTGTTCTGCCATCAGATCGTCTGACCCTCTGCTTCCTTCAGATGGGACTTTTCTTTATATTATTATGGTGAAGTGATGTAAGTAAACTATACCTCAAAATAAGTTCAACAGATTATGTCCACTCATTTCTTTACAAAACCTTAAACTTCCAAATAATTTTCCTTCTTAGATAGTTTCATTTCTAAAAGCCTAAAAGAATGTAATTATTGTGTTTTAAACAAGGAAATACCTGTGATCAGTGCAGCAAAATCTATATATTTAATCCCTTCCCAACCTGTTAACTCATGTTATGACCCTTGAATGCGCCTCGTCATCCTTTCATGGGATCACAAACACCAGCCTGGGAAAATTGTCCTTGAATCACTCAAAACCGTCTTTGTTTCATCCTCTAAGGCACATTTTAAAATGGTGTGTCATTTAGGGTGTCTGATTTTGACGTTTTTAAGTGATTGTCCTTTCCCTATTTAAAGCTAACAACTCTGGACTATCTGTATCTTAAGTGTTTGGAAATCCTGTCCACAAGACTTTATCTGAGGAGCACATGAAGTCACACCTTTTACTAAAACTAAATGTGTGAGACACATTCTCATTACAAAAATGTCATCATGGAAGTTTTGTCACTCCTTTTACCGAGTAAGGGTTTGTGTGCGTGTGTGTGTGTCAGTGTGAGTGGGTGTAGATGACTGTTAAATACTGTATACATAGCCCAGTTTACCAGTATTTTGCAAGTATTTAGCAAAGTTACACCTCATTGTTTTTACTTGGTTTATTTATTAAGAGCCACCGAACACTGCGCAGGACGCTTTTTACTGCCACTATGGATTTTAATCTCGATGGACTTCTAAGCCGCTTTGGTAAATATATTTATAATATTTAATGTTACATTTAAAAAATTAGGACGTTATTTGATCAATCTAATAATGGAGTTTAGTATTCAATCAGTTAGGTTACATATCCAAGTTGTACCATGTAATACATGATATGTTTCTTTTTCATATGAAATATATTACAAGTAAGTGTTTTTGTGATTTTGTTTGAGGTGCTGGTGTGGATGTGCAGGCGTTTTTATTTAAATACCAGGGGAGACTTTGTAATTGTTCCAGCTTACTCTTTAAACTAGGTTAACTTGGTCTCCTTCTGAAAATAAGAAAATTGTTTTAATAAGAATACAACATCAGTGAATTAAAACAGGCAATAAGCATAGCAGGGTGTTATAAGTGATATAAGAGATGTTAATGAATAAATCGATATTTGCTGAATCTTGCTGCTTTCTGATATCAATGTTATTCTTTCCTGTTTTATTTTATTTGTCAGCTTGGAAAAAAACACAGTGATCTCACATTGGACATGCGCTTTAAGCTCTCTCCCTTCATTGGCTTAAACTCATTTCACTTTCTTTCCTGACTATTTAGTCCATATTCACAGAGAAATCCATCGTAGAAGGAGCGGATTTATTTTTACCGTTTAGTCTCTGTTCCACTTTCAGTCAAATATATATTTTGATCTTTTCATAGTTCTGGTCTTGATGCTGCTGGAGGCCCAGTGGAGGCCAGTGTTTCCTGCTCCAACTCAGCCCAACTGTGACTTAAACAGAACTAAGGATCTTACAGAGATATTGGAGCATGAAGCAAATAAGCTACTGCATGAATATGTAAGTACCTCCCAGTGATTCTGTCATGTGGTTATTTTTCCTGGGTTTGATGTATTTCTTGCTCTGCTGTGCATTTTGCACTCACACAACATTTTTCCACCAGGTGCAGTTTTTGTAGTTGGTGCTAAATGTTTCAATTTATCCACTCGTCAATAACCACTTAATCAAAACATGTTTGGATGTCTGCATCCTGAGATTTGTGACATGTTATCTCAAGGTAATTTGCAGACTTTGCAGTCCTCATGCGCACTTTAATAATATAGCAAATGCTGCTTGGGTGACTTAGAGCAACGTGTTTATCCGTTTACAACGCAGCCAAGCAAATGTAAGTTGTTTAAATAAAGATCAATAATAATCGACAGTAATCGTGTTTCACACTGCGCTCTGTGTGAGTTTTTTCACACAGCAGCAGGAAGGAAGGTGCCTTTAATTCACTGCACATTAAAAAGAGCTGGTTATGTTGCTTTGCAGGTGTTGAGGCTTCAGCTGCATTTAACAGCTGACTGTGGCTGCACCATCTTTTTCCATTACTTCTTGTGATAAGTAAAAGTGATCTGATGTAAAAAAAAAAATGACTGACCCATTTTATAGACATATTTTTGACTGGATCACAGGCTTACAAATGCACTGAGTCACTGAGTGATGAAGTCTGTTTATTGCTTGGCTGAGCATTGCCTCATTAGTTGTTGTTGGTCTGTCAAAATGTTCAGGCAGGAATGTACGTTTTTTTAGCTGCGTACATTGAACACAGGCCCTGCCCTCTAAAGATACTGCTAACTTAGAGGTGGTTAGTCAACATATAAGAAGTACCAAGACGAAGAGCAGTGCACTACCATTATTATCAAAAACAGGATGTGATTTCAGGAAATCCTTCCATAGCTATGCATTACAACAGGTCACTTTTCAACCACAATTAACAGGTTAAACCAACCTGCATTGTTGCCTAATACAAGTTTATTTGAAATATGTTATGTATATTTATGGATACTTTTTTATTTTGTTGGTAAGATATGATTTTGACAACACATAAGGACAGTTAAACTATCTTAATAGCCAAGTTGTAAAGCAAACATCTTATATAATATCACTTAGTCAGTTGGTATAAGACAGTAACCATAAAAATTAATTCCATTTTTATCATGTAATCTTGCAGACAGACTTACATGGAGCATTTGATGATACAATCCCAGAGGAGGTCCCTGATCCCACAGTATCTGGTGCCACCATCTCTGAGAAGCTGCAGAGCATCTACGTCAAGAACTGGCTTTTTCAGTTCCACATTTCAAAGGTGAACGAATATCTGGTGAACCTCTGGGGCACGTCGGACTCTGTAGCAGGTCACATCAAGAACAGACTACCCCACCATGCATTTAAAATACAGACCATTCTTACAATCATCGATCCAAACACGCCTTTACCAGCAACGCCGGCCCCGCTGCAGTTGTCCCATGATCATGACTATGCAAAGAAAGTGTATGGATGGAGTGTCATCATTAGGATGAAGGGCTGGCTTAAACAAGTGCAGCAGGTACTTGAGGAGGTACAAGGGTGTGACAATTAGACAGCAGGGATCCAACAACAACAAAAAACACTCATGAGTCAAAAAGATCCTGATGACCAGTATCTTTTTTTTTTTTTTTTGCATATTCTGACATGTTTGTTTGTTTGTTTTTTTTACAACCAAGCCCAAGTGCAATTAGACAGTGTTACATAACTCTGGGAATTCAAAGGAGGAAGGAAAATGTTCTTTGTCTTCATTCTTCTTCGTGGTCACTACATTTATATTTATCTCTGGTCAGTGCTAAAATGCAGCGCGTTTGGGGTCTGACCTCAATTTAATGCAATGTTGGCCGCAAAACCTGCTAAAAAATGTAAATATAATTATGTGAATTATTAATAATATTATATTTAAGTATTTATGTTGATAAAAAAAGGAAAATATTTATTTTTTATGTATGTATGTTTGTATCTATATATAATTATACAATGTAGCAGTTATTTAAAAACATTTACAATGTACATGGCAAGAAATACCATAACATTTGTATTATATAATTTATTTAAATCCAGTGTTGGAGTTATTCTGTTTTTTATTCATAAGGTATTTAAAACACATTATGTGTCAGTCCTGTGATTTTATTTTTGTTTGCCATATTAATGTCCTGGAGATCATTTGTGATGTCAGCAGTTTGTTGTTTCTGAATTTCACCGTGTTCATTTTTATTCTCAAGTGCCTCCTCTGGCCTTCTGGTCTGATTCTGCATCCATCGTCCTTTGTATGGGGTGGTAATGCCATGACATTTGACATACATGTCTTATCTTTCTGATGACTAATTCCTGGTACATCAGCTAAACCTAATAAAGAAATTCAGATCCTGTAAAATTCTGTTGCAGTTTGTATTTATTTCTTATGTTGAAGTGTTTAACAACCACAACAAAAGGTTACTTCTGTAGAACTTCTGTGCAAAAGCCTGGGCCATCATCAGTCTTACGCCATCGCTTAAACAACTGTGGTGTAATCTAGAAAATGTTGTTGAAACTGGATTGAAACTAAACTGGATTGAACCGTGTTCAGAGAAGGGGGTATTGTCGAGCTGTGGTTAGCGTCACATCTGCGCACAGGAAGCACAGGAAGCACAGGAAGCGAGTGGAGTGATCAAAGGAGGAATGAATCAATCATAACGTAAATGATGACGTATGTTAAAGAATTTTGTTTTTCAAGGTAAGTGCTCAACCTGTGATGATGTAAAAAAAAAAATGTTTGATAATTGTTTATCTTTGGTGTTGCAACCAGAATAAAAATAATTGCTTGTAAAAAAAGATAAACTCACTCACTGTTGGGTTTAGATCATACAAGTTCAGTGAAAGGCAGTGATAAGAAGAATCTTCTTTTTTGACAAACCAAAAATTCCCAAACCATTCTTTTATTTATTTGTAGACAGATCATCAATATGTCTGCACTGAAAATGACTAAACCTTCATGACAGACTGATCTTTATCTTTAGTATTGGTATTAGTAGTATTTGCAACCTTTCACTGAGAGAAAGTGACAAAAAAAAAAGCACTGCACAAGTTTTTGACCTGTCAAAGGAACCTAATCTTGAGTGATTTGGCTTTTTTTTTTTTTATCAAAGGATATGGCTACGTTAGAGATTAGGGGAAGTTTATTATCAGCCCTTCTTTCACACGCCTCCTTTGAGAGCTCAGCGAATATAAAAATCTTGTGTGATGGTGATTGCACAGTTGTAGGAATCAGTCCTTGTCACATCCAAGCGATTGAGCAGCGACAGAATGAAATTCACCTCAGGTACAGTATGCCATGCACCTCACTTCCTTCATTCAAAGCGCAGATCTTTCAGACTTTTGAGTTCATGTGATGGATTTAGAAAATTGTTACTGTGCACTTGCATTTGCAGGCTTTCTGAAAGTGGCGTTTGTCTGGATGGTGATTCTGATGCAAAGGTTGGACGCAGGGCACGTGCCAAGGAAAGTTGCTGTTGTTCCATGCAGGCCAAGAGAGCTGACAGCCCTCACGAGAAGCCTGGTTCAAGCCAGCCTGACAAGCTTTGTAAGTAACATGATGCTGTGAGTCTCTGCAGTGTATGAGACAGTGGCTGTATCATGGTCACAGACCTCATCACACTGGAATTTCTGCCTTATGTTCAGACATTTTTAGCAGCAGAGTGATGCTCAAAGAAAGTTTTCTTCCTAAACCGTTATCTGTGACACAGCCCTCAGTCACCGTGAAGACATGTAGGTAACAGCAGAGAAGGTATTCACACTTTTGGCTTAAGCAAGAGTAGCAGTTTCACAAAGTGAAAATATTAACCTTTACAGGTCCAAGTTCTGCATTCAAAATCTTACCTCTCAGTACAGATCAGCAGAGAAAGTGTTAAAACGTGGAAGGCCCATTTAAGGTTTATAACAGCAACTTATATTACTGAAATACTTCAGCTGAAGGAGGAGAACAAACCTCAGAAACATCATAACGCTTTGACTTCTGAACATTTGAATCTGAAAAGTGGCTATAGCTGTAAAGATGTAGTCAATATAGCAAATGTAAATAAAGAAAGTGTACAATATTTTGCCTTTTCATGTGCTGGGTTATATCAGCATAAAGTAGCAAAACATACTTGTGCCTCATACTTTACTAACTTACTTATATTATTTCTAACACAGTCGGGTGAGATAATCTGTGGCTGTCTGAACGACTGAAAGACAGGCTTTTTGTTTTTGCACGTTTCTCTGACTTGTGAGAGTAATAACCTCACTCAGTACATAACTCATGCATCAGTGTCATACACGCACAATATATGGATTTTAAATTATTTGACCGTTTTACAGTGTGTGGGATGAGCCCTATGTGGCAAGAAAATGTCTTCGGTCAGTGCTTTTGCTTGTGTAAAAGCTTTGATCTCCGAAAATGTGTCTTTTTTCATGGTTACACTGATGCACACTGATATGTACCAGGGAGGATTCATATTTTTAAAACCACATCCTTTATTAAATCTGCAGACCAATTTCTTGCATGGGTGTGATGTAACTCCATGTGGAGATGTGTCATGCGGTCCATCCTGCAGACACAATCTAAAAGTCATACACAGGACATTTGTTTTACAGAGAGAACACAGATTTGATGAATTACGACTTCACTGCTGGTCTTCTCTTCCAGGACGAAGCCAATGGGAGACACCTCGGCACTTGGCTCCCAGGTTTCCCTGAGCTCGAGGTCAACGGGAACTCCACTCTCAATGGGTCAAGTGTTGCATGCAGCCTTCGTTTCATGGACCTCGGCCTGGCAAAAATCCTGGAGGACCAGAGGAGCAACCTGAATCCCCAGGATGTTTCACTTCACAAGAAACTCAAGGACACCATCTCCAGGGTCCACATGCTTGCAGCGTGTCTGAAGGAAACTCTTGGCGGGGAATGCTCCCCAAATCCAGCTCCACCCGAAATGCCCAAGCACACGTTTGAGAGGAAGCAGTGGAGTCACACTCTTTTGAAGACAGCCAGAGACTATCTGAACTGGCTCGAGCGTAAGCTTGCGGTCCAAATTACAAAGGTCAAAGGGAAAAAACGTATAGTTGCTGAGGCAAGACGTTACCCGTACTTTGAGGGGAGTGGACACCTCTTGTAATTTTGTAACACATGCTGACCTCAGTTTTGCGGTGCAGACGTGGTTACAGTTTATGGCAGCTGCTCTTTAATGATAAAGGATTTTTTAAAAATATATGTTAATGCTTATTTGTAATGCTGGCATGCATTTAAGACATTTAAAGCTTGCGTCTCACTTTTAATACTGTGTAGGAATGAATGGATTAATTTAAGCAATTTTCCACACAAATAGCAAATTTTAGAAAAATTTCAAATGTCTATGGCATTTTCAGAAATAGGCAGATTCGCTCTCTTGCTTAGATTTTGATGAAAAACAGCTAGCCTGGCTCTGTCTGAGAGCACAAAACTGCACATCTGAAGCTTATTAATTAAGAGCCTATATGCCTTGTTTAAGGCAGGAAATATTCATTTTCCACTTTAGTTTTCATGCAGATCAAACAAGTTAATCAGTGAGTTTTAGAGGTGCTGTTTTTTATCTCTGGACAGAGTCAGGCTCTCAGTTTCCAGTCTCAGAGTAAAGTGGTATTAACATTGTCCTCAGACTCAGTGAGTATATTTCCAAAAATGTCAAATTATTTCTCTTACAGCTACTCCAGAAATGGTTTTGTTTAAACTTTTTCAGCAACTGACATAGTTCCCATGTGACAGCAATTAATCAACTTGCCAAAAAGGCAAATGAAAAGGGGCTCCAATATATTTCTTAATTACGCCAGTTTGTTTTCTCAGCCTTCACAATGATTAATCGTTTTGCTCTGGCCATCTATCCCCTGTGAGCGCGTTACGTTGCCTGAGGCAGAAAGAGACGCTGATAAAGATCGCCTTCAGAGAGCCACCAGTTTAGACTCCAATCACCATGTGCAAAGAGAAATTTGTGGACAGATGGACGGTGCACAGCGAGGCAGATAAAGTCTGTCAAACTCCCATCAAAGCAATGCAGGAGAACAACAACGCTGAAGTAAAGATTAATGTGGGTCTTGTCCTCCGCAAATTAAGTGATCAATTAATATTCAGATGCAGCTCCAATATTTTGTGGGTCTGAACGAGCTTCCAGAAATTTTACAATCCTGGGGAGTTTTTATTAATCTCACATACTTTTTTACAGATTCATTTCAAACTGAAATTTGTTTCTTGTCTATTTTTTAATTTTTTTGTTTAGAAAAACAAAAAATAAAACATTTCGAATGCTTTGAATACCTTCTGTTTGTGCATTTTTGTCCGTTTTATGATAATGCTTATTTTGGCTAATAAAAGACTACCAAGATTTGAGAATCACAGTGTTATTTTCTTCTCTTAAACATGTATGTTTTCTTCAACAAGCTTTAAAATACATAATTCCTCTGACCTTCTCTTGTGTTAATGACACATTTACCCTTTACAGTTGAAAACTCACAGTTCATAAAAATATCAGTCACTATTAAAGAAATTCTGGATGCCATGATAAACCCATTTCATTTCACAGTCACTTTTATTAAATAGTAGTTTCATATGCATGCACTATACACAGAAATAATGACATTCTTTGCTGTTTCTGAAATCTTCAACAAAACATGACTCAGCTGTTTCCTTCTCTTAAAATGAAGCCAATGTTTAATGACATGAACTGGTCTGAAGTGGATTCTGATGGAAGAGCTGCCTGACATGTAGACCTGATGATCATCATGGATGAATGTATGAAGCGTTTTATGCACTTACGAAGTGTAAATAATCAAATCACATACAGCATTTGTCCAGTTTGAGTTTGGGCTTTGACGTCTTCATCTCTTCTGCCACAAGAATTCAAAATTGTCCAAGACAGTAGTTCATTTAGGGAGAGTTTCTTCTCCAGGCACCCTTAGGTGGTCCAAATAGTGTCGCTTTGATTGCCCACTGCTGCTCCTGTACTTCCTAAACCTCTGAGGAAAGTTCATACAGGAAGCAGCTCTGGAGGACTTTCTCCGTAGCAGTACTTTGCTTGAGGGTTTCGGTACGTGTTCTCATGTTGAACACTCTGTGTGAGAGGAAAGAAAGTAACAAGTTAACATGCTTTTCTTCTAACACAAATGTCATTTTTGCTCAATACATTTACAAAGAAGATATGTATGAAAAGTTCACTTAAATATTTGCGAAAGGTTCAAAGGTGTTTTCAAGTTACTGAGGAATGTAATATAATAAAATCCTCATTCAACACATTCAAGGAACTATAAAATGCAGGAAGTTTTCTGATGTTATCAAGAGAAACTAACAATTTGAAAAAGTTTAAATTCATAATGAGTCACATTGACGAGCTAAGTGCAGAGTGAATGTGAAAATGTGCTGTTGTCAGTTTTTCAGACAATTGCAATGAGTCACAGAGATACATTTGAAAAAAAAAAACCTCTATCAGCATATCTTTCATCTGGCTTTGAGACTTGAAATATCAACTTTTTTGTCAAGAAAGCGCTGGGAGGTGCGGTTGCGTATCTCTGAGAAACAACCATTTTCTCGAATCATATTCAGTTTCAAAATGGCTTCAACAGCGGTGCGGTCACATCTTAGAATGGATTGTGGTCTGTGTCGGGGATGATCGTGCTCCATTTTTCATCCTGTAACGTACTTGTGAAGAGGTCCTACACTTGGCCAGGCACAGCTCGAAATGATCCTCCACAGCGGTGAAGAGATTCTGAAAGCCTTCCGCTGCACGGTTCAGGAAGCGCTCAAGGAGAGGTTGCTGATGAAGAGCGAACAGATAAGAGAGTCAGCATGGGTAAAAAAAAAAAGAAAAAAGTCAATATAAAGAGTAAAATAAAACGCTTTGGGGCACAAGAACAGGTTTCAGTCTATTCATCCTGCGCTTTTTGCCCCTCATGGTCGCTATAAAGTTCAAATTGATATTCAGCACTGAGACGTTCGATACCTGAATTCTTGCATTGCAGGATCATCGCATAAAATGCATGCATGCAGCAGAGGGTGGAAATGTTTCTGATGATGGCAACAAGTCAAGCCCCTATACATCCTTGATGTGACTGATTACCTTATCGGGTTGGAGGCAGCAAGACACGCAATACTCATAGATGCTACAGCAGCCGTTGGCCAGGCAGCTTTTACAAATGTACTGTCTGCTGCTGGGAGCGTTGACATTACAGCAGCCGTTAACCAGCAGGTCTTTTCTCTCGCAGACATAACCTGTAAAACATTGACCCAGATAAGAGTACACATTGATTAAATGCAACCCAACAGTCAACCGTGGAGCTGTTATCATCACTCTCTGGTGGTGAGTAACGCTGCATTACTCACCGAGCTCGTCTGTGAGCAGCGTCTTGCCCTGGATGGAGTTTCTGCACTGAGTGATCTGTCGGCTGCTGTTGCCCAAGTTGAAACGGACTTTCCAGGGTATGCGGTGGTCTGAGTCTCTAACCTCTAACAGAGTGCGGTCTCGTATGGTCCGCTCCTCCTGCAAAATTCACACAGGAGAGAGTATGTTAAAGTTCAGATAAAGGTAAGACGATACGATGACGATGCATGAAGTAAAGTGAGAAAGCACTGTAAGGCTGGAAACGGAGATATTTCTGATAACAACGCAGAAATTACTTTTGCTAATAACACAAAATAACCTTTTTACTGAACAAAGACAAATAAAGGCAAAATAAAGTTCTTTTAAACACTGACTTCATGAAACAGCTGCCCAACACCTTTGCCTAAATAAATACTATAATGGATACTAATGGTGCCAAATTTCTGATATAAATCAGAAAGGAGGCAGTTTCGCCTCCTTTGAAGACAGAGCGGGGCTGATTATTGTGTGTGTGTGTGTGTGTGTGTGTGCGTGCAAGATATAATAAACCATTCAATCATCCCATCAGGAATGTAGCTAAAAATTATTTTCATCATCAGTGCATGTGCTTATTACGCCTTCATCAATCAGTGATTTATTTCCTGTTGTAGCCCTCAAGAGCCCACAGAGACTAGTAATGAAAACAGAAACACCAACATGAGGATGAGTCTGATTTTGGGGCAAGGTGATGCTCAATTTTATTGCAGGTGCATTTCCATGAATGAGATAATTGCAAATATCCTCACGTGTGACTTAAAACGACCATCTAGATCGCTGAAGTCCAGTATCAGCTGTCTGTACAATTTAACGTCAAAGAAGTGAGTCTAATGATCACATATGAAAGAACAAAATCAACATCACTGTTTTTAATCGACCTATTTATCCTTTATTTATTATTATTAGGTGCATCTCCTGATTTATAAGTGAACTTATTTAGGATGTTTTGTTTTTCATTAAAAATGTATCCAATCTGCAAAACAACAGAAATGTTTGTTAACTAAATGTAACATAAAATGACCGCAATATGTTTCAGCACCATTTTAAAAGTTGTTAAGCTTATTTTAATGATTATCCGGATATAAATGATGTAAAATGTTCTGATTTTCTAGTTATTTGTCTGATCAGGAAACAAGACAAAAAAAATCTGCCTGGTCAATCACAAACTAGATATTTAGCCATATTGTCTGAGACAATAATGGTAGATATCCCTTTAATATCTCATATACTACTGAGCCACTGCTTCAGGGAAATGTTGTCTTTATCCATCAGTGTGAAGGAGCACCGAGATTTCTCAGGTGAGGAGCCAAAGACACACACCCCCCCTCTGACACTAAGATCTGCCTGTCTCTCTCTGTACCTGTTTGAGCGTGCTGGTCAGGAAGTAGATGAGAGACAGGCCGAAGACGACTCCCAGCACCCAGCGCTTCCTCAGTAGCCGCCGCAGCACCATCATAGCATGGCTCAGTCGGGGAGGTGTCGGCGGTCCAAAACATCAAACCCTCCGGAGGGGGCACCAACTCCCTGACCGCCGTGTTTGTCAGGGATATGATGATGATGATGTGGGGATAATGTGAAAAAGTGTGATATATTTAAAAATAAAAAAAAGCAACGCTGCTTTTGTCGCGATAAACACCGAAAAGCGAGGCGAGTGCGTCCACATTAGCTAACCCATGTTTCAGGTGTAAAGTCACTCAGTATGGCTGTAAACACGAATTATGTCTCTGACTCAGCTTTAAAAGAAAATAAAGAGGAGATAATTAGTGGGCATGCAAACAAACAAACGCTGTAAAAGCCTGCTTTGTTAGCCTGCTAGCTAGCCGTCGTTAGCATTAGCTCTTGGAAGAGCTAGGATTTGCTGAGAAATAAAACACTGATGCGCTTTGACGTCTGGTGACGCAGTTTCGCCTCCTCTGAAGAAAACAACAGCGTGATGTGGACAACCGGCGGCTTTGATGGGGTTTTGTTGTTGTTGTTGTTGTTGTTTTGGGGTTTTTTTTCCCAGAGAAGTCTGACATCCACCGTGGTCAAAACAAATTTCCAACACGGATGTGGTTCCGTGGGAAGGAGGGCGCTGATTGGTCGATGTGCGACCCGACGTGACGTCATACCGGAAGTTTTTGGAGCCGGGCAGCGTCGTGAGCGTCTCGTTTTTTTCGGCAACAGACGCCAGCTGAGCCGACACCAAACATGACAAGAGCTGAAGCTGCACCGATTCAGGTAGAGCCGTCGTCCACACTGTCGTGCAGATGTATGACTGTGTAATGCATGAAACACACACACACACACACACACACACACACACACTCTGTCTCACGCATAAAGCAGACTGGCTGCATGATCAGCTGTTAGCCGGCCTGCCTCTGTCAGTCAGACTGTTGATGTTGGGTTTTGCAGGGTTGGACCATGTGGTGATGAGCGGTATGCCATGCAGAGGAGACACAGCAGCAACACGGATGGCATGCCCTCTGAAAGGTGGGAGGAAAAACATCTCCGGGGACGCTGCTGCAAGCCCTCTCATTTGTTTGTTGTCTTCATTCAGCCAAATGCATGTGGACCCCTCCTCAGGGGCGTAACCAGAGTAATTCTGGGTCCTGTTCATGGGCATTCCTTGAGAGGGCCCCCCAGGGTGCATTAAATCCATCCATCCATCCGCCAAAGGGAGGTAATTTCCAGCTGTGGTGTGCAACACAGTCACTCTCACTGTCACTGCGGTGGGTGGCGATGACAAATGTAAAATCATCATATATGTAGAGGTGATGGAGCGCACCGGAATGAATGAATCCCACCTCCAATAATGTCCAGTCATCAGTGCTATTGACATTTAATCCGTGCTGAATCATTCACGATGTCACCTCATGCCTTGAGTAACATGCAAGAAAACGTTCCACCTTGAAAGCTGACACTAGCTTGTGGTGTAACCTTTGAGCTGCACTCCACTCTAAGACTGGCTGCTGTTCACTAGTGTGGTCAGATGTTGGTGACTAATGTAGGTGGAATGTAGAAACAGTGGTTTCATCACCTTTTTAAACAAGCCACATCATCATTTCTGCCGTCGTCAGTTTTCATCGGTGCGTTCTGCTTCTGAAGAGCTGCACCACGCGTCTGAGTACAACGTAAAGATATGTGGGTTTTATTCATTGCATCATTACATTTTATGCAAAATTAATTTCCGCTACTGCAGCAATTAAATATATGAGCAGACAAGAAATGTATTTGAAGTCAAATGATCAATACCCCTGATCCTCCTATTCACACACATCACAGCAGGCAGTCTGGATCTGTTCCACATCAAGTAAAACAAACCATCCTTCTGCAGCTTACAGTGATATTTCAGATAATAGTGTGTTTCCAAATTTGTGGCAGCTATTTTTGGGGGGGTTTGCCACATACGGGACCTGTGATTAGGTCACAACACAAACCAATGGAGAAATGTCGAAACCTCGTTATTTAACGTGTTACACTGCAGCAGTGTGTATGTTAAAAGATCCTCTGTGCCCCTGCAACAGTCAAATGTTTGCCTGGAGCAAAACCACTGACTACATGAAATATTTCCATGAGGCTGTTTTAGCTGCTGAGTAACACCCGTGGTTTTGAAATGTGATCTCCATCAATTGTTCATAGGTTTAATGTCGAGTGTCCACATACTTTTAGCCACATACTGTACGTCATGTGTTGAAGTGGGATGAGAAGAAATGCGTAGAATTGGGATGTAGCAGAGCACAGATTCTTCTTCATTATGCATCAACAAATTATTCCCCATTAAAAGAACTTGTTGTATAAGGAAATTAAAACACTGCAGTCATCCAGTCTAGTGATTGTTTTTTGCATCCTCTGCTTTTTTTCTCACTCAGGAGTCGAAGCCAAACTCTGGGATCAGAGAGCAGCCTTGATGAGGGTGGTGTGTTTGACTGCCTGAAGCCCGACTCACCCGCTTCCCCCCAGCAGATTTTTTCTGGCCTTGTCGGCGTCCCCTCCGGCTCTGTGTCCTCTGCTCAGTTCCAGGCAGCCGGCCTAGTCCTGGGCTCTCCCCCTGAAGTTTTTATCCAGATGACTGCGTCGTCCAGAGAAGAAGGGGGCCCCCACCGCACAGAGGGAGGACCTTTTCTCCCTCGGCCGCCCCAGCACCACCACCACCATCACCACCACCACTTCCACCACCAGCCCCTGCAGCACAGGACACCCTCGCTGCTCCAGCAGGCCACCACGGCGGCCACCTCGGAGAGGCACAGCTCCAGGGAAGAGGCCCAGGAGGACCCCTCCACCCCGGCCCCGGCCCTGTCTGAGCTGAAGGCTGTGGTGACCTGGCTGCAGAGGGGCTTCCCCTTCATCCTCATTCTGCTGGCTAAAGTCTGCTTTCAGCATAAGCTCGGTACACCAGCTCATGGAGTAACAGTGCCAATAGTACCCAGCTCACAACAACAAAAAAAAAATATTAGCAACATAAGGTCTGATTTTGTGACGATGTTTTGACTCTCTCCTGCAGGTATTGCTGTGTGTGTGGGCATGGCCAGCACATTCGCCTATGCTAATTCCACGTTTAGGCATCAAGTGTCATTACGGGTAAGTAACATCAAAACACACTACAGTATATTATCTGCTGTGCAAGTTAATGCAAGTCTTTACATTTGTTTCACATGTTAGCTTGATCCAGTGCTGACAGTGACACATCATCAGTCTTAGATCAGGTCAGGCTAAGCTTTACACACATGCCTGTAAGAATAAGTCGTAATGGTGTTATTTTATGTTTTTCTTATTGCCAGAAAATCCCACAAAAAGACCAAAAAAACAAAAACGTCTTAGTCCGTCTTTCAATATTATGCAACTTCCCCACCCTGTGTGCGGCTTTCAGCCTAAATGCAATTTTCTTCATTCTGAGGACATAAATGAGAAAAATGAGGTGCAATTCTTCCTTTTACGTAAGCTGGGCAGTGTAATGTTAAGCAAACGTGACTCATAGTAGAGCACTTGTTTGGGCATATTTTTAGCCTTAGGTTAACACACATTTGCTGTGTGAGTGTGTCTTTACAGCAGTAGTATGGCGCAA
>JBAJHX010000076.1:14082164-14095658 GCA_037176925.1 Amniataba percoides
GCAGACATGTTAATCACATTATCTTCGGGATGGACGAGACGAGCGTTATGTGAAGTTGGCGGGAGAAGCCACATGCACAAACCAAATGATCAGCTCTTAGAAGAGAAACGATGCTGGACTACTCTCAGTTTTACAGCTGGACTGCCGTCGCACAGTTACGGCGAGTCACATTTTTGTGCACATGTAGATTAAAGCCACTGTTGTAAACTGTGAACAACCTTTTTTTTCCCCACTACACACACAATACAAGAATGTCACTTTGATTCAGTTTGGTGATGATGTAAATAGTCACAGCAATCACACTCGTATTTGTGTTCATTTTGTATCATGTCTGTATATTGTCTATCTTAATCTCTGTTTTTCTCTACAATTATTTGAATTATTGGTGTTTGGTTTTAAGCTTTGCAATATTTATTCACAAATGGGATACTCACCCTCCAAAAAAACAACAAAAAAACAACCCTAATTATCTTGCAGAATGATCATAAGTAGAAAACCAGTGCAAACATTTGTGCTGTCTGTGAGTAGAAAAGATTGTTTAGTGAACGATAAGGTCCTTTAGATATTGAGTGATGAGTAAGGTGCTGTGTGACTGACCAGTTTCTCAGATTGTAAACAGCACTTTGTGTAATTGTTTATGGTGCCAGTCAGGCACACTCCTTTCCTTTCCTTACACTACCACTTACTTTTTCATTTACAGTCGGACCTGTCCGATAGTCTCCCACGTTGCAGACTCCATTTTCCTTTTTATTCCCTATGAATATTGTTCATGTGAATACTTTTAAAATAATTCATTCTTTGGCTGCGTAAGAGGTTTCCACTTGTAAATTAAAGCACTTTAGCTCAAGTGTGTTTCTTGCCTCATTTTAAAGACACCTGCACAGATTTTAACTTCAGAAAGATTTTATTATTTTAACTACTAAAAATCCATATGAAATATTTAATCGGTATAAATAGCACACACTTTATAAAAGACAAGTTTCAGTAATTTTGCTCACATTACACTTGCTATATCAGAGAAAGCTTATTTCCAGAAATCACAGACAGCATTGACAGCCTCCTATGCGCAGGTCTTATTTACCATGAAAAGCCACTTAACACTGCCCCCAAACAGATAATGCTAAAGCACAGGAGAATGTGTAAACATCATCTAAACACTGTAGAAAACATCTATAAAAACATTCATCATCTGCTTATTGACGTGTACACTTACAGTATAGCTTATGTAATGTAAAAAAAAAGTACAGTGCGTCATTATGAAGCTTAAAAACGGGTCAGTGCATTTTTTCCTTTCTTTCTTTCTTTCTTTCTTTCTTTCATTTCAGCGTCGTTCTCTGCAGCCTCGCATGCATTTGCAGGTGTGATCGCTTGCACTCCTTTAGTCGCTCACGTTGTGGGAGGTGAACATTGAAAGGAGCCCTGTGAGCGAGCTTTTCCCTGCGCGCTGCCAGGGGAGCATTACATCACCGCTCTGTGGCTGCGATGACAGAATCGGAGAGTCACGCAGGAGGGCAGGACGTCCACGGAGAGTGTGCGTGAGTCTGACCCGGCTCCGTCCTCCTCCGCTGTCTGTCTGTCTGTCTGTCCTTCACCCGCCGCACGCGCTCTCCTCAAGCCCGTCCGACGCCCCGCGCGCTCCTGAAGGCACCACCTGTGACAGAGGATGCGCCCGTCAGAGTTTTTTATTTCAACTTGTTTTCTGATTCCTCTCTGAGCATTTCTCCACCACAACAACCACCACCCCTCCCAAACAGGAAAGATGCAACACCTTATAAAACAAGTGAATGACGCATGAAAAGAACAGCAGATAAAACATTTACGAATATTTATCAAAGGTAAAAGAAGCCTGCGTTTGCATTAAAAGGTCGACATGAGGAACTCTTTTTGTTTGTTTTTATCTGAAATAAATCTAAATTGAAAAAAAAAACAAAACTCGAAGAATTTCTAAATGCTTGATGATGTAAAAGGAGTTTGTGCTCATTTTAAAGGCGCCATTGTTCATGTTAAGTTAAATTTAAGTGCAATTTTATGACTTTTTTTCTGGCGTTTGTTTCCCCTCAACAATACTGAAGTTTACAGTGTTGTGCTGTGGAAACATTTCCAAACTTTCTAATACCACAACAAATCAAAACACCTTTAAAAAACACTTTTACGCACAGAAACCTTCAGCCTGAACTCCCTAATTCACTTCACCTCGTTATATAAAAAGAACCTCCCTCTTTTATTCAACACTTTGCTGCACTTTAACATTAAAACATCAACGCTTCCGCACAGAAACTATTTTCCCGCCTCGTAGCTGAGTTGTTGTTTACGTCCCCTCACACCTGTTGGAGGTCACGGCTCGCGCGCAGGTGACGTGACGCCGCTGTTACGCACCTGTTGCCGCTCCCGCCGCCCCCTCGCGCCCTCACAGGTGTCGCCTCGCGACGGCCAGCACGAGCGCGCTGAGGTGGACGGCGGCGCGCAGGAAGCTCCTCAGGCGGCCCCTCCCGCTGCCCGCCGCCCCCCCGGGCCCGCAGCCGCCGTCCTCCGCCGCCCAGCCCTTCTCCAGCTGGTCCCCGATCCTCCGCAGGCGCGACGCGAGCAGCTGAGCCACCGAGCAGGGCGACGGGCGGCGGGAGGAGCTGCAGGAGGAGGCGCCGGGCCGGAGCAAAGGCTGGTCCACGGGCAGCCAGCACATCTTCTCCCGACTGAGCAGCCCGCTCCTCTCCCTCCCTCCCTCTTTAAGTCTTCAGGATGAGTGACCCTCCTTCCCTTTTCTCATCAAACCTTAACTGTATTTGCAGCCCCCTCCTCTCTCTCTCTCTCTCTCTCTCTCTCTCTCTCTCTCTCTCTGTCTCTCTCTACTGTATTATTCATCACAGTGTCACATGGTGTGGGGGTTTACATCATCTCTTCCCAAAAGAGACGTGCAGAGATGTTTAACTCCTGAATCTCTCCTGCTCTGTCTTTTGTTCCAGGCTGCTCTGGGACATTGTGTTCTCCTCTCTTATGTTTCTTCACTGTAACAGAAGCCTTTTGTATTATTATTATCTGCACAAACGTGAAATACTTTGCCATTAAATTCAGAACAGTCTGCACCTGTGGCCAAAACAAATCGCACATCATCTCCTCTATAATAAAACTGCGGAATTAAAAACAGGCGGAACTTTCCTACTGCAGCGACTTGTCCCTCCTCGGACTGTTTATAGAGGAGGACGTGTGTTGTTCTGCGTCGGTGCCGAGCCATGTCTTATTTAAACTCGTTTAACAAACGAATTAACCCCGTGTACACTACTTTTTAACACTGTAAAGTTAGATTTGATCAAATATGACTGAGAATCATGGCCGAGGACGAGCTTGCTGCGTTCAGGGCGCGTTGGAAACAAGAGCTTTCTACTAAAAAAGAGGAGCAGCCACTTGTTTGCGCCCCTTCGGCTTCCTGGGTTGTCCCTGGCCAGTCAAGCCAGAGTGGGAGAGAGAAAAACAGGTATTTTGAAGAGGTCAAAGATCTCGACAGGGCCTGTAGTCCTTCAGAGCCAGAGGAGAGTGGCTGCACAGAGGATGCAGGGGAAGCTGCTGCAGCAGAGGCAGAGGAGCAGCCTCAGTATGTGTCCATTGCGCGCAGTCTGCTGGATGGGAGGACCAGTCCCCTGCTGGACAGGATCCAGGAGGAGAGGACCAGGAGGAAGAGGCAGTATCACAGCAGGACAGATGTGTGCAGAGAGTCCCTGCAGCAGCCTCCTCAGAGAAAGGCCAGGAAAGACGAGGAGCTGCTGGACCAGCTCATCCAGGACCTGGTACAATGATGATGATGATGGTGATGGTGATGATGGGTTGGCCAGGACCTGCTCTGTAAATAATGTAATTTCTCCCTTTTGCAGAATGAAGTCAATGACATTCCCTTCTTTGATATTGAGCTGCCGTATGAGTTGGCCTTGAAGATTTTCCAGTACCTGAGCCGCACCGATCTTGGCAGGTGTGCACAGGTAAGCTGCTGTGATAAAGCTGCTCTTGCTTTGTGTTATCGAGTGAAAGAAATAAAGAGATTGCCACAGGAAAAAAATAGGCTCAACCCAGATAAACAGCCATCTATTTGCCTCATTTTGTGTTTAGTGACATTGAACAAAAACAACAAACTGCAGGTGGTTTAGAAGCAGCCGTGCATTTAGGACAGAGGGTGTCGCTTCATCTACTGACTGTAAAGTTGCTTTTGGCAAATTCAGAATTTGTAGTTTTAGGTTGTAAAAATAAAAACTCACTTGAGCATCTTTAGATTAGATCACATAATAGGAGTGAGATCAATCTGAGAAAAAACAAGACAACTAAAGAAACACTAAAAAGTGTTTGTTTGCTGTTTATAGAAATCTGCTGTTTTGAAATACTGAACAATTTACCTGTCTGTTCTGTTTTGGCTGTTTTGGTAAATCTGAGAAGGACAAATCACACTTTCATTCAACAGCTTATAACTCAGAGAGAGATTCAGAGGTCAAAAAAGTTCAGAAATAACTTCTGTTATTCTGTCTGTTTACGTTAGTTTTGGTTGAATTTAATGTGGTTTGTACTGATCTGGGGAAACAACAAACCTGCAACATGGATTTCTGGAACTAATTTCTTCAGTTAGATGCTTTCAAAACATTATATTCATATGAAAAGAAAATGAAATTCTTAAAAGGCAGGAAATGTGCACCCTTACTGAATTGTGTGTCTCGTGTTCCTGTGCTTTCACTCCACACTGCGCAGGTTGCTGATTTCAGCTCTTTGAGGGGAAACTCCTTAAACGACAGTTACCTTGCACTTTCACTCACACTCAGAGTTGCTGTGGGCAGCTTTAATACCTTATGTGACTCAGATTGGTATAGATTAGAAAATGACATCGTGTGTGGGCGACCTGCGGTGCAGTGGAGTCCAGCTGGCAGGCAGCCGGGCTCGTTAAGCTCGAGTAAATCAAGTGATGCAAGCCTGTAATGTATGCTGACTCAATCGGCGGTCACGCTGTCCAATCTCCTCCCAGGTGAGCAGGGCATGGAGAGTCCTTGCAGAAGACGCCGTTCTGTGGTTCAGGATGTGCACAAGGGAGGGTTATCATCAGGATGCCAGCGTGTGTGACTCCCCCTGCTGGAAGAGCACGCTGCGAGACTGCAGGAACTCGGCCAAAACCGTGTGCTCCAACTGGAAGGTGGGCTCGAGCTGTTTCGCTGCAGTGAATCAGAATCACTTCTTTTCACCCGAATTTGACACCTATGCTGCAGTTTGTCTGGTGAAACTGGTGCGCAGTTTGCTTCACATTGGAGCAGACAGACCATATGCTCCTTCAGTTTTAACTGTAGTTCATGTTTTAGGCTGAATGCAATACTGTACACTTGTTTTAAAATCATGTATTAGCAAAGAATGATGGGAAAGTTTCATGTCATGAAAAGATAACAAAGATTTTTCTGCAGCCAAGCCATATACAGTCAAATGAACATCCAGTAATGCATCTGTGATATTTCCCACCCAGAATCGAGTGGGGTCCATCAGCCAGCTGCAGTTCGAGCTGGGGAAGGTGCTGTGTGACGTCGGCTCCTGTGACGGCTTCGTCTTGGCCGGGTGAGTTTCAAGGACTCCCGACGTGCAGGTTGCTTCTGACATCTGATGGGTATTAAAGTTAGCTGGAACTTCATCTTTAGCTTTATCTTCTCATACAAATCTCGGCGTAAAATAAATCTTGGTTGTAAATCATCTGATTTATGACTGGGTGTTTAATTAGAGTGTCTTACATTGAGACATAAGGCGTTATTTATCACTGGCTGATACAAAGCAACAATGATAGGAAACCTGACTTTTTTATATTCAAGTAGCTTGTTTTGTTGAATGATGCATTTTAAGTTTTTTGCCGCTACAAAAATAATACTGTTGACAAAAGGTGAAGAACTGGGTAGTCAACATGAGCCACAATAGCAAGCAGGGCTAGAACATAAACTAACAGACCACATAAACACAGAAAAATCAGGCACACAAGATTTCCGTTTGGTTCACTCACTTTTCATACTTTTTAAAATAGTAATTTAGCAAATTCTCAGTGTAATTCTTGCTGAATGAGCAGGGGGTTCACACTGTGATGATACAGTGAGTTGAAAATTCGTTATGTTGTGGTTCAGCCTTCAATGTTTCACTCACAATATATTAAACAGAGGTGAAACTAACAAATGGTCTTTACGGCTATTCCTTACGAGGCATAAAATAAGCAAAACCTGTCATTTTTTTCTTGGGATAGGGTAGGTCTCAAATGATCTCATAAAAAAAAGTAATGCTTGTTTTTGCAGGAAGATCTTTATTTACATAAAAGAAAACATTAAAAGAAAGAACGTCAGATAAAGACAGAACAACATTTATCAACCTGTCTGAGTAACAGTGTGTGTGTTTATAATCCCAACATAAATGCCTTCGTATCAACTAATTTAATATTCCTGGAGGAGGATGCAGGCGGTTTTTAAGACCATACTATATCTTGTCATCATTGATCAGATTTAGTTAATATTGCAATTCAGTTTTCAGCCCATTTATGCATATGTTGACTTTTTTTGCATACTTATATGTAGATATATTAGACTGAAATCAGTAGTTTGTGACGGAGGAGTGTATAAATTGCGGCTTAACCAAACCAAAGCTACGCTGAAAAAAACAGCGACAGTGATAGATTGCGAGGGCCCAAAGCAGCCGATAGGCTGCCCACAAGGAGACGTGCAGCGTCTCCAGGGACCGGTGTGATTAGATTCCCCTCGGTCCCGCTGCGTCTCAACGGAGAAGACGGCGTGTTTGAGGATGGCAGGTTAGCAGATGCAGGACGCAAAGTACCAAAACAGTGCAGATGTGAAATAAAGCAAAATGTGAACGTGCTCTTAAATTCTTCTTTTGATACAGCTGCTATTAACAAATTCACAACATCAATACTTTTCCCGTTATTGGTACTTAAAGGGTAATTCAGCTAAGTGAAAGTACTTGAATTTGTTTAACTAGAAAATAATCAATAGCAGTTAAGACTAACCGAGAATCATTCGATTGCATCCAGAGAATCTTGTTAGAAAGTCAGTGGAATATGATTTGGCACTTAAAAGGCAAATCAGGACTGTCTCATTACCCGAACACACTAACATAAAGGCCAAATCAGTCGAGGCCTGCGTGAAGCTTTCAGCAACGGCTGCGCAAAGTTTCCTGCACATAAAAGTTTTGACAATTTACTTGGACGAGATTCAGCATCGTCATCCCGTTGATGGTTGAGGTGATGGACCAATTAAGTCAAAGTGTGTATTCCTATTCTTTGCTTCCTGCCAAAGCAAACGATGCCAGTCACACACACACACATACGGGCGCACACATGCACACCCTCTGTCACACTTGCTGTCGCTGTGTCACACACTCTGGCTGCGAGGCGGATACTTGCTCAGACATGATGGTATCTGTGGAGGTGGTAACGCCGGCAGTTTGGCGTCTCCCACAGTGAGAGCTCATTGACTTGGGCGAGGAGCGAAGGGAAAGAGGAGAGCAGAAGAGAGCAGAGGCCTGTTGAGTGAGAGGGGGGGACTTTGTCGTTAGTTGAGGATGGGAGATAAAGGTGGCGCTTTGTTGCTAAACGGTGGAAAAAAATTAAAAGAAACGCAGGATAAAGTGAGGTTGTTCAAGAACAGAAGGTCACATCATCGCTGTCTGCTGAAGAAATGTTGCTAAAATGTGACTGTAAAGATGCTTCATGTAGTTTCTGTAAGATCCAAGAATGATTAGCTACGACTTTATTTATTATTTATGAGCCGTGTGTGTAACGAACGCACACTTAATCACTGAGGAGTCTGGCCCCCTCTGCTGACCTCTACACTGCGTCGTGTGAGCTGAATCTTATTAAAAGTCTGCTGGTTTGCCTCCAGGAACAGAAAAGTGGGTAGATGGTCCTGCTCATGCAAATGGAAAATAGAGCAAAAGCTTTTATTTTCTTCAAGGCGAAATTTCTCCTTTGCAGTCCTGTGCCAGAAATCATATGCATAAGGCTGCAGCTAATTTACTGATTGTTTTCTCCACTCATTGGTTTATTGTTCAGTTTATAAAATGTGGTAAAATGATGAAAAAGGCACATCACAGTTTGAGCTTAAGTTGACATCATCATCTTGCTTTGCAAATGCCAAATGCAAATCCTCATTTCAGAATTATATGACAGAGAAAAGCAGAGGAAAAACAGGTCCTAAAGAAAAAAAAAGAAACTTGTGGCTGTGAAAACGAGCTTCAATCAATTCATTCGTAGTATGATCCCACAAGTGCTGAGTCAGTTTGTTAATTAATCAGTTTGTCTAACCGTAGAAAATTAGGTATTCATGATGAAAACATGAAATGAATTTGCTGTCTAGCTGTTTTATTTAATTGTAAATTGCACATCTTGTCAGTCAGACAAAGAAAATCTATTTTAATTTTCACCTTGATGAAACTGTGATTGGATTTTTAAAAGTAAATTCCTAATAGTTAAAACACCAAATAATCAAACATTTCATCAAAAAATGCAGGACTGACCAATCACCAATAATAATACATGAAGCCAGAGACCTACGGCGAGTGAATCAGCCAGATAACTTTCACTTCCTGCTCCAGGTCGGCGCTCCGAGCGACCGGCAGAAAGGGGCGAAATGTTCCGGAGCGTTCCGCCCAAACAACACCCCTGTAATCCTCGAAAGATCATGATGCAACAAAGATTTTAGAAAACAAAATAACAAGTCCGAGTGAGTAAAGGAGGGAAGTGTGAGAGGGGAAATGATTCAGTGTTGAGAGGGTGACGTCAGGTATTCTCGAAGAGACAAACTTCTCTGCCTGAGATGGAAAATGTTCAGCAATCCTGCTCTTACTCTCATCGGCCTTTTTGTTCCGACCTTCTGACTTCTGCGTGTTTCACATGACTTGATGTGCTTGCTCGTGTGTCAGGTACACGTCTGGAGATGTGAGGCTGTGGGACACGCTGCACTGGGACTCGGCGGCCTCTTACCTGAAGGCCAACAGCCTGTCAGCAACCTCTGAGCCCAGGCCTCACGTGAGCCGCGTGCAGGTCAGCAGCACAGTGGCTGCCGCTGCTTACGGAGATGGTGAGTGCCTGCTAGTCTGTTTTATGGCGTGTGGTAAATTATTAGACATCACTTATGAAAAATACATCCATTAAGGAAATTTTTAGGTTTTAAATTGCCAAAGCTCCAAAATGTGCTCAAATGTCCTCAATTTAAAGGCAACCAAGCTGCTCTGATGCATTTGCAGCAGTTTTTTTTTAAATAAAAGTATTTAAATTAGTGTGTAACCCTTCTTTCCCTGTGTCGGGATAAATCAGCGCCTTTATGAAGGTGCTAAGTGACTGTTTCACCATCTTGGGTTCAGGCTGTGTGGACCTGTGGAGCACAGAGACGGGGGGGGAGCCCATCCACCACTACCAGGTCCCGGGCAGGATCCAGGCTCTGGCTCTGAGCCCTGACTGTCCCGTCCTGGTCTCCGCCGCTGGGCCTGACGTCCGTCTGGACCACGCCGACGATCGCGGCTACTGGAGGACACTCTGCCAGGCTCAGCTGCCCAAAACTGTAAGTCAGGTCGTCTGCTTCCTCACGTATGAAATGCTCCATGTTGATGTGTTGTTGTGTTAATTAACGGGTTGTGCTTCACACATTTCCCTCTTGCGACTGTCATCTAAAAATGTCCCAATGTCAGCTTTGATTTATTCCACATTTTCTGACAAGAATCTGCACTGGTGCTAAAATGATTAGTCCATTAATCATTTAGTTTATCGTTTCTAATAGCTGAATAGTTGTTCAAGTCATTTCTGGAGAACAAATGCAAAATATTTGTTATTTCTAGTTTCTCAAATATGAAGATTTTATGCTCCTCTCAGATTTAATATTAATTGAATATCTTTTAGGACTTTTTGTGAAAACATCTCATTAATCAATTA
The DNA here is from genome assembly GCA_037176925.1 of Amniataba percoides. Taxonomy (NCBI): domain Eukaryota; kingdom Metazoa; phylum Chordata; class Actinopteri; order Centrarchiformes; family Terapontidae; genus Amniataba; species Amniataba percoides. Next base: position 14,092,090 of record JBAJHX010000076.1, read on the forward strand.
ATGAAAACAATCTTCAGCTGCAGCCGTAAAAACGTGTAAATTTATTCAGGAGAAACTGAAAATATGTTTTAAGATAAATTCTTATTGGAATAAAATAACCCCAATACATTATAAAAGACATTATTTTCTTCTTTAGTACATTTGAATATAATTCATTTTAAATTCAGGCTGCGCCACATGAAGTCTTTCAGAGAAAACTGTACGTATTACTTGCCCCTCTGCTGTCTGTGGGGCAGGTAGAAAACCTGGTTTTGGTGCCAGGCAGACGGCAGCAGAGCCCGTTAGCGGCCCTCGCAGCAGGAGAGGCCGTGTACCTGTTGGACCCCCGAGAGGAGGGGCCACGAACTCTCCACTCGGTCTACGGTCACCCTGTTACCTGCCTGGATGCCTCCGACTCCCAAGTTGCACTTGGAGTGAAGCGCACGGGCTGGGCCGTGCACGATGGAGGAAACAAGGTGAGTTCAGGCCCTCTGCACAGTTTCTGTTAAATATGTGCCATCAGTATCACATTGATCCCACTTAGTGTTAAAAAATTCAGCGACATTAAGAGATGTCTCATCTTGCAAAAGGAGAAGTTACGCTGGATTCTCATTTGTGCAGAACTGCGGCTGGTTGGTGCATTGCTAAAATGGGATATTTCAAACTTTTCAGCTCCTTTTTTTCATTTCTGTACGGCATATTTACATACAAAATGGGAGCATGAAATGTATTGTGTAGAAATTAAATCTCAGCATTAGTATTTAAAACTAATGCTGCTATTAATGAATTTGATTGTAAGTCATGTAACACGAGACACGTTCCAGAGAAAACAAGCAAAAACACTACGGTGAAAAAGTTTGGCTAAAAGTTTAGATTCACAGCATCATCTGTTCCACCTGTTCCCTCATTTGCTTCTCCAGGTTTATAAAGTTAACCTTTTGCAAATATTGTACAATAAGTTGTACCATTATTATCTGCATGGCTCTTCCATGTGTGCATGTTTAGGGCAATGAGCGCAGGCAAATTGAAATACTCAAAGAAAAACTGAAGACATTAAATATCACGATGCACATTTACAATAATATGTTTCTGTGTTAATACTATAATACTAAAATACTCTAAAATGACCTACATTATTACAGGAACAATACGCGAGCAGTGTTATTTCAGTTTTAATTAAACTATATATGCTGTCACCAGTTCACACATTGTGTTTTTATCTAGTCCGCTGTGGATTGCACTCTATTGTTAATGAAATAATGATTGCATGTTAATGGAAGTGATGGAGCAGAATCAAGGCCTCTTTTGTTCTTTCTTGGACTGAAAATTTTCAGATATTCAGACAAAAAAATCCTAAAAAAAAAAACCTTTGTGGATGGAAAAGCCTCAGAAGTTTGTTGCTGGGTTTTTAAGTTGTATTATAATAAAAGCTAACCGCTAATTAAAATGAAACATTTCCAATAGTGTTAACAAGGTCACTTGGCTCTCGACAGGTGCGTAATGAAAAAAAAAAGTGAAATTGTACAAGGTAAATAATTTGGTTTCCTCTAATAGGATGAAGCATGCTTTCTGGCATCAGGCCGTTGTTAGTTTAATCACTGTCTCGTAGCTGAAATAGCCATCGTGAGTTAGATTCTTTTAAAGAAAAGATGCCTCCTGCCTTTTTAACATGGAGCACACTTTTTCTTTTATCACCTGAAGTCTGCTCCACACTTTTTAGCTGATTTGAATAATAGATGGATGACTGTTAAATACATCTAAATACATGTCTCCTCTGTAAATGTAAAGTGGGTCCCTTGACAGTGTGATCACATTTACCTGAGACCTCTTGGGTCCCCTCAGAAATGAAGGTAATGTACCTGAAGGGGATTTGTTTATAGTAGCACTAGCTAGCTTAAATAGTGACCAGCCCTCTTTGGGCCTTGCTCCTAATTACTCCTGCCTTTAAGGGGACTTTGATAGACTGCCGTTCCCCAAGCTGCATCTGTTTACTTCTAATAATACTGCGTTTCTAAGGACCACATGCACCTAATTGACTCTTAAGCCTTTATTTAGAAAGTACATAGAGCCATGGGACAAACTATTCTGTTGGGATCAAGAGGCAGCTATGCAGCAGTCAATATGCTTTCAAATACACGCCGTTAAGGTATCTGTTGTCACTGTTAATGGATAAAACAAATGAGAAGGAAAACTCATTCAAAATGTAGGTGCTAGTTACCGTTGAGAAAGGACAGTCAGTACCAGCCGAACACACGGCGCTCTGTTTGTGACTGGCATGTTTTTGGCGAGGCCTGTCGGCTGACATCACCCCGATTAGAGAAACAGCTGACTTGCTCTCACACAGATTCAGCTGCAGCACTAAAGCACCACATAGTGGACCGAGGAGAGAGCAGCAGTGAGGAATATTACTGACTCCATGCCATGAAACAAAGACTGATGCTCATCACAAATTCTCAAATTCATCTTCTGCTGGGATTTTTTTTCTTATCCATTTAAGAAACTATGCAACTAGGAAGGAAAAAAGTGTTCAGGTTTAAACAGGTTTTGAGGTTCATGTACGCAGTAAAAAGTGTTTGTGAAGTTTTCTCTTAATGGACTTATTTTTAATCTGATCTGAAGTTTTTATTTAAATGTTATTTACATCTTTTTAAACTGAATATCTTTTTGTTTACCACAATTTACTAATATTTTACAGAGAAAAAAATAGATCAGTTGTTGGAAAAGATAATCAGCAGGTCAGTCAGTAATGAAAATAACTAAGCCATTAGTTGCCAACCTAAATAAAGTTTTATCCCAGTTTGTATTTCTGCTAAGTGCTACGAAGAAATGAGGTTCAGTCAACTATTTTTTTATTTTTCCTACTTTCTTTCAGTATTTCTGTTGCATACCAAGCCATCAAAGGTGGGGGGTCCCCGACTGGTCCCTGAATTTCTAATTATGACTTCTCTAACATTTTCTTCTTCTCTAACAAATGACCAAATTTATGTTCATTTTTGGCTCTGCAGATAGATTTACATTTATTACATTTATTTGGTTTTATGAATACAGATTGTTTCAGACCTCCAACCCAACTGAAATCTTAATATTTGTTTTTAGCAGTGAGATTTTCATTCAGAGATTAAAAGCAGCAGGTCCTTTCCTAGTGAGGTTTATATTTTAAATTGATTTCATTTGCAGTACAGATGCATCAGAAGTCTTTCAAACTTTCTTGTTTACAAAGAGAGCTTAGCCCAGACTCCCATCTAAATTATGTCAATTCATGATTAGCATACCTCTCCAACTAATTAAAATATTTCACAAATTTAATGAACCTGTCTGTCACTCTTGTCACACTTCTAACAGCAATTTCATACTGCGGGGAAGACAAAGCATGAATTGGCTGCAACCGTTAGCGATGCCAGAGATTTGTAATGTGTCCTTTAGTAAGAAAACATATGCTTCATTAAAATCTGTCAGAATGCATGGAGGTGGCATCCAGCAAAGTCATCTCACACCTTTTTCCCTCACAGAAGAGTGAAACATTTTCATTTACAGCATTTTGACTCGGATGAACCACATCATGATGTTTACTTGATTCAGACTCACTGGTT
>JBAJHX010000076.1:14102298-14120062 GCA_037176925.1 Amniataba percoides
TCATTTATCCACAATAAATACTGTAACAAATGTTATTATTACTGATATCATGAAAGGGCATATACTTAAAGCAAAATGCATTAATCATTTTGTAGAAAGCATCAGAAAACAAATATTCAAATTAAGATAAAATATTGTGTAGAAATAATAAACACATTAAATACAATCAAGACTAAATTACATTCAAATAATAGAATCAATTTATTTAAACTATTTAATAGGAGAAAGCTGTCAAATATTACAGATCTATCTAAATGTCATTTTACAGAGGAAACCCAATATGAAAAAGCTCTCTGCCAAACACTAAAGCATTTATTTGTGTAATATTGGAATAATCTGTCTAAGCAGCTCCTACATGTAGTTTATTGTGATTCGTTTTTATTTTTCATTAGACTGCAGAAATTCTTTTTTAGTTTTTATACTTACTTTCATTCAGTCTTTTAGCAACTAGCTTGTAGACCTTTATATGTACTTGCTGTTTTTTGCACACCCTTAATTCATGTTTATTTCTGATTTACTACTCTCTGCTCTTTAGATGTCCATTTACACTTATGGAGGTCTAATGTAGCATCAGTTTAATTTTTAATCAGGTTCTGTCTCTATGCAACACTTCAGTGTTATCTTCTCTGTATTATTACTGAGTTTATTGGTTTTCCTGAAAGCGGTGACTACATCCCAGTGTCAGAAAGCAGTCTTGAAATAATGTGACACTCGGGTTCATCTCAGAGCAGAGAGGCTGGAGCTTGAGTTTGCACTGGCACATGTGCTTCAATTTGTATTTGTCTTTTGGCCAGATGTTGAAAAGTCCCTTCAAAAGTGAGAATAGTGTCCTTTTGTCTGAAAATGAATGCACTCATTGGCAAACCGTACTCTCTCTTGTGCGGTCCTGGCGTCCTCCGCCTCTGTAAGCAGGAAGTGAATTCCAAAATGTCCACGCTTCACTGCAAGTGACTGACACCATTGTACTCACGCTCACTGTTCTCTGTTCTTTTGTTGGAGTGTTGGAGAAAAACCTGAAAAGCATATGGCCTGTAAACACTTAATGCATTATTGCATTGATATGGAGAAAATGATTAACACACTTCACATTTGTTCCTCTCTGCTGGGATTCAGAGTGAGGGTGTTTGACCTGCGAGCCGGCTCCTCCGTGGCGTCCCTGTACGCCCACCACCTGGGTGTCACCTCGGTGCAGGGGGACGACTGGAAGATCGTGAGCGGCGGAGGCGAGGGATTGGTGTGTGTGTGGGAGATGAGGATGGGGGCGAAGCTGTGGGAGATGCACAACAGGTGGGATATTCTTTCCTCAGCAACACAAAAACACACAGAAGCTCACTTAGAGAAACAGATGTGACACCTTTGAAAACAGTTTGACTGCATTTTTACACGCTACAGCTGTGAGATTAGAGTTAAGATGTTGATAAATGTCTTTTCTATTTTTCTTTGTCTTATTGTTCTTCAACTTATTCCAAGTGCAACAAATAAAACATTAGTCTAAGACATTTTTTACTTACTTCCATCTTATATATTTACCCCAAGAACCATTTGTATGAAAAGACTATCCTACTCATGCCGTTTCTGTATTTTACACTGAAGGTGTTGTTGTCTGTCTCGGCTGCAGGCATCCTGTAAGGCATGTACGCTTCAACACCAGCACCCTGGTAACTGCCAACATCCCAGATGACAAGTCCCCGCGGGGGGCCTGCATCACAGATGACGACCTTACAGCTCACCGCAGGTCACTGATCTTCCTCCCACACGCCCCTTTTTCTTCTTCCTGTCTTTCTAAAGCTCAGAGCCTGTATCTGGTTTGTGTCCTGTAAAGCTTACTTCCTTTAGTCCCCAATCCTGGCCAAGAAATAGTCCAGCACATAAAACCATAGTGTTTTTACAGATTAAACAAACAAGATATAATGTGATAAGCAGTGTTATTGGTCGTCTCACCTTGAACCCTCGTTTTGTTTCTGTTACATAGCAATCTACTTTTCTTTTTTTTTTTTAAACCACTGAAAGTACTTGACGCTACCCATCATTCGCTGCATTCATTCACACACTCAGCGTGCTCCAGTAGCTTTGATGTGTGTGCTGGAGGAGCTGAGCATCAAACCTCCGACTGTCTGTTTCGGACACAACTCGCTCTCCCTCCTGAGCCTCACAGTTGTCGTTTAGATGTCTGTGCCGTTATTTTTACTGTTTATGAAACCCAGGACAACGTCTCACAGACAACCTGCTGCTCCTTTCTGATGCTGCATGTGCATGTTTTTTTTTTTGACAACATGCTGCTTTTTTAGGTGTAAATCTAAAAAAAAGAAGAAAAAAAAACACCCCTTTATGTGACTGGTTTGAACTTCAGAGGGATGCATCTCTGCTTAATGTCCTGCTCAGTAATTCAGTGTGAACAATCATCCACAGAGATCTCTTTCGATCTGTCGTTAGCGTTGTTGCTGATATATGATATATATGTTTGTATCCTTCAGGCACAGGGGAGTCATCTGCCATTACGACTTCTCTGAAGACGCGTTGTCACAGGATCATATTCTGCCCATCTGCAGGTCCAACTACACAGAGTCGCACGGCTACAACTACAACATCAGCCTGGCGGTGCCTTATGACAGGTTGTCTGCCTCTCAGTCTTCCCGCTGACATGGACAATAGAAACTTTAAACGCCTGATCACTTTGATTCTCTAAACTGCATCCTTTTATTTGTCTATGTTGCTTTTATCATTGTTATTCAGTTTATCACGGTCAAATGATGCTTTTTGGTAATGTAAAAGGTAAGTATTTGTAATTAACAATACTGAACTTAGCTGCCCAGATGTTGCACAGGATAAGAGGACAACCTTGTATACCATTACTGTAAAATTAATATTTAATTTTTTGTCTTTCTTGATTGAATTTGGTTCTACTTTGCAACATCCAAGAAATAAAAAAGTCATATTTCTACCTCATTTACTAGAAATTCTTTGCACATTTTTTTCATTAGTTTATTTTTTCTTTTTAATCGAACATGCATTTTATAACAATTTCTGACATTTGATTTATTAATACAGTTCAGTGCAAAGTCTGTAATAATTAATCTTGGGGAAAGTTAGGTGTTTAACTTATCAAGTCGTGGTCAAAAATAGTGGATTTTCATAGTGGGAGTGTAGTGGTTGGTTACACAGAGTCTCAGAGGAACAGATAAATTAAACCTGCAGAGGAATGCAGTGAGCCCGCAGTCTCGCGCTTTGGATGTTAGCCATAACAGATGACCCACGAATGTTAGAACAGCCACCGAGCGTGACTGAAGTACAAAGAATCCTTCACATTGCACACCGGTTATATATCTGTACATCTGGAGAATAGCAGAAGGCAGAGAGGTAGTGTGTTAGTTTGGAACCTGATAAAATTAGTAGGTGTGACAAAAAAAAAGAAATATGTGACACTTGCTACTCACAGTGCTTAAAGCTGAACAGACAACTTTCTAAAACTGAATTCTTTAGGCTTAAGTAGTAATAGTAAGCTGAAGTAAAGGGTCTTTCCCTCAGAGTACTTCCACCATCTCAGCATCTGTGTGAACAGCAATCAGGAAAATTAATACAGAAAAAATGTCATTGCAGTGTGGAATTATCTCAATTATTTCCCTTCTTCCAAAAATAGATTAGTGCATATCAAAAATGTTTGGCTTCCTTCCATTTAAGGACTGGAGAAGTTCTGCTAAAAACAGCAGCAACGTAAACATTTCTTTACAAAAACAACTCCTTCAAGAGGATGACTTCCCACAACGCATTGTGGTGGTGTCTACATCCAGAAAGCGAATGTGCATCCTGGACTCCATCTCGAGCCCCTTTAAAATCTGTGGGCAGATAACAAAATGCCATCATGAGACACTGACAAAAAAAAAAAAGCATATTTTGTGTTTCCATCACTTTGAAGTAAGAGAAGAGCAAACCTGTTCAAAGTGCTCAAATGTAATTCCCTCATAGAAATCATCTGGAGCCTGGAATGATAAACGGAGAAATGAATCTGTCACTGCCACTGAGAGAGTTTGTATGTAATGTGGATGTAATCTAACAGTTTAGTTCTGCTCGGCTCCGTTACCATGTGGGGCACATTTGTGCTCGCTACTTCCAGCATGGCAGCATCTGCTATCGCCTTGGCAGCCTCCTGCCCGATGGCTCCACTCTTTGACAGAAGCTCCTCGACTACCTTGGATGAGAACAATGTTGTTAGTCTTTAAAGCTTCACTGGCATTTAAACAACATCCGTCTTCAAGCCACATGGGGGAAACTTCAGAGCGTGACACCTCCAAATAACACTGTCAGACCTACTGTACACAACATGCCACTACTACTACTTTTTAAAATTTAATTTCACTCTTTTTTTTTTATTTGAATAGTCAACATGATTACATAATCCTCCACAAGCATTAAAGCTAATCCATACAAGAGTCTTTGATCGATCCCCATCATCTCTCCTGCGCCTCTTTCAGCTAATAAAGCTGCATCTAAAATGAAACCTGGAATGCTGTTTGTAACTACACTTTCAAAATAACTTCAAATTAACGAAGCAGGAAGCTCATTTTTAAACCAGCACGCCCTGAAATGCTCATCAGACCTTTGAGGCAAAAACACCACTGTGTGTGTTGTTAATGTGGTATTTCCATGGCCGCGCTACAAACGGGCCAATTAAGAGTGAAGCAACAAAAACAGGGGCATTGAGACATAATGCATTTCAGCATTTAGACAGCAACAAAACAAAGAGCTGTCAGCGTGTCAGTGTGTTATTGTACTGTGAGCAAGCTGCTAGTTTTGACTGGAACATTTTAAGCTGCTGCACCTTCACGGTGATTACACCTCTCGTCAGGACGGCCTGGGTGTTTACAGGCTCCTCCGTAGTTTTGTTGCACCTGTCGAGGTGGGGCAACTTAAACCTGTCCATTACGAAATTACATGGACTTTTATGAAATCACATAATTGCCAGAACAGTGCCATCATACTTAAACGTGAGCAATATAATCAGTCAGAAAATGAAGTAAATGCATGGGTGTGCAGGGTAATTTTTTAGTTTTAGGTACAAACATTACATACATGCACGGTCAGATCTAGTTTAAATAGCACAAATGGTCAGATTTGATGCATTAAGAAAAAGATGTGTACAAAAATATATATATCACTGAAATATATGAGGTGAATTGAAATTTCAACAACAAAAAAAAAAGTGTTCAGTGCAACAGAAATCTCTGAAAAAAGGCTTTCCAATACATACAAATGCATTGCACTAAGAATGAACTCTGACAGACATTTGCTTTAATTTGTGATTTTTTCTGTGATTTTCTTTGGTTGCAGAATTGCACCAGACTGCAGGTGGTAATTATAGTTAAGTATAATATAAGGAGTCTAAATAGAAAGAAATAGAAATGATCTAGTTCAACTTTGTAAGACTGATAAATAACGTACACACACATTTGGTCTCGTGCAGTGAATTCTGCCTTTTTACATGTCAGAGCATAAAAACAACATGGCAGCTAACAATGCCAGCCTTTCTCTGAGCTGTGATGAAGTTATCTTACCTTTCTGTACTCCGCCAGAGTGATGGTGCCATCATTGTCCGTGTCATGCATGTTGAACAGGACTGAGGAAACAGAGTAGAGTAGTTTTAGTGGCTGGTCTCATTTCTAAAGAGCTTTCCATCATCAACTCAAACAAGACCGGATCTTACTCAGAGACCAGCAGTAGCTCTGATTAGAGGTTTGTTTATGAGGATGCAGAGATAAGAGTGTAAAATAAGTAAGCAGTTCCCTCTCAGGCATGTAAAATGCTGCTGCTGCTCACCGACAGTGACATTTGCTGGATTCAGTTCCATGACAACACTTCACGTTTAACAGTCCTGTGGTGGTAACAAGGAAAAATGCCAAGTTGCCTCCTTGCGCAATGTCCAATGACATTTTGACTGCTTGCTGATGCTGTTTCCCAACAGTCGATAGAATATCAGCTTTAATGTCAAAGTGTCTCATGGCAGATTCCTGAAGTGGAAATATATCAGTGTGACAGCAGGAAGAGGCAGGTTGATTTATGGTCACTGCCCTAACAAAAAAAAAAAAATCAAATGTGTTGGAAAAAAAGAAACAACGCTCACAGTTCAGATAAAGGTAGTGTGAAGCCGGTGGGGGCTGCACGTCGTCGGTCTTCTGCAGGAAGCAGCCGTGGTTTGTAGTGTCATCTGGTAATTATCTCCTTTATCAAAACCTTTGTGCTTTGTGCCAACACTGTTTTTTCTCCTCTCTGTGCTGGCAGCCAGACCGCCTTCCTTTACACCAGCAGAAATCATCTAAAACTTTTAGAAACCACCTTAAAGACTTCATATAATTATAGAACACAAACACATTTCCTCAGACTCCGGAGCTGACTGCCGCTTTGAGTTCTTACCTAAACTCACAACTGTGTTTATTCTGCACTGAAGCTGTAAGTGCAAAATCAAAATTAGTCTACTTAGTCACAAATCTTCGGACACTAAAAGTCCTTTGTACAAAGTACAAAATCACTCGCAGCCACTTTAGGTACTTTACCTATCAAAAGTAAAAGCAGTCAGTCTGCAGTAAAATGTCGCCTGTGCATTGCTGGCCAAATAAGGACAGCAACAATAGAGCACAATTAGAGACACGCCCGAGTTTTCACAATTTAGTCAGCTAACTATCTGTTGTACAGCCCAGCAATGCACGGATGGAGGCCACAATGATCGCCCCCCCCACACGGGTCAGGTGAAGCACTCATGAACGGGGAGCATCCTCACAAATTATTTGAATAGCATTTAAAGGCTTTTATAGGGCCAAAGCCAGCTGAGGGCATATCCAAATTATATCTGACTTTGAACAATAGAACCAGTGGCCTCTTGTGGTTTCAGTAAATTTGCTTTCATTTGAGTAAACACAAATTCGTTTAGGAGTTCGTACCACGCTCAGTCAGCATCTGCTGAAATAGAGCTTTTGTCAGATTTCTGCACAGAAGCTTCTACACAACGAGGACTTCCCATGAAAATAAAATAATCATTCAGATTGAGAAATTCTATGATATTTCATTGTGTGTATGCATCGATAAGAGGTTTGTTTAGGTGCTGGCCAACTGACTGAGACTCTTTACAATCTAATGATGCTAATATCTATGTCTCAGGCTGAATTTGAGTCCCGGCTTTCATGATTTGCGTCTACAAATGATCCCACTCTATTAGCGACAGCTCGGGTTGTGGGGCTGCTGTTCTGAGCACCTTCCCAGCCCGCGGTGAGGAATCCAGCGCTCACACACGCAGCTACGCATCACCACATCGGTTATGACTGAAATGAGAAACTCACATCACCGATATGTTGTACACTTCTTCCTGCTGTTTTGTAATTGAGACATGCACAGAGGGAGACAGAGGAGAGAAGGTTTTGGTCCCAGACGAACAGCTGGAGCTTCAAACACGAGAATCGCAACCAATTAGTAAATCTGTTCCCTTCTGTGAAACAGAGTCATTGAAAGTGGCGTCTCTTACAGCGAAGCTTCTCCTTTCTCATCGCTTCCCTCTTCTCCTCCGTCGTCTTCAGGGTCGGAGGGCGGAAATGGGACATGACCATGAGGAACTGCTCAAAGCCAATCTCTTCAAAGGAGCCCACTTCATCCTGGTGCTGGTTTCTGGGTCACGGACAGAGGAAATCAAAGCAAAGTTCAACCAGTGTGGCTTTTGAAAGCTCCATTTTATGCAGACTGCAAGCACGTCTTTGCCAGAATGTTTGTTTAGACAAGAAAAATACTGAAAATCTGACAGTTTATGATCAAATATTTATTGGTCAAGTCACGCCTAGAGAGTCAAATAAGTATAATAAATGAGTTTACTGGTGTATTTTTGCATGTGGCGCCTTTAGGTTTCCACGGTGCACATGAAAAGTCACATGGACTGACAGAGGTTGTTTACTGGACAGTCCGTGTTGTGGTTTGCTCTGATGAGCCAGGCTTTCCAAAGTACGAGGAACTGCTGGTTTTAAAATGTCAACAGCTGCATCTTTATAAAACGCACAGTTACATTTTGTTTTCAGAAGTTCACGGGTGGATTACGTATTTTGCTTTGCACAAACTGCACCCCGCTTCTCTTGGCTGAGGACTGGAAACGCACATTATCAGCCATCTCCTGTTTTCATTTGACTAAACAAACAGAAGTGAAGCACTCAGCACTCGACACTGGACGAAATATGCCTGCAGTTAATGCGCCTTAAAACTCTCAGTTTCAAATGATCTATCTATCATTAGCTCAAAACACTTATCCTCAAGGGTGATAAAGAGCTGGAATTAACACTGATCAAATTCTTTCAAGCACTTTTTAAAAACAGGAGATGCAGATAGAAGAAGAAATAGATCTGTTCTCGTGTCTGTAAGATGGATATGAAGCTTCCTTTGATACGCAGACATGAGGTCAGTATCAATCTTCTATTCTCAGTCAGAGAAAGAAAGTGCATGTTGCGGTTTACTATTCCTTTAAACTGGGATGTAATTTATAGTAAAATGATCCTAATTCAACATGTATAAAGCATAAAGTGAATTTCACCGCTGCTCTCACAGCTTGTGTTTCTGCAGGGACCTCCCTCATATCGCAGATATCTCTTGTTTAATGTTTACTGTACAGGGAAATATGCTTAGACAAACTAAACTTTGATATGATGTTGAATTATGGGTCCTGGAGGAAACGTTTTCCTTGTGACAAACCATAAGACGTGGATTTGTGTGGTGTAATTTGACTGTGCTCACCTTTTGTCGAAGAATGCCTCAATAATTTGCTTTCGGATGGGATTGTTGGCGAGGGCCGGTATGCTGTCCAAGTTTTCTCTGCTGCAGTGCGGCAAGAGAAAGTCCATTATCATTAAACAGATACTAGTGAACTGGTGTGTTTTTTTTTAACTGAATGTCATTTATAGGAAGTAACATGAACAGTAACTCTGCATGTAAATGGACGGGGAACAAATGTGAAACGCAGAAGGTATTTTTTCTGTTTCTTTTTAAAGGGAAGGAAGTTGTGATCCTTCACTGCCAGCGCGCCACATTGGCAGTATTATGTGTGTGTTTATACGTGAATGAGTGTACAGTACGGCAGCTCTGTGTCCTGATGCATCGACATATTGTATTTGTCTAATGCGTCTGCGTTTGCATTAGTTCAGCCTGCGTGTGTCACCATATGTCGCTTGTTGTGCCTGTACCAGAGATCCCAGAAATTCCCACAATTCATCACTCCAGCCATCACGCAGTCAGTCTTCTGGATGGTGATTTATTGGCTGCAGAGGCCAAAAGCTTTCAGCAGTGTTGTGCACGTGCAGGTATGTCTTATTATTTTTAGCTCTTTATTTATTACCTTATTGTCTCTTCATTTCCACTCAGGTGCTGGAATCTCTTGTGAAGGTTTTTTATCTGCTCCGGTGAAACTGAAAAGAAGCACACCAACATTTAAAGTATGTCACTGATACACCCATAATACTCCACACCCATCCACCAGCCTTTTGCACTCCTTCAATTGTTTTTTTGTTTTTTTTTCCAGGGATATTTCAGGGAAATTAACTAAGAAATGAGACCCTCTCCTCCTTTTCTGGTATGTTCTAACACTCTGGATGATGGTTAAACGGTGGGCCTCATTTTCATTAAGCTGATCAGGCGCAGCTCCACTATCAGTTTAATGGCAAAGCAAACACCCCGTGCACGCTGGGATTGTCTTTTTATGCCATTTCAAAGCGCTCCTTGAATCATTAACTCACCGTGCGGGCTGGTGACCACACACTGAAAGGTTTAAACGTCACACTGGTCCCGTATCAATGCAGGTTTGGCATTTTCAATTGTTCCTGCAAACACTTGTGTTTATTTTCTCCTTTTCCCCCCTTTCCTGGAGGCTGCTAAGTGAATGTTTGCAGGAGCAACTGTGGCCACTGAGTGCGAGGTGAAGAATATGCAGAGACGGACGGCGGCCTCATGCAGGAACAAGCCTGTTGCTCAAAGTGATAGAAACGCAGACAATAGCAACAGAATCTGTGCTCTGCACTCACCCAGCATGCAATGAGACATTTTATCAGTGTGTGTAAATCCACCAAGCCAAGAGAGAAACGGGGTCAAATCCCCACCTTGAGGAAAGGGAGTCAATAAAACAGTCCAAAGTCTCACTCATACAGAATCAGTAAAGTTCAGTCTTGGATGGAAACCTTATCCTTGTTATTCAGAATCTGCATGCCGCTGCATGAAGGTTACACATCAGGATCCTGCCCTGTCTAAAAATAGATTCACACACTTCTGCTGTTTCTGTCTGCTTTTTCTTTCATTTTTCTTACTGTTTTTTGTCCATATAGGGCAAGAGAGATAAAGAGATAAACAGACAGAGAGACAGACAGAAAGTATGCCAACAAACAAGGTGAGTTGAAATGTTTTAGCAGTTGGACCAGCACAGATTAACTCTGCCAACTTTACAGCAAAGTGAGGAAGTAATGACTCGAAGGCAGAAACGTTGTTCGGATAAATGAACTTGTCAGACAGTTCAGAGACAATAAACAGGCTGCTGTCCCAAACCAGTCATTTCAGACTCACAGAAATTTGATTGAATCTCGTTTGCGTTGTACGTGACTTTCCAAATGTCTCTGCTGGTTTTCTGTTTCACCTGTCACCCTACTTCACCTCCTCGAAGAACTAAAACTTGCCAAACTTTTTTTTTTTGCAGCTCGAAACTGAAAGATTTCGAATCAGCAAACCGCACAGATCATATAGACCCAAACAGAAATAAATTCCCAGTGGATTTATCTGACTTACATCCAGTTTTATCCGCCAGCTCCTGGTGCCTGTGCTCGGTGCGCGCCTGCGCCGCTCCCATCGCTGCTGCTCCGCGTCAGGACGCACAGACTGGATCCGCTGCGCTGCGCCGAGCCCGCTTTATGGAGCCGCTGTCGGCCTGCTGCAAACATCTGGCGTCCTCCAGGTCCTAAATCCTTTCAGCCTGTGCCTGGTCAGCAGCGATCAGAGTGCGTGGAGGTGGTACAGGGGTTAACATTTCATTCAGCATAAGAAGTCAGGGAGAAGCTCGGTAAAAACTTGAAACGCTTTATTATTATTAGTTTTGTTTTGTTTGTGATTTCAAAGCTCAGAGTCATTTCAAGTCGGTGGTGTTGGTTTTTCTTTAGTTTCTCCTCACTGTGATGGGCCCTGACGTCCTATATGTTTCAGCTGTAAATATACAGGAGAGGGGAAAAAAAGTCATCTATAAATGTGAAAGCTAAACTTCCATAAGTGCATGAAACTGGATTAAAAGATGAGGAATTAAAAGTCAATTTACAAAGTCTTTTCTTTCTAGTCTTTTGTGTGGCACTGGACCTGGGGGGAGGTTATATGCAGGGGCTTGTTTGACTGGTGCTGGGTGCAGGGGGGGTGCTCAGGGTACAGGTGCATTCCTTGGTTTTTGGTAAAGGGAGATTTACAGCATCTGGACACCCATCCTGAACTTAATCGTCCACTTAACCACGTTCTTCAAGTCTATGTTGTTTTTTTCCCTTAAATATATCTACTGGATTATTTTGATATGAACATGAGTTTTGTTTTTTAGACAAATACACTTGTATTTACATATAAGTATTGAAACTGTAACCATCTGTGCTGCATGTCTGCAGACTTTTTGGTCTCTTCTCACACATTCCCAACGTGGAAATGTTGAAATCAGTGTTTTCAGACCCCACACAGGAACCTCGTTGTGGTAGAAAAACCACATTTATTAATCCTAAATCGTCCGTTTCTGAAAACACTGTATACTGGTTCCTACGAAAACCTCTCTGCTAAGTGGACGGTGAGTTGAGAATGGGTGACCAGCAGTCGGTCAGCACGGCGTTGGTCACAGCTGCTCTGCTACATGGCCTGGTGGTTGTTTTGGTCTGTGGCAGGCGCCTGGTCCTGGTTCTCACAGCCGGGTGTCAGTCTGTGGTAAAGCTCCCGCACCGCGCCCAAAGTTTCGTTCACGTCCTCTGGGTATCGTGCCTGCAGCTCTTCATTGGCGGCATAGTGGGTGTCAGTAAACTCAGAGAAGTAGCGGCCCACCTCCGGGTGGCCGATCTCCAGGGGGGCTGAGTGGGGCTCCAGGTTCTCTGAGGAACAACAATGGAAATATGTGATATTCTGATGAGAGGCAACGTATAGAAGTTCACATTAATAGGAAACTGCTCAGATTTATTAATATACATATGAGACCAGATCAAATAGACAACTTGCATGTCATAATATTTAGTTTATCAAGAAGATGTCAAACATAATTTATTTTGGCCTCATCAGTTCCCGCAAAAACAGATCGAGTGGCAGATGAGAGCACAGACGCTGATCAATACAGTCCCCCCCCTCGGGGTTTATAGGGAACGGAGCCAGCAGGTGGATGTCGAAGTGGTGGAGAGAGCGAAGATAACACGTACAAACAATGAAAGCTGTACAGCTGCAGCAGCATCAGCAGAATGAGCAGCAGAGTGAGCAGGTAAGCAATAATATGTGAGTCAGCCTGTGAGGGAAGAGCTCTCTTAGGTGGGGAAAAGTCACAAAAAAAAGAGTCGAGGCTCAAAGCAGCTTACAGATATTGATTCATTTAGAGCAATGATGGCTGTCAGTCTTACTTAGTAAAAATGCATTAATAGTCAATACACCATCTGAACTTCATGTAACACTGTCACTATGACATCATTAAGCAAAACCTAATAAAGGGACCTCTAAGTTAAGGATAAAGTTTATATCATCTATTATGTTCAACACCTCCCCACATATGGCACAGGTTTATTTGTCCGACCTGCAGTTAGAATACATTAGCTTAACTTGTTGATATGTTTTGTCTCAGTGCTTTTATGTGATCATGCATCTTACTGCATCTGTTTCCTTTTCATTTGTTTTTAGTTGAGAACATGTCAGTTCTTATTGCTGATTCAATTTCTGCAAATGAAATGAAAGAGATATGAATAATTTTATGACACTGAACTGCATCATTTTTGGCCTGTGATGTTCAGAAATGCATTCTTGTTACGCCTTGTTGCAACAGTAAATAGAGATAAATGTGAACTTTGTGACTTTGACAAATCATGGTTCATTTTTCTGTATTAGTAGTTAGTGCCCGGAGGGTCAGACAATACATTTCTTTCAAAGGCATTCATCAGACCTTCAGATATGTATTAGAACTTGTATTTATTTCATAAGACCTCACACAGCCTGCAAACATGCTGCTGTATATGATCCATACCCTGTGCTGCGTAGCGACATGTCCCGTCCTGCACGAGGACGTTGTAGAAAGGCTGGTTGGCCCCATTAGACAGCTGGTTGACCCTCATGGTGGTGATCCACTCCTGACTCATGGTGCACTTTGGGTCCCAGCCGTAGATCACACAGTTATAACCCGACCTGTTGGGAGAGATGGAAGAAGACAGACAAGTGAGAGGATTTCAAAGTGATTTCTTACCAGAGGGGAGAACTGATGTACGACATGTTAGTGTGACTCGCCTCTTGTGTTTCATGATGAGGCCGACCGAATACTGGACCTCCACGTGCTCTGGAGCGCTGCGCTTCTTCACCTCAGGTGTGACGGGATGTTTCTTGTGTTGGATGTGCTCCAGCGTGTGCTGCACCAGGTAACCCACGGCCCCGTGCTGGGAGGGATCCAACGCCTGAATGTGCTGCAGGATGTCTAGCACCTGAGGCCGAGAACAAACATCAGTGGACAGTGTGGTTAGGGCTGAACGGTGAGTGCTTTGTACTGAATGATAGTTCATCATTTATGAATTGAATCCTATTAGAGCATTAGAAAAAAAAACTCAGCTTGTGTGCTGACCTTTTCTGGCCAGATGCCCAGGTGGAAGTAGAGGCGTGCCTGCAGCAGCAGGTACTGCACATTGTCTGGGTTGATAGTGAGGTAGAGGTCCAGAGAGTCTCTCAGCAGCTGGTAGGATTTCTCATTACCCTCCCTGAGAGAAACCACAGAGTGCAGGCAAAGTAATGCAGCCAGAACATTACATTCATTTATTCATTTAATTCTTGCAATTCAAATCGTTTTCTCCTTTTTTTAGACAGCAGTCAACAATATCCCACACCACCGTTCATTCCTTCATTAACACACATCTTCAGCAGAGGAGATTCAACAGTGACAGTCAGGTGTTGACTTTACCCTCTTTTGCCAATGTTCAGCAGGTTTCCCACCATCCTGAGCAGCACCTCCGTAGTGCTTATGGCACTGTAGTAATCTGCCGTCACCTGGTGGCCAATGAGGTACTCGCACTCCTTGGCTGTCAGCTGTTTGCCTTTACCAAAGGCATCGATGTAGACAAAGTCATAGATGTCCTCACTCCTGCAGGAACAAGGTTAAATACATTTAATATGGATTTGTTTTAACAGGTGTCTATCAGAAATCGGGCCTTTGTTGGCCACTTTAGCTAAAATGTTTACACTGAGGGATACCAGAACTTTTTTATTTACATAGCCAGTTAGCATGCACCAATTTATATACACAGAATATCCAATATGGTGGCTTGGAACAAGTTCTTAGATGTGGGGCAAGGCTTCCCAAGAGACAGTGGTGATGCAGCTATCATGATTGCATTGTGTTGCTTTGAAGTCTAATAATGCACTGTTTTTGAATGTTCAACTTGTGCATGGAAAGTTAAAGTAAAACAGAAATGCTCTGTTCTCACATAATACCTCACCAGATTTTATTGCTGGATTATGCTGGAGATAAAATGTAGTTTCTTACCATACTAAAGAAGAACTAAGGATGGGAAATGATGAGCAGAATTGGATTTAATAACAACTTATAGAGACACAATGAAGGAGGAGCCAGCATCTTGTATTGTTATTGCCTTCCCTACAAATTGCTAATAAGACATAATGTGATGTGAAACGAGTGATGACAACATGAAGTCATCATCTCTAAGAAGTCTGGGAGACCAGTTCTGTCCAGAGAACCATTTTATACGACTGTTTAAAGTTTATCAAGTACGGCTAAAAGAAAACAGTCCAATAATTTGAGATTGGTTTGAGCTACTTACCTGATCATTCAAGCACAGCTCTCTTAAAATTGTGAACTATGAGAATGACAGCTCTACTCTCAAAGAAAAGTTTCGAGGTATATTTTTGTCAAACGTACCCTCTTGGTTTTTGGCACCAGCGCAGCAGGAAGTGATTGGGAAAGTTGACCGGTTCCAGCTGAACACCCAAGTTCCGGGCTAACGTCATGTAGAGGACAGAGAGGCTTATGGGAATGCCTGTTCGGCGTAGTAGCACCTAAATAAAAGGCAAAAGGGCAGAGTTAGTCCTAAAATTTAAACAGTTAAATGCCTGAAAAGCTTGTGATTAAAAAAAAAAAACACACACACACACATCCTTTCCATAGAAAATCTACCTGGTGGATGTAAGAGTTGAGAGGGTTGTAGTAGTCAAACTCGTTGCCTTTGTATTGGAGCTGCTCATACAAGACTGAGTTTAGGGCACACACCACCTGCCTCTGCAGCTCAAAGTCCTCAACGACAAAACAGTCACCTACGGCACACACGAGAAATTAAACTTCATCAGAACTTTGGCTGACAGAGAAAACATCCAGATTTTGTGCAGCTGATCAAATATATCAGTACTTTTGTTGTTTTACTGGGAATGGAAGTTTGTGCCTCCTGGCTTTCTCTGTCTGGTGCTGGTTTATTTGGAGGGAAACAAAAACTGAGGGAAAAATAACAAAAACTGACCACCAAAAAAAACAAACAAACAAAAAAACCTTCTCAGCTTTGAAAGCCCACCTTGAGCGATACGCAGGCTGGGGTGAGAGGGGTTCTTCATTCTCAGCATCTTCTTCACCTTTTCTGTGATCTCATCCAGCTGGGCTGATATGCTGTTAAGCGTTACGTCAGCCAGTGGGTTACAATACTGATCCACCAGCACAGCACCTGGAGGGGCAGAAGGACAGACAGGGGACGCATAATGTAAAATTTCTGTTATCAACTTTGGATATAAATGACAAAAGGAACACAAATTGAAATGCAAAATGCTGTTGTACATACCATCTCTACATGAATGAAGTTAAACAGTCTTGTGTGTTCATGCCTCACCTTCCAAAGCTGACTGACGCTCTGCAGGCTGCTCCAGGAAGCTCTTCAAACTCTTCAGAATGTTCTGCTGTCTCAGGAAGTAAAGGATTTTCTTTGCATAGTACTTCAAGGTCAGGCTTTTCCTAAAGATGGGCACAGAGTAAGAAGAGAGATGCATTAAGGATCGCATGGGCGAGAGTGTGCAATAAAATGCAAAGTGCTCTCACCTCTTGTCAGAGTTCAGTATGAAAAGCAGCTCGTCTTCACAGAAGTGCTCCGGCATGCCCAGCGACTCAATCTCCGCAAAGCTGTCTCCCAGCACCTGGCCAACGCAAGGCTGCAGTACAGATCTCAGGGTTAGTGAGGAACATAGAAAGCTCACATGCTCCTTGGATGAACATGTGACCACACACACAGTCAGTTCACAGAGACGGACAAGGATGTTTTTATGTTCTTATGGCACATCTGTGAAGGTAACATCTAACTAACGCACACCTATTTAATGTAGACAACCACATCTAATATAACATTGTGATAATAACGCTAATAATTACTTACGACTTCTGTAAAGAATCTCTTTGAGATGGACTCCACGGTCCTTCGTATCTGTATACCGACTCTGTGGCGTGTCTTGTACTCTCTGAGCCAGTCGCAGCTCTCATTCTGACGGTAAAACCTCTGCAGTCTTGGCCATCTGTTGATGGAGGCAGCAAACTTGTTATTGCAGTGACACTTTTGGGGCATGCTCAGAGTTAGTCTAGCAGCCTGGAGCACGTTTGCAAAACTATTTACCATCCTGCTGCAGACATACCCCCCCCCCCCCCTCTCTTAGCATGAAGAAAATGCAAAGAGATCAGCAGCCAGATCAGCAGGATGGCTTAGCTTTTTTTTTTTTGCAAGAGCTGCACCCCCCTGCAACAGTCAAGGTCACCTCGATTCATTTTTGCCATTGTGGGTAATAAAACAAGGTGCAAGTTGCAACTTGTGACAGGTTTGAATGCTGGGAGCTGTCTGCAGAGGGAAAGCTTGCCACTGGCCTGACGGGAGGGTGAATTTGGTGCATCAGCAGAAAGTGAGCAGCTGACAGCTGCAGCAGACCAACCAGCACCTTTTAAAGGGAAAATGAGCAATATAGGTCTCCAAACAAGAAAGACATTAAAAGCACAGGGAGCCTCTCCTCTGCAGACAGAGGTGGAAAGCCACCAGGAGCCCAGACTCCGAGGAAAAAGCACAACAAAATTCACAGCACCTGAGTTTGTACTGGTGTCCCCAGACCTTCCCCCTTCCGTGGCAGACGTCGTGCAGCCGCTTGCAGCAGCAGGACACGTTACAAATGTCGACATGTTTGAGGACAGGGAAGCACAGGATGTGTTCGAGCAGCTCGGTTGGCAGGTCGGTCAATTTTTTAGTCGGGGGCTCGGAAATAAAACCATTTAGACTCGGTTGCCCCTCTCCGGCTACAGACGTCGCCATCTTTACTGTTTACCCCGATTACCTCATTGCCGAGGCACCGCCCCTTTATGGCGCAGGGGGCGGGGTCGTGAGTAAGCGTCAGAAGGATGCTGCAATGTGATTGGTGAGTCCCTCAAGAGGAAAAAGAAAACTGTGCTGCTTTCAAGTTCCTCGGATACGCGGTTTTTCATTTTATCATTATTTTTAAATGACGTATTACAATGAATTTAGGAAGAATGTACAAAAACACCTCAGCA
>JBAJHX010000076.1:14134317-14156363 GCA_037176925.1 Amniataba percoides
AGTAGGGGAACAGCAAAGTGACTCCACTCTTCTAAATTGTCCCTCAATTTAATCTGTTATTTGAATGTTGAGCATATTTAAACAAATGTGGGGTGTTTTTTTAACGTGTGGTAAATAAATGGCTGCTATTTGGCACCGGACCTTTTCCAGGTGAGTCATAGCAAAAAAGGGGAAAAAAAATCGTAACAAACAGAAATTCACTTGCGGTGACTCTGGCCTTGATCAATGCGTTCTCTAAAAGGCAGAGACATTTTAAAATACCAACAACAAGTCAACCTAAGCTTAAGTAATTCACTGTAGCATTACTTTCCCAGTAAACAAGCCCAGGCTGCACGTACGACCCAAAACTGGCATCGTTCTGCTCGGCTCTAACAAATAGTTTTGGCGTGCAGTGCCACCACAATGCCACCTCTGTCAAATGCAGGTACAAATGAATGTTGGCTGAAAGTGGGGGGGGTGTCACGACTGCTCGCTAGATAGAGATAGAAGAAAAGTTTGTTTACTCTGCCAATGTGGTTTAGAACAAAAAGGGAACAGATCTTCTTCTGGGAGTGGACGCTCTGGGTCTGCACATCTACGAGCCGGACAACAGGCTGACGCCCAAGTGCTCCTTCCCCTGGAACGAGATCCGCAACATCTCCTACAGCGACAAGGAGGTGGGACAATCTCTACTTTGTGATCAAAACAGGTGTACTTAGATTGTAATAAAGATGGCTGGAACTTCAATGTAAAGCTAAAAATATACAAAAATATAGTGTCATAGTTGTACAGCTTGTAATAATTCATGTAAATCACTAAGAATAAATTTGAATTTAGTCATTTTTCATTTTTTTGTTTTGATATAAAGTGATTTTATCTCATGTAGAACATTTGCAATATTGTAATATTAAGATGATATCAGCATTTGGGAAAATATCTTTATCTGTTCTGTGATATTGATTTCAAAGGTATTGAGCCTAACAGATATAAACCTGGTGTTCTTTTCTCCTCAATGTTTAGTTTACCATCAAACCTCTGGACAAGAAAACCAATGTTTTCAAGTTCAACTCTTCACGGCTGAGAGTCAATAAGCTGGTGAGTTCAGTGGAGATGTTTGAGTTTGTTTTGGCTGGGCTGCTGGGAATATTACATTTCCTGCTGCCAGTTTAGCAGTCTGGAAATTATTTTATTGTAAATAATAATTGTAAATTGTATTATTATTGTAAATAGCATCCTTTCTGTTGTTTCTCTGGTGCAGATCCTTCAGCTGTGTATAGGGAACCATGATCTGTTTATGCGCCGGCGGAGGGTGGACTCTCTTGAAGTGCAGCAGATGAAGGCTCAGGCCAGAGAGGAGAGGGCCAGAAAACAGGTACTGATAGAGAAACAAAAGGGATGGGCCTGAACTTGTCTGTAGAGCCCCCAAACAGCATGCAAATGAATGCATGTTTCCAACCACTGCTGTAGGGTGTCCATCAGGTACACCTGCTTCATGATTTTCTTCTGGGGGTCCAAGTTGTGCTGTGTCCATTGAATTGTCTTCCCTATTCCATCTTTTGTTTTGCTGTGCTTTCTTTCATCCTTGCACACATTACCTACCACATCCTCTCTTCCCTGCCCACACTCCACCTGTCTGTGTCATTCAGGTAGAGAGGCAGCGTCTGCAAAGGGAGAAGCAGCTGCGGGAGGAGGCCGAAAGAGCCAGAGACGAGCTGGAGAGGAGGCTGATTCAGCTGCAGGACGAGGCTCACATGGCCAACGAGGCCCTGGTAAGATTCACATCACCCAAAATCTACCATTTTGTTGGCTATGTCAAACATACGCCAAGTATTTCATAGCTTCACTTCACTTCCTCCCAGTGTTTCTTCTTTTTACGTGTATTTACTCATTCTCCCTCTTTAATGTCTCTCTCTGTTGTTTGTTTCCCTTCCATTAATCCTTTGCTTTCTGTATTCATGCGCATCCCCTTTACTAAACCTCCCTTCACACTTTATTTTATTTTTCTGTACATATTTTCATCACCGTGTCTTTGGTCCACTTTCCACATTCTCTCTCCAATTCTCAACTTCTCTTGTGTCTTTTCCCTCTTGTGTTTGCCCTTCCTCCTCTTCCGGCTCCTCTCCAGCTGCGTTCGGAGCAGACGGCGGACCTGCTGGCTGAAAAGGCCCAGATCGCGGAGGAGGAGGCCAAGCTGCTGGCCCAGAAAGCTGCCGAGGCTGAGACAGAGATGCAACGCATCAAAGTGACTGCCATCCGTGGCCAGGAGGAGCGGCGGCTCATGGAGCAGAAGATGCTGGAGGCAGAGATGTTGGCCCTCAAGATGGCCGAGGAATCGGAGAGGAGGTGCGGAGGGGAAGAAGGAGGAGAATGAATGCAGATCGTACAGCTGCTGTGTGACTTTGTCAACCAAATTCTCTGTCTTTGTCTCTGCCTCACACACGGACATGCATCATTTTTAACATCCTTAAATACCTTATTCCCACCTCTTACTTACTTCCCAAGAGTTTTTTTTTTTTTTTTGCTTTGTAATGCGAATACTTTGAACTCAGGAAGCTGTCTTATAGAAACATCAAAACGCAGTTTCTAAATATCTTCCTGAACTCATATTCTCCTAAATGTTTTTGAGTCACTATACGGTTTCATGTCAAGAAGCACCAACACACTGCTGCACTGCAGTTTTCTCAGCCGCAGAGAAGTCAGTCGATATGCTCTCAGCATAGTAACGCAACCGCATTTCAATTCCTCGATCAAAGAATACGAACTTCTAACTTGTTTAAAATCATCTAATTTTTAAGGCTTTGTTCTTGTGCTACAGCTGAAGCACAGGTAATCATGTGGTTACAGCCGCACCGCTGCACACAGAAAGGAAAGAGGAGAAAGCGTTTGTTCAGCAGCCCCCCCCCCCAGGTCTGAGGTATGGCAGTTAATTTGTGCTAGTTAATTGTTCGCACCAGTATCGATTGGTGTTGAGAGTCCCCATCAAACAGTCTCTTTTACTACAAACTGAAGCTCCGCAGTGCTGAAACAGACTTTTTCATCTGTGTTTTATCTCTGCCTTAAAAAGCAATTTTGTCATTTTTTTATACATCCTAGAGGGGTTGAAATCAAGTACTTGTAGTATCTGCTGTTGACTTTTTTATTTCTTTGGAGGTCAGATGGAAAAGGAGATGGGGACTTGATGAGTGATACTTGATCAGTGCTCTATAAAACTTGATAGATGCCAGTCCATTGTAGCAAAGAACTTAAGTCATTTTCATAATAAAACAGTATACATAGATGCGAAGAATATCACTTCACTGCCTCTACTTCACATTTTATTAGGCAGTCATTTCAAATGGGAACCATTAACCACTTGCCTGTAACTGCAATTTCTGGATGAGCACTTTCTGCACCAGAGAAATTTAAACTCATAGTACTCAACATGTAAATGACTATGTCCACTCAAACTCTTGAGGCCCATAGCTCCCCCACATCAACGAGGAACTGCTGAGTGTGAGAGGAACACAATCAAAAGAAATGTAATCACCCGCACATAACGTTCTTACATTTCTATGTGCAAACCCGATGGTGGAATAATGGAGTCAGAGATGATTGTGCGCTGGTGGGAGACATTGATCACCTGGCTAATAACAAAGTGACATTCCTGGTTCGTTGAGGAGCGCACCGATTATCTAAGATAATTTTGGATTCAATTCAGATAATTCCGTTTCCTTTGAAGCACCGGGGAGGTGAATTAAAGTATTAACTGCATCTGTCTGTCTGTTTGTCCCTCAGGGCCAAGGAGGCTGAGCAGCTGAAACAGGACCTGCAGGAAGCGAGAGAGTCGGAGCGCAGGGCAAAGCACAAGCTGCTGGAGATTACCAGCCGGGCGGTCCATACGGTAACGCACCCCGAACACTCACAGAGACTTTTAACGCACAAATGTTTTGACTCAGACACTGAAAAACACACAGGTAGACATGCACAAGTCCCAATAGTAAGCAACCTAAGGACAAACAAATTAGTCTATGGCAAGAAATAAATGAAGGGAATTCCTACTTCCTTCTGCTAATTGACTAAAAATAAAAAGCCTTATTGTTTTATTTATTAAGTGTTTATTGATTTCAGTTCCTCAGCTGTCTCGCTCATTTATTGGTTTATTGAGACAGTGCATATAAATAGGGTAGAGACTAACAATAATTTTCATTATCAATTAATTGTTGGGGAGCACTTTAAATGTCTTGTTTTAAACCAGTCCGAAATAATACATTTTATGTTATAAAAGATTAAGAGAAGCAGCAGGAACCATTTTAAAATAACAATTGTAACGATTAATCAATTATCAAAATCCTTGCAGAAACATAAAATGTCAATAAATGGATAGATTAATCATTGCGGTCCCACTCATAGATAGAAGTTACTGTAAATGGCTGAAAATCCAGTAGTAATACATCCTTAAAAATACGAACAATACACATATTATGCACTACACGTAGGGTTAGGGTTATTTTTTTGTATTAGTCCACAAAAAAATACTATCACTGTTGTGAATATCAGCTGCAGCTGCCCATATGGAAATAACCACGACCATTATAGTTTTAGCCTGACTGCAAAAAGCACTTAACACATGCACGCACACACATTTAACTGCAGCCCTGCATAGCCACACTGAACAGGAGATGCTTGCATAAGAACAGAGCACAAGGCAGCCTACGCAAGAGCTTCCAACATGCTAAAAACCCACACATTACACATTCATCTGCTTCCCCACATACTCACACACACACACACGAACACATGCATATTGAGATTCTGGCCATCAAGAGAACGCCTCACTCTCAAGCTTATGAATGAAGACCCTAAACACATGCGCGCACACTTGCACAGGTACACAGTATTTCTTATTCCCATTTCCATCGGCCTTGTACAAATTGCCCTCGACGTTGTTTATGGCCGCGTTTATGTCGACTGTATCCACCATGTGCTTTGGATTCACATGCTAACCAATGGATTTACATTTATATTGTGTATCATTCTCATCCAGTGGACTCCTGAGGTGGCATGTGGCCAAAGCATGTCAGACATTTGTTTAGCATCTAAAAGTGCATATTTGTGCAATAGTGGTCCGTGAACATCAAGTGGTCCTTTTTCTTCTTTAACTGTTCCATCTACACTGTGTCCAACATGTGCATGTCGAATGCATCCCTCTTCTCTCCACATATACCATATATATGTATACTCTCACCAGCCTTCCTATCTCCTTTTTTTCCCCTCTCATTCCCGCTCCCTCTTTACTGCCCCATTTTCTGTTTTTTGTTTCCTCTGTCATTTTGTCTACATCGCTTCCTCGTCTCTAATCTCTCTCTCCACCTCATCTCCCAGCCCCCCGGACTGCCGTCTGACAGCATGCCTCCCGACCTGAGCTTCAGCAGGGAGAACCTCAGCTTTGACTTTAAGGATACCGACATGAAACGCCTCTCCATGGAGATTGAGAAGGAGAAGTGAGTGACCGCAGCTCTGCTGATGCGAGTTTGCATTATAGTCATGGTGGTTTAGCCTGATTGCTGTGATTTGGGGATTTAATCAGCAGGAGGGATTGACCGACTGAATGAATATCCATTTTAGAATCATTTCATATATGCTCAAAATGTGTTTGAGAAAGATTTAACTTAATGCACGCTTTCACTTGGAGTAACATCATCACTTTTTAATATGCGCATTTTGAATCAGGAGTTCAGGTGAGCAATTGACCCTCAGCATTAGCTGTCACTGATGTCACCGCCACCATTCAAGCTTTTTTTTTCTAGCTCTTGGTGTCAGTGATTGCAGATGAGGAAAAACTTCATTTAGACAAGTATGACCCAGGCTGTGGAGTTGAGCAAATTATCTGGGTCTGTGTTGTCATGCAATTAGGTAATTAGGTTTTTAAAATAAAAGCAAGTGAGCAGAGACATGAAAGGTATTAAGTGATGCATAGAAAATATACAGTAAATTTCATACTATGAGAAAGATGACCAGTTCTCCATCCTTCCCATCATGCATTTATTGTTAACTGAACAAACCTCATTTAAGTAATCTAGAATTACAATACCCGGGGCAATGACAGGACCATCAGTCCATGTAATCAGTAATTTACAGTGCATAAATTACAGTACATGCTTCCACTGGCTCAGATTATCAAAAACAATAAAATAAATTACCATAATTATGCACATGACACAATCAACAATTGGATGTGCCAGAACAGAGACAAAACTGAGGTAGCTGTTTTTGCAGCCAGTAGAAAGAACAAGGCAGAAATCACACCTAAATTTGAACAGCCATGTTAAGACAAGTGTAAATTCATACTGCTATCACCTGAACAACATATCAAGGTCAGGTCCATTCATTTATCCTTGCTAGACTAATACAGTAACCTTACACATGTTCCTAAAAAGCAGCTGAGTGAACGCTGCTGCTCGAGTCACTTAAGACCAAGACGAGCGTTTCATCATGCCAGTTCTGAAGTCTTTACACTGGTTTCTAGTTAGCCAAAGAACTGATTTCAAAGTACTACTGTTGGTTTATAAAGCACTGAATGGTTTTGGACCTAAATACATTTCTGATCTTCTCCTACATATTGAACAATCCAGACCTCTCAGGTCGTCTGGGACAGGTCTGCTGTTCAGTTTGTATGCACCACATATCTGGAACAAACTCCCAGAAAACTGCAGATCTTCTGCAACTCTCGCTTCTTTCAAGTAAAGATTGGAGAGTTTTCTGTTTGCATGTGCGATTTAAAGAAATGTACCTGGCATTTTATAGTTTGCAGATATCAGATTCAGAGCAAAAAGGCTGTTATGTCAAAAATAACAAATGATGTGTTAAATTAATAGCGGTTTTAATTTTCATTGTTGACTTGAAGAAGATATTTGAGTTCATTTAAACTTAATTCTCCAATTTTTTGGCAATTCCTCAATCAAGTGGTTCATAGGGTTAGATAGTAGTATGATGGTTATCATCACACCAGTATGTCTAAATCTGTGCCCCTTTTAATGGGAGTGAAACAACAGAAATTCACCAAAAAATACTGGTCAACTGTGACTCTAGACATCCATACTTATTTCAAACATACATCTTAACCAAAGTTGAGATATATTGGAAATCTACTACACTGTCTCTTAACCTGGAATTTGATGATGTTTAGGGTCGAGTACATGGAGAAGAGCAAGCACCTGCAGGAGCAGCTGAATGAGCTGAAGACAGAGATCGAGAGCCTGAAGCTGAAAGAGAGGGAGACTCCTCTGGACATCATTCACAACCAGAACACCGAGCAGGGGACCAGCAAGCAAAGCAACTTTAAAAAGGTAAGCTGTCAGCATGGCCGCCTGTATGGTGGACACGTAATACAGGTGGTCCTCGTTTTAATACGGGGCTCTGTTCCTATGGACATGAAGTAACGCGATTTTCACCGCAAGTCGCAACTCACATTTGTGACAGACACACACGTACTTGAAAATGACGTTACAAACTTATTGGGGTGTTTCTGAACAAATAGCCGCAATCATGAAAGTCAAAATGCTGCGTAGCACACACATGCACACACCGTTCATACACCCTTTCTACAATGGTAGAATCATATTCTAGGCATAAAATCACCGTACAGTATTTGTTTTAACCTTTAACATCGGAATGATGGAACAAGATTTTCTCAATAAATGTATGGGAGACGGCGACGTAACCATGAAACACCGTAGATCAATGGCGTCGTAAAACGAGGACCACATGTACACATTTTAACACAAAACTCCTCCAAAAGACATTATGCAGGCGTGATTCCCACTGCCCATACCTCATCTGTTCATGCACAATCAAGGTATTTGTAGCAATCCTAGCACCTTGTATAAGTGCACAAAATGGGTCAATGGGTCTTTGGTTGCAGACAGAAATCTGACTACCTCTGGCCCTTGAGTGAGAAATCTTGGTGTAAAGATTAACTGCTGCACATCAGAAAACCGATAGAAGAGCCGGAGATTCAGCTTGATCACACAAATACTCATCTGACAGAAAATCCGCTGACTTTTGACGCAGCTGAGGTTGAGAAGAAAAAGCAGCCACAAGCATTTTAAAGTGTTTTATTGTAAACTAACAAAAGTTGTAAGGTTATGTTCGTTGGGACTCACCAAACTCATTGTGTGCTCTAATGAACATGTTGAATGCATTTCTAGACTAATTTTTCTACCTCTGTGTATAGATACACATTAAATTGTCTTAAGATAGAGTAACGCGCGCCCCTACCTGCCCAGCATGCATCTCTGTTACATTTACAAGTTGTTTTTTGGTGTTAACGTATTCCTTAATACTGATCTTCCATCATCTTTAAAGGATAACTGTCTATCCGCAGTTCGACAGTCCTCCCTCGTACAGCACCCGCACTTAACCATCATATTATTTTAAGGTGGGGTATTGTTTCTCAGAGCGTCACTTAATAGCGACGGCCTCCACTTGGCCCCCAGGTTCATTTTTCAGCCGTGGGTTTCTTCTTTGATGGAGCCCGCAGGGGGAGGTGGAGCAATCTCTCGTTTTCTCCTCCGACCTCTAAATGTGCACAGTGGTTACCACTCTTAAGTGTATTAAAGGAAAAAAAAAGATAGAGGGAAAGTCTTTGTATGTGTCTAATGTTGATTGCACCAGTAAGAATAGCCATGTCATCTTACCCCAGTGCTTGGCAGTGATATGAAATGACAGAAAGTGACAGACTCCTTCGCCTGTTGGGACATTCCTAAATTGATTGGTCAGAGTCAACCGAGCGGTTATATAAAGCAGATTCAGTTTCCACTGTCCTCTGATGAACTAGCAGATAACACTCATTCTCCTTTATCTTCCCACTCTTTTATCTCTTTAATTTCAATAACAGTATCAAATAAAAATTTGAGCTATGTTCTCAGCACATTGTATAACAAAAAAAAAAAAAAAAGGCCAGCCTTCCTTGCTTCTTGTGTCTCAGTGTAAAACACGCTTGTAAAGGGAGAGCTAATTGATTTTTGCACAGTGATTAGTCATTTGGATGGATGGGGGTACTTCTAGCATGCAGGGGGAGAAGGAGCTAAGTTAAAAGTGTTGGTTTAATTGAACCAGGGGCGAACAGCATTCATCTTGTTAGTGTGGGAAGGGGAGGAGGGGAGCAGACGGGAAGAGGAAGCCAGAGTGAGGAAACTCTGCAGAAAGAGGTGAGAAGTTTAGGGGAGGCCAAGGTTGACTGAAAATGTTCAAAGGGTGAGGAGTTTGAGGGAGGACGGGTCACGGAGGAGAATCCGCTGTGAAGTCAGCGACCAAAGAGAGAGACAGGATGAGGCGGTGGGAAAATAAGAGCAGAGTGAATGCAGAACGAAGCACAGATGTCTGAGCCAGAGGCATCGGGACGGCTGCAACCCCGGGCGAAGCTTTCTCCGTCCAGGTCTCCTCTCCCCTCTGAATGATTAATGAACGGCCCCTTAACATAGCTCAGTGCCTTTGCACCTCTACCGGGCCACAGGTTCTGCTCTGTTAGCACCGGGCCTGCCAGGAGAGCTCTTCCTCAGCAGCTGAATCGCAGCACAAGAGCCGGTGTGTCGGTGTGAAGTTGCACTGAGAGGAACTGCTTCTTTTTTAAATTTTTTTATTTACTGCAGTCCATCCAGACTGCGTGAAGTGGCACACAAAGGAGGTCAACCATCAGGTTACTCTTCATTGTGCTCTCTTGCATATTGAAACAACATACAAAAGGGTTTCTTTCCTGGAAATAGCTCAGCCTCAGCGATTTACAACATTAATACCCGGAACAGTGAATAAAGAGTTCTTGCTCTTTCCAGCATGGACACCGCGGGCTGTGTGGAGCACAATGCTGCCGAGAAAGACGTCGATAAGAACACACTTTTCACAGGTTTTCACAGTCACAGGTGTAGGCCAGGCTGCCCGTCAGTGGGGACAATAGGAGGTGATCTGTAAAAATCATTCTGTAAATCCATCCCTCTCCCACTCTTTATATGTTTGGACCTGCTTTAGTCCCTCCACCTACACATTCCCAAACCTGAATCGGACAGTCCTCCTTCATCCCCAGTCTAATATTTACTTTGGCAGCCACTTTAATTCCTTTTACCCTACTGATGTTGGAAGAGAGGGAAAAGTTTGCTCCCTTACGCTGTATTAAATGAGGTAATGGCTAACTGTGTTGAAGGGGTTAAAGCACAGCCAGTGGCCTGGATTAATCTATCACCAGCTCATTTAAACCTGGAGAGAAAAACAATTAACAGTGCTTTCTGTGACTGGCATTGATCCTCTACTCATCCTGCTCTCCCCGTCTGTGCAAACCGTCTGTGCAGAAATAGAGAGTTTGGAAAACCTGCAGATTCCTTTCGTCCACCAATCGTAAACTCTAATGGAGCCTGATTTTTGTTTCATTATAAGATGTGTCAACAGGGCTGCATGCCGACACGTACCATGAGAGATTCATCACAAACAGAGTCACCTTGGGGGTATGTTTTCAGTAAACACATAAAAGTGTACAGACTCTCCAGTTATACTCTCCTTATGATCATTTAGTCTTTTGATTAGTCAAGGGAGCAAGTCAAATCACGTGTTATGGAACTCATTGTGCTGTGGTCTCCAATGCGTTTTTCTTACATTTACTTTGACGTTCATCAGAGGCATTAAACATGCGTGTGTGTGTGTGTACGCCTTCATGACAGTCTCAACTAACCCCAGTCAACTCATTAATTTTTTTATTGTGTTTCTTTCTGCAGGTTAACGTAGCTAGAAAGTGCAGTGTAGGTTGGACTAATTAGAAAATAAACATAAAGAAATTTAATTTTTGTTTTTCACTTAGTTGTTTATGGGCATTGAAACTAAAGTATTTATTTTTATAGTTAAATATTCATGACTGAAGAAGCAGCAACATACATGTATTTGGCATCATATTTTTCTGCCTGAGCCACACAAATTTCAAATCATTTAGAAGAACATGGAGGGGGGAAGAAAGAAATGAATCAACCAAAGTTATTCCACTCTGTTTCACTCTGTTTTCTCACTTTGTATGGAAATACAATGAAGATGGAATATAAGAAAACATGTGAAATACAGAAAATAAATGAAACATGCTACTAAATCATAGCTCAAAAACAGGAGAAAATGATTTTAGGGAGACTTGAAGTGCACCCAGCTCTGCAGAATTATCACGACCTGTCCGGAGCTCTGGGAGTTTCACGCCTGTGCACCCAAATTGAATTCTAGATTGGGCGATCTGCTCTCGACCTGCAGGCTTGTTGACCATCCATACATTGTCCTGGTTTTTCCAGTCAGAAAAATGCAGGACTGTGTACAGAATTGCCGCTCATGGCGCTTGCATTTAAAATACACCGAGGGACAAGATCTGGTGGTGGGAAACGGCAAGTGATGATTTCACTGACGGTCGACTGCAGTGAAAATTTCCATTTAGTTACTTTTTCTCGCTTGCTCAGTCGCTCTACTGCAGTTTATTCAGTTCTTGTTTACTTCCACCACAGATAAAAAAACCCCACCTTATCTGGTTTGTCGTTATCTTCCCCACAGCTAACACTACAGAGCACCAAATCCAGGGTGGCCTTCTTCGAGGAACTCTAACCTCCAAACCCCTTAAAGGTGAGGATGCACAACTGCCTCATGAATCTACATTCCTGATCACTTTAAATGATGGTCGACACTACAAGGTCTCGTGCCCCACTTACTGGGAAACCGCTATGAAGGACAAAAAAGAAAAAACAATGACCACTGCCTCGATCTGCACAGACTCCAGGGGCCTCGTGTGGACGCACAAACAAGACGAGCATGCATAATGTTCCTGCACTAAATCTGGGATTCATAAAAAATTGAGTGTGTGTTTACACTGTGAAATGCAGCACATTCTCCTTGAATGTCTGGAGGTGAACTTGGGTGTGGGTTTTTATTAATGTCAAAGAAAAAAGTTAGACAACGCAAAAAGAAAGAAAAAAAACCAAAACATGGTTTATGACTGCTTCAGTTCCACAGTGACTCTAATGAGACAGTGTAAACATAAAAGTTCAGAATAGAAAAGTTATTATGTCGTGTCCAAATGGGGTGACCTACATTATTTGATTGTCTAATTGTTTTGAAATCCAAATGGAAATAAACCACTAAGGGAAAAAGTCCAACAAGAGAGTGACTTGGTTATACGGTTCACATGTGGCCTTACTCTAACCCAAGTATTTGTTATTTAGTAGTTATAGGAGGTAAAATATGACACTGTGCGAGACTGCCTTCTATTTTAAGACTGACTATTTGACTCATAATGCCAACACATTCCTCCACATAATATAATCTTTATTTACTTAATGACTTCATGCTGCCCTAGTTTTCTTACTTCAGTGGAGAGTTTAAATAGAGAAGTGAATGTTTCTAGCTGAAAAAAGGGGGCATTTCATTCCCATAATGCCTTTTAACAGCCACTTGTTGGTGATAGTGGGAGCCGAGACAAAACAAGTCCACGTCTGTGATTTATAACATTTACTTTGTATTATATTTTAAGTTGTGTTTCTTGAGCAGTGTTTTTGAAATCTCAGAATCTGTGTCCGTGTTTGTGTCTTTATGCAACTTTTTTACAGTGAATGTAGACAACGTGTTGTACTTGAGGCCTTAGGACCTGCGTTTACAGCTTGTATGCACAGAGAGGTCCCATTACATATCTCTGGCTGCTTCAAGCGGTTGAACACATGATTACGGTGTCTTTACGCAGGGCACTGAGCGCACTGCGCTTCGCTCTCGAAAGTGAAGAGACGATCATTTGTAACTAGGCGGTTCTTGGAATTCATACTGGATAAAGGAACTGTGATTCTTAGATGTGAGCTCGTATCATCTACAACCATTTTTTTTTTCCATTTGCATCTATTTTGAATTAATGTGTCTTTTTGAATTAATGTGCTCTTTCCCTCTGAAGGCAATTTATTTTGGAGAATTATAATGTGAAGAAAATATATTTTTTTCTTCCTTTCTGCATTTAACGCGAATAGAGAGCAGTATTTAAAAAGAAACTTTGGGTGAAGTTACAGTACCTATATTACTAGATTTACATTTTCACTGAAACATTGTAACAGATATGTATGTTTTTCATGTAAAATAAATGAATATCAGGTCGGATTTTTGTTATATGTTGGCTTTTTTTCCCCCCACAGAAATAACTTTGTGTTAGTTATTTTGGCAGACTTGGATGAATGTCAGCTTTGATATTGCCAGCGCCGAGAGCCTCTCCCATCCGACCCAAACAGACATCCAATTACACCTTTGAAAAGAATCAAGTGTTACGTAAGCACCCTCCATCTCGTGTCAGATCACATACCCGGTGTGCCTGAGTGACAAGCTCTTTGTGTGTGCATGTGCACTTACGGATGCGTGGGCGAGCGGGGTGTGTAGCACTCGTTTTTTTGTGCCGGGAGGGGTGGTTGTTGTGTGTCATCGCTTTAACCCTTTAACGCGAGTCCCTTCCTGTGGCGTTGGGGCCCCGAGACTGACAGCTCTCTGACAGAGTGAGTGGCACCGAGGTCAGGAGGCTTCTCCACAGCTCTGTCGCCTCTGGGCTCAGTTGGAGAATAGCCCCTCTTGGCTTGTCAGTGTAGTGACGGAGAGGCGTTGTCAGGAGCCACCTCTCCCTGGGGGCCATCGGGGCTCGCGGTGGGGCACGGGGACGGCGGGGTGGAAGGGTTTGCGGGGGCATCGGGCAAAGCGACGGACACGCAGATTCTCCCTTGTTCCTGCCACTCCCCCAGCACTGAGACTCGGGCGGAGGGAAGAGGGGATGACATGGGATGAATCACATCTTTTGTAATTTATCCATTCTCATGGGATGACAGTTGACGTCACACCTGCACACACACACACACACACACACGCACGCACACACTCTCGCTGCAGATCGGAAAAGGTTCTCAGTTTACTGCAGGGTGAGGGGAGATGACAGGAACTGCACAGCACCTGCCAGGGGCTTGAATTTAGAACAAGAACACACAAAAGGGTGGAAAAACCTTTGTGTCATAATCCAGTGCGAGCGTCTGTTCGGAGAGTCGATTCAGGCGTCAGAATAATGACGCAGTTACACTTTTACCAGCTTAGTGCAGTAGCCAATAAAACCTGCTTACCTTTTTGTATCTGCACAGATGTAGAGAGGTGGTATTAAACGACTTGGAAGTAAAAGGCAGTAAAACTTCATTGTGGCCCACTAATAAATGTTAATTGTCAGTTTTTGGATTATGAATTGACATAAGAACATTGTATTGCTGTTCTCTGGGTACATACGTTAATTATTATTATAATGGTATCTGTCCAACGTTTTTTTTTTCCAGTTGATTCTCCAGAAAAAGCACAATATCACAGCATACATCTTATATCACATCACAGATTACATATACTGTGATGGGGTTGGGCAATATAGATTAAATCCTGTATGTTCAGCCAGGTGCACATTGAGGTTAATTAATCTCCCCGCTGGATTCACGTTTCGCTCCTTTTTCAGTAAACTGCACTGAATATTACAAACAAGCAATCCCATGGCCCACGCTTCATTTACCATCATTGACTTCCATTGTTGCCAATACTAAAGTTAAACACTGCCCACAAACCACCAATTTGCAGAACTGTAGTCATTTAGGTAATATGAGGTCGAGATCAACTTTGCTCCAAACTTATAGCCACCAACTTCCAACGTTTCACACCCACCTTATTTGTCCTTTCACATGCCTCATCTGCTTTGCGCCCCTGTGGCGTTGTGAGCTCCACCGACTAAACCATCCATTGTGTTTTATCTGCACCCGCAATGGTGGAGCTTGCTATTTCCTGTGGGCTTATCAACTGCTTCCTCAAATCTACTCCCATGTGCTAATCTCTTCCCACCCATACCTGTCTTAAAATATGCCAGCTCAGAAATCCTTTAGTCCGTTTCTTTTTAACACTCTGGACAAATGCAAGAATATAATTCAACGTAAGTGACGAATGAATTTCTAACCATTTGCTCTCAACTTTTTTGCAGTTATATCACCTGATTTATTGTGTAAAAGCACTGAATATAGAAGAAATTGAGACTTCACCTATCCGACAATTTGGTGAAGTGATTTTTCTTACCAGACGTAAGTGGAAGCAGCACAAGGTGTGATGATATTCTAGCTAATGCATCATGATTTTAATCCAGTTCATTCTTACCACCTATCTATCCTCTAGTTCTTTTTTTCCCCTTGCTTCACATTTACAGTTTCTCCACTGACTGTTTTGCCCGAGGAGCAACTCTTCGTACTGCTGGTGTATTCCCTCCATGACGAACCTGCTTTTCTCTGAGGGAGTCCAGAAAGGTTGCCCTTTGTGTGACCTGGTTCATTTGCTCGCTCTTGTTGCATCTGACCCACAATATCCCGCTTCCAGGGTGTCAGCTAAATCTGTTGAACTTGATTTGGATAGAAAAGGCCCTGCACTTTTGCTATGTCTTTGGACAACTGGATCCTCATCTGTAACCTCACCTGCGTGGACTTTAATGCCTCAAGAGCCACACTGATCTTATAAATCTTAAGTATGCATCAGCAACTTTAAATGTGGCCTCGTAATCCTGACCTCTCTGTGTCCTCGCTGCCTACAAATTACTTTAACAGACTATCCTCGCCAGGAAAATGACATCATTGGTCACTTGTTGAACTCTTAAAAGGACCTATGTAATAAAGACCGTTCTCTTTAAGTAGAAAAAGCAGAAGCTGCAGTTAAAGTTGATGAGCGTACAAAGGCTACAACCTTGATACCGGAGACTGCAATGAGCATCCTTTTATCTACCAACAGTCAACATTGGTTTGAAGATGATCCCTTTGACCATTTTCAAGCACTTTAAGTTGCGTTAAGGTTAACCATCTTCAACGCTGAGGTGAAAGATGGGAGAAATCCTATGTGTTGCTTTCTTAATAGACACTGGCAAGCATAGTTTTTTGTTGTGCTGCTCGTAGCTCATCTTATCAGCCTGCCTAGTCTCCAAAATGACGGCTTCTCTGAGGCTGTTTTCAGACAGACTTTTGCCCTGCATGGAAAGATGCAGCCCTCTCATTCGATTGAATGGAGCCAGTCTGTTGGTGCAGTGGGGCTGCCAGTGCAAAGGGCTCTGCAAAAAAAAAGTTAAACCAGGGTAAAATTTTGCCGCAGTGCAGCACAATATGTTGTAAAGTCCTGTGAAGACTGCTTTTTTCAAGACATCTAAGCAATATATGATTAATTACTCATTGTTGAAAGGTTGTTAAAAGATTGGGTATGTAACCAAGACAAATAAAAAAAAAATTCCTAGTTTTAACCTGAAGATCTCTTCACCTGCAAATCACCAAAACCTTGCTCACCGTATTGCTCACTGTACATTGTTTATAAAAGCCCTGATAGAGCAGAAGTTCATCCACTTGTGTTGCTTTTCTCCACCCAGCTCTCACTTAGGAGAAGATGATTCAAACATCAGTGCCATTATAAAAGGTAGAGGTAAAATCAGAGTCATATGATCTGGTAAACTCTTCTTTTGTGAGTCATCACCAAACATGTTGAAAATAGGCTCTGAACTCTGCAAACCAAAAACCTTTCCACAATAGTTGATGCGGTATGCAGCCAAAGGCATTAGTGAGGTCTAAAAATACCATATGGAGATCTGTTCTCCAGCTTTGCTGACTGATTTTGGTGCCAAATCATGCTTGTAAGCTCCAAGCATCTGACAACGCCTGATATTCCTACTTTTGTTTTTTTTTTTCATTTGCGCTGATGTGTTGATTATCTGACTCAAAGTAATGGGACTGATTTCACCACAATAAAAGAAAATCTTATAAAGTCTCATATTGCAAATAAATAATTATAATCTTTCTATCATGAACAGATTTTCATTCATGGAGTGCTCTGACGTGCTACACCCTGATGTAGGAGTAAACTTTTTACCTACACTTGAATCTCAATAAGGTCTCACAGAGGTGTTTTTTAGTAAGCGTGTTAAAGTGTTGGCCTCTGAACAGAAAAACTTCAAACACGTAGAGCATCATCTAAATGTGCACATGTAGACATGTAGCTCTGCGAGTAAGAGGCACATTTCTGAGCCTGTTGTGCAGAATCGTCCTGTCAGGAGGATCCATTGATTCTTTCATTATGAAACACTTCCTCAAAGAGCTAAAATCCCCCACTTGCCTCGATGTGTGGGGGTGAGGTGCGGCAGCCTGCCTGCTCCTGAGGGAATGTGCTTTATTCACTAGATATTCAGCATGAATCCTCATGGCATTACTCCTTTCTGCTCCTATTCATGCTGGCATTTATTTGATAGTGTGTCACTCACCTTACACATATGTTTAGAGTGATTAAATTTTTCCCGTCTCACTGTGCGGCATCAGGTTGCTGGCCGTGATGTGCATTTTTGCTCAAATTCATGCACCCACACTCTTGACAGACACACACTTACCTCCCCAACCACCCTCCCGCCCCACAAACACACACGCAGAATTGCAAAATCCTTCTCGGTCCTTCTGGCCAAATTAGTATCCTCTTTCATTCCAGGATGCAGATGTCTCTGAGTGAAATACCTGTGGAAAATCGCCATGATTGGGTTCATTATGTTGCCTGCAGTTAGCAAAGATGGA
Organism: Amniataba percoides; assembly: GCA_037176925.1. Taxonomy (NCBI): domain Eukaryota; kingdom Metazoa; phylum Chordata; class Actinopteri; order Centrarchiformes; family Terapontidae; genus Amniataba; species Amniataba percoides. Next base: position 14,151,903 of record JBAJHX010000076.1, read on the forward strand.
AATGAGTTTGGTATTTTAGGCTGAAAAAAAAAATCTCCCTTTTCAAAATATCAGCTTGTTAGACTCAACGAAGTGCTGCTGCCTGCCTGCTTTGGTACGTCTCTGCACTGCTTGATGAGGGGCTATGAATACATTTTCTTGTGACCCAGAGATAACGATGAACTCAGTTTTAATTGTCTCAGTCCATTAAAAATTACAATATGAATATCTACTTGTCTCTCTCCCCGTGATACGGATCAATCTTCAGTAATATCCGCTCTCTTTCTCTGCTAGTCTGCGTCGCCTGTTTCCTCCTTTATCTGCTTTTACTTCTGCTGTGGGAGTCAATGGTCATCGCGATCTTCCCCGTTATCCCTCCCTTCACACTTTACTCTGCACCCGAGGGGGGGAGTGTGTCTGCCAAAGAGCGCTATATAAATTGTCAAAAATAAGACTATTAATGAGACTTCACCATTGGCGGACATGACGGGAAGCCAGATGTGAATTATTAATGAGCGGGCCACTATTTGGGAGTATTTAAAGCTAGTGAGACCTGGAATTAAACGCTTTTTTTATTTTTTTATTTTCTCCTCGACTGGAAAAAACGCATTATGCATGCAAGTACCCTGAGGGGCTGTTCGCAGCACCTTTACCTCGCAATTTCTCTCTTGTTATTTCCAAATGAGTTTCTCTTCACCTAGCCTCCATTCTAATCTCCTCATCTAGTTGCGTGACAGATGGGGCGGACGGTGGCGGTGGCGGCGGTCGTGGGGGCTCAGCCTTTTCTGTATCGCTCAGACTAATGGTGCGACCGCTGGGCCGCTGGTGGCTTGTTTGGGGGTGTCAGTCTGGTTTTAAACCCAAACGCTAGCAGAGAGGGGGGAAAAATAGCTCCGGAAAAGTCTTGGAGGTATTAATTAGATCGTAAGAAGAATGTGTTTCCCCCCGTTCATCCGTCTTGACCTGTTTAACTGACCCATTTCTGCACCTACCTACCTGTCTGCGTGTAGATCTTGCATCAGAGGAGAAATCTGCATGAGAGATTTTTTTGTTGTTGTTTGTTTGCCTGCTGGAGGCCTTTCGCTCTCTTGGGCCGCTGCTCTCTGCGCTTGATTGTTTAAAGCGCCTCGTCGTGCGCTTTATTTCCATTAGAGACTTTGGGGAGAGAACAGCTCACTTTTGAGTCTCTTGTTTGCACATTATCTGCAGCACAGAGGAAGAACAGGTCAATAAGTCACTAAGCCACTACACCAAAAAGGCACATGCAGATGTTACGGGCGCCCAGCGGATTGTTTCTGCTTTATAGGCCTAAACTTTCACCTTTTTTTGTCTTTTTACTAAGATGTGTGTGAACTGAACAACTACAGGTTAAAACAAAAGGGCCGATCGATGGGTGGCAGAACGCTGAAGAGGCGAAGACGCAGCAGCCCAGTGGTGGTTCTGTAATTGGCTGCTCTCTTTAAGATTTCTACACTAGTGAAGTAGCAGCAGCAACGTAGAAGTGTCTGGGGGGATGATGGTGCAACGTGCACATCTCTCTCCTCTCCACTTCATACCCCTGTATTGATTAAATCTCTCGAGACAAGACTGTACTTGTAGTAATGGCACAGCGAGACTGTGAAGGCAGGCTTCAAGAATTCACTGGTAGAGATCCCAAAGGGCGAAATGTGGTGGTGTTTTCTTTTTCTTTGGCGTCCAATGTGTCGCTATCTTTGTGTTGTTTGCCTGTTCAAGACTTTTACTCAACGGAGATCCGAGGACTGAAACATGAAGTGTAAGTGATCAATAGCGTGTGTGAGTTTTTGATTTGGCTCTCGTGTCAGTAAGGCTTCCAGGATCCTCTGCAGCTTCTACAGGTGCAGCTGCATCATCGCCTGGTGTGGCAGCTGCACCGCCCTTAGTAAGGCTGCTCGGCACATCACCAGGAAAGAGCTGCATCCATGGAGGACCTCGAGATCCAGCTGTGCAGGAAGAAGGCCAACAGGATCCCAGTTTCACCCCCACAGGCCATAAAACTTTTGAACTCCTCCTCTCGTGCAATATTTGCACATTACTGCACATCTAGTCTGCATTCTATTTTATATCATCTACTTAGTTATATATTTTATTTTATTTTATAATTTACATTTTAGATCTATATTCTATTTGAATACTTAAGCTTATTGATTAATTTAGTTTGATATTTATCTGTGTTTTTGCATTATTTTCGGGAGCTTGTGACTTGAGTTTCATTGACAGAAACTGCTCCATGTAGCTGTTGTCCACACGACAACAAAGTCTTTAATCTTGAATTTTGAATCTTGAATCTTTGCGTGCAAGACCTTGAACTTGTGACCTGCACTTTGCAAATCAATTCTAACAGCAGTGGTTCAAATGACCATGCGTAATTTAATTGTTATCACTTGTAGTGACAAACCGTGTGTTTTCAAGCTCAGTTGAAACAATGAATTAATCCCTAATAACAGCTAATGTCTGTGTAGCTAAAATCTATTAGGTTATTCCTCTGTGTTGTAAATAGACCTCTTTAAGTATTATAAAATGTAGATATATATATCTGTAAACGTTAACAGCACCTTCATAAGGAATGAAAGTGTTTTGGGGTAAGAGCCAACGACAGGCAGGTATGTCGGAGTGTAGAAAAATCTGAAGCACTGCTGCCTTATCCTCCATATCGAGTGCTATTTCTGTGTAAAATCAAAATAATAAAAAAGAGGGACTTGTTTCTGAATCCAAGTATGCCAGCTCGGTTTATTTGTACTCTAGGGAATTTGGATGTAACACAGAGTTATGTAACAGGCGGAGATCGGGGCAGAACGCAGCACAGAAGGCTGTCTTGCTGTGGAGTGATGTCAGCTGCATTGTTCATTCATGTGCCTCTCTTTCTCTCCGAGCCGCTATCCTCCTCACGTCCTGGTGGCAGGCATCCCAATATCCCCGGCTGAGCGTAAGGGATTCACATACACACTTGGCAGAGGCTTCTACTCTCTCGCTGTCCCTCTTTCTCTGTTTCTTAACAGCTAAAGAAACAGAACTCAAAACACTGTCAGGTTTGGAAGTGCTCCTGCCTTGTCCCTATTTTTAGGCTGGCAGTGATACGGCACATTTCTGTTCTGCTTTATGTATTTTCCCTCCCGTCTAAAATCTATACTTGTGCAAAGCATCTTCTTTTTTTTTCTCCTTCCTCCCCACTCTTGTCATCTCTTGTCTTTATGAGATTTTCTCCCTCGCTCCTGCTCCGTTTCTGTGCCCCCCTCCTCCTCCGTCGCAAAACATAAAATTAGCCAAAACTTAAAAGCAAAAGAGTCCCTAACAACTGTGATATGACTCACTTAGCCTCAACAATGCATACAGCGCTAACTGGCCATATTGTGAAGTGCCTCGAGTCTGTCTGTATAATTAGAATATCTTCGCTGCCATTACTCAGCTCAGCGGTGGCTGTCACTCTGTCCCATATTTTATGCTTTATTTTTTCTCTTTGTCTGCCCCGTGAATCACATCCTCCGGCTTTCTCTCTCCTCCTTGTAGGTTGTGGTTTGGTGACCTATTTGTTGGCATTCGGGGAGAGTAACATTTTCTGGCTTGTCACATCTTCGCTTCTCACAGACGTCACTGATTTGCATAGATGTCTATTTGCTGCCACCACTGACTTGGTACAAAGGACACCTTATTATTCAGTCTGTGTGGCTTCTATATAAAACTGGATCCAGAACTAATAGGGCTGCACTGTTGCTGGGAGAGTATGAGCACTGATATTTCATCTCTTATAGAAAATGTATACGCTGATGACTTTCTTTTTTATGTGTCTACGTTACAAAACAAAGATCCTTAAAACAGGTCTTAAAATAAAAAGATCCACTTGGTAGCTATATATACACATAATGACATCATACTAAGGCTAACAAGTTGCAGGCAAAACATCTTTTTTCATTTTGTTATGTCTGCATATATTGCAGATATACTTCACCATAGGAGACGTGTAAGATCAGACTGGTATTTCTTACTCATACTTGTCAGTAACTTTTTTCTTTTTTTTTTTTTTTTAAGTGAACATTTTAACCCAGAACTATGTTAGTCAGTTAATGATGTGCTCTTTGGGCATGGAGGTAGGGCCGAGTTATGAACTACTGCAGGTAGCAAGCTCATTAGATTGGCATGTTAACTTTACAGCTTATGTCGGAGCAGATGTTCAATTAATTCCCTAAACCTTTTCTCCTGTGGGTTCGTGGTTTTGGAGATGCTAAAATAAGAAATCCAGGGCTTAAATAACCTGACTGAGCCATGATTGGACAATTACATTTTGGGGAGGGGTGTTGCAAATGGTCAATTTATACTATTTTTGTTGCATTACAACCAAAGTTGCTTACATTAATGACAAGGCCAGTGTCAAGTAAAATGGCAACTATCTGTAATAATGATAATAATAATAATAATAATAATAATAATAATAATAATAATAATAATAATAATAATAATAATAATAAT
>JBAJHX010000076.1:14159027-14181940 GCA_037176925.1 Amniataba percoides
TAATCTCGAACTTGCCTCTTTTACGCAGAGATCACAGATTGCTTCAGTAATTAGAAAAAAATTGTAGTGTTTCCTTTTGTTAAAGTAGAAGTAAGTAACTTATTCAAAACTTACGACTAACTTAGTCATATTTGGTGAAATTATCACAGCCAGTTGACAAGAATCCACCCACCGCCCGAATCAAAATAGCCAATCAGAGCAGAGTATCTGACAAAGCATCAGTCTCTGCTCCACTGCACATGTGCAAAGATGCAATGACGAAAAAACAACAACCAAACAACAGTGAGAAAACAACAGTTTACATGAAAGAGAAGTAGACAGAAGAAGATCAGTGCAGAAAGAGAGTTAAAAAGAAAGAATCATATCAAGCGGCGCTGCAGGGAGGGCTTTAATTCTTATTTACTTTTGCTTTAATTATTCCTTACACTCACATTTGAGGCTTAGACAGTTCCCATTTGATATTTCGTTTGTTTTGTTTTTAGCTTCTCGTCCTCATCTGTGCTGGTAAATTGCTGCTATGATTTTTTCCTGTGCAAACAAAATGTACTAATTTTTCACAGATTTATCACAGGCTGTTCAGGGGCACACATCAGCGAGGACGGCTGGTTGCAGCGAGTTATGTTTGAAAATACACAACATTTGTGCCAGTAACACAACATCACGGCTGACATCATTTACAACATTTTTTTTTTCTCAAAATGTAAAAGCATGCAGAAAAATAAGCAATAATCTTCCCACCTACCGCACAGTATGTGGTGGAGGTGGAGCAAAATGCCATCACTTCATTACAGAAAGCTTTCTGCACACACAGAGTACTTTACAAAATGCATTTACAAATGGGCAAATTTTGCACAATTGTTGCTGCTTTAATTGCATCATTAATACACATTACAAAATTTGTTTAAGGCGTTGTTTGTTTATGTCCCCTGGGAATTGCTTCTCAAAGTCATGCTTACTGTTTGCCACAGACGCCAAAAATCCAATTATCTCGGCAAGCTTTTCATTAAAACTAAAAAGGAAAAGAAAAGAGAAAAGAAAAGGAGAAAAAGTGAAGTGAGTGAAATTGCCATTTGCCTCCCTCTGGCCAGTGTGGAGCTGCCAAAAGGGATGGTATTAGCTCACATTTTGCTTTTTTTTAACACCAGCAAGTTTAATTGGGAAGCAGTTTCATCTGGGGGCCATCAATACCAAGGCCTGGTCGGCGAGGAAGAAATGCGCTGCCTTGTCCTGCGGGGGTAAATTCATTGGGATTGTCTACAATCGTCTCTCCAGCCTGTTTCCACCACCCTCAGAATTAGTGGGAAAAATAAACAAGGTGAGATGAATGAGAGAGGGCACTGAAAGAAAAAGGCCAAAGGGGTGTTACAAGGAGTTCCTGCTGTCTGGTTTTATGGTTGGGCGAACTGTGTTTTCACAGAAAATGTGTGAAGTTTCCTCTTTTATTTATTTATTTATTTTTAAGGGAGTGTCGTTTTGTCTGATGACAGAAATATTCCTCTCACTGTGCACGTAGATTGAGAGAATAATTATGCAGATGTCCACAGGATAACCCTGAGAGAAGATTGAGAAAGGTATTAAATATTAAAAACACAGATATATTTCAGCGGCAGTTCCCTTCACAGTGACGATAAAGAAAACATTCTCTGATCATAAAATCCCGTGTCCACTTTATTTTCAGAACCATCCCCCCCTTGCCATCGATCAAATGCAGTCGGTGCCATCTGGGAGACATTACATAAGTTGTGTGAAGCCCGCCTCTTTCCACATGCTTCCACTGAACGTGCCGCTCCCCGCTAACGAAGATGCCTGACTTCAAAGGCTTTTCTGCAAAGGACTCCAGGCCCAGTGTCTCCTTCAGCGTCCTTCAGCAGTTCCCTCTTAAAACAAGCAACAGTTGCACGTGAAATGCTGCGTGTCTGTTTTCAAAAACAAGAGACAGTGTAATATGTGTTTTTGGGGTAAGATACGGATACGCTGCATGCAGAAGGAAAAGAAACCAAAACAGATGAAATCAAATAGAAATTAAGATGTGTTTGTGTCTGTTTCACACTCCAGCTGTTGGGCCATGTTGAGGAGGCAAAGCTAATTAATTCAGCGCGATCATAATGAAGTTTTATTATCGTCGTTTTCACGCAACACTATCGCTGCTGCTGTCAAACAATCTTCTTAATATTTATTTTTCTCATAGTGCATTTCAAGATGTGACTTCTTTGGTATTTTATGGGTGCACATTTAAAGCGTGACTGTGACAATATTTGGCTAAATGTCAAAATGTTTGCCTGACTTTCAAAACCTAATTAGCCGATATGGGTAATTTAGAATAGCTAATTAGTCTCCTGGAAACTTTGCAATTTCAAGACAAGCTCTGAACTGGCAAAAACATTTAAAAACCTCTCAGCGTTTGCTTCTGTTACCATCTGTCGGAATAATATTCTGCACAATGTGAATGGCTTTCTTGAAGCTTTTAACAAGGCGGGTGCAGACTTCTCAAACATTGCTCAGATCATTAAAACACAAACATGGGTAAAACATTTTTGCAGCTGAAGGTGTGTGCAGAGAGCACACTGAATGCCATTAGCAGACACTGAGGTGTGGATATCAGTGAGGCAGATGTGGCCTTGAGGCGTCTTTTCATTGACTGCTGAGAGGAGGCAGAAAGACTGCAGAAGAGCTGATGTATCTGTCCAGTTAAAATAACTCACATCTGCTGCCATTTACTGAAGGACTCGTATCCAAAGTGTCATTTGTTCTCAGCGGTGCACACGTGGACAATTAATTGTATGAGTAATTGGTTTTATGTTGAAGGTTACCCAATACACAATGTGTGTCCTTGAAAGGATGTTATCAGTCTAAAAGCTTTACGTCCTGATTACCTGCTCAGTGCAGCGGTGACAGATGGATGGGGACTCGTGGAATAAAAACAGCACGTTGTTTTAGAGAAGTAAGACAAATGCTGCCTTTTTTTTTTCTGTTGAGGTGAAGTCTCAAAGCAACGTTAATGAATTGTTTGACTGTAAGCACCGACACATTATCACCTTGGAAATGTGTTGCCGTGAATGTGTTGCCAAGGCGGTTTGCAGTGAGTCAAGTTTATTCAACACACAGGGAGCGCTGCCACATTCGTTTGGAGTCATCTTTGAGCTCTGTTTTGGCCAAATCCTGATGGACGTGCCTCAGCTGACCTCTAACTTTGTCCGTCTCTGTCCATTTTAAAAAGGTAGTGGACAGTGAGTCAGTCAGAACTTACTCATTAAAAAAAGCTGCTGATGAAAGCGACAACAGGGAACCAAACAGACTATTTGCAGGATGTAAAACCAAAAGTATTTCCTTTAAAGACACACACCTCTAAAACACAGAAGAATTCACATGCAACCACAGAGCCGGGGGGGTAATTCTGTGTGGTTGCATCCCGACAAGCATGACCCATTGTTAATACATACATGTTGATATTGATTAGTGCAGCTTTAAAACAGCCTGTACCCCATGTTTTCCTGAGTATTGTGTGTCAGGACCAAAGGCGTAAATGACCTTGTTGGTGAGCCACAAAGCCTCTTGTTTGGGTGGATGGTTCGATTAACAGAGCTTGTGCCTTTCACGCGGCAGGCAGCCGTTCACATCCCATCTCCTTCCAACAAGTCAACACTGGTCTCTTTGCACCATGACCAGATGTATGAATCTTATGAATCATTTTCATAACTGTTCTTGTGGCAGCTCTATCAGATGAGATAACACAACTTTTCCTCCCTCCCCATGGCGGCATCTCATTAAGTGCTTCCTGTTTGTTTTTCTAAACTACTACACCTTATTTATATCCCCGTGGAAATCCTCTGACATCGGACTCCTGGGCCCGACAACGCCGCCTCACCATACAGTGACAAAATTATCCTAAACGATTACCCACTAGTCCCAATTACGGCCCCCCTAGAGTGCTCTATCTGCCATTTTAACGCCATAAATATTTCCCCTCATAAAACTTCAGGCAACAAGGGGATAGGCCTCACTTGAAAAATGCATATCAAAGGAATGTGTCCCTGAGAATGATGAGGCGCCGTTACCCTCGGAGGTAATTTATCCTCTGATCGTGAATTTGCTTCTCGCAGAGGTCTGCGTGAGATGTGCGCGGCGCGAGGTTGTCGACAAGGAGGCGAAGCCGAGATTTGACTTTTTCATAAATATCTGGCATCAGAAGAGGGAATGACTCTCGTGTGATGAATAAAGAAAAATGGCAGAATCCAGGTCACGTTAGGTTTGTGGCAAAATTTGCTTAAAAACTCAAAACATAGTGCTGCATGTAAATCAGTGACATATTTAAAAGACTGCCTGAAATGTTTTTGGATTTGATCAAATGGCTGTATCCATGCAGTGCCAGCGTGATGGGTATTTCTCTGTGAAATGCAGATTTGTTCATGAGGAGTGTCTCGCAGCAAGATGAGGAGAGCGTGTGATTGATGGCTATTGAGAAAAACTAAATAAGAAGCAATAAGAGTTCTTTTTGAGGAAGATACACCCATAATTGTCTTTTTTTTCCTGTGAATGCTCAGTGACAGTTTCATGCTGTGACACACATTTAAAACCAAATGTAGTGCTCTGACCCTAATCTACATAAAAGATGTTACTGTAGCTGCATAAAATCTATAAAACCTGTAATTTGGTTCTACACCTCTGCATGCGTTAAATATTCAGTTTATTCCTCTGCTGTGTTTTTCTAGTTCTTGTAACACTTCTGATAATTTGTGCTCTTCTCTTCAGACAGTATTAAGGCATGAACTGTAGCTGTGCACACAGAGGTGCAGCTCAGGTTAAGGTCACTGTAAGGTTTGATGGTGGTCAAGCCGACAATCTGGATGAACCAAGCAGCATGAAGAAGTAAAGCACAATCAAGACAGCAGACCAGGAGGGAAACACAGGCATCACCAAAGTGCAGCAGAATACAGAAACGTTTGCAGCAGAGCCGACGAGTCCTCCAACCTGACCCCCTCCCTCTCACCCCCTGCACTGCTTCCTCACCTGGTTTATATACCTGGGCTCCTCCCACACCAGTGAAACTAATTAAGCCTATTTATATGATTTCTCTAAACATCAATGTGCACTCAACATACACAATGCAAATAATTACAGCCTGATACGAAATAAACACATAACAGAAAGAAAACACTAAACAGAAGTCTAACTTAACAAAAATCACCTGTGCCCCCTCCTCCCTCCTTCCTCTGATCCTTCAGCTCAGCCTAACGAGGTGATTGGCAGCTGCTGGAGTCCTGTGGCTGCCTTCATGTGTGCTCTCCATGACAGCGCGCCACCCAGACACGGACCTCCATGAGAAAACAGTTAGAGACAAATACAAAACACAAATAAATAACTATATCAGTCTGTCTAATAACAATCATGCATGTGTACATTACTTTATTCAGTCATTTCTTCCTCACAGTCACCAACATGTGCAGATAAATGCCCCTCATTCCCTCATTGCCCCACCTACTGTAATACAGGTGCATATATACACTATGCTACCTATACTGCTCCATTTACACTTGGTCATTTTATGTATCTTGGGCACATCCGATCTAAAAAATGCTATTTGTAAATCCATCAAGATGGATCGCTCACGTTCAAACCAGATGTCTCATCATGTCTCGTTCAAGAATCCTGAAATAAAAAGTATAAATTGCCCCTCGGTGGTCCTACCTGCCTACCTGTTGCAGACTGTGTGTTTTTGCCTCACCTGCCCCGCCTGTTTGATTGGTCGCAGCTATGGTCATCATGTCAAGGTAATGCTTTGAATTGAAGGTGGTGTCTTACAGCTCTGTGAACCACTCACAACACTTTCTGCTAAGCTTTTTGTCCATAATATCACAGGCGGCTGGCACTGTGTTGGCTGTACATTTAAATGCCTCAGACTGACAGTCAAAGCTGAAGAAGATAAAGCTTTTGACTGAACAGGCAAAGTGTAAAAATTAGGCAGCATGCAAATGGAAAAACGTTTCTCGAATGCATCGGCACACAGATACTCGTCTCCTTGAATATAAATATAATATAAAGAAGATGAAACCTAAATGCTTCCTTATCTGTTTCTTTCTACAGTATTGTATTCTGGTTTATTCCACAGGAGTGTCATCCCCTCTATTCCTCCAGAGGATTTTTTTTTCTTTGGGTAATACGCTCCTCCCCAGGTGAAGACTTTTTTGAAGTGGACTCTGCCGCAGTACCATTGCAGCTCAACTGACAGTCTGGGAACAAGTATGTTGCAGAGAGAGAGAGAGAGAGAGAGAGAGGGGGAAGGAGGAAGGAAAAAAGTGGGAGACAGAGAGAGATAAAGACGGGGGTGCAGAAATGTAGCCTTAAGGTGGGGTGTAGCTGTAGAAGACAGACAAAAATATGACTGGTGAGTGTGTGTGTGTGTGTGTGTGTGTGTATTCAACTGAATGTGTATCTAATTTGAGAGAGAAGTGAGACAGGCAAGGGAGAAAGGAAAGAGAGAGAGAGAGTGAGTGAATGTGTGTAAAGCGAGAGAATATCCCCTCCACCCTCGAGTGAAACCTCAACCGGCGTGTTGTGCTGAATCTTAATGGACTCTACTGTCAGATATGGGGATTTTCCATCCAAATCCACAGACATAAAGGACACAGGCGTGCATGCACACACACAGGCACACACACACACGTTAATGAATTAGCGAGGGAGGGGGAGAGCTCCCTGAAGCAGATGAAGCAGATACCGTGTTCCACAAACTGTGTGTTTATGTGCACAGAAAATACGAGAGAGGAGGTGATGATAGGCATTTTATCAATCAATATCTTATTATCTACCACTGATAGTTCATTACTTTTGCTGTGTGGCCGGCAGAGATACGGGGGGGAAGGGGGGTTTTATCACACTCATCAGTCGACAGGGAAAATAAATCCTACTTCATCTTGTTTACATACACAAACGCGCACACACACACACACACACACATTGTGAATGGCGTCAGTGTGGGAATTGGAAGCAGCCACAATCTGAGATACAAGAGTAAAAGTTGCTCTCTGTAGCACTTTTCCAATATTTACAGGAGCCAAAGGGTGGTACAGTGGGGAAATATACTCTGTGTTTGACGTACACTCTTTGTACTAAATATTTGTTCCGCTGGCGTTGGTGCCTTCTCTTTCAAAATCACTGCAAAAACACAGAGAAAGTGAGTTTAACTGCCCAAATATCTTTGTTATTTTCTTATTTGTAGCACACTTTATTAAGAGATACTTCTCTTAAGTGCTTCTGTGTAAAAGGCGATTTTCTGCATAGTTCATTAGACTCACTTCTCTCTGGTTAATTTTCATTTTCCCTAATGCAAGTGTTTTCACTCAGAGGGACTGCAGCACAGTCAGGTTCGTTTGTCAACCTGCTAATTTGACGCGTGCACTTCATATAAAAAGAACCTTTTGTCCTCGATAAATGATGCAATTATGCAGGAGTCAGGACGGGCTCCTGGACTGGTAGAGGCAATGCTGACCAAAAGTCTGAGAGGGAGGGTTGACCGAAGCATTTGACCCCCGAATGCTCGGAGGAAAATCGATAACGCTGCAGTAATTCTGGGCAACTTCTGTATGTGAGTGTTGTTCCTGGATACACATACAGCAGATACAAAAGAGGAAACACTGGCTTAAGTTATGAAGTGGTTATATGATTCAAATAAAAAAGTGTTTGTGATGTAAATAACTAAGATCCCTATTATGTCGCAATAACAGGCTACTGGAGAAAGCTTCAGAAATGACTTCTTGTTTCTTAAAGTGTGGAATTAATTTTTCGTAACAGAGTTTGTGCTGTATTTTAGATTTTGACAAATTAGCACCATTGCGAAAAGAGATGTTAGCATTTCCTATTTGCTATTTGCACATTAAAGTGTAGACAAATATCACAGGATTACTTTGAAACTGGAGAGAAAACTGACTGAAGTATGTCTCTGTATCTCTCTGCTTTCAGTTTTCCCCTGCTTCCCCCTCCAAATACTCAAGTTTAATATCAGTTTACCTCTTCAGTGAACATGCTTCTTTCTTCTGTTTTATTTCCAAAGTGATGTCGATCATTCACGGAAATTAGGAAACAAACGCAGTGTGTCCTGTGTTGTTAGTTGTAATTTGCTAGAATTTGAACTGAATTGCCCCCTTTGCGCATTTCCCGTTACACCTCCAGTACACGACTAACACAAATATTTGTTCTGCCTGCACTGACCCTGTACAGATTTGCAATTGCAAACTTAAACTACACGCCTATATTACAAATTGCATAGTGCAGACAAGCAAAGCAAAGACAGTTCAGTAAACAAACTCTGGGAGTGAAGTGGTCTACCACTGTGGGAGGCTTCATACATAATTCAGAGGCTTGTCCTGGTATATGCCTGTCTCCTAAAAGTTAAATTGAATACAAAGGAACACTTCTATTGTCAGACAAACAATATTTAACCTTGGACCCTGCAGATATTTCACCGCCCCTCAACTGTAAATGTTAAAACTTGATTTAGTTGCCTGAATAGTTTAAATCAGTAAGAATTTGAAACTCATCTCCCTCCATTTACAGCATGTTCAGTGTTTATGAATAATTACCTGGTTAAAGATGAGTTGCAGTAGCTATTACACAAGTAATCTGTTGCAATTAGCTGAGGTTAATAGAGGTTATGTGTATTTATTCTTTTAAAACATTCATTTAAAAGTATGCCCAAATCCTGCAAAAATTAAATAGTTTAAAAAGGTCTATTTTCTCAGCTTAGGCAGATTTCTCACATTTGGTGTGAAGTGCTGAGCAATCAATAAATGCATTCAGAAATAACTTTTTGATACTATTTTCTATGTCAATAGTTGTGAAAAACTGCCCTACCGTGCCCTCATTAAAACTACAGCAAGAGAGGGATCTTGCTTCCTGTAAATAAGGGAGACAGAGCGACGCTTCCCTCCCTCTCAAGTTGAACGTTTCTTCTGCATGTTGATAAATTTGCTGGCATTTCCTTCTTGACTGCTGGAATTCAGGAACCCCTGACACTGTTGCGGGGCAAAGGCATTCATAAGTGCGCATTTGCATAATGACATATTATGTTGTTTACATCGAAAAGGGAAGCAACAATTAGCGGCGGGCTGCAGAGTGGGGGAAGAGGAGGACACCTGTTGAAATAGTATTAGAGACAAAAAGACAGATTTCTCTGGTATGGCACAGCAAACAAGGTAGAATGAAAGAGATCCACCTCAAAGTGTCACATATTTATTCAGAAGTACTTTGGCTTCCTGAGAGGCCTTTTTGAGAAAACAAGTAGAAATATTGCAAAAGCCTGAGAATTTACTCGTGTTTTCTGTCACTGTTTCCGATTCTTTCTAATAGCAAATGTACACTGAGGTAAAATAAATTCCACCAATCACTGCATTGCTCCATCGTGTTGCTTTCTTCCTACAGAGTCAAAATACCTGCAAAATCTTTATGGAGAAACAAAGCACAGCATCAGCCTTTTTGCCTTCATAAGCATCAGCTGTGCTGCAGCACGTCCATGTGGGTACGTGATTCCATTTGAAATGTGTGCAGCAACAGGCAACCTGCATTTTGTATTTTCTATTGCTTTTGGTGGTGCCTCTCCTAATACATTGTTTTGATGAGCTCACACAACTACCCAGCAAGCACTGATTAGGTAGTAATTGAAAATGAACAGGAAAATGAACAAAATTGCTTCTGAGCTTACTATCTACCTCAGTGGTAGTTGCCTGTGTGTATTGTTTTTTTTCTCATTACTGTTCTTTTTTTTTGTTCTCTTTCAGATTAAAGTTGCACAGACCTGGGGAACATTGGATAGCACTGCTATTAATACAATTAAATCCATTTGGCAGGTGCGTAGGGATTCTCATAGGCCTGTGGCTGCAAACAGCACAGTTATTCTCGATGTCTCTCAGCAGACAACCTCGCTGGCAGTCCACAGATCGCCTGTGCTTCTCTGATTGTGAGGCTCCACTGAAAGTGAATTGACTTGTAGTGGCTCGTTGATGTCGTTGAATTATTAAAGACTTCCAAATTCTGCTGCGTGTGCCCTGTGTACACGGACACGGCACAAATACGCAGTGCTGTAGAGCAACAAGCGTACACAAACTTGAGCTCATTAACACACACAAACACTGCAGCCAAACCCGGAGTGAGGGTGTCCGCCCCAACATCGGCTCCTGTTGACTGGGCTGTAAATCAACACAAACTAGAGCCTGACATCTGTGCACACCCTCGCCCGTGTGTGCATCCATCGCCCGTAAGGCTGCGGCGTGGTTAGCTTGGACAGCGGAGATGGTAAACATCTGCCCGGACAGTAACTTCCTCTGCCTCTCTCTTTTTCTGTCTCATCCCTCTCCAGCCTGTGTGCACACACACATGATCACCTCTCTCACTCACACATGCACACACACACACACACGAACAAATATCCCCATAATGAGATTTACTTGTCAAAAAACAGCACCTGATTCATGACACGATAGAATAAACATGAGGCAGCCAACCCTCAGTAGGATATAACGCGCCATTTGGTGGATAGGTGGCCATGTGCATTCATTTCAATGCGGGTGGGCCCCAGGGAAACAAACTCTACCTGCGCTCTAGTTTCCAGGAAGTCACTTCATATCTTCTGGAATTACTTCTCTGCTCCCCCCCACTGTGACTGCCACAAAACATAAACTGCCAACTCTCTACGCCCAGTTATAGCAGTCAGATAACACAGCAGCCTGCCAAAGTGAGATGTGTTAAGAATGTGGAGTGGCAGGGCCAGAGTGTCTTCGCCGCCGTTATGAGACCCAGCAGTCGCTGTCAGCGGCCGTCCAGGAAGTGATTGTTGATTTTGGAAAGTCCCCAACGGAACAGCTGTCCAGTCGTAATGAGTTTGGAAGAGGTGTCTTTCTCGTTTGCCCGACTCAAAGTGGACGCGGTCCAGCTGGCGCTCGCTCCACCGAAAGGAAAGAACTGTGTTAATGTAATGAAGAGTTGCATCTGAGATTTGCTGCTCGATGTGGTTGGTGAAAATATTTTATGAGACAACGCTGAGAACAGACGTATCTTTTAAAGTCTTTGAAAGCTGGGATCCTTTGGTTTTATAATAATCATCACAAAAATGGTTTCTGACAGAAGGAACATTTGTTTCCCCAAAAGTTTATGCACTGGTTTGGTGCGTAAGTTATTCCTTGTCAATCCCTCAGATGGTGATATCCTGATAAGCCTCTCACATCAAGAGAAGGTCATCACAGCCTTTATCTCATCTTGTTCAGACTTGATTAGTAGAGTCTGGGTTCCTAGTCCAATGTCGCCTACTTTCAAGGTGCATGGAGAAGTGAAAAGGTGTGAGAGAGTCAAGAGCAGCAGTTTCTTCAGGCACTCTGATGAAGGCCACAAGCCGAAACACAACAGCCTACAATGAAGTGGTTCTTCCATACGACACGTGTCGCTGGAGTTTGACATCTTCATCCTCAGGAAAAATCTGTCTGACAGCTGCTTCAGAAACAGCTGGGTTAAGTCAAATATAGTTTTACAGATCACATTGAAAGAGTGTCATAGTTACAATTTAAGACAAGATGAGAGATAATAATAAAGGAGGTGCAAAAACTGAACTTTGACTTGTGTGAGAGAGCTTCTCCGAGAGAATCTCCGTGCCATAAAAGATCTATCAGGGTGAAAACAGGTTCAGGTGTGTTTGTATTTCGGTGGACTGCACTTACAGAACGGTGCCTTTAAAGCAGCCTGCATGCTTTATTTGAGTTAATTTCCTCAGTGTATTTAACTTCCTCCAGAGTTTTCTTATGCTTTTTATGAGCCTTTATTTATCTCGTCTTTGGGGATGTTACAGAATTTTTATTTGTTTGTGTCTCCTTTTTAAAAGGACTCTGAACACACTTAGGTGCTCATAAACTTGCACACGAAATGATAATGGTTCTTGTTGTTCAGACGCCCGCGTGGCTGGCGTGGGAGGACAGGTTTGAGCTTGAATGAAATACTTAGAAGCAGTTCTGTGCTACAGATTCATAGTCACACTTTACCTTGAATAAACAGCACAGTAAAGTAGTCTGCATAGATTATTTTCTTTCCTTCCAACTTCTTCCAGCTCCTTCCGTCCTTCAGATCAGACCTTGGATATTCACACTCGTGACCATTCAAAAGCAAAGACAGCTCAAACCTTTAGCTTTTGATAACTTCACGATCAACTTTGTCACCATACATTATCAATATGCAAGGTCCAGGTCAATGGAAAAATACCACGCTGAACAAAAGCACAGATTGCTTTTGTTGCACCTCACATTATAAGTAATGCTTATAAATATATATCTTCTTCATATATATGCATTATGGATGGTATATACGTCATTAATGGATGAAATTCAAGCCAGTGTCATATTTTCCTTCAAAAGAAATGATTGGGGAACTTTTATAAGCGTCTCCGCTCTGAATGATGTATGTTGGTGCTTTGTGTTTCATATCTCCTCCCTCTCAGTTTTGAATCATTTCCCCCGTACTGTCCAACTTTTCTGCATCCCCAGAAGCCTCCTTTGATATAAAGAAAGTCTATTTGCCCACACGTCGACTTTTTTCACTGTCAACTCTGGACTGGGAGATATCACATCAAAAGACCCCCCCCCCCACCTTGTCTCATTCACTTCCTCGCGAGGGCTTCATTTACCCCATGAGTAGCAGTCAGCGATGTTATATTGATTTGCGGCTCCAAACTTAGCGACAGCCTTGTCTTGGCCTGTGATTGACAGCGCTGCCTCGACGCCGGAACTGAAACATCGACTGCAGGCTGAAACCAAAATCAATCAAGATCACTTAGGCATGACCAGCTCAGCCCGTCTGGCTCCGTAACCACAGCTGTCAGGTGACTCGTCAGAGGGATAATTGACTTGACTGCATGATGAAGGCCTTATGTTAACATTGTTGAGGTCCGGTGTGTTTTTCAACCCCGTCCAAAATGCAACCCTATTTGAGCAGAGGAGCAGGAAACAGCACTGTCAGAAACTTTTAGTACTTTCAGTCAAAATATGTGTTTAGTTGTTGCTGTTGTTGGGGAAATGAACTGCATAAGAAGAACGATGTGTGTTGGTATGCCAGCTTACTTAAATCGACTGCTGCTTGTAGTTTGAGTTGTGAAGATTATAAACTATGTGAGCTCCATTCATTACAAAGCAGCTCTGATAATTTTTTTTTTTTTGCAATACCGTGGACCTGAATTTTATGAATTCGCCAAATTAAGCGCAGCTAGCGACTTGTGTTGGCACGTTAGCAAACAGTTGCCCATTTATCATCTGACCCTGGGGGCTGATGGAAAAAATTGATTAATGAGTTTCGGCAATTCTTCTTTTGACAATGCTATTAGTGATGTGGCCGTGCGGTGCAGTGGATTCTGCCTGTTTGGCTCTTGGATGCTGTTTTGTTTAATGTTACTGACCCTGTTTTGCTGTTACATAACCCACCAGCTCCTCCAGCGTCTAGACTCTGAGCACTCGTGTTCTCTCTTCCATCTTCATGGACCTACGCTTAATGAAGATGCCTCAAATCGATGGTTCCTAATCGCCAGCGTTTCTCTGTTGTTAACCTCAATAAATATTCTTAGACCTCCAACTCTTTCTGCCTCTCTCTTTACTGAAACGCTGTTAAGAGGAAACCATCAACAAAGATCCTATTTATATGAGGACGCTCCCCATGTGTATTTAGGTAAATCCCTTCCTCCCCCGTCTTTAATGGGAAGTTCTTCCGATACGAAGCTGTATATAAAACTTCAGGGGCGCATATCTTTAACAGTCAGGCTTACCTGAGTCCCCCAGCATGGGAATCCCTAATCTCTACCCAGGGATGGAGAGGACAGCCCATTTCAGACAGAGGAGTGAGGAGGGAAAGGAGGGAGCTTTTTTTACACTCTAATGACGACTCCTCACCCTCCTGCGAGGCACTCTGTTTGATATTCGTCGACAGGCAGAAATACATTAGCCCCTGACTGTCCATTTCCCATTTGACAGCATTACACAGTCAGGCAGAGGTGTGTGTGTGTGTGTGGTGGATGCTTCAGAAACTCACACTTCTCTTCTTTCCTGCAAAGCTTTGACTGACACCTAAAGTCACCTCTGTCAGTAATTCAAATAACTAATCAGGTTCCGGTGAACATCAAACCGTAAGAATACGTAAATAGCTAAATATCACAATACAAGTGACCCTTTCTTGGTGTGAAACACCCTGTGATTTATTTGATCAGCCGTGGATAAGAGATGATTTATGATTCATTTTACGCCCACCGTACAGCAGCCAGCTCAACATATTGGTATGCGGACCAAGTAATGTTTTTGGTTCACTGGTTACAATCAACGCTAGTTTGTTATAGTGGTGCAGCTCCAGCAACAGAGCACCAGATGAGAGAGAGAGAGAGAGAAAAGAGAGTCTGCACACAGTGTGTAAGTAAGTGTATATTCCTGTTATGTGTGTATTCAGGATGAAGAGCATTTGGTATCTACGAGAGCAGATCCCTCTCCCGCCGCTGTATTATACCTCTGACCTGTTCCCTTTCAAAGTACGACTCTCCATGCTGCTCAGAGAGAACAACTGTACTAAATTACAGATGTTGCACACGACCTCGTGTAAGGTAAATGTCAACCTTTGTAGAAACGTAAAAGCTGACAATACTAAAAGTTCACGAAAAAGGGGATTGTTTTGTCAAAATATAGTTAAAGGTTTTGTAACCTGCAATAATAACAATAAATCTCTATGTATAATTAAGATAACGACAACAACAAAATAATAACAATGAGCAGAATCTGACAGGAGCGACGCGGCTGTTGTGTGCGAACACTTCAAAAGACTACAAGTCGTCTCTCCCGGAGGTGGTCGGCTCTTCTCTGATCTCCAGCTCGTCTCCGGGAGATGTGACTGTCAGTCGCTCTTTTGCTGACCTTGCTCGCGCTGACACTCCTCCTGCCCTGTTATCTCTCTTGCTCATCAAGGCTGTTGTAAAGCTGCTCTAGATAAGGTTCTGCGGTCATGAGGACCCTTCACCCGCCCTGCAGTCTCTAAATCCGTCTCCCAAAAAGAAAGTGTACACTGACATATACCTGTGGTTTTTGTTTTTTTTTAAAATCATAATTTTTAAAGACACAATTCTCAGCAAAAAGTCACTGAATTATTTTATGTTAATGTTGCTATTAATTCCCAAGAATTGTTTTTTACTGGAGGACTGTGCTTCCACAGGTATTCACAATAAACACCTTATATTGTGGACGAATGCAGGTTTAGATCTGACTTTTATTCTTTTTATTTTGTAGGAACAACTTTGCACTTTGGATATATAAAACCATTTCAGCACATTTATTAAATTCAGGAACAAAAAGAAAAAAAAAAGGAAATATTGCTCACAGTGCAGGTGGAGAAAAATCTTTGTCTCTGAAGCCGTGACATTGATGTAATGAACGATTGCGGAGCCAAATGTGTCGCAGTGATGCAACATGTTACTACTGAGCACAGACTGAGTGGCCTCATAGCAGTAGAAGAGGAAATAACACTGCGTACATCTGTGTCAATACTTGGCTGTGAGCACACAGTCATAGTGTCACGGAGAAATGGAGTCTTTCACAATGGGGGGGTATTGACCACAGGCTTTTACCTGGAAGAAATGCTGTTGTGAGGGAACTTCTGCTTTGTTAAAGGTCCATCCGTCAGCGGTGGATCTGCACACGAGGCGTCTGAGAGGCTGAAAATTAAGCGGCCACACCTGTTGGCAGTAGGTGCATTTTTGGGCTCCAGTTTTATGCAGATTTTCAACATAAATGGAAAGTGAAAAAAAGCTTAAACACTGTTTCTTTTTTATGCTTCACCGAGGTGGAAAAGTTGGTGTCTCCATAAAAACCCAAACAAAATGAGGCTGTGACCCTCCTCAAATGAATACACAAATCAAGCATAACAGCCACATTTCCATCATGTGTTCTACATTTTTCCACCATTTGAGGCTGATCAACATCCTTTTTATTCCATCACCTCTTTATGCCCTCTTCTTCTGCAATAGAATAATGAAATTACATAATAGATTTGGAGGATTAGCGCCACCTGCAGCTAATATTGAGGAGTCCTTTGTTAATATTCTCGTATAAAAGAAGTGGATGTACATGCACACAGAGATATATTTCCTTTTCATTCTGGATAATAGAATAGAAACAGCATATTAGGTTATGGGAAAAGCAGCAATCATGTTAACGCCATCATATTTTTTCTGTTAAACAAGGGAATTGTACTGTATGGTCGTGCAGGAATGTGAAAAAATACCAGTTCATGTTAGTTATTAAATATTTGCATCCAACAGTCCTCTGTGAGTCTCTGTGGCACCCGTGAATCCATCATTACAGATACTATTGACCCCCACCTGCTGACACCACATTTCAACCATCAAACCATCAGCACAAAGACCTTTTTTTGCTTTGAATTCAGTAACCACATTGGTTGAAAAATGTAGTTCAGTGGCTTTGTGCTTTTTGTGTCATTTATGAATTTATTGATTCAGCAGCAGTGGTTGTGCTGCTGAGCCTTGTTGGTGTTTACTTGTTTGTAAAGAGCTTTTCATTTGATTTAGAAATGAGCCAACAAGAACATGAATGCCCAACAAAAATATGCACAATATGAGTGTTGTTTGTACGAAATGAGAAAACTGTGAAGTTGTGCAGGAATGTACAAAAAAATATTTTCAACAAGCGAAACCTAATCCAAAAGTGCATTGATGATGTCACCATTCAGATGCTATTTTCATGTCTGTGCCTGCTTTGTGACCTCGCATGATGATGCACTTCAGATCACTGGTTCAGATATAGAGGTGTATAAATCAAAGTGAAGAAAAGATCACATCGATATGTGTGATAATGAAGACTTCAGAGACAGCGAGTTGATTCACACGGTTCCCTCTCTGAGATCAAACTCGTGTGCAGCATCCGGCCCTGTGAAAGCTCCACTTGCTCCCAACACCGCTCTGTCCCCATGGCACCGGAGAATCTGTTATTATAGTTGACTCCCACATGTATGGAGACCATTTTTTTCTGGCCCAATATCAGTGCTTAAAGATCCACTTCACTACTAACCTGATATCTATCGCTTAGCCTGACCATGAAGAGTGCTTATGTTGGGGACAATGCAGACAGTCCAGATGGAAATTGGCAGATTTTGTTCTCAGGTGATCCTGACACCAGCTGTTTTCTTCTGACTGTACCTTTTACAGGCTCTTGATAAACGTTTGAGTGCAGAGTGATTTCACCTTTGTGCCTCTCAGTCATTGCAATTTCTATTCACCAAAGCTAATTCAGGAAGGCAAAAACTGAATCCGGCCATTCAGATGGAACATTACTGACGCCTTTTTGAATCTGAAAGACATTAAATGAGGTGTGTATCTCATTAACATTTTTGAGTGTTGTCTTCATAATGTATGCATGCAGTAGTGCAGGACTCAGGACAAATCTAACCAGAGACTTTGTATTTATTTTGCAGATTTACAAAGCAGCAAATCACTGTATTTCTGACAAAGAAGTAGACAAATGAAGACGAAATGAGAAGAAAGTAAAGGATTTTACCCATTTTTGTGTAAATTCATTCCAACATTTACATTCGCTACAGCTACAGGTGCAATAATGAATTTATACATAAAATTGACATTTAAATTATGCTGATGTTCAAACTAAAATGAATTTATCACTAGTATTATGAATATCATTAGACAAGAAATGAGTGGAAAATTATGTTTAATCAGAAAAACCACATATTTAAAAATGAATGATGCAATTAAGTCGTGGCATGAGCTGCTATTCCATAATAGGATGAGTGAAGTGAGACTGACGGGTGGACTGCGTGCATATATGATATGAATCCAAACCATCGGCTTCAATTCTTGCACTTTTATTCATTTCTTTGGTCACGGTCTGCTGATTCTACCTCACAGAGAGCGAAACACGTCGGGGTTGGCGTGCTGTGAAAGGCTGTTAAAGAAGAATGCATGGTAGGTCAGCATTCAGGTCCACTTTTCTTTAGATTTATTTACGGGTCACACAGCAATGTAGTAATGTACCGTTAAGATACTGACACAGGAATCTGACGACGGAGCGTGACTTGCTTGGTATTCAGGAGCAAAACCCAGTGCGGTGAAGTGGAGAAGACTGTTGACAGCATACAAACACAAGTGAAAGTGTGTGTGTGTGTGTGTGGCTGTCAAACCTTATTGACTGCTATGATCAACCTTGCACTGTAAATAAAGACATAATGTGATTCAGAATGAGAGTGAAGCAGAGAATAGGACAGAAAACTGATGATGACATTCTTTTAAAATCAAGTGGTCCCAGCAAATTACAATCAACAGAATGTCTTCAACAAGACATGCACCTTTTTACACAGTACAATGAATAAAAAATCATACTATCATTATACATTACTGATCTATGTCAATGTTTGATTTCATGTCATGACACGAGGGTAAGTTTCTCAGGGGAGCTGTCAGCATGAATTCAGCAGCAGCATTTGCCGACTGACCAACTACGCATCAGTGGCATTTGTTTTATGACGTGACCAAGATTAAGCTGCAGAAAACTTTCTCAAAGACATAATTTTTTTAAGCAGGGTTGCATGAGGTACTTTGCCATCTACTGTGAGGAAGAAACTGACGATGGATATCAGGCACATGTAGAACTTCCATATTCCTGTGCATGCTGCAGCTGTGATTCAGGAGGAATATCAGGCTGGTTTAAGTAAGGACCAATAACATAAAATAAAATGAAAGTGAGCAATTATTCCATTAACAATAGGATTCATTTATGAACTACAGTAACTAGAGCTTACCTCAGTCTCAGTTACAATCACAAACTATCGTATAAAGACAGATTTGTCTGCATAAATGTCTACAAGCTGACATAACATCTCATTTAAAGTTTGCAGGATTTAAAGATAACTTACAAACTAACCCTAACCTGTATAAAATGGTAGATATTTGTCTGCATGTTGCCTGGAAGCAACAATAGTTTTGTCTCATTTGGAGTCTGCGGAGTGAAAAGACAGCTTGCAGTCTGTCTTTGGGTGCTCTCACAGCGAAGTTGTTTGGTCCATTTTTCTAAACCTTGGAGCGTTTTGTCAGATGGTGCGAGTTGGTGTGACAGCTCAGTTGAACACTGGTGTGGACCAAATGCCTCCAGGTGCACCAGAGTTTGGTTCACTATGGGTGAGAAAAACACCCGACCCAAATATGGGAAGTAAACCAAAAAGAAAAAGAAAGTACACAGTATCATAACCTCAATCCTTCTCTCATCAGGGCCCATTTTCTCCTTCAGCTCTTTCTCACAACTTCAACAACATGGTGTTTGTCAGCTGTTCGCCCTCTTTTAAAGCATTTGTTTGGTGGAAACACCAAAGTAAAACTGCGTGATTTTGGCATTACTGCATTATGTTTCACCCTAATATTTTCTTGTGATGTTTTTTTTTTATGTTTGGTGTCCTTCATGAAATACATGCTGACCAAATCAAATGAATAATGCAGCAAAGTTTAACCCCACAAAACTACAGGTGTGAAAGCTGTCTTATTCTCAGTCAATTTTTTTTTGTTTTGTATATTTTGCTTTCTCCATTTTCTTTTAATTGAAGAAGCTGATGAGTTCTAAAAGATCTTCTTACTATATTTGAAGAGATTCTGGGATACATTTAAATAGAAAAAAATGTACCTTTTTAGTGAAACTACGTATGAAGCTTGTGCAAGAGAAGACTTCTGTTATTGTTTTTGTGGTCGCATATTGGCCTCATTCATCATCTTCTCCAGCTCCTGTGGTGTCTTGAAATCAGTAGTCAGCTCAGCCTTTAGTTAGAGGCTGTTGTGGGATAGACAGCTCATCAAAGTGGGTGACAACTGTGGGGGTGGAAAATGGACTAATTAAGTTATAGGAAGAAGGGCATGACTAGCAAACAGCTGGCTGACTCATGCTGGAAAGTAACATTATGCTACGGATAAAGGCTTGAGATATATATATATATATATATATATGCCTCTGAAAGTGTGGACAGTGAATTATTGAAAAGAGAAAAGCTACTATACATGAAATGATCAGATATAGGTTGGGTTTGATGGGATGGGGGAGTCTTTTAAATACTTTGTAAATAGGATATTTATTCATATTAAGGCATTTTATTCTTCATTTCAATATCAATTAATTTGCAACCTTGCAGCTAATTGACCTGAAATGTAGCTCATGTTTAACAATCAAAGACATGGAACAGTTTTTAAGGAGAATGTCTTCTGTGTCTGGACACAGATGTGCCATTTAATGTGTTTTTTTATTCTTTTCTCTCTCTTTAATTTTACCCTTACTCTCGGTACATTAAATGACACAAGCCTTTTTTTAATTAGCCGATTGTAAACATGAGGTTTAAAAAGTATTACACAGACTACAGGCATCAGGCTTTGTGAAGTTGCATACTCTGCTGGCTGTAATGGTTGTAATATTTGTATTACTTTTTGTTGTAGTACAAGCATAGCTCTATACCCAACACTCTATATGTTCTGTACTCTATAAATAAATGAGATAAGTGTGTTTGTTTGTAAAATATGGAACAGGTGCTTTCAGCTTCTCACATTACCTGAACACCATGAGCACATTAAATGTGTGCCCATAGAGAAAATAATGGGCATAATTTGACTAATTGGACGGTTGGATTTGTGATGATAGTTCCCGTTATCAGCATGAAGTATAGCAGAGAAAAGAAAAGAGGCATATACAATCGAATAGGAGAAATGAAAGAAGGTGTAGAACAAATGAGCAGGCGCACACACACACACACACACACAAAGCTCCCGTCACACAGCTCTGCAGAGGAACAGCGCACACGCTTTCTTTATAAAACATTCACAACTTCTAGGGGATAGCCAGTGAGACTCCACTAAAGAGATGCTGTAACCTTTCCCTATCTGCTCTTGCAGACCTGTCTGAGAGGCCCATTTTCTCAGTGGGGTTCAGTCATAGAGGAGATGGCGTTGGCAGGGAGGGTTTGCCCACATGCACTCTTCATCCTGAACGTTACTCACATTATGCTAAAGGGTTTAGCTTGAACCGTCCACATATTCAAACACACACACACACACTTTGAATCATCTTAGAAAACTGCCAGGGCCTGCACATCCCTAGAGATGACTGTGAATAATTGATTTTAACCAGGGAGACGTTTGCATTTTTCCCCCCATTTCCATATAGAGGAAAGTGTTGAGGAGGTGATTCAATAGTTGACTGATACTTGCAACACTTTGGAAAAGTTAGAGAAAGTATAATTTGTAGGTCTAGGATGTGTCCCTAAGGATGTTAGGAAACGATGCCGAGTGTTATTGAGAAATCTGAGCAACATCGTTGGAATTTTTCAACACAGGTTGACAGGTTGGATGTACATATTTAAAATAACAGGGAGCCACGACTACTCATGTGATATGCTAATCAGACATTCAGAGCTCTTTGAGAAACTTGCAGGACATTTTCTGCCCTCCAGAATACTGGTGCAAAATAGACAATAAAGAACATTTTGCCAGTGTCACGGTTATCTAATCAGATTTCACCTCACTCTCACTGAACTTAGAGTTTGCTTAACTTTTTTCAAAAGGTTGAATTCCCTCATGGTTTCTCTTTCCACTGCCTTCAGTGTTGTCTTTCATTTCTGGGTCATGAGAGGAAAAAGAGACTCGGGCGTTTTTGATGTGTCGAAACGGTTCCTGTAGAAAAGGTGTGCAAACACTCGGCAGCTCGCTCAGGAGGTAAACATGACGCTGCTTTCTTACCCTACTTTCCACAACTTTGATGTTCATCTGATATCCCTCAAAGTCTACCAAGAATTTGTCCTGTGCGGATCTTGGATTATTGCTGCTCAGGCGCCTCTGGCTGTAACACGGTCAGTCTGACATCGGCGCGGCTTGTGGGAGAAGCTGGGGGCGAATGTGTGATAGCTTTTTAAAAGATGATGTCTTCTGCGTCTGTTCAATATTATTACATCGGGAGTGGCCTCAGCGCCGCGGCTCTGCAAGGACTAATGGGCATCCAAATCATTTAAAATATGATTGATGCGCTCTTAATGGAACATTAAGTTTCATAAAATGTCTGGGGGATAACCCTGCTCTGGCCAGCAGCAACGGGTTTCTGGTTTTAATGAGCAGCAGCCTGGGTTATATATGCACAGTGTTATCTTTGCATTTTAAAGCTGCTCACATAGCACAGCTGCAGCACTTGGGAACCCATTTGTCCAATATTCAGTGATCGATAAGAGGTTGATCAAGCACTGGAACCTTTAGCCGTTTCTATTTTACAGTCAAGGACACTTCAGAAAAACTGAAGAAATGTCCTCAGGGTAATGAAACGATCTGGCCTTGCTGGATCAAACTTTAGTAATACCGCAAAGGATGCCTGGGGTGTTTCATTTCACAATGCTACTAGAACAAGGACAGGAACTGCAATAATAAATGTGTAGTGTTACAAACTATGGACCCGATCAAAAATGAAACCAAAGCACTAAAAGTCAGTTTCATGCTGTTGGTATGTTAGTATTCTGACTGCACCTGAACACTCATGAAGTGAATGTAGAGCACATTTTTTCCATTCAAGATACAAACAAAAAGATCCTGAAATTTTCCTTCGGCCCGTTGAAATGTGCCTGTGGTGGAAACCATCTGTAGGTCAGTCAAAGATTGTGGAGCACTCCGCTTTGTTTTCATCTTTCCTTTCACTGTTCATGGTACTTTCTATGCCTTTATGAAACTCATTTATTGGTTTCATATGTCAGATTTATTTCAGTGCTCCTACCTGTCAGGAACGGTCTAGTCTGTCTGTTTTTACTTGTGTTTTGTTGAATCGCTGTGATGACATTTATATTCCTCCCGCTGAATCAGAAGAGTTCATTACAGTACTCAAGGACAA
>JBAJHX010000076.1:14199336-14219316 GCA_037176925.1 Amniataba percoides
GGCCTGGAGCAAAAAAATCTGAAGCAATAAAGGGAAAATCTAAAACGGAGAAATTTGATTTAATCGAAACAGCAGGTTTTTTTATATGTCGTGTTTTTTTTGTCAACATGAGTAAACAAACTCCTCAATCAAATTCCTGATTATTCTAAATGAACCAATTCCAGCCAGTACGATGAAAGTTTCCTCTGACTCTGAATAAAGAAAAATGTCATGTAATGTGAACAGCTGCCATCCCTGTCAGCTTTTTATGGCAAGAACACTGTTTAAAAGAATCTGTGGTGGCATTTTTGGCTTATTAAGCACATTCCCTGGTTTGTCATTTGGCAACCACCAAAGATACAAATCTCTGAGAAATCCAAGCTGAAATTTATATATTAACAAGGAGTGAAAAAACATTTTGTGGCTTGAAGGTGGTGACAAACCAGCAGAGGATTATAACTTGACTCTGCAGTTAAAAACTATCATGCACAGCACAGAGAGGAAGTTAGCGACTGCCTGGTGAACATACTGGAGCATTAATGAGCTAAAGAGTCAGATTATCTACCGATAGAGAGGCTAACAGGGGGGTTGAATATTAAACAAACTGTTGTCAGGTGCCCAGAAATGTTGCTGCGAATGAATGTTAATTATCCTCCAAGTCAGTTGGATGTTTAAAAAAAGACTTTACAAGGTGGTAATATTTCAGCGTTGTGTTTACAGCTTTGTGTGGCTCGCTCAGTGCAACTTTAAAGCTAGTGGGATTTTAAAGAAGGAGAAAAAAAAACACACAAACAGACAAACAACAAAAACAGACAGAAAGACACATTAATGCTGAAACAACTACTCATTAAACTAATGAGGCTAATGGGCAGAAAAACAGCTTGATAATCAATTCATCGTGTAAATCATTAATCTCAAATGCCAAACATTATGTGGTTTCAGCTCCTCAAATGTTGGAGGATTTGCATTTTTCCTCTGTATTATATTCTTATAAATGGATTATCCTCGGGTTTTCAAGTGTTGTTCAGACAAAATAAGCAACTTGCGATGGGCATTTATTTTCCATTAATTTCTCACATTTTTTTGAGAATACACCATTCAAAAATGACGATAATCAGATTATTGAACAATGAAAACTGTGATAATTCTAAGAGGATTTCTTTCAACAATGTGCAATGTTGTGTGCTATGATACAATATGATAAGAAGCCAGCATTGTGGAAAAAAAAGCTCTCTATCCACTGCTTATTTATTATTTATTTACCTCTAATTTAGTTTGGGAACGTGAAAGTGGATTGTAGCAAGAGACCCACTTTAAGTATGCGCGCCTCATATTTCGATCCATTTATTTCAAGGCTACATGACTAAGCGGTGGTTACATTTTTGCCAACTGCCTCTCTTTGATTGGGCAGGATAATTCAGGTCATCTGTGCAGGCATACACCAAAATCAGAGCTATTCAATGTTTTTTTGCCAGGGCATTTACTCTGTCAGGCAGAGAGAGGCTGTTTCTCAGTTACAACAGAGCCGCCGTGGGGGCACGCGTGTGAATTTGGCCCATTTTGGGCTTCAGAGAATAAAGTGAATAAAGTGAGAATGTAGTTGTCTCTCCTGAGGACAATTAAGATAGATAAACCCTCAAAGAGATAACACTATCTGGATGGCGTGTGGTCAAAAAGAGAAATTAATTCTTTTTGAGGATGATTAGTCAGCCTCTTTTGATAAGTTGAGTGGGGATTATGCACGGTCCGCTTTACTTCAGAGATTTGTCACTTCATTCTCGTAGCTCCCTGTTTGTTCTGATTTGAGCCAGCTGGTCTTGATAGTGTATTTGTAATGGCAGCTTTACTATTCCAGCTGTACGGTTGTATCTCTCACTGGACTTGATAAGCCATTCATTATATTTCTGGCACATGCAGCGCTGAGGCATTTGTATCCTGTAAATGGTTTGTGACGGAGTATGAAATCCTCCCACTAAAAATTGAGCCCATATTTCATTACACTTTTTTTTTTAAATCAAATACACTACACACATCTCACCAGTCAGGATGCTGGGCTCACTTTGGCCTTTGATCAATAAATAAAGCTTTCAGGGGAGACATAGTATTTGCTAAAACTGTTTTGGCACCTTATTTCAAGGGTGTGTGTTCCCCTCCCTCCCCCGCGTGGAGACAACGTGTTTTTTGTGTGTGTGTGTTCGCTGGAAAGCCCCTCTTTTTAAAGTACACAGGTGGAGCAGGTGGATGCTGAAGTATTGTTATTCTATAAACAATAAGATCCCACCCAGGGTAGAAAAAAAACAACATTGCTTCAGGCTCTCAATGATTCAAACTTTCCCTCCAGAAAGACATTTTGTAGGGAAAAGCAATGTGAAAAATAGCTGCAGTGAATGTCACTCTGCTCAGTTTTATAAATTGCATGCCTCGATGTAATCCATTGTAATACATGATTGCCGAGTGCTCGTGTCCCTGTGGCAGGGTTTCTATTCTGTGGATGTGTACTTGATTACAACAAACTATTTCCTGAAGCCCCGCTATTACATTTTACGCAGGACGGCGCACATCGCGTCTTGCCATTATTTGATATTTCATGTTTTGTTTTCCGTCTGGAATATTTGTCACAGGCTGTCACGCTGTGGATTTTGGCCTGAGGCTCGGCCATTCGTCGCAGTTGTGACACAAATCAACAGAGCTGCAATTCTCATTTACAAGACTTTGTGGGCTTTGTTGCGGATTCATAAAGTTTGTTCAGTATTACACTTGAGCAACTTAACAACAGCTAATTGGCAGCAAACAGAGAAGTCGTTTAAATTCACATTGAAGTTTTTTTACCTTGGAGGTTGTCATTGTCAGTCTCTGTTGTCTTTGTGTAACAGAGACGAGTGATGCATTATTTAGCAACAGAATTCACTCGTTTTGTTTTCATTATTCATTCAAAAGCCTCTCTACAATTCATTTACAAACTTATCTTTTCTAATCTGGAATTCCCAGGCAGACCTGTGTGATAATGTTCAGGGAAGAAGGACAGAATACGACTTTTACATGACATGTTCAGTGATGAATTTTAGCGTTTCTGATCCTGACAGATGCCAGATTAGCGAGATTACCGACATTTCATACAAAAATTTACATCATCTCTATCTTAAGATTCATCTCTTGCTCTGCTTTTGTGTGTGCTAATCAGGCGTGTGGCACGAGGATGTTACGAGTCCAAAATTGTCTGCGACTCGGTCGTGGAGGTTATTGCATATAAATGAAGGTATTCGGCCCCTCGTGAAGAGTAAACATGCAGAGAACGAGGGAAACACGCTGTGTGGCTGAACAGAGGAATTAACAGCTTAAAGATTTCCTGTAGTGATTGTGGCTCTGTGTTAGCTGTGGGGGTCAGACTGTGTGTGTCCACTGGTGTCTTTTTTGTTTTGGCTGAGTCTGTTTTCTGTATCTTTCTATGAGGGTTTTCTCTATTTTAACTTAACAACTCTCCAGTTTTTCATTACAGTTATGTTAAAGGGGTACTCCTGTGGTTTATTATTGCACTTCCACAGAGTCAAAATCAGTGCAGCAGAAGTGGGATATTTTTCAGTGTTTTAGTCTTTGTTATCGGTCAAGCTAGTTTGTTGAAAGGTTGAGAGTCTCAGAAGGAGCATGGCGGCGTGACTGTGGCACCAACCGGACAGCAGAGGTGAGATTCAGCACGGCAGCTAATCAAACGAAATGCACTCGATGCATCAAAATGAAAGCAGCCCACACCTACAATTCATCTGCTGCTCCAAAACACAGAACAGAATAATCTAACAATGGGAGGATTTAGCGGAGCTTCATTTAGCTTTCATTTAACCGCTATTATTCCCGGTAACACAAAATTAGTGTGAATGGTCAGCTGGTATCAGTGACAAATAGAAGATTTTCTTCACAAAGAAATAAAAGACCTCAACTCATCCACAATCACATCACATCTGTTTAATAAGGAAACAAGTTAAATTACTAATGCTAAAATGCCACTGAAGAAAACACACCTTAACTACCGTAAATTTAAGCGTTCGAGATGACCTCATCAACAACTAGTTTTTCAAGAAAACAAAACCCAGCCACCCTAAAAATAGAGGAATAGAAGAAAGCTTCAGAATAGCATCTTTTCATAAGACCCCCACTGCCTGGTAAACACTAACATCTTTGAAACCTCGTGCCCACACTTTTTATTACTCAGACTCAGGAACATTTGCTTTAGAGCCACAGGATGCACGATACAACTGTTTTTACAGGATCGACAGTTCTCGCCACAACTATGAGGCTGATTGCCAGGGGAGGAAAAAATAATGGAGTGCCCCTATAAATGTAAAATATACAGCACCAGTGCTGATACACTGACACACACACACACACACTGGTTATTCACTTTAAACACTCTCTCTTTTTGCCATCAGGGCGAAGCAACCGAGCTGTAATCTTACAGCCTGTCACATCCTCACACGTCCAACATGGACAACATCCTCACTTTCTGTCCGCCAGTCAGCGAATGTCCAATAACCAATCAATCAGTCTTTGCTGCGATAAGGCCCACTTTCGAATGACAAACTGTTGAATCGCTTTGGGAATTATATTCCTCACCATCCACGTACTTCCAATTGTGTGCAGCTACTTTAAAATCAGCAGAGAGTTGTATGTAATTCTTTCATAGTATTATGTGAATTTAATGACAGCTTTATACACGTATCAAGGAAATGCAACTAGCAGAATAATACACGTTCTCCACCTGGTGTGATAGCAGAACATATTCATGTTATTTTGGGCATCACAGCTTTTTAGATTTTGGCAACCAAGAGAATGAGGTTTCATAGGTCTGATTACTCATAACATTTTAAATACAAGGCCGACGGAGAATACTGCCCTTTGAAATGTTAACAATTTCTCCTGATCTCTTTGTTCAAGTGTTTTTATTTTGGCACTCTTTATTGTAATTTCACTGGTGGAATTTGTTCTCCTGAGCTGCCAGCCTCCATATAACTATGACTCAAACACTGATGCGGCATAACAAATGTGTCTTTGGTGCGTGGAACATTTCCCACTTTCATATCCTGCTCTGGCGTAAGACTTCATCTCTGTATGTGTGTGTGTGTGTGTGTGTGTGTGTGTCTGCAGAGATTCGCGAGGCATTCAAAGTGTTTGACCGCGATGGGAACGGGTTCATCTCAAAGCAGGAGCTGGGAATGGCCATGCGCTCCCTGGGCTACATGCCAAATGAGGTGGAGCTGGAGGTCATCATCCAGAGACTCGACATGGACGGTGAGGCGAAACACACACAGCTTGGATGCTTATCATCTGCAGCCATAGAGCACAAACAGCTTTGCTCCCTAACTACCCACAAAACTACGCAGTACTAGGAAGTAAAACCAGCGACAGTAAATACCAACTGTTCATCTTGTCTGCAGGTGATGGCCAGGTGGACTTTGAGGAGTTTGTCACTCTTCTGGGCCCAAAGCTGACAGCAGCCGGGTTGCCAGATAAGTTCAACGGGACCGACTTTGACTCCGTCTTTTGGAAGGTGCTCATTATTCAGTTTCACTCATTTCCGTCCTATTTAGACAGAGGATAGACGGCAGAGTCGCAGCCTTAGCAAACCTCCTGGCGCAGAAACATTAAGACCCTGCCGCTGTACGACTTTAAAAGGAAAACTGGTTTTAATTGCTCCATGCGCTGGGTCGTTAATGGGAGCAATTTTATCTTGGAGAGGTTTGGATTCCCTCAAGAACTGTCCTTCATCAAGACTTTAAGCTGATACCACCGCCTCTGTGTGTGTGGTGACAGTCTTATTACTTAGAACATTAAAGTCAATTTCTATGTAAAATAGATATTAATTTATTTACAGACACCTCATTATATAATCAACCGCTCACTTTGACAGTGGGATGAAATGAATGGGATGGAGCTTGCGTCAAAGACGGCGTTGTTGTAGTTAGGTGATAACAGCACCAGAGTGGCTGTCAGAAAGTGTGTGAAGGAGAAGGGATTTATGGGAATCCATGGCTCAGTCAGTGCATGAAAAAAAGAAGCACGACCAAAGACACCTGCTGGGAGAGTCAAGAAACCCAAAGGACTGTTCCAAAGGCTGCACAGCTTCACATAACATCATGTGTGAAAAGTAGTACCAAGCATGTGCTGCTGGATTGATCACACACGGCCTCCGGTCACACTGGTGAGCGGAGCTGAAAATGAGTAACATAGATGAGCTTTCCAAACAGGCACAGGTCCAAGATTTTGTTTTTAGTGTCAGTCTTAGTCATTCAGAGATTCTTGATTTTATTCAGCTCAAAACTTACATAATGCCTCTGGTGGAATGTAATATTTACTAAAAAAGTCATCTTTGAGGCACTGTAATTAAATATTTCTTTTTTTATTGCCATTTTATACTTGATTTATTCTAAATATATCAATATTTTTATAAGCCGTTATTGCTGCTTTTACATAAGCAAACAAACTCAGTCATTCTTGTGTAACACATTAGTGTTTGTTATTACTGAAAGTCTGAATAGAGTTACATTTAAGGTGTGACTCAAAATAAATCACACCACACGGCTTAATTGTCCAATAGGAAATTCACCTTGCTATATTAACTACATTTATATGTCCTTTATGTGATTAAAGTTATGCATCATATTTTTTTACGATGCATGAGTATTTCTGCAGTTATTCTGCTCACTTCTTCTTTATATGACAATGTGTGCGCCCACATACTGTGCATGTGTGTAAATGCCTGTTTTTGTATTTGTGTGTATATGTGAGTGTAATATTGCGTCCACCAGCCTGTGTCCATGCTAATGTTGTGAGTTATGTGTGTGTATCTCCAGTGTGACATGCAGAAGTTAACAGTTGAAGAGCTGAAGAGGCTTCTGTACGACACCTTCTGCGATCACCTTTCCATGAAGGACATTGAGAACATCATCATGACTGAGGAGAACCACATAGAGAACCCTGAGGACTGCCAGGTGGATATAGACAGTAAGTAAGATCCTCCCGTCCGTCAGCAGCATCCTTCTGTTTATTTCTGTTCATGATGTAATTTGCATTTTTGGAACAATTTTGCATCTGATGCATAATATAATTCATCTACCTGTCACAGATTGACATACTGCTTCTCCAGAGACCCAGATTTTACCTTCATAGACATTTTATTTTATCATTATTTATTTTATAAACACTGGTGTGAAAAAGAAATGTATGACATAGATATCATACGCATCTTAAACACCAGGCTACTGTACCAGGACTACATTTTTATTCATTTTATCTTGGCTACTAGCACTACAAACAACCCTTGTGTACTATCATTGAAGTACATGAAATGCTAGAAGTGGATATCTAAGATGCAACCAGGAGCAAGTGAGTGATTTATGACTTGAGGGATATTGTGAAATGACCCTTTAAAAAAAGGGTACAAGCATTATGTCTACTTAAAGCAATATCAAAGATCATATAGCTTCAAGTAATGTGTTTGAAAGATTATATGGTTCTCACAAGCCACCGTATATGATGATATATTACCAGTAAAACTGACGGCGTTAGGATTGTCAGGACTTGAGCAGCCTGCAGACCTGTTTAATATTCGATGGTGAAACATGGTGACGTAGTTTCCAGCGCATCCCAATGACAGTGAATTAGCAAAAACTGTGTTTTTTCAATCTTCGCATTATAGATTTGAGCCGTACAAATTGCTCACAGTCACAACTTCTTTCCCGTCTCATCATTTTTGCGCCATAATCCAGCACTCACACAGGGGGAAGTGCATCGCTGAAACAGCAGCGATACCAATTTCTCCCATCAGTGGCCTCAATAGATCATAATGTACTCCAGTCGGTTATCTGCAGTGTATGAAATGCTGTGCCCTCTTAGGCAGCTGTTTTGTAATTTGAGCAACTGTGCACAGCAAATGGCATTGCTCCCTCTCTCCTCCCCGCTTGGTCCTCATCCGAAAAAATTACCACAATATTGCTGAAGCTCCATCCCCCTACACGGGCTGTGCGTGGAAAACCTCGTTCTCTGGAGCTCATTTGAAAGTCATTGTCAGAAATGCAGGAAATCCCAAACTGAAATACTAGAAGAGGAAGGTTTAGGGAAAATCTTTGCAGTGAAAAGGTAAATTACACCTCTTCATTACAAATTAGCTGGAATCTGCTGGAGAGGCAAATTGTCGTCTCAAAGGGTGTAACTTTCCTTCAATGGGTCATTTGCAGAGGAGCTGTTACTGAGGATGCTTTGCTTTTTATTTGGTATCTACTGTGTAGGTTTAATGATCATTGGAGCCATTATGAAACCGTTCTCTGAAATAAGGAGAAATCAAAAGTAAGATCAATTTTAAGCACTCTGAAATGTGCTTTATTTGGACAAAAAGCATAAAGTTTCTCTAGCTTCACGTGCCTTGGTTCTTACTTCAGATGACTGCATGCATCCTTGTATTTAAATGCAGATGCAGGTATACCACACCTTTTCTTGGCACGCTGCTGTTTTGATGAGCGTCCTTTAATATGCCAGTCAGGTGCCAGTCCATTTGTTTGTTGTTCCAAAACTCCCATCAACATTTCAATCTCGATGCAGTTACGCAGCATACAGGTGTGAAAACAAATCTTCTTGGCAGTGCTCATCCCTTATAATTGTATTCATGTAATTGTAAGGTTTCGTGATGAGCTCTTTCATTTGGAAATTACTATCAGATATCTGTCAAGCATTAAATAACACCTGATTCAATGGACCCCAGGTAATTTCTTTTCTCTTCCTCTCCCGCCCGCCCTCCGCTCCAGGTTCCAGCCCGACGCAGCAAGTCAAGCAAACTTGTGTGCGCAAGAGCCTGATATGCGCCTTCGCCATCGCTTTCATCATCAGCGTCATGCTCATTGCAGCCAATCAGGTGCTGCGAAGCGGCATGAAATAGGAGTAGTGGCATTTCCAGCCTTGAACACCACCTAAAGGCTGCCTTACAGATAAATGACTGAGGAGATGAAGCTGGGGAAAAAAAACAACAAACAAACAATCGCACAACTGTAAAAGAGGCCAACATACGACCGGAGTCACCAAGGACACTACATGTGCAGGAAATTGTGTCAGAAACATGCTGACTGCGTGTCAAGGACAACAGGATCTCACATACAGAGACAGCTGACTATACATATCACTCTTCGTAATACAACATTTAGTATTCATTAGCTATGTGCATTCGAGCAGTGTTGCATTCAGTATGGTGGCAGCTATAGAGAGAAGTGTAGTGACTGTCCAGTTCTGTATTTGTCCAGTGTACCATGCGGTTTAGTATAAACAAGTAGAAAGAAATCTGTGAAATATCCTGGGACAATGGAGAAAATGTATTCCTGAGGCTGGAGGACATCATTGTGTGTGAGATCTGGAGTGCACAGTGTTGTGGAGATATTGTGTGTGCTGCAAAAAATCCATGTGGGAATAATAATGGCTTGGTAGGAAACAGAGGAAAGGGGTTTGCAGGGAGGTGCATATGATGGTGTGGATTGTTTCACTCACTCACTCTCAGGCTGCAGGACTTCAGCCTGAGAAGGAAGGAGCAGGGCAGAGGCAGGTTAACAGCTCTCAGGAGGGAGGGGTTGAGGTCTGAATGGACAGGGAACTGGCTGTAAAATGGCTGGACGTGCAGTAAACACTCGACTCTCTGTCTCCACAGTGGGGCTTTACAGGCCTCAGAGGATGAACATCATCTATGCATGAAATGCATGGATTTAAACAGTTGTCTTGACACATTTGTAAAAGTTATTATCAATGTATTAATCACTTTGACTGTGTAACAGAGCTGTTTTCAATTACTTTATGACAACTGTGAGCAATTGTGTGTGGTGCAGGGTATCAGCAATCACAACAAAAGTAAAGCATACAACTGCATGAAAAAGAAGGGCTGCTTTAGTACATGCTCGTAAAAAATATATTTTCGGGATTGCTAAACTATGGACCTTTTGCCTCGCCAGGCACCTGATTATCATCTCTCACTGCCACCGAAGAGCAAACGACTTCAAGATGTGTGCCACTCAACCATTTAAAAAATATGCATCAAAACTGATCTGGTTGGTAGTGCCGATACAAATGTGCAGGAATGTATTTTGTTCTTAAATTGATTGATTGATTTATTTATTTTCTCAGTTCTTTTCTGTCTGGACGCATTGCTATGGAGCAATAAATGTGTGTAAAATAGACATCTCACAAGGCTTTGAGCAGACATGAAACTTCAAAAACGTTAGCCCTGATGGACCTGCTACCCGTTGAGGTCAGATAATGTTCAACAGCACTTTTCAAATTAAGGTTTTGGCACTTCAGTAGAGCCACTGGCTCTGATGTACAAAAAGGGGAGAGCCCTCTTATCCAGCGAGATACAAAGATCAGACAGATGAGTGGAGACCGGGGTGTCAGATGTTTGACAGGGGCCATGGTGTAAACTGTTGCAATAAAACATTAATATCTGTGAAGCACCACATGAATCTGACTGGGTGTAGTTTAGATTGTTGTGCATGCATCTGGGTAAAGTCTGTTACTATCAGTGTGTTTTGTACATATAAACCAGTTTCAACCAAAGCTTTGCAAGAATCTGTGAAAACAGGACTGGGCCACATAAGCTTAGTAAACAACTGAAAAAAAAAATCCTATTAGGAAGAAACCCAAACCAGATGTTAAAGATTCAGTTTTACCTGAAAGGTAAAACAAGAAAAAGTGCTTTGTTTTTCCCAAATTTGAATTTTTGCCAAGGCCGGCTGTATTTGGAAAGTCAAAAGAAAAAGAGCCCTTCAGAAATGCCCTCAAAAACAAGACACTGCAATACAGGGATGTAAATAATTCACATCTTATAAACATCCCTTTTTAGGATCGCTATTGGCAGCACCCCAAACGAGGATCTCGCACAAGAGGCAGAACCTCTGAGAGGCAACAAAATTAGACAACCCTATCGCCCGGAGCCAGGCAGGATAACGATTATCTGATGCACCTGGGCAATTTGTCAAAAGTGTCAACTGTAGAAAACGCACTCAGAAAAAAAAAACTTTATCATTAACAGATACCTTTGTTTCCATTTTGCACTTTAAGATGTGCTGCAGCGCACAACGACAACAACTCACCGCCATGATTGTTCATCCATTTCCAGAAATAGTTTAGGCATAAAAGAATTACTTTACCATAGATGTATCTATTTTTGTGATAAGAATGTGATGGAACAGAATATTAACTGACTGACAAATGAAAATGTCTCATTAGTTTGTGTATTTTATCATTACCGAGGGAACATTTTCATGGGGAATAAAGTTATAATCATTTGATTTGTTGCCTTATTCTTTGAGACACTTTGGGATTTTGCATAGACATAAAAATGCACCAATCACAGGTTTATCGTTTATCACCAGAGCATATGTACAAACCAATATTTATTTTCTTTTTACAAATGAAAAAAAAAGTACAAACATGTTGATAGTCTACTGAATGTTCTATTTCCATTGTACTGTACTTTGATACTTGTCTTTAGATCTTGCAAAAATGTTTATGGACCATGTGATATCTGTTCATTGACTCCACCCAATGTTCTTCTCTGTCTGTGGATGGTATTTCACATGAATAAAAATCATAACGAGCACATATGTGTCTGTGGAATCATTTTCAAACGGTCAAATCCTC
The DNA here is from genome assembly GCA_037176925.1 of Amniataba percoides. Lineage (NCBI taxonomy): Eukaryota > Metazoa > Chordata > Actinopteri > Centrarchiformes > Terapontidae > Amniataba > Amniataba percoides. The sequence goes on from JBAJHX010000076.1 coordinate 14,210,977, forward strand.
AATCAGGGAGCTTGACGTGACTCTGTAATTCTGAGGATCAGTTTCGCTGTATTGACGGACATCCTGACATTTCAGACTGAAATCCATAGAAAGCGATGGATTTTTCAAGGTTGGCTAAATCCATGGATTGCTTTATTCCATTTTGAGATACCCTTTGGCTTAGCCGAGTGTTTTTGGGCCCATCAGTCACATTTATCCCGACAAATCGCCTCTTATATCTTTTATGTCCGCCAAGGATGGTCAGAGTGTTCTGTTCTGGCTGTCTAATGGAGACTGCAAGAGACTTTTCATTCAAGTCATTTACCAGAAAAAAAACAGAAAACTATGTACTTCATAAAAGTAACCAAATTTCCATTCAAATATGCTGCAAATTTGAATTCAATTTAAGAAAATTTTGATCCCTGGAGGCGAGGCAGAGAAAATGTTAAACACAGACTTCCATCTGCTGCCATTGTGCAAACATTACAAGTTTGATGTGTCAAGGTAAACTGTTGTGCAGAATTTGTGCAGAAAGACTATTGACATTGACATGATTGCCAAAAGGTTCATTAAGTAATCAAGGACTGAGGCACTCCCTTTAGCTGGGCCTTTACTCTGTGCTACACCGGCCTGCATTGTCCCAAGAGGTAACAGAAAATGGGAAACATCTTGTGTAGAAGTAATACATAAACATACAAATCCTGACAAGATGATACTACATGTACATCTGCTTTTTTCAGCTGAAGAAGGACACATCTCAGCCTTTTTAGCTGTTAAATGCTGTGATGCTGGTCTCTTGCTCACAGCACCATGTTCCATCTTTGAGCTGCAGAAAATGCAAGTGGGTGGTGAGAAGAGATTAGGAGTGTCTTGAATTGCCAGGAGGCAGACAATTTGTGTCCCAAAAATGAGTTTAAACCAACCAGCAAATATGCTGGAAATCCAAGCACTCTTTGATGTAATTGTCGAATCACTAATCTACGGAGGTTGATCATTTATCGCAGCGGGATGATGCTTACATAACTTCAGTAGAAACAAAACTTGAGTTTATTTGGGTGGTCTTCACTGATTTAAACTGAAACTATTCATCTTTAATGATGATGCCAGTCCTGAAGGATTGATAAGTAATTCTTCAAAATAACATGCCCCTGCACCAACAAGTTGAGGTGTGCTTAAACAATCTGCATAGATTTTGCTTCATTGAAGTGAAACCAATACAACTTTTACAAAAGACCATAAACATGACAGTGAAGAAGACGCTTTATTAAAAGAACTCCAAGTAGTAAGAAGCTGCACCACCTCCAGCAATGACAGTTAAACACAGTTAAGTTGTTAAACTAAACTGATGTGGTGGTAAATAGTTATTTGTTAGAAGTCATATGTTTTTGGGATATAACTTTAGATCAAACTACTGCAAACCCCCTGAAACAAACAGCATTAAAACATATATTTACTCTGGGTTGAACACATTTCCATTGATTGATAGAAATAGCTCAACAGGATTTCACAATGGGCTCAATCAAATGGAAAATAACTAAAACTTTCCTCTAAGGTCATTTCTAAATTACAGTCTTTTCCTATCGGCTACATTCTTCTGCATATTTGTATTTTGATGATTTCTTTTGTCCTATCTTTGCCACACAAGCCACTCAGATGCCTTGAGTGGCAATTCAGTATATTAAATTAAAAAATGGATGCACATTACTGAGAGTCAGCAACTGTGACGTTCCTGCAGATTCAGACAACAGTATGATGATTGATGCTGCATGTTGCTTTTGCCTCAAATAGAAATGGTTAAAAGGAGAGAAAAATCCAAAACATGCCGAGATAGCAGTTACAGATACGTAGAGAGAGAGAGAAACGACTAAAGCATCTCTATAGAAAAGCCAGATATAAATAACTACACATGATTGAATCTCTTCAGGAGAAAACTTTATGTAAGACGTACAAGAATCAATAAGATATTTACAAATGCAAAGAAAACCCAGAGGCTCAGAAGGGGACAAATGTATTGCAGCTTTTAGAGAGATTTTTCATGCGTTATTCCACTGTATGAACGTCACTATGAGAAAACAGATGGATGAGCTAATTATGATTATTTTGTGTGTCCTTTACTACATTTTCCCAGCTTGATATGCTCCACAAGCTTCCAAATGGCAACACGAGCTCTTGCCAGAATGAATAACTGTTTTGTCATTCCCAGAGGGAGAGGAAATTGGAAAAGTATTTCATTTCTTTTGTCTCAACATTAATCAGCTGCTGAATGCCTCAAGGTGAACACTGGTAATCAAAAGGAAATAACTGGCGTGACATTCATCTTTTCTGTGTGCACTGCGTAAAAACCTTGGAGACAAAAAAATAAATAAATAAAAAGCCCTCAGCGAGCAATGTCCAGCTCACCATTATGGCGACCTGATGATCAATGGACGTCAGAAAATTAAGTTCTGCACAAACACATAAATCAGAAGAGGCACTTGTCAGTTTCTACGTGGTGGTGTTGGGGCCCCATTGTCGAAAAGCTTTGTTGGGTTTCTTTTCAGGAGAAAAGCCAGATTTATCCCAGATTCTTCAGTGGGATCAGTGACTCACGGTAACTTTATTACTCAACCGCAGGGTTCAGAAAGAAGCTCTATTGCATCAGTCCGTAAAGGTCTTTCACTGAAGTTCTTCTTATCACCAGCGCCTGCGCGCACCCGGGGACGATCTCCCTCCTTGGCAAAGCTTAAAGGCTTTTCATTTAAAAAAAAAAAAATCTTTATGCTGCCTCAAAAGAACAAGCCAAGGTTTGACATGGTTTTTAATATGACTTGAAATCCAGAGATGGCATGAGCCCCAGTGGGTGTTGGAGAAGGGACATAGCATGTTTCAAAAATACTCAAGATAATACCTACCAGCGATGTAAACCCTTGGAGGAAGTTTTGTTAATCTCATCACAGCTGCACAAACAAAACGGGCAATTGAGCATGTTTTCCACTCTACCATACCTAAATAAGCTCTAGAGCTAAGCCGATATGGTGCAGTACCAGTGGTAATCAAATTTATTTATGGAGGGGAGCGAATTAGGGAGCATATAAAAGTTTGTTCTGGGGATCTGCGAATCCATAAAAAGAATATTTAAAATGGAGAAGATGTTCACATGGGAGGACAACAATATTCATGCAGGAAAACACTGAAAGTTAAATTGCTAATTGCTTGATTGTTTGCCAGTCAGGTGCATAATGTGTGTTTGTGTGTGCATACAAATGTTTGCAAATTAATGGCTGGAAGTGAGGCTCAATCTCAGAATTAAAGGCTGCACGTTTTTCGTTTCCAGCCAGTTCTTTCAGCCGTTTTTTTTTTTTTTTTTTTTTGCTCTCCTGGGCGTCTGGGCAGAACAGATTATCATCATTTCCCAATAAGGTGCTAAACACATTTGCACTATCCAACTAAGTTAATCGTCGAGGGGCCGTCTGTAGTGTTTGCCAATCACTATCAATTTGGGCTGCTGTGGCTGCATACAGATGCCTGTTTTATGATCTATACATGCAGAGACCTTTCCCCAAACAGCAGTACATTAATTTGTATCAGTGCATATTGCGGCATCAGATCATATTGTTTTCAACGGGGACATTAGCAGTCACATCAGGCCACACTCTGATTTCCCACAGAGAGCAAGTGATTAAAAGGACCGGTTCTCACAGCAGCGGCAGAAAAATGGAGACACTTCTCATCCATTACTGATGAGCCTGTTTAGCCTCCATAGATGAAACTGAGCCTATTAATGATTTATCTTTTCAATCAGAAACTTCAGCGAGGGCAAAGTTAGAATTGTTTAAATGAGCTTTTTTCAAGTCATTATATCATCCACAATAATGAATAGTAAACAAGAGTGCAGAAAACTGAAACCAATACTGAAGTTCAGAGTGATCAATTGCATTGACCCAAGCTATTATGGGCCACAAATGAACACACCTCTTTAAAATGGATCCTCTTAACTTTCTCTACATTTTATACACAAAAGGTTTATGTGTGCTTGATCCACGGCTCAACCTCCTGCAGATATATTGATCATATTATTACACCAAACTTTGTCCCTTTGTGACAAAAGTGTTCTCGTGTCAGCCCAGAAGCTGAACAGAGAGAAAGATGAGGCAATACCTCTGTGGGTTTGAGAACAAAATGCAGAAGTAGCTTAGCACAACGCTGAGCAAAAGTTTGACAAGTTTGTTTCAGCACAGCTTTTGCACCATCGGCTGAACACTCTTTGTTGATAAGCCCGCTGATCCCAACAGACCCTGTGAAGAGGAAGAGAGAAAGAAAAATAAAGAGAACATTTTCTCAAGTAAATCCAAATGTGTTTTGTCCAAGAGAAATGTCTTCAGTAAGGGTCAACCAGGAACGTAGAGGCAGATATTGTCTAGCCGTGTGTTCAGACAGAGCTGATTGTGATTCCATACAAAGTCAATGGAAAAGACGTGAATAAATGCCGGTTCGGAGGAGAGTGCAAATTGAGTGGAAAGCGAAACCACGTTGAGTTGAAAATGTTTCAGACTGACCACAGAATTCACTTCGGTCACGAGGCTTTATGAACTGGCTTCACACAGAGAGGAGAGGGAAAAGGTGAGAGGCAGGAAAATTGAATGATTTATGTCATGGGGACGTTTTTCCCCCAAGATGAAAGACGAGTCCCCACAGTGTGACTGTAAACAGACATATTCTCCTGTAGGATGAGTGATATGTCCACACACACACACACACACACACACACTTTAGACAAAGAATCTGATGGATGTAAAAACTTTAAGTTTAGCTTAAAATCTTGAAAATGAAGGCGAACCTTGACCTTAAGCCCCAACTCTAAATATAATACAAAACCAGAAATAACCTTAAATTGATTTGGTCAAAGAGAAAACCTAATCAAATTCAGCTAAAACTACAAGCATCCTCCTGGGAAATACAAAAACAAGGTTTTTTTTAAGCACATTAACTGAAACTGCATGTTAACAAATTCAAACAGGCCTCCACGCAGCCAAACGTGAAAGCTACTCATCTTGCTGCCCCCCCTCCCTCCCTGAGCCCCGTCCAGCACGTTCGCAGCCCAGGAGATGACGATTAATCATCAGACTTCCAGGAAATCAAACAATGTTATATTTCCTGCCAGGAAGAGATGTCATTCGAGTCGACCCCGAGGTCACGGCCATTTTGCTTATGTGAGTGCGGATCTATTTGATGCCATCAGCGCCGGACTTGATGGGACCAGATGGAGCGATGGCTGCAGCTGCTGAGTTTCTTTTATCCCCTCTCCTTTCTGTATTTATTTATTTATCTTTTTTTATGCTTTATATGTATTTTATGCATTTTTTGACAGGAGGGAGAGCGTTTGCCGTTTTTGGGTAATTGGACAGAGACCCAATGAAGGATTGGGTTGGATCATGAATGTCCTATTTGGTTACATTATTGAGATGTGAGAAATGGAGAAATTATGCAATCCAGAAAATTATCAAATGGTTTAATTACTCTGGACAGTAAGTCATTATAGAGGCTCAGCTCTGAAAACTGCCTTACTTTAAATCTGGTGACGCTCTGCTGGGAGTATATGAGGGCAAAATACTACTAACCAGTAAGAGAATTAGTAAAAGGTTTAATGAAACAACAGACAGCAGCTTTTAATTGTTAGGTACCGTAAGATTACCAAGACTACCAGTGGTGATCACCTTTGAATACAGCATTACACAACAGTACTTAGCAATATTAGCAAATATTACTGAATTGTGTCTTGTATTTTCATTTAAGAAGGAGGGAGGAATCTTGATCTTCATTTAAAGCTCAAAGCATTCAACAAGTTCAATGTGATAAAACACTACAGAGCGACGCTAAAGGGCAGTGGTTTGTGTGTGTGTACCTCTATGGAGGCGCCATAACCATATTTAGGATCACATCTGAACTGTGTTTTGGCTGCAGTTGTTCAATATTTTAGCTGACTTTGTACAGTCTTTGGTTCACAAATCCCATTAAAAATGCTGAAGCTAAAAACTAGCAAAGTCTATTTTGGAAGCCTTTCAGTACATTAGAAATAAAACATTGAGAAAACCACTGAAGACACCATCTTGCAGAGAGAAAATTAAGACCTCGCAAATAGTTTCCAAGTACTGTGTGTGAAAGTCTCTGGCTTAAAAAAAAAAAGCAATAAAAGAGTAAACACAATCAACTGGGCTATTTAAACCTGAACAACAGTGTTTGTGTGTGAAGTACTACAACTTTCCATTCACACAGAAACCTGAATTGGCTGCAAGGTGACACCTAATGAGATCGTGTTGGGAAAATACCAAATCATTTCACCTTTTAATTGAAAAGCTTAAGGTCACAGCAAGTCAAAGGCCACGGTCGGTTGGTTTCGCTCAGAGGCGTGACCCTCCCCGTGCCTGCCTCTGGCCATCAACCCTGTCAGGTCCCTCTGCAGGGGGAGAGTTTCCCACCGCTGCAGAGTCAAAGGCGCAGCGGCTCTGTGCTGCAGAGGTGTCAGGCAGTGGTGCTGCAGGAGACGGTCACACAAGGTACTGAAGGAGTGCAGACTGGTTGTAGATGCTACTTTAAGATGTTTGCTTCCTCCACTGATTCGAAATGTGTAGTTATGATCGCCCGTATCGCCTTTATGTACGTCTATTGTTCAAGAGAGTTTCCTGTTAACATGTTTTTATTCAGAATATAACTGACATCACTCTCCTGCTGACACCTTATACATTTATTAGTGTTAATAGCAAAAAGGAGTTTGGTGAAGAGTCTGGCCACGTAATAAAGCAAACTGTAGAGCAGTAGAGTTATAATCAGAAGTTGATTTTTAACTGTCCCTTCGTAAATGTTCGGGATCAATGCTAAATGGGTAACGCGAACCTCAATAGCAACCTGATTCCTGAACAACAACACAAACAGACAGTCACAAAAGGTAAAGATGGATTACAGTGAGGCTGTATCCAGCTGTCTGTCTACATGTCTGTATCATTAGTCACACAATGAATACTAAAATGTCAGTAATCGGTGCTATTTTTCTTTCTGCCATCAGTTAATGTTGCATTTCTTTTCTCCATCAGGCTGGTGGAGCAGTGCGGCACACAGTGCAGAGCTGGGGGAAGCTTTTTTTTTCCTCCCCTCCCCAACCTTTCCCTCCAGCATTCAAACTAAGCATCGTCATTGCAGTCTCTAGACATCTGGTCATCACGCGGCCATCACTTACAGACATGTTCTCTGTCTCGCAGTTTTTAAAATTGTTTTTTAATTCATCCCAGTGTTATACATTTCCATCACGGTCCTCCCCACCAGACTCCAGTGTGTTCTGTTTCCTTTCGTCCCCACAACTGTCTTCGGTGGCATTATCATTCACGTCATGGTCATGGACCGGAGCCAAGAGCTTGATTGGATCAGGAGTCACCGAACTTCCAGTTTTAATTGAATTGAAGCTGCTCTCTCCCCAGGAGTCCACTCGTGGCCCGTGGGTAGAAAATACTAAGCAGAGCATTCAGAATATGCACGAGATGGTTACGGTGCATTAAATGGAAGGATTTAAAGAGCTTAATAGCCACTGAATATCAATAATTTAATTTTTTAATTTGGCATTTCTGTGGTTAAAATGTGACTTGTAACTTAATGTTAGAAATTATTATTATTATTTAAAATTTCTATACAACCTGAATGAATATTTCATAATAAAAGTGAAAATAAATGTCGCTCTGTGGAGAGATGATGATGGGATGGAAGTTGCATTGTTTTCTGATCAATTTTTTTTTTTTTTTTAATCTATAACTGTCACACTACTTTCTGCTTTTTACCTCTTTGAGGTGCTGGGCTTCACATGAGGAATTGTCAGACTGGAAAGTAGTTATTAGGTTGTTTTTTTTTCCTCCCCGAAGCCTGGCATCACTCTCCACCATGTTTTCCCTCGACTGCTTGTCAGCTTGGAGGCAGCTCGATCATCCGGCTAACTATCACAGTTAAAACATGTTTTCCCATCAGCGCCTGTGGAGAATTCTCAGAAGCTGAGTGGCTTCTGCGTCTGCTGTTGCTGCCCCCGACAAAAAACACAAACACACCAGAGCATCCAGAAAACGGAGCACGTGCGAGAGTACGTATCAGCCAGTTGCCGGTAATCAGTCATGTTTTGCCTGAATAAATTATCAATCCAACATTAATTGCAATTTTTGTGTTTCTGCACACACCACATACTCCCATCCCAAAGATCAGTTAACACAACTGTTCTTATCCTCCTGGAATCGCACGTACCAAAGGCTTTAATAGTTTTGTCAGAACACACCTCAAACGGATATCAGAGCCCCCGCCTGAATCAAACTGCTGGCAGGCCTGCGACTGCTTCATCACAGCTTGGAAGTG
>JBAJHX010000076.1:14219416-14264122 GCA_037176925.1 Amniataba percoides
AACAGCCCAAATGAGCTTTTATATTTATATTCATAGTCATATCATCAAAGATTTCGTTTGAGAACAAAGAGAGCATTAATCAAAAGCCATAAATGGCTGGAGATTTTAATTGAAGACTTCCAACTTTGCTCAGAATATGAAGTAAAAATGGGAGCGCTGATTCAAGAACTGACTGAAAAATCATTTTTGGCCTTTCGATCCAGCTGTCCGTGCCACACATAAACAGACGCCGTAAAAGTTGACTGTACGATGCTGTGTGATTGTAAATGCACATCAAAAATTAAGTGTCATAAGAGCAGCAACATGAACAACTCCCCAAGATAATCTGTGGTGAGATGCATAAAACAGAACCAACACACAGTACAGACACTCTCAGTGTCTCAGTGTCTACTCCAAAGTCACAGATTCTTCTTACTAGTTATTTATTTCAACTTAAAAAACACTTTCCACGTTTCTGCAGCTGAATCTGAGCTACGAGAACGTGATGTGCAAAGCAGCAGTCACATAACCACTTCACACCATGAAAGGCTTCTTTTTGGCCACCTTCATAGTTTTTCTACTTTTGCCATGAACTGAAGCAAATAACAAAACTGTCTTATGAAAAAATAAAGCAAGAAGAAAAAAATACACCAGTAAAACTTGATTTTTTTATTCCACCTCTATTTACAGCAGAATCATTTTGATAAAGCCTTGTCACTGTGCTTGATTGACACTTAAATATATATATAAATAAATCACATGTGTATGTGTATATGTGTGTATATGTGTACACTGTAGTGAAGCCTGACAGCAGCATGTCTCAGTTTCTTTATGATCTCTGTGATCTGAGGTGATGAAAGACGTATGTGCTCAGTCCCTGCAATCAAGGTTTCACAAGATCAATCCGACATCAAGCGGAAGTGTCCTTGAGAGAGGTGGTTAACCCCCACCTGCTCGCTCGATGACGGGCCCTTTGGTCAGACGCTGCAAATGGCTAAACTATAATTCACACCCGCTCAAGTGCGACCTCTTCATTTGTAGACTGAACTATACTCAAGGGGGGGTCACCGCAGCAAACCTTGAATTACTGATGCGTCTACAAATTAAAATCACCGGTCTTGACAAAGGATGCAACAGCTGAATTTAACGCTGCATGAAATGAAAGCTGGAGATAACTTCAGGTAACATAAGTCAGAGCAGTCTGGGATCATTTTAAGGCCGAAGGAGAGACAAGAGCCCGGGTTTCTTTTCCGATGAAACGCTTGGTTGCAGATTTTTAAGCAGCGTTTTGTTCTATATCTATCAGTTTCGCTACCGGTCATCACCAATATCAGTACTGTATTCTGGCAAAGAGCAACTCCACTGAATCCCATTTAACAGAGAGGGGATGCTTTTCTCTGTCGCACTTCATTAAGTTTCCCTGTGCGTCTCACTTTGATAAACTACTGTAAATGTCCTAACTGAGGAACCAGAAGCTGAATATCCGCTATAAGATTCTCTACTGTCTTCCAGCCTTTGAATTCGACTTTGATTTTGCTGTATTTTAGGCCTTGTTTCACAGGCATTAAGTGGTACATTAACAACTGCTACTTGTATAATTCACCACGGCCAAGAGAAATGACAGGCAGATGGATGGTTTTATTCAGTAGTTAAAATCTAATCCATAATAGTGGTGAATTTACAACTTCTAATGTTGGCTGGATAGATGGATGGAGGGACAATGTCTGCTGGCAAGGATCATGGCTAGATTTTTCTAAGAGGAGAAGATGATAGCGGTGGCCAGATTGGACAAAGATGTTTCAGTTTTTTGCCTGAAAGTGTTTCATTTTTCATGGGAGGCGCTGAGCAGCCCAAACTGCATGATGCTTTTTATTTCTTCACTCATACATGTAATGTTTCGCAGGTTTAGACTGACAACATACAGACAGGTGACAAATTAAAGGAAGTAACAAAATGAAGTGTTAGTAATAAAGCTTAGTAAGGTGTGGGGCCACCATGCGGTGCCAGAACAGCTTCAATGTGCCTTGATATTGATATTCTGCAGTCCCTTTCAACTCGCTGTGAGGGTCAAGGGATTCAGGTTTTTCCTTTTGTCACCCGTCTGTATTAGAAACTGGTAACTGTATTACATTCAATACAAAGAGAAGAGATAACAGGTACTATAGTAATTTCCTCACTTGCTTAGAAGTGTGGTACAATTTCAATTCAGTTCACTTTGTTTGACAAGGATAATCCACTTGAAATCAATACCGCTGTCCCAGGGGGTCTTAGGTACATGTTAAACACAGTAAAACAATCCTACTTTCAGCCTGACTGCCAGCAGCAGAGAAAAAAAAAGGTGTTAAACTTCACGTTTACGACTGACCAACAATGCACGTCTTGTGAGAAGCAAGACTTTTACAAACCATATACCACATTTTCTTCATACACAGTACCAAACCCAGCCTGAGCTTTTCAAAAGACTAAAATTCCCAGAGAGAAACGAATTGAAATCTCATGTGAAGAGCAAATTCAGGTAATGTGCAAATGGCTCCATTCAAAACCCTTTCGAATCATAGCAAAAACACTACAACAAAATGTGGCTTTTATGTGGTTCGCGCTGAAGGCAGCACATTCTCCTGTGTCGTCAGGCCCTGCAGATTTAATACCGTCGCTCCTGATAAAATATTCATCTGTACAGTATCGGTGAGTGGACATTTAAAGCACCGGGAGAAGTGAATTGCCCTGCCATTCCCCCTCACCCAGGTAATCAGACCCAAATTGAAAATATCCAGCTACCAATTTCAGCCCGAGTTTCAATATTCCCAGCCTGCCAGTGTGATGTCACATTTCCTACAGAACCTGCCGGCTGTAAAAGCGCAGACAATATAAGTGGCTTATGAATGAGATTTGAATTGCACGGCCCAATATCATTTAGAGCCAGTAATTGGGCGATATGTATGCCATACCCTCAAAAAGGCACTCCCGCTCACTCAGATCTGAGCGGAGGAAGCACTTGGGTCATGGCATCAAATAATGGAGCCATACATGTGTTCCAATCAAGTGTCAGGCGGCCATTTCTTTGCAGATGCCAGGTCCTATTCTGTCAGCCACATCTGGGGAAATGAGTTGGAAAGATTGAACAATGTCCCGGCGGATTTAGCGGCAGGCTCGCAGCTTGACACTCCCTGCAGGCCTGCTCGACTGAGACTCGCGCTACGTTCCTGAAAGTATTTCCCGTCAGTTGCTAATGGAAACAGGTTACGGAGGAGAAGCAGGGGCCTGCAGAGTTGGGTCACTTACGGACGTGTTTCTGATTTAATGAGTTTCTTTACTGGCTAAGCAGATTGAGACTGTTAAAAAGGTCTGGTTCACCCAAATTATAAGGAACCCCCTTTGTCACCTGTAGTTAGTTTGCACAATTAAAACATCATTTTAAGAATAAATTGATGCCTTTTGGATGACTCTGTGCGTGATTAATTATGTCGACTTTTCAGTTTTTGTGCAGAAGACCAGATTTTGGCCCCCGCAATTAACATTCAGGTTTTTATTAACTCTAATCACGATCTTTTCCTATTTCCAAAACTGTGTTTCAGTTGCCTTGACCACAGTTCATTTGCACACTCTTACCTCACCCTTAACCATATTTTAGAAAGTAAGAGTGAGAAGTTTCAAAATGTGCATTAAATTGCACATGGATGAATGCAATCTGGGATTTGGAGGTTTTGGTTAATTGGCAGAAGCGTTGGTAGGAGAGGAAAGACGGCAAGTTTAAAGAGGCTTAAAAAGTTCTACTTAATCCAAAAAGAACAAAAAAAACATGAAAACAGTGAGCTAAAACAATCTAACATCAACTTAATAAGTACCCAAGCTCACATTTTTGAGATATCCGTCCCTGATATTTTGACTTAAACACAATAAATGTGAATTGAATGTTAATTGCGGTGCTCACAGCAACGAGAGTCCCTGCTGTGACTATTTGCTCTGTAGTAAGAAGAACTGAAGAGCTAACGAGTGATGAGGTGCATCTGGGCAGGCAGGTGAACAAAATCAGTTGGTTAAATGAGAAAGAGACTTCGAAGAGGAGGTAATCACAAGAGAATAAGTGGACACGTGTCTCAAAACGTGGCCACAATGATGACCAGATTGTCTGCATGTCTCAGAAACACACGAGTTAATGGAGAAATGATCGTCTGCATGTTGTCGTTTTCAGCAAATCCCATGAGAGATCAACAAGTGTGGAGACCTGCCTGACTAGTTCCCATGTTTCAGGGCAACAGTGTGGCTCTTTAATGTTTTCAGTAGGGTCTCTTAGTGTTGTGTTGTTTTGTTTCATGGGATTGTTTCATGTTTTTTTTCCCCCTGCCAGCCTTTTTCTTAAAAAAGTGAGAAGATGTTCTAATTTGAGTGAACCCAGTCTTTAATTAATAATCATAGAACATATTAGCGAACAGTTTTTGAATGGAGATGAACTACATCAGTGCTGTTGTTTAACCTCCTGGGATTAAGGGGATGGGAACATTTTCAGGCGTCTTGGCAGGTCCGGCAGCTCTCCACCATGAGGGATTACTGAAATAAGGGATGAGGATGTCGCTGTGATGTCTTGGATATTGCTTCCCGCCGGTGCTTAGCGCAGCCTCGTCAGTCACATTTTGTGATTACCTCTGAGCTGCACCCAATCATAATTAAGGTGATGACAGACTCGCCGAGGCCCGACTGACGGCGCGCTACATGCTGCTGCATCGTGGAAAAGATGCTCGGAAGTTGCGGCGGTAGATTTTTGAAAGGGATGGTAAGTGCATAAGGGAAACAATATGTTTAGTGAGATAGAGGACGTCATGTCCCCAGATTATCCGAGGCTATTATTCACCACACTCCAACCAAAGAAAGGCAATTTGATGAGGCGAAAGGTGCACAGAGCTGCTTCAGATGTGACCACTGTGTCTCCAGGGGGAATTTCTATTCCTTTTTTCACCACCAGCTGGTTAATCTTTTTCCTCTTCAAAACCTAATAGAGTTCATACTTATTAAAAGCGGATACGGGAGAGGCTGAATGAGTCAAACGTCGTGGTGAACACACAGCACCCTCTGAGAGCACGGTGTGAAAGCAACACTGGGATACAGAGCACATCACACTAATGTCACTCAGAGAAAGATGTAGCTCGACACCAGACAGTTTTTCTCTTTTGATACGTGATCACTAGACTTCTGTTGACCAGAGAGAATATTAAATGGCGGTTGGGCGAAAGAGACAAAATATCGAAAAATGCTCTGAGTAGCATTTCCAACAAATCAATACACGACAATAAGATTAATTGGGACTCCTTGGTGTAATTACTGGCAACAAATGAGAACAACTTTGAGAGGATCATTGCTCAATCTGATGCCTGTGGCCTCAGCAGAGATGTGGTTTTCACAGAATTGCCTCCTTTTGTCAGCGTCTGTCTGCATGCGTTTGTTTTCTCTTTGGCTTTACTAAAGAGGTTAAACACGTGACAGTGACTTTTCCCCCAGGAGCTACACTTGTCCGAACGTCTGCCATTATGAGACAGTTTCAGCTGTTTGAACTCAAAAACGAGTCAAAACGAGTCACATGGTTTTCTTATGTTATGTTCTGTAAAAAAGATGTCATGAAGTGTAAAGCAACATGGTAGATTGTCTTTTAAATCTGATCCCACTGAAAAAGCAGCAAATGATTTCTTTGAAAGGAATTCTTTCTTCATTTTGAAACTTTTTTCTGCATTCACAGCTGCTTTATAATGGTGATGAAAAGTGCTCAGATGTCTGTATATGATAAGTAGTCTGGCCTAGTAACCCCATGGACAACAGCTACAGAAAAGAGTAATTATCACACCCCACAGCAGCAGACAGATCACACACAATGTGAAAAACAGCATCTGAAACCTGCCCTCTATATATAAACTGAGAAGAGCTAATGAGTGACAGGATGCAGCTGGGCAGGCAGGTGAACAAAATCAGGTGATTAACTGAGGAAGAGACCTCAAAGAGGAGACACGGGCTAAACCAATGATTTATTTACTACCAAATAAATATCAAACACTTTCAGAAAAACCTGGATTTTTTTTTTTTTTTTTTTAGAAATCCTTCGAGCAAATGACACTGATCCTCCCCACCTCACATTCACAGGGCTTTTAAAATGGTGGGAGGCTCATATACACAGGTGTTTTTTCTTTGCCAGTCAAATCCTGGGATAGGAAATACCCTGTCAAACCATTTATATGTTATGTGATAAGATAGACTGATACTTTCCCTGTGGGGGAAACTTGCATGTTACTGCAGCAGTTATGAAAAAACACACACGAATATATACTGTATGTATATATACATGTAAAGATTTGTAAATACAATAAAAAAAACACCCTTGTCTCACCCTTAATCTCTGTTGGTTTATTTCATTCTACTGTATGTTTGTGCTGGAAACACCAGACCAAGCTGCTCCATCATCAGCACGGGTGGCCTCCACCACAAGGTCACACAGGCAGAAATAAAGACATGTGGAGCATTTTAATGGTAGTTGAAGGGTACTGCGATCATGTAAGTAGGTGCCACTTGGCTCATCAAGTCAAGGTAAAAATGGGGAGATTGCAGAAGCATTGAAGTAAACAGATGTTTTCTCTTTGCAGCGGTAATGTGTCCTCACGTTTAGGGTACCTTTCTGTAGAGTGCTCACTTCTACATAAAGTGGTGAGCACAGATTACATCCTCCACTCTGAATGTGTTTCTGTTTCCATTTTCTGCTCTCCATGAAAAGTGCAGCACCACTGCAGCTTGTTGTATTCTGAATGTAAAGCAGAGCAGAATAAACGCGTTTCATCCCAGAAACTGTGTCTCTCACATAACCAGCTTGTTGACAACTTAGTGCAGCAGACTCTAAATAATTTCTCGACAGCAAAAAAAAAAATACAACAGAGCACCAGATAATGGCTTTAAGATAGTTGTGAAGCAAGTGTGACATCTATAGTGGCTACAGTCTGCGTCCAAACTGAGAGAAAAGGAGGTGCAGACAACAAAATATGAAACTGATTTCCATGCAGACACGACCTGGAGTTTATCTTACAGTATTATACATCATATTCAAGTGTGGACATGCCTAACCTTTATTCTGCTGCTGGAGGCTTTCCTGCCCGGGACACGTGCTGCATCATAATCTGTTCTCATTGCACTTTGCAGCACTGTCAAACGCTCGCCGTCCCTCTTTTGGTCGCTGACTGCCCCTGTGTGGTCATAAATATTTAACACAACTCTGCTGCACTTGGATGTAAACTCTCTCCCTTCACCAGCCTTAAGAAATTACATTCCTGCATCTCACTTATCAAAAAGTCACAGTAATGTTATAATATTATGTGGAACGGCTTAAAGATGAATTTGAAAAAACTGAATCTAAGTCTCGCCCGGTTCCTTCCAGAAACAAAATAACAGGTTGCTTTATGCCTGGGAAACTCTAATCTTGTCTCGTGGGCAAAAAATTTAATCTACCTCAGCAGAAACAATTCTGCTCCACCAACACGCCAGCCTCCATCATCCGTCATCATTAAAGAGGAGAAAATGAAGAACTCTAACTCTGTTTGATAAAAGCAGACACTGGTAATGCACTGCTTTGTATTTCTGCGCCCGTTTTGTTGTTTGATGCCACATTTTACTCCATAACCCTGTAAAGTCACGTCGCCACAGGACACTTGGCCTGACATGGCATCAGGCTTTGACGTTTAGAGTGGGGCTAAAGTGGCGTTTTTCATCTTTTTTGAACCATCAGCAGCGCATGTCAGGATTTGGCATCCTTGCTCTTTTTAAATCAAAGAGCACAGTCCTCTTTCTAGACTTGTCATTTAACACCAGTGATCAGAAATCATGCAGGAAGATATGGCACACGTACTTTTCTTCTGTCACAGTGGCCCCAAAAGACCAGAGTGCAATGCAATCACAACGCATACAGAATGACACAACCCATCCATCCATTTTCTGACCCGCTGTATCCTGCACTCTGGAGCCTATCCCACTCTCTTAGAGGCGGGGTCACACCCTGGACTGGTCGCAGGGCCACATAGAAGAAGACAAACAACCATTCACTCTCACATTCACACACTACAGACAATTTAGAGTTGCCAATTTACCTCTTTGGATGGTGGGAGGAAGCTGGAGAGAACCCACGCAGGGAGAACATGCAAACTCCACAACTCCTCAACCTCAACCGGGGATCGAACCCAGCACCCTCTCGCTGTGAGGCGACAGTGCTAACCACTGCACCACTGTGCCGCCCTGACACAGCCCACTTTTTACAAAACAGTTTTTTATTTAAATGCTTACAGTGATTTGAAAGTAACAAAGTCACATTCATTATCAGGCATTCTGGGGAAATGTAAGCACACAGTGATGCTGAATGAACTGTAAGTAAAGACAAATACAGTAAACTAGAATGCCTTGGGTTTATGAGAATGAGTTTTTCATTTAGTGGTACATGTGGGTGGGCGACATGGGCAGCACGCTGCGGTGGTAGGGCAGCCCGTACACGGGGCTCATCCCTGCGTGGTGGAAGCTCTCCACCTTGCCAAACTGGCGCAAATGGAAGAGCAAAGTGAGCTTTCGGGTCATGGTCCTCAGCGCCAGGAAGGAGGCCAGGATCTGTGCGAGCAGGAAGGCGAGGTAGAGCGAGTGGACGGCCCTCTCCAGAGGCAGGATGATAATTCCTTCGTCGGTCAGGAAGAACAGCAGCACCGGCAGCTGGAACATGAAAGACAGGAGCCAGAAGGCTGCCAGCTCTGGCACCTGATGACAGGGAGGGAAGGAGGGAGGGAGAGAGAGAGACTTGGGTTGGCGATGTAAAGATAGAGCAGTCAGGCATCAAGCTCGTCAGTTGTATCCACATGAAAGCACACACACACACACACTCACACACACACACACACACTCACACTCAACAGACAGTTGAGCTGATTGTTTACACACGCAGGCAGAATACTTAAGCAGCCACTTCCTCCGCCGTGTTGTTCAGGAGACGTGCCCATAAAAGAAGTCGGGGTCGGGCTTCAGGGAGGATGTTGGTTTGAATTACCTTCTCTCTAAGGTTGCCAATGTAGCCCAGATAAAGTCGGACCACTTCAATGACTGTGAGGAGGATCATCCCGGTTATGAGCAGAGCCTGGTAGTACCCGGGAAGATAATAGAACTGGAAGTAAAGCAGAGCTCGGGTGTCAGGAAGGTATGAAAACATTTTTTAGTTGCTGTTCACAGGTATTCAAACTTTAGCAGCTTAAAACCCCCAAAAACACAGATAAAGTTGTGATGTAACGATAATGTTCCTGATGGCGTAAATCTTTGAGGTGAATTCCCAGTGAGAAGTGAAGCAGTGATCTGAGAGAGCTGCTTTTCTTGCTGCTACCACTAGACAGCGTCAAAGTCACATTTTTCTAATCTAATGCAGAAAAAGTAACTCATTTTAAAGTGAATACTTTTTTAGTGCAGCATGTATTACTGTCAGTAACCAGCTTAAACCTTAAAGCTTTTGATTTTATTGTTTTACTGTTTATATGAAAGTAATGATGCAGCGTAGCAGGTCATAAAAACTGTCCACTGAACAAGCTCCCCATCAATCCTTGAGACTTCCTTTTTACACATTTGTACATTTGTATTCCTGCCATGGACCGAGGAAGGCAAAGTGAGAACAGCTGCAAACATGAAGGATCTATTCTGCAAAAATGTAGATCACCAACTAACCTTCACTTCCAGCATGAAAACAGCAGAGAACCACCAACAGGGAAAATAAAACATGTTGAAGTACAGCAGCATCTGCAGGGGGAGGTGAGACACCAGCTCGTTGACCACTGCGAGAAACACACATAAACACACATCTGCTAGTCACTATTGTGAACATTTGTTATATTTTTATCAGTGTTAGGCTTTGTCTGTGTATTCGGAAGAACATAAAAATACAGACCAAAACGACATAAACAGAAGGTGCATTAAATAACAAGTGAAAAGAGATTTAACTCCAAATGGTGAGTTCAAGTTTTTTTTTTTTTTTTTTTTGCAGTGTTCGCATTATTTTGTCCACCCTTACAGTTAGTTATATGACATAAGAATTCATTGAGTTCAGACACGATATTTCTCCTGTATGACGTCACTATATTATATCATAAAGTAACTTGTTACCTCACATCGTACAGCGGTAAACTCTGTAACTATAATAAAGCTGTTAAAGTGGGTCCAGTAACCCACCAGACGTGTCCTCATGCTCGCGGGTGAAGTCGCTGTCTGCTGTGCGGTTGTTGGTGAACACGGAGCCTCCCATATAGGCCAGACCCATCTGCAGGTTCTCGGGAACAGGTGAGTAAAAAACAGGCATTGTGGGTAGAGCCGGTGACCATGACCGAGCCAAGGAGTCAGGAAGTGTAACGGTCCAAAACTGTTTTTTTTTTTTTTTGTCTCTGTCTCTGCTGCTAATCCTCGTCGTGTTAAATCACACAAATACACAAACGCATGAGGGCACAGATACAAATGGACTCACACAGACGCATGCTGGCAGACTCTGCTGCTAATCAGATTACGGTGAAGGAGGCGGGCTGAGGATTAGGCTGAGGCAGCAGCATGGCAGTGTGTCCGTAAGTTTAGTGGCCATTTATGATGCTCAGTAAATTTGTTTATCTAATTAAAGAGTTTAACAGTTATTTAAGCTGAAGAGACACAATAGGGACCCAAAAAATTATAAAATTATGTTATGTTAAGAACAATGTTAAGAAATCCTCCGATTTTGCACAGTACAGCTCAGCTATTGTGTAAAAACTCCATAAAAATAAAACCATTTTCTGCTCTCAGTATGTGCAAGCTCTTTTGTGCTTTGTTTCATTATATACCTTTCCATGTGACCCTGCATTAAATTTAAGCACCATTCACATTAAATGCACTGAGCGACTCATTCACTGGCGGTGTTTTCCAGGCTTTTTATTTAAATTTAGAATATAAACAAAGTGACAAAGCAATGACTAAGACGCCGCGCACCGCAGCCAGCCAGCGAGTCCTCGGAGTGGCGCCTGGCTTATCATTTTGGCCTTGGGGCCCCACTCGTCATTATTGCGGCTGGGCTGCAGCGGCAGAGTTTGGCCACAAGGTGTCGTCACAGCTCGTCCCTGGGGGCGCGCAGGGGGAAATGCTGGAACTCCTCTGGCACCTCTTCCCCTTTCTGGGACCTCTTGTAGAAACCGAGAGAGTCTAACAGGCTGCTGATCTCGTCTGCCTTCATTTTCTTCACGGGAACGGTCTGACGTGTCGGAGGGAAGCACACACAGAGGCGTTCGGACTCAGATGGTTAAAGGCTTAAAAGAAGCGATGCCATATAAATGAGATCTACTCAGAGAAGTATGTGTTTGCTGATGTACAAAGTGTTCAGTTCACTGTAGTTTATACTGATACATTCATTTAATTTGCCAAAATTGGCCTTTTATTAAAACTTGTTCAGTCTGCTGAGGTAGAGCTTCCTGCTGTGCGTTTGTCTTCATTTATTTGTTCAATGACTTAGTCTCTGGAATAAGTCTTCATTTAAAGTCAAATTAAAGTCTCAAAGGGGCGCGCAGGATATGAAATAATAAGCAAAAACAACAAACATCAGAGTCTGAATGTGACAAAAGAAAAACTCTACGTGAGCTTCATAAGGGAAAATAAAAGGCGAAAAGATAACTGTGAAATACGTGAGAAGTTTACTTTTAAAATCACTGCAGTTTGTCTCTCTGCATATAAGAGAGGCTAACAAACAAAATACATAAAGTACTGGTTTCAGTGGAGGCTTTTGCTATCTCCTGCCTGATTGCAGGTTTGGGAGCTTTTTCCAAAAATAAAAGTGTGGGAAACAGTGAAAAGTTGTAATTTCAGGGCACACAAATGTTCACACTCATATCAGCATCCATATCAGCTATCCTGTGTCAGTTTGAGAAATATTGTTCCACTGTCAGAAACTCTCATTTATACACTTTCTTACACTCCCTCTTTTGTGCCATCTGTTTTTTTTTCTTTTCGTAACTCTGTCTGACTCTTTCAAACACACTCGGTCTTCACTTGGTATCTGACAGAGGATCTGATATCAGATGCGGCAGTCTTAAAACTTCCCCACATGAATCTGTCCTGACATCCTGGCGCTCCCTTCGATAAGCCCCATTACAAGGCGGCTGAGAAAAAGATCCTCGGAAACTCACGTCTCACCTTTACAACCTCGTCCTTGTCGTTATAGAAAATCAGACGTGGATCCTTCTCCTCCGATGAATCGTACTCCAAGTTGTGGCTGCGCAGGAGAGAGCGGATCAAGGGGAAACAACAGGTAGGCAGCGAGGAAAAAAGCACATCCATCTGCTCTGCTATTTTTAGACCCGCTCAACATGATTTTGAGTTGGGAGAGCAGAGTTTTTGGAGAGCTGGCACTGGGCTTGGCAACTTGCAAGGAACATTGTTTTTTTATGAAAGAGGTCATGAGAAAATCTGTGCTGTAATTTCTTTTTTTTTTTTTTTTTTTTTTGGGAAAAGCCAGGTCTCACCAAAAAACCTGAGGACCAGAAGAGGACAAGGATACTATAAAGCCCAGCGCTCCATGAGAAAATGATGGAGCTCGGGCATTTTCTTGATGCCTCATCCGACCACACTGGGAGCCTGCGGGGACGACACCAGACAGTTGTTAAAGCAGCATGACAAACAGCATTGTGCACGCTTCGTTCTGTGCTCCATCAAAGGTGCCAGAAATAGGTTTTGTATCTCAGGAGACTACATACTGACATGACAGCACAGGATTTATCCCTAATCTCACTCGTTTCCCCCATTTGCTCGCTAAATGCTGTGACCATGTCACCAGATAAAATGTTCAAGTGTAAACGTTTCTATTCTCTCTACACGTACTTACATCTACCTACCTATTTCTACTTACCAGCAGTTTACCTCTGGCTATGTCAAGCTGCTCCTCGGCCTCGGTGTCGTTGTTAGTGTCTGTTGCACTAACAGAGAGGACGAGGGTGAGCACCAAGAAGGCCCACATGTTTTTTTTTATGACAAATTGGTATCTGCGAGTGCTTTTGTCTGAGTTATGACTAACAATCTGTAACCCTTTAATCCACTTGGACAGTTTCTCAGGGTGGACAAAACCATGACACACTTGCATGGGGGAGCAGTGCCCTCCTGTGTTAGTTTCTCTTACTGTTTCTTGTTGTCTCGTCTAAAATTCTTTATAATCTGAGAAGTAGGTCGCCGGTAAGCCAGCCGGTCTGCATGCACATCACTCTCTTGTTGGAGTTTTAGTGACGAGGCTGCTTTTATATTGTTCAAAGGGCCCCTGGCTTTATAGTTTATAGTTTCTTCCACATCAGCTGTCTTTGGGGGTCCACAGAAACCACAGAACATCTGGGCTCTTATCACTTTTTCCCATACGCTAAACGTACAGGTGTTTCAAGGCCACAGAGAAGCAGTCACACTCTTATAGCTGGTGGAAAGCACATAAGAGATAAACTGGATTTGTAAAGTGGCTTTGAAAGACAGAAAAAGGGCTTTGCTCTTGCCCTCTTTTGTTCCCTTTCTTAAAAAACAAGTGTTGAGAAACTCTTTTGCCAAAAAGACAGGTCTTATCTCGGGATATTTTCAGGTATGAGAGAGAGAGGGGGTTGACAGAAAGGTGGGATCAACATATCACTTCATGTCACCTTTTCCTAAAAGAATCCTAAAATATAAACGACATATTCACAAATGGAGAAAAAATATTTTCAGCATCAGACTTCCTAATTGATCTGAATAAATATTGATCCTTTCTTAACCTATCATTAAAAAAAGCATAGAGACTGCCACTCTAATGAAAGTCTTATCAAACACATTTTGAATATTATGTGTTATTTATTCTTTAAGTATAAGTGTTGGGAAAATAAGCTTATTTAATTTCTCCTCAAGAATTAGATGGGAAGATTGATATTAAGTTAGCTTAACAATGAAACTGGAAACAGGGGAAATAACTAAGCTGGCTTTGGCCAAGGCTAAATAATACATCCAATACCTCTGCAGCTCACTAATTAACATGTCATGTCTTGTTTGTTTGATTCATACACAAACAGCAATGGAAAAAGAAATTTCATGCTGTAACTATTTCACAGCAAACAGCCAGGCCCAGTCGCTTCCCAGAGACGTGTTGTGATCAAGTGCCAGGCAACCAGCGGAGACGCTGCACAGAAATGCTGGGTGGATGAACAAACTCTTGTTTATCACGAAATAGTCACACAACTGGCGAGGCAAACAAAATACGTGTTACAGCTACTTGGTGCAGCAGAAACAAGCTGTAAACACAACATGGATGTATTAGCATTATTTAAATTTGATATGGTGAACTTGATTGGTGCCACTTTAATTAACAAGCAAATTAAGAAAGCAAATAACCATATTTCCCAGAATCACTCCTTTAAACTCTGTATTGTTTAGGGTTTGGTTACAAAAAAGTTTATTTTGACACACACTTTTTTAAGTTTTCACCATCATATTCATAAGTATTTTTGCAGACCAAAACAGATGCAGTCGAACAACACGGAAACCCTCCTGCGCATTTCTCACTTTCTTCCTTTCTCACTGTGTTGCAGCTGCATGAGAAGTAAAACACGCGTACCCATTGTGCGGACCCGTGTATGAAATCAGACCTCGCGACAGCACAGCACATTTGCACTGTGTTAACACCCTGAAAGAGGAAAACATTTCCCCCTTCCAAGTTTACTCCGTGTTCCTCTGTGCTGTGAAAAAGGCATTTACATCGGGTCACCACGAGGGGGCGGTGACACCCGCGCGAACACTTCCTGGCAGTTTGGCGGGTAAAATGTACCTCCAAATCCTCGCCACAGACAATTATGTTTCCAACAAAAATAAACCCTTCCTGCCTGGAATGCTGAAGCAAAACCATCTCGCTGTCTCTATCTTTTCCAGACACAGAGTCCTGCGCTCTGCGTGCATACTCTGTTTGAGATTATGTGTCAAATGGCAGTAAAACAGCCTCCCCCCACCCCCCCCACCTCCCCTTTTTTTAACAGGGTTTCCTCCCCTTGGCAGCCGTCGTAAATCCGCCGGCCTCTACACTTCTCTCGCTGTTTTACGTTGGCATCTTTGTGCCTTTAAAGTTCCAGTCCTGTTTCCTCACAGCGTTCGGGAGAAGACTCAGACTGTCGACTTGGAGCCTGAAAGAGCTGATGAGCGAGCACAATGAGCGGCGGGGGTGGGGCGGTCTGTCCACGGCTGACTCCTCGCTCTATACGTGTGGATGCAATCCATATGTGTTCACAATCAGCGTGTTTCTGCTTACATCACGTGGCGTGTGCCAAAAGGGGATGCTGTGATTATTAATCTGCTGACGAAGGGGGAACGGCAGCCGTTTATAAGCGTATGAAACAGAGAAGCTGAAAACGCTTACAAAATTCATACTGGGCAACTTTTTTTTTTTTTCCAGTAGGAGTTTTGCAAATTGCAACACTTGCAGCTGGCAAAAGATCAAAAGCTAAAACACCTCTCTGTAATCCTGCCTCCCTCAGAGAGCTTGTTATAAAGACACACACTTCCTGTTTCTCCAAAGCACCGGATGCTGCCTTCCAGCCAGCGGGACGTTAGTACGTGTGTCTGCTCTTTTCTAGCGTGATTTGTGAGAAATATTTGGCTCCGGTTCCTGTTTGTCTGCGCTTAAGTGCAGACGTCTATTTGTATGTTTAAGGACGGCCGAGGAAGATGAATAAAAGTACGAATTTAAATATAAACACTGATATCTGTGTGTGTGTGTGTGTGTGTGCTTATCTGTCTGGAGCCTCGGGGCAACTGGGGGGGGGGGGCCTGCTGTCTGCTACCCGTCTGCCTGCTGCGCTCCCGTCTGCTCATAAAGAAGAGAGGCATCCTTGAAAGAAGTGAGGCTGTGGATTCAATACGAATGAAATGCTAATGAGGGTGCAGCACTCGACGCTGTACAGTAAATGAACATAACCTCGTGGAGGCTCAGATTATTATACCTTATGTAGAGTTTCCACATAGAAAGATGGACTTTCTTCACTCCACAAATCTGCTAATCTGCAGCATTTGCTTGTCATGATGCTTTCTTGGCCTTTGCTCTCTTAATGGTGTAAGATGTCTCTGCGTGACTGTAACTGTAAGCACATTTACAGCTCACGGAGTAAACGACAACGTCACTGAGTTTGATTTAGCTTGCGGTTGGCCTGAACCTACGACCTAAAATAAGTGGCTCCAGTTTTCCCCACACAGGGAGGCCGCAGAAGGCTGTGAGACGCTGCAGGCCTTGGCAGAGGGTCTGTGTTGCACAGGCACTGATGACGAGCGTGGTTTTCTGCCAAGGACCTTGTTTGCAGTGTCTTTGTCATGTTGATGGCGGAGATGAGAGACGGCTGCTGCCTTTTACTAAGATTCCCGCAAAGATTAAGATTAAGATTCTCATTCAGTATTTGTGATACAATATTTGATATCTAATCTTGGTGGCAAGACCTAACTGGGTACAATGGTTCAATACAATACTTAAAAACCATCTTCGAGGTACCTGTACTTTGAGAAATAAAGATTAATGCCACGTTTGAATTCCATGATACAACATTAGCTGAACATTATAGCAGGTAAATATTATTATACTACATTTATTTGACTGCTATACTTACATTATCCAAGAACTACTGACCTGTTTGTAAAGTAGGCTTATGTAAAAATTACTGTAGCTCCATTTCAAAACATAATGGATACTTTCACAATTTGCACTTAACATAATAACACATTAATAATTGTACTTAAGTGAAAAAAAATTGTAACGTTTATTTTGGTATTTTTTCACAATGTGGAATTACTTGGGATATTAGTGTGGTATTAACCTTCAGGTCTAACCCTCAGCAATGAATATATTTATTTCCTAAAATGTGAAAATACCTAAAGTAAAAGACTGGATTATTTCTCTCACCGCTCCATACATTACTGGAGTTTGCTGTAATTGCTGTAAAAGTGGCACTAACTCACTATCACACTGATCTAAACTAAAGCTGATAATACTTCTTATCTTGTGACTACATACAGGTTTGGGCACCTGGCATGTGAGTGGTCCTTTGCTGATTTCAGGATACGATTTGGGTGCAATTGGGGCTTGATGAATAAAGCTTTTACATTGTTGTTTAAACACCATCTGGCTCATTAGAAAGGATGATGAAAAACTGGCTGCTGCATAATGGCCACTTCTGAAACGACCTCCCAAAAAACCCTCCAGAAAATCAAACTCTGTTGATTGAATATGCAAATAGCAATTTAAGATTTTGTAGATTTTCGCTTCAGATTTTTGGGATTTAAAGGAGCATATAAAAAGCTGAGTTCAGGCACTTTAGTGACATGTGGTCATCCTACTGAAGTGTCCTTGAGCAAATCATTGATACCTCACACTCTCTGGGACACTTCTCTGTGGCTGACCCTGACCTCTGACCTCCTATGAGGGTATTCAAATACAAAAAAACTTTCCCTAGCGGGGGGTCAAATAAGTATCACATTGCTGAAGCAACAACGACCACTTCTGTCTTCTGTGGTCACACACCAGAGCCACAACAGTGTTTGTGATTTAGCAATAAGAGCAAGATTTTCAAGAGCACACCAGCGACAGATTGACGCTTTTGGCCCGACATGCAGGTCAAGCGGGAATAATTTTCCTGACAAAAGATTTCAGAGTTTGCATATTTAAATGTTTTACGGGATAAGGTGGTAGATGGGCCTGGTAGTGACATCAGGGCGGATGTGAAGGTTTTGGCGTAGAGGTGGGAAGTAGGTGAGGGCGGCGGAGGGATTTGCACTGATGGATGTCCAGTTGCTGGCCACATCAGAGGAGCCGGGGGGCAAGCACACAGCAACCGCTGCTCCCCTCCCTCTAATCTGTGCCTGGGTAATCAGAAACACATGGCTTCCCATAATGGCTCCAGTGTTGTCCTGTGAAGTAGAACAGGGCTGCGAGGGTGGCGTACACACCAGCACACAGCCACTGCGACGGTAAATACACAGCTAACACATGCCGGCGCACTGCAACCGCATTCAGTAAATAGATCCTGGCATCCATTTGCAGGCGGAGGCAACTCCTCTGCCTTTGTTAGGCTGTTATCAAAGTGTGTCTAACCACATAGACCGTGGATAAGAAGCGGGGTGTGAATAATCCCGACCTGGCCTCTGAGTCACAGATACGTGATAAAGCAAATCTTATGCGGTTTGACAAAACACGGGAAAGTGTTCCTGCAGGCCAAAGGAGAGTAACTGTGCACCGGCATGTGTTCCTGTGACTGGTTTTGGCGAAAAACTTGGAGCGAAAGTTTGCGTCTCAAACAACAAAGCTGTTGTAAGCTACAGCTCGCGGTCGCAGACAGGACTGATTGTCGGGACAGTCGGGGTTCAGTGCATAAAAACATAAGCCATCTGCTTATTTTCCTTCGGTTTGGGCAGACACATTTGGTCTTGTGATCATTTTCCGTCCCAATATCTGGAATAAGGCAGCAGCTCTCTCTCTTTTTTTCTCTCTTTTTCTCTCTCTGCTGCTCCAGGTTGGAGTGAGAAGCAGAGAGGAAAAAAAAAAACTTTGGGTCAGCCTGTGGAATTATGTGAAAGCTGAAACCTCAAGCCACATTATGAAGTCTGAAGTCCCACTTTACTGCGCAGATAGCGGATGGATGGGTGTGTGAGGGAATAAAGGAAAAGGGGGAGGAGGAGAGGGAGGAAGGAGTGAATGAGGGAGAAGGAAAATAGGCTACAGAGAAAAAAAAACATGAGAAAGGGAGAGGGGGTTTAAAAGGAAAGAACGAGAGAAAGAAAAGAAGAGAAGAAAGAGCATCTGACTGATCTGCTTTCTATTAGCCATCCAAATCTTCTCCCCTGATACACTCGTTCCATAGAGTTATGCTGACAAAGGGGGAAAAATCCAGGGCAATTTGAAGTCCCAGACAACTGTTTGCACACCCCTCTATGTGAAAGAAAAGAGAAAAAAAGAAGAGGAAGAAAAATCTCCATCTGGATAGAGAGAGCCACTGTGGCTTAATTACTTTCTGGCTATTCTTATTCATTTGTATTTCCACATTTATAGCACTAGTCTAAAAACTGTGTGTCTTCCAGAGTCTCTGTGTCCGATCACTGCGAAAACAATGGTGCATCACTTTAGCACAGAGTGGTTTGAGATGTCACGGATGCGGCAAAGTGGACTGAACTGATGTAAATATGGAGCTTTCATTCGCATACATTGACTCTATGAGCACAAAGTCTGATGAGCCGGTCCGTCCCCAAACTGCAGCTCCTTCACTTTCAGCTCTTTTGACCTAGTTACACCAGCCTGTCTGAGCGTCTGTTTGGGAGGTCGGCTTGTTGTGTGGTTGCTCTTAATTTGTGCATTAAGAGCGGCCTTTTCTGTGCCGCTGCAAGGGAGTTTTGGGTCTATAATAATGACAGTCTTAAATGGCAGAGAGAGTAGATGTCACTGAAAATCTATAAACACACATTTGATGCCGGTGCTGTTGTCTCCTCCCCATTCTGACCTCAGTTCTCGGCGGTTTTGGCTCAAGAAAAGCACCAGCTCCATTTCCAGTAAATGTCATTTCATAGTTACTGCATTTCCACAGGGCTGAGAAACAACATTCAACGTGTAAGGAGGACTGCAATTAGACAGTGTTTCTCGCAGACAGCGCGTCGACAGGGATGAGAGACGAAAACAACATTTTCAAACCTCCTCTGGCCGTGTCTGATGCAAAGAATCAGCCAGGGAAATGACTGCATTTTAGGAAATCGCGCCGCAAAAAGACACACATTTATGTCAGACAGTGAAACAGTTGGTGGTTTGAACACCAGAACAAAAAGCGACTTTTCAATTGTGAATGTCAAAACCTCAGACTCTCTGTTGCACTGAGGCTTTTTTCAAGGAAATGACTTGTGCTAAGCTCATGAAAACAGCAAGCGTTTCAACAATAGGCTCTCAAAACAAATAAGTGGATTTGCACAGAAAATGGCTTTCTATGACCACACAGAGTTTTGCCTTTTGTTTCTTTAGCATGTCTTTGCAGGCACACTAATAGAAGCTGCGATCCACTGAGCGCCTGTTACAAGATTTAAAGCTTAATCCATTATCCTAAACTTACATGGGCACCGAAAAACTGCTCTTGACTGAGTCCACGGTAGAATTAATATTTTCAGCCCCTTTCAAGTGTAACTCGACTCCACTTTCTTTCTGCTTTGCATTGCAGAAAATATTTGTCTTTTTCCCCCTCACTCATAAATTTCTTTCTTCCTCTCCTTGCAGGGACTGAAATGGCTACCAGATGTGGTTCCAATCTGTTCCTGTTGCCGTGGAAACGCAGGGACTGGAATAGGTTTCCTGAGTCCAGGGCTGACTCATAAGGCCTGAGTTTTAAAGCCTCGCTGTTTCTATAGACTTGGCACTCCGAGGGCGCCCCAGCTCCAAGTCATGTTTAGGCTGGCAGCCGACACGTCATTGAACCCCCTTCCCACACTCCCACTTTCTGATCAAGCTGCACATTATCCTGCATGGTCGCTTTTTTGTGTTCTTATTATGTTGCAGAGCCAGAGCGAATTCACGTTTCACACGTCAACCTTCAACAGCGAGTCAATAAAACCGGCAAAGTATTTCCCTCAGCAAACTGCAGAGAGGATATGAAAAGGCCAGCTTCCATAATCATACAAGGGCCTCACCTCTTTAAATCCATTCAAAATCAACAGGCACAGAAATCCATCACGAGTCCTACACATGCTCAATCAGCGCGGTTTATCCCGAGATGCTGCGCAGATGCTGACACGCGATGCACATTTCCGAGCTGTGACTTTCCCACAACATGTCAGGGATGAAAAGCCAGAGAACATGTGTCGGTATGCTCAGCTGAGAATCTTCTCCATCTGCGAGCTGAGGACGGGCAGATGGAGGCGGTTGTGTCAACATTTCTCTCCACCTTGGCAGCGAATCAGACTTCAAGCCACTGTGGCAGGAAAGATGGAGTGACTCGGGGGGGGGGAGAAAGTGTACAGATTACAGTACGGGGTTTGGCTGTAAGTCTGAGAGGGAAGTAAAAAAAAGTAAGAATCATTTGGAGACATAAAGGTTTGTTAGTTTAGTCAGACTTAAAAACAGCTCGAAAACAAGGACAAAAGAGGAAAGACTTGAACCTGACAAAGTTGTGGCCTATTGGGACTAAGACAGACGTCAGTTTATCTTTCAAAACTCACTATGATTCAATGCAGAATGGTTATTATAACACCAGCATGCCAACAGACTCAAAGTGACCATGTTAGTCTGATGTTTAGCAGGCAGATTGTTCACTCCGTTCACCATTTGTTTATCACCATTATGAAATACAGCTGAGGTTAATGGGAACGGACAAGTTAAAGTTTTGACCTGATGATGGCAGAAGGTGACAATTTAATGAATCACCACAGACATCACAAGTCAGCATGTTGGGACCGTAAGTGTAAAAAAAAAACACATTTCATCACTTTCAATGTCTATTCAGTTGTTGAGTGGAGAATATTTCACTCAAAACCAAAAATGGCAACTTCAAGTATCTCTACAAAACTGAATGCCCATCCATCCAATAATCATTCAGGCATTTCAGTAACACTAATAACAAAGAAACCTAAAATGTCCGGCTCAGGCTGATGCTACAGGGAAAGTCAGGGGATTATCAAGATTCATCCTGTGATATCTGTTCATTTCATGACAACAGACATTGAGATATTTCAGTCTACACCAGTGGGTGGACCGAGAGGCATTTCTATAGCTATACTGCTAGTGTGGCTAAATGTAAATATTGTTGATTCAATAATAAGATCTTCTCTAGAGAGAATTTATTGTCAGTGTTTAATCAAAATAGATCAGTTTGTTATCAGTCCAAAAGTGGACACTTAGTCAGATCTGTGGCCGTGACAAATCTTATTATAAGTTGTAACTGACTGACTTCTTTAATGAATTACGCACATGTTCACAGTAAGTAGAGCACCGTGGCAGAAGTGTCCAAAACAAAAGCCGCTTTGCCTTCTGGCTCCAATTACCCATCACATGATCTATCCATCCATCCTCATATCCATCCATTCACCCTCCTTCAATGCCCTGTGGCCCAGTGCTGCTATATCCCTCATCCCTCCACCAAAAGAGGACACATATGCAGCGCGTGATTAACTCCTTAGCACAGAGTTTCCACTGTTTTTCCCCCATGAAAGGAGCTCTTGTCCCTGCATCCTGAAGGAGCCGAGCGAACAGTTCCCCGGTTCCCTCGGGCCCTTTGAAGAGCCGCTGTGACCGAATGACTCCGTAGGACTCTTGGCTTGTCCCTGGGAGTCCGCAGCCCAGTAGCCCACACTCACAGGAAAGGGTCAAATATCAATGGCCATTTGAATGAATCTGTTTGAAGGGTACAATAAGAGATTCATGTGATGCATTAGCCAATGAATCCCTTTTGACCCGAGTGTTGTTCTAGTTGGAATAATACACTTCGAGAGAAGATGCCATGGAGAGACTGAATGAGGATGACTGTCACTGTAAATGGATTAAATGAGGACTGAATTTTAAATTCTGAGTTTTGACTAGAGCTACATGTATTGCTTTTTTATTCCAAAGAAGTAAATGAGGAAACACCAATTTCATGACCATACACAAATGAAAAAGTTGCTTAAAAACAAACCACAAAAGTCAAAACACACCTTACAGTTGGTAACGTTTTTGCAGCGTTTCAGGCCCTTTTTTTTTAATACAAAAAAATGCACTGTAAGCCTATAAAAACAGGCATGGGCCAGTCAGATAAAAATTGCCACTTCATAATTACACAATGTTATGGTTTTAAGTAAATAGACTTGCTTCAACAGTGGTATCATAGTAGTATTGTACAATCCTTTCTGTATGAGTTATTTCTTTTTATGGGAGGCAAAAATAACAACTAGGGGGAACAAGAGGGTTACAGATTTCCTGTGCAGCTATTAATGCCGTATAATTACACTCTGCGTCATGCAGTTAAGTGTTACACAAACAATAACATCAACAGAGAACAATTACAAAGCCAATGTAAACTTTACAGGAGGAAAGTACTCATACTGTAGGTTTGCTTCAGAGCCAAAAATAAGCAACATACCAAAAAAAAAGCAAATACAACATGAAAGCCAGTTCATTGACACCAAGGAAAACAGAAGAACTAAAAAGGTCATATAAGCACAGCTTACAAAGATAATAAAAAGTACACAATGTATACAAGTAGACAATGTTGAAAAAGTAACCAAAGAAATGTGTTGTACCTTGATAAAAACACAAAACGGAGACAAATCGTTCAAATGAGCAATGGATGTAAAATATTATTCGGCCCAGAACACGCCTGTGGCACGTTAACATCCATTGGACCAAGCTCATGTTTTTGAGTGCTGCTTAAAATACGACTCGTGATCGCTGTCTGCCAATAATTGAAATAAAAAAGCTTTTCCCTCTTGACAAACTGAATTAGTCTTATACTTCAAGTATCCCATCCCGCTACCTTTTTTGGTTTATTTATTTTACAATCAACACTTGAAATAAAAGTTGGCAACAACATTTCTGCAAACGTAGCTTCTTTGGCTTACACTGATCCACAGTTGAGGCACATTTTAACACTTGAGGCACGATACCATTCAGCTTTACCCTAGAACAATTAAACCTCCCTATTGCTTCAGCATAAATCTCCTGGCTTAAAGTAATATGATCCTTACAGGACAAAACATCCTTTACAATTTCTTTTTTCAAACAATGCCCCGATAGCATAAACAAATTTGTGTGAAATGTGAAGAGCTCAAATGGTGATATTGACCTAGTTTCTCCACTAAACTGAAAGTAAATAAAGACTGCATTCTCCTTCTGTAGTCTGATCTGCAGAAAATGCTACTAATGACAATAAAGATGTGATAGATAGTTTAAATGCTGATTTACAGGGAGGATATTGTCCTGCACGTTGTTTTCTTAGATGCAGCGAGGGGAAACTGCAGATGTTGCTGCACTCCAGCGGAAGTAAGTGAGTGTAAAGTGATTTATAAGCATGACATAAAGTGAGGACATAAAATAGCTTTGGATTTCATTTTTGGTTTAGTGGTTTAGCTTACTGAATAAAATGTACAGTAAGAGCACATTCTGGTGATTTGGTGTTTGCAGAAGTATGAAAGAAGGTTAAAACAACACTTTTTTTTGCAGAGAGAACAAAGAAAGAGTTTGTTTTGGGTTTCAACAAACCATGTCTGACAGAGTCGGGCAAAAGAGACTTTAAATCCAAAAGTGTAACATTTATGAGGGGAAGCTCCATGATGCTTATGCTAAAGCTCAGTGAGGAATTAAAAGTGACTCACAAGCAAAGCAGACAATTAAGTCCCAAATGTAGCATAACTTGTGCACTTTGGGTGTTGAATTTGATTGCTTGAAGAGAAGCGTTTCAGATAACTCGGTTTATCGGCTTGAAACTTGCTCTGGAAGCAAAGCCGAGGAAGAAAATAGAAAAGTACTGTCTTTGGTATAGGCACAGATCTGAAACAAATCACACTGAAGCTCTGAAAGCGTTGCTCTTAACTGACAATAATTGTAGACCCTCATCTCAAAGCGAAAGCCTCGGCATCAACGATGAGGATTACATCTAATCTAAGGTGATTTAAGGTAGAGCTGTATTTGTGCATGTTGGTCCTTAGAAATGAGAAAAAAAACAAACAAACAAAAAAATAGCTTGCAATCCTCTGAGGATCTAATTTTCTTGTTATTCTTTAGTACCTTTAGTACCTGTGGAAAGCGCACGGAATATTTTTTTCTGACACCTGCGTAGCAAAATTACCGTTATGCAACCTCAAAAGCAATCCATATATAAATATAGTGGTGGACATACTGCAGAGGAATAGAGATGAATGAACTACGGATTATGTCTGTGCACCACAGTTGTGTCCGTCTTAGCCACAGGTTGTGGTGTAAGAGTGATACATTGTTGTTACACATAGAAAAAGGATTCTTGAAATGAAATATAATGGCGTATAGAGGTCATTATAATACAACTCACCGATACGACTCAACCGCGCCCTCGATTTAAAAGCATTTCTCACTCTTGACTGGTCCTCGACTCACAGACGGCACACTCACACAGAAAAAAAAAAGTAAATTCCTTGATTGAAAAACTATGTGGTTCAACTTCCAACAAATCCACTTTTGTGTCTTTGCAATCCATCACAAAGGTCGGCCATTTGTCTTTAAAAACACTTACTTCACTACTTGTGGTGGCATGATGGCTGTCTTTTGCTGCGGGGTTTTACTTTCCGTTGTATCCGAACTACCCTCCTTGCCTTTCTTCCTGGGGGGCTTTTTTATGGGAGTCTTCTTTGGTGTAGGATCCAATGTTGGGTCCCCCGACCTTGAGCCGTTCAAGTCCTGCTTCTCCGGGCTCTTGGCTTCGGGGGTCCCGAGGTCAGTGGTGACGGGAGCCACCATCTTCTGGAGGCTGCTCGAGGTGGGCAGCAGGGGCTTGGTGGAGCCCTGCTGGCTCAATCCACTGGAGGGGTTCCTCTTGGCTTTCTGCGGAGGTGTCGGCTTCTCCCGGTTTCCCTTGGGAGTGGAGAGACCATTGGTCTTCGTCAGACCTGTTCCCTCGTTCCTGTTGATGCTTTGGGTTTTCTCCTTGAGCTGAGCGGCCAGGAGGGTGGCAGCCTCAGAGTTCATATGAGGGTGCATGACTTTGGGGCTCTTGGGTGGCTCCTTGGGCGTCTCCTTTGGAGTGTCAGCAGCGCTCTTCTTCTCAGATGAGGAGCTGTGGAAGCTGCTTATCTTCTTCAGGGCGTTCTGAACCACACCGTTGATGTGCTCCATGTGGCTGGGACTGCTGTGCTCGTCCCCGGACTTCTTACCTCGCAGAGGTTTGTGTTTGCGGGGGGAGCCGTTGACGTCGGCCTCCTTCCCTTCCTGTTTCTTCTGCTGCTCGCGGCTCTTCTCCTTCATTTTCTGCCTCTCCTCACTCTTAGCCGAGCCGTCACTTGAGCTCCTCTTTTTCTCCTTTGGCACTGCGAGGGCCTTCATCCCCCCCTGCGCCTGCGGCTCTGGCTGGGGAGACCCTGTGGTGTTTCCATGAATCCACGACACTTTGGGCTTGGTGGACGGGTCCGGTGGGCGAGGTTTGGGCTTGCCAGGCGAAGGCGGTGGCTTTCCATTGCGCTTAGCCTCCGGTGTAGGAGTGCCGTCCCCATCCCTGCCGCTGCCATCAT
Organism: Amniataba percoides; assembly: GCA_037176925.1. Classification (NCBI taxonomy): domain Eukaryota; kingdom Metazoa; phylum Chordata; class Actinopteri; order Centrarchiformes; family Terapontidae; genus Amniataba; species Amniataba percoides. The sequence goes on from JBAJHX010000076.1 coordinate 14,245,619, forward strand.
CCTCTTTGGACTGCTTGGAGAGGCGGGCGATGCGGGCATAAAGCGCCGCCGTAGTGGACTCTGAGCCACTGGTGGAGCCTTCGCTGTCAGAAGATTTCAGGAGAGGCTGCTCGCTGCCTTCTTGTTTTGTGATACTGGTGTCTTTCAGGGAGGTGTACTCCCCTGCATCCTCCTCATTAAGGACGGCTTCTGGCTTCTCGGTTGTCGGGCTGGGGCTGCGCTTCTCTTTGCTTTCATTCACAGACTCTGTGGATAATTGGAAGATGAAAAGATGTAAGTCAAAAAGTATCTGTACCAATTCTCAAAATCAAAGTATATTGTAATTCTAGTTTTTAAAAGAAACATAAAGAAAATGTTACACAGATCAAATAATATAAATATCCATAAACATTAATTGCATAACTTACTTAAATGTAATTAATGAATTCATAAACATTCATAAACAACTTCAATTTAAATGAACTGTAGCTCCAATCAGTACAGCCTTACCTGATCTGGTAAAACCAAAAGCTTATGTTGGCTAATATCTGCTTATGTTCACTTTCAAAACAGTAAATAATCGTTGTTTTTCCAGTTGTTGATTTTCTGTTACATAAATGTCTTTTAGACTATGTTTTGGATTTATTATTATTCTGTAGTTACAACTTGTGGCCACAGTAAGCACTGTAAACACCTTTTTAAAATGAAGAGTCTAAAGATAAAGGATATTATATGCTATACAGACTGTAAAGACCTTTGAGGCAGATTTGTTGTTTGCTTGCTTGCTTGCTATATAAATCAAACTGTGCAGTACTTGATAAATAGAAAAATATGTTGGTAATAATGAAGAAGAAAACTACATAACTTCTGAAAAATATGAAAGTTGTAAACAAAAAAATGCACCTTCACAGCATTTTACTGGTTTCATCTGTGAATTAAATATTTTACACCAACACACGTTATTTAGAGACTAATATCTGAACAACTTCATTTGATAAGTTCAGTACACACAGTTGGGACTGGAGCAGCTCCAGTGCTGCTCCCATTGGTGCAACTCAATGTCGTGGTGTTTGCTGTAATTATTTTGTGCCCAAGGCTTTTTTTCCCACTCAAAATCAATTGTTTCAAAGCCCTTGAACTACTCATGGAAAGAATAAGAACTTAACTGCTGAGCGAGAGCACTACGATCCCATCAATCACACAACACACAAACCAAAATCCCCTCAAAAAAACGTGACTTGCTCTGTCAGATGTCCAGAATAGAAACGATAAAATGGGTGTTTTCCAACAAACTTCAAGGAGTTAGTCACTGTTTGGATTTGTGCCATTTGCTGACTTGACCATTCCATTTCCTGTTTATACTCTCCTTGTTCTGGAGGCAAAACCGAGACCTAGATGGCATATGATAATGGACGGCCTCCATAATGAGATTAGCAGAAGTGGATGAGTCATTTTATGGTCACGCTGGTTATCTTGACTTTCTTCAGAAACGCGTGTCTGTTAGCATGTGTGTGTGTGTGCGTGTGTGTGAAAAGGCTCCTACATGCCAAAGATAAATTCTGGATTTATGTGCGTCATTCCAGATAACCTAACTGTTTATTTATTCTGGAGGATGACTCACCTTCATGGGGCACACAGTAGACCGGCCCCTCGTCTCCGCTCTCAAAGGAAGAGAAGGACTCCTGGGACGACCAGGAGGAGGGGGGCTGCTCGGCCACAGAGGGCGGCTCGATGAAGCTGCAGTTGAAGGTGTTCTCGGGGTCGTGGTGGGCTACTGAGAACAGAAAACAAACGCAGAAGCCAAAAGGTCAGCCAGAGGGCATTGTGCCGTGTTACAAGAACAACAGTCTGTTCTCACTCACTCTCACAACTGCTGCAGACTTGGAGAAAATGTTGGTTTAAGTGAGTCTGCGGAAAAACTGGGTTTTATTGCTTTTGCATGTAAGTTCAACATCATGGATAGGCTTTTTTTTAAGGAAAAGGCTGTTAATATTCAGATTTGGTTGGTAAGTTAAAGTGATCCAGGCTTTCTCAGAGCTATATTCTTAGCTAGATTAAGGACTAAGACCAAAACCATGATTAAAGAGGAGAAAGGAAGTTTTCAATCAACCCAAACCACCTGGAACTGCAAGAGATACTTTAATCCTTAAAAAGATTACCACATAAAATCTGAAGAAAATATATACAACTGTGTTATACCAATCTTGATTTCAATCTCCTCTTCTTTTTATTGCAAAGCTAATAAGCACAGTTCTAATCTACTTTAGCATAAAGGCTGGAGACAACAGATAGAGATATATAGATACAGAAACAGATATTCTGTGCACTCGCATTGAAATGTAAATGATTCCTTTAAATTCATGGAGCTGATTTGAGAATCTGTCAACAATACAGCAACGCACGCTGTCATATCCCCAAGTCTGGCCTTTTCCTGTACTTAGGCAATGAGCAAAACATGCCACAAATGGACCCTTTCGTCATCTTCCACAGAATCCCCTCCCTCAACCAAATGTAGGTCGAGTCATGTTTCTCTCTCACTGCCTGCCTCTGTCTCGCGCAAATCTTCCTCTTCCTTCCTCCCCGTCAGACACTGCAGCGTTCTGCTGACCCTTCAGTCTCGGGACAGCCGTGGTTTCAGAGGGATACTTGAGGTTTGATCTTCCCATCTGGCGTGAACGGCGCAGTTCTGGCCTAAAGTCGACTGGGCGTTAACTCGACATGACCCACCACATCAGATGCTCCTGTTTACATGCCCGATGACACACGGGTCCATCCGCTTGTTTCAATCTCAGATAAAAAAACCCTCCGTGCAAGAAATCCCCTGATTGTAGCAGGACCCCAGCCAGAAACAAATCTAGCTCCTCAGCTGTCGTTGTTTGACTGTAACTGAAAAGATCAGCTTATTTTATGCAGACTTGGTGATTAGTAGACGTGGTATCAGATGAAAAACTTTCGCTTTTTAATTTGCATTTCATCTGTGATACCCAGGGTATGAGGCGCCCAGATGTCACACAGCTTTGTTTACATTCTCCTTTCATGTCGCCCTGTCAGTGTTTCATCTGGGTGCACTTTTAAAATGCTACAAAAAGGAAGAGAAAGAATATCTTTGAAACCATTCAAATACACAGAACTTAAGCTGATGATCTGTTTAGAGGTTGTGCTCGCAGTAAAGCGTTAACATGTTTGGTTTATTTGTCTTTATAAACGGGCCTGATGTTTATTCTCGTGCTTCCCGTGTCCATCTGTCGGCCTCACACCATGTGACTTTCTGCTGTGCCCTTCTTGCTTTCAACTGCTTTCAACATTTTCTCAAACAACAACCACATTTAGTCATGGTCACATCAGAAGTGGGTCATGCAGGGTGTGTGTGTGTGTGTGTGTGCGTGCCACAGAAATGTTTTGTGTACTGACATGTTTGTACAAAGCAAATTTTTAAGGACTCTGATTTGTTTTTTCTTCTTTTTGCCTCATGGCTGCCTGAGTTTTCCAAATGATGGAACTATTAGAGAGAAGATCTGTTTTAGAGTCTCGCTGACATGTTAGGAAACAGGAGACCATCATTATTGCCACACTGATCTCAAACCATTGTTCCTTTTTCTTACATTTATCCAAAACAGGCCATCTAATCCTCTGAACTGCATGTTGGACTTTGGGAGTCTGATGTCTTTCTGTTACTTTTTAGGGAGGATAATGTCAACACAGGTGCAACGTGTCTACAGTAAGCAAGTACAGATGTGTGTAAAAGGGGGAAAAAAGACCAAAAATAACAAGCGTTTCGATATGTATGTGAAGGGGACTTCCATCCAAGGGCACCCATTCATATGATTGTCTAAAGATATCCTGTTTACCGGAATAATGCCTACCCACGCTCACTGCACGTGCAGTTAATGTCGGACTGTTGTGGCTACACAGATGACTCAAAGTCTAACATGGCACTACTATTCAGACTGGATTAAGTGTAAAAAAGGAATCAGCTTTGTGTGGTTGTGGTAGATTAATAATAATAAATAGAGAACACAGAAAACAGGAAAATATTTATCCAGAGGTGTGGATGGCAAAAAAATATTTTACCCAAATTCAGTGATTGGAATAAATAAATGAATACTACAGAGTCTGTCTTCACTTCTGTGCTTGTGCAGCACACAGACAGGCCGAAACTGAGGAATGTGGAGCAGCCAATCAATGCAAGGACTTCAGTTGAGTTAGTCAACAAGCTAACACATGGCTATTTTGCGACATTACTCGTATGCGGTGACGAACAACTGCTGCCCTTGAAAGCTGCTCCCTCCAGACTGTGGGTCTATTGGGGCAGATTGTTCTGCAGACTGGACGCCACTGTGATCCCTCCCTACATGGAGGCCAACACACAACAGGGCATTATTGACACATCCCAGCTGCAGCACTCCTCCACCACAGTTGTTCAGTGGGGGGGGGGGTGCATTATGGCAGACCTGAGGCAGAGGCAGGCCTAAAAGCCAGAGAGCTGGGCCGGGCCATGAAGGCTGCTGGTTCAAATGCCAATAATAAGAACAAACATATTATCTCTTCTTGCCTGAAATAGCTTGTGTCAGGGATTACAGGACTGCAAGCAGAGCCAAGAATAAAAGCATCCAGCATGGCCAACTGAGATCCTGTTCACTAATCACTAATCATATCTATTTATGCATATTTGTAAAATTAACCGACAAGCACAACTGTAGCAGAAGCATGCTGGTTCTCACGAAAGCAGCCCGCTTAGTTTAATGTTAATTAATGGACTTGTGACCTTTTAGGATGTGAGAAAAGTTTCTTTATGCAGCTCGCAACTGCCTGAGCGCTGCTGCGAACACATTTGCAATCTCAGGCAACTTTCCCAGGAGACATAAAGATGAAAAAAGCAGGTGGCCTCACCGACGGGGAAGCATTTGTACACAGAGGATGTGAGGAATGCCGGACAGACATGTGTCTGTTGGGCGTGGAGTAAATATGCTTAGATTGGAATGACAAACTATGAGCCTTCATCCTGCCAAGAGGTGAGCAGGTCGCCATGTTCATGCAGTAATTTCTCTTCGGCTAACTATGCCAACAGAGGAGTAAATGTTTCTTCCTTCCTCACTCCCCCCCTCTTCTTTTCTCATTTTGTCTTGCCACATCTGTTGCCACTGACCCTGGTGTGGATAAATCACAGTTCTGACACGGGCTGGGGTAAATTTGACCACTTCCTGTTTCCAGCCCCATTGGGCCCCCTCTGGAATGTGTGTGTGTGCAGGACTGTGTAGCCCCAGTCAGAGTTTGAGTTTCCAAATGTTGGCAGATCCACGCTTCTGCGGGTAGCCCAACAGAAAGCAGAGCAGTGACAGTTTGGACAGGACAAACCAGGAAGGACGAGAGCGACGCATGCCAGCTGTGAGAGGTCTGACGGGGTACTGAGCTCTGACCGTCTTATTCGTTGGGTAAAAATGCTGAGTTCTGACTGTACAAGCATTAGAATTGACTTTCTTTCCTCACTTCTACTAAAAAAAACATCCTAGTGTGTTCATGTAATAATGTGAAATTGATTATTTGTTTAAAAAGGCCTTTGGCTTGGATGATGTTGCCTTTTATGCCTCTGGCACATTGCTTCACATGGTCAAGCTCTCCACAGACAAGCATGCTAAAGTCCCACACTGTGATGACAAGGGCAACTTGTATTTCAACTGAGGCATAATAGAAACTGATTATAGTCTGAATAATCAGTTGGGCAACCGAGGAGGCACATGCTGCTCAGACATGGAAAAGAAACCAGGTCATCGTGTTTTACTTCCTTCAAGAGGACACTGACCTCAGTAGAGTCTCATTAAAGACTCAAATTACAGTGTTCTCTAATGACTAAGTTCAGAAACTGCACTTTGAATATTTTCAAAGTGCATATGTATATCTCACATATACATACACATATACGTGTGTGTGTCAGAAAATAGATAAAAAATATCATTGAAGGTTCCCTGAGCCTGTTCTTGTCTGACCAACAGTCTAATATAATAATTACAATTACAATAATATTAAACAGACACAATTCTACAAGCTAGAAACAAGGAATGTTTGGCCTTTTTTTCTTTTTTCTAACAATATCAACAATATTTAATAAATAGATCATGAAAAGTGGTGCTCGTTTACTTTCTGTCACTGGATTAATTGACTAATTGCTTTAACGCTACTGCAAATGTCATCCCTATATTCTGTCAATGTTGCAGTCTAAACATAATTAATCTCCTTCTTCAATTAGCAAATAAAACATCCATGGAATGAATACAAATAGGATTCTATATAAGAATCTCATTTCTGCTACAATGCGCATACATTTACCATACAACTGCTTTACATTGTAACAATGAAGAATAATCATTTGAACGGTGATACAACATGGCTAACAGGGGTATCTGCTTGTAAAATTTGAAGGAAATTTACAGAATTTAATGTATTTTCACATTCTTAAAACTATCTATTTACCCTGGACAAAAACAGCAATGTTGAACTGTGTTTAAAAGATCAGCACTTCTGTCTACTGTAAGGAAAAAAGAAAAAAGAAAGAAAGCCTGGGGTCACAGACAGATCTGTCGCAGACCACGAGACCTCCGCATGGAGCAGCACAGCCGCAGCGTCCACCCAAACAGTGCGGCCTTTGATAGCGTGTCACTCAGCACCACCCGGGCCCCCCGACAACCACCGGCCTTCTTTTAATAACACAGCCTCCTCCTCGGCCCGAGAAAAAAAAAATTCTCGAGGAAGAAGTCGAGAAAATGGGAAGAAAAAAGCCCCAGTTTAGGGTTGTAATAATATGAACACATGGCATTTGAGGGTGCCAAGAATAATAAGGGGCTCTAAAACCAGTGCATTCCTTTCAAATGAAACCCCACACTCGCCTGGCAGCCACCATACACTTTTCAACCCTATTCATCATCTAAGAGGCAGACTAAGGTAGCACCGGAGGAAAACGCTCACTCTGACTGCCACTCGTCGCTGTCATTGTCTCTGCTGTGTTCAGGTGAAGGCGTACGGAAGCACCAACAGCCAGCTAATCCGCATTTTTATATTGTCGACACCTTGTTTGTCAAAATCCCTCCATTCATTAACCGTGTTAATTACGCGTTGGCTATTAACGAAGCCAAGAGCGATGCAACTTTAGGAGAGCGCGCTGTACGAGCACCAGAGAGGATGATTGCATAAAACACAGGAGCTTCTGGCAGCACTGCGGCAGGATATGAGAAAGAGTTTTGGGGCTTACCGACTACTTTGGGCAGTTTCTGTCGCCTCAGTGGAATACGGGGAAGTTTCGTGCTGATGCGGCTGAATCGTCCACACAGGATCCGCTTGGCTTTTTTGCTGTTGGTAGAGTTGTCTTGGTTAGGATTGAAAAAAAAAAAGGATGACGCCATGGAAATCCAAATGAATCATTCAAGAGAGGCACATTAAACCTGGCCCCGTGCCTCTTTCTGAGGGCTGCTCACGTTGCTACTCACACTTTAACGGCAATATACAGGAGTATTTCAAATACAGTTTACATGCATTTATTCATTTAACAACCTGGTACCTGTGAGAGAGTGCAAAAAGAAAATATTTTCCTCTGTTTTCATAACCGGGGCAAACCCCGGGGCCCCATGGTGGACCGCAGAGGTTCAGACACCTATCTGTCACTCACTTGTGGTCGTCCTTGTGTCGGCAGAGGCAGCAGCAGCACAGCAGCGAGAGGAGGACAATCAGTAAAAAGGAGACCAGGGTTCCAGCCGCAATCACACCCATCCGCTGGTTGGGCTCTGAAAGACGAGATGCAGTGAATTCTGGGTGTGCCACACTGCCGCGGCAACGCTCTGCATGCCAGTTTCAACAAATCTCTCTCTCTGTCATCACTGACTCCGGAGACCTTGGAACACGGCAGATAATCGCGATTTATCGCACGAGTACGTTCGAAAGACTTGAGAAGAGGGTTCGGTAAACTATGCATAATCTTTATTAATGCGATTGTTAGCTATGATAGAGCGCAGTGTTAGCGTTAACACTTGATTTTCAATCGCAGCTCGACATCAGGCATCCCTCAGGAAATGAGACTGCAACAGGCTGAAATTCACTTCAGATAATTCACTATTAATCTTATCTCCCCCCCAAAGACATGGGACCACTTACCCTTTCATTGCTGATTTCCATCAAGCAACTTCCTGCCTTCACCCCCCTCCCTTTACTACATGTCCCTCACCGTAACCCATCGATGATATATTAGCGCCCCTCCCTCTTCAAGTGTGATACACCCAGGAGATAATAAGCGCCTCATTGCAAAAGCATGGGCGGCATTTGGGTGACTGCAGGACAGATGACACCAGGAGATGAGGAACCATCAGTTAAGGGGTAAACAGAGGCGGCCCCCGGGGGTCTTTACGCTGTCACGTGAGGCTGAGATGGATTGTTTGGGCAGTCTGGCTGTGACATGTTGTCAGTGCTCTGTGCTAACAGCTGGGTAAAGGATGGGAGGTGGTTTTTGAGGTTGGTAAGGTTTTACGATATAATCAGCCCGACCTGCCACCACCCGTCATATCCACCGGCCTCAAAATGCCTGCTTACCTTTGTGTCCTACACGACAATCTCCCTGCCTGCCTCCCAATGAGCTCCTCTTTCCAAACAGTCGACTTTTTCCTCTACGCTCTCTCCTTCTGTCTCGCTTCCAAGTTCTCTTTTTCTCCACTATTTTCTCCACCGTCCTCTTTATGTCTCTCTCTCTCTCTCTCTCTCTCTCTGGCTGGACAGGAACAGAGCCAACAAACACAGCCATAAAAAGGACACCGGTCTGAGTCTGGAAACGCTATCAAGGCCTCGCTACGTTAACTCTCCCACTACACACACAGTGACCTGAATAGATGTGTTTGTTGGTACTCAGTGTATGCAGCCAACTATCAGACATTTAATACACAGGCAGCCCGAATGGAATCAGGCTCTTTGGACAAACAATTCAGAGTCGCAGTTCTTTCTGTGAGTGTAGCACGAGTTAAAAGTACCTGTTTCTTTGTCTCTGAAGTTGTAAAAAACACTGATTGCAGTGCTTCACAGAAAACCCTAAAAACATCATGACTGCAAAGTGTGTGTTTAAAAAAAAAAGAAGGAATTTTTCTTACGGAGATAACAAGCACCGGACACAGGATCACAGTTTTTGTCGTGACAGGAGCAGGTTTGGTTGCAGTTCACTCCGTACTGGCCAGGTTGACAGGTCATATTGCAGCTTGAGTACAGGAGAGGAGACAAAAACAACATCTGCTTAAAGTTCACTCCAAGTGACAGATGCACAAAACAGGACACAGCAAAAACAAGGAAAACTGATAAATGGGATCAGTTCAAATCAAATTTCTTCCTGCGATGGAAGTTTGTAGGAATTTCACTTTTCTATTCCGAGAGCACTCTTTATTAGTATCTGCAAAAAATATGCCTCAAAACACAAGCTCCATCATTCGGTTCCCAAGATATACAAGTGTGTGACAAAGGTAATATGAAAGCTGTGTGCTGTAAAAGTGCCGAGGGCATAAACATGAGCTGTTTGGATGTGCGATGTCGTATGACTTACTAGGTGCCATAAAACCCCGGGTCACACAGACACTCTCCGGTGACAACATGACAGATGCCGTTGAAACAGTGACTGCAGTTGTTCTCACAGTTCTCGCCATAAGTGCCATTGGGGCAGCGCACCTCGCACCTATCACAGACAAAAGGAATGTCATGATTACAGTCATTTTCAAGCTTACACATTATGACAGTGTGGAAAATGGTATTAGAGCAGCTACTAGTTGAAGGCGCTGTCATTGTGTTTTGAACTTTGTAAATGATAAAGCTACAGGGAAAAACAGTCTGACTTGAACAACAAAATATGAACATCACATGCTTTTTTTCCCCTTTTCTTACCTGTCTCCAATCCAGCCGGGGTTACAGTGGGAGCACTTGCCATGAATGGGGTCGCAGTGGTGACCGTCTTTGCAGGTGGGGCACACTTCCTGGCAGTTCTCGCCGAAGAAGCCTTTGGAGCAGAGCTGGTCGCACCGTGTCCCGTTCCAGCCTCTGTCGCAGGTGATGCAGCGTCCCTCTGTCACCTTACAGGGCTGCTGGCCCTTACAGTGCCCACACCTGCGACCAGCCAGGGAACACATGAAGAGAAGCCTCGTTTATCTTGTTTACACACACACACACAAAAAAAATCCTCTATCTCATCTAAATGTAGTATAGTCTGTTTCAGCGTCTGAAGTTTGATGAAAAAAATCTGCGTTCACATGGCTTAAATCGTTGCTCTGATGAAAAGTTAAAGAGAGAGATAAACGCTGAACTCTCTCTGGGTTCTTTTCGGTTTATAGCGACTGTTTTGTGAGAGAACAGCGCGGTCCGTCGAAGGCAAATCACTTAACCTGAATCGCTTTTACATGTTGGCTGCCGATTACGGGATAATTTGAATACCAACTCCCAAATCTCACTTTAGTATTGCTCCATTAAGTAACATATTCAGATATTGTAAGGGTTATCAGCTGCAGCATATATCAAAGCTTATTTCCTATCAAAACCACAAAACCGCACTATAACGTGGATCAGACGAGGGAACTGAACATTAGGCATCTGTGAAACTCTATGTTTCCTGTGCTTTTGCTCTCTGCCGAGTTTCTTCCCCCACCTGTTCCTGCAGTTTTGACCATAGAACCCGGCAGGACATGGTTCCCTGCAGAACTTCCCACGGTACCCTGGCGTGCAGGTACACGAGCCGTCCGCCTGGTTGCACTTGCCGTGGATGCACTGGCAGTATCGTTCACACCTCGGGCCCCAGAGCCTCTCCCGGCACTGGCAGCGCCCCGTGAACTGGTCGCACGGTGAGTTGTTGCAGTTGCACTGGATCGCACAGTTCCTCCCCGTCCAACCAGGATTGCACAGACACCGGCCTGTATTGGCATCGCAGACGGAGTTGATGCTGCAGTAGCAGTTGTTGTTGCACTGCGGACCCCAAACGCCAGGGTGACACGTGCATTTGCCCGTCTCCTGGTCACACTTGCCCTTTTGGCACAAGCATGGATTCTCGCAGTTCGGCCCCCAGCGATTGTGGTTGCAGGTGCACTCGCCGGTCAAGTCATCGCACTGGCCATTGGGGTAACAATTACATTTGCCCTTGCAGTCAGGGCCCCAGAACTGGGCAGGGCACTCTGTTAAAAGACAGCGCAGTAATCAGGATGTGGGAAAAACTCTTCTGACGTGTCAAATATCAAAAAGATCTTCATAGTGGCTTTGTGAATCTATAGCACAGTGGTGCTTTGAACTAAACCAACTCAAAGTGGCAGCGCTAATGTGCTGACATTTTGCATGTATAATGAAAACTCTGCTTAATGTGCTAGTTTACATATTCTAATTAGAAGTGAACACAACATACAGTTAAGGCTGACGGGAATGCCATTATTATTCAGGTATTTGGTCATTAATGCAGGTACTGGAAGTAAAAAAAAAAACATAATAATGGTGCTGGATGAAAAGGGGATTGCCAGTTAGTTATAATACATCCTTAGAAATGTATGTACAAAATGTTATGGCAAATACATTCAATAGCTGGGAGATATTTCAGTCTAAAGCACAAATGCCAGGCTGCTGTTTGTGATGGAAAGTCACAGGATCACCAGACTAATTAGGATTCATCCTCTGGGCTCTGTGAATATCAGCATTAAATTTCCAGGCAGTGTATTCAACAGTGGTTGAGATATTTCAGTCTGGATCGAGGACTTATGCTCACAGAGGTATAAACTCAAGCTCAGGAAATTGTACCTACGCAGTTTTAGATTTGTAATAACTGCCAAAAATAGGTCTTTTACACGTGAAATGTTTTCTTTTCATTTGACATTCAGGTGACACAGCCAAGAGGAAAAGGGTAAAATACTGATAATAAAATGCCTTACTAGTGTCACAGCTAGCTCCAAAGTATCCATGGCGACAGCGACATTCATTTGGCCTGACACACACCTCGTTTTCCTTGCAGGTGAAGTTGCCTTCGCAGAGAGCTTGGGTGAACAAGAAACAGGTCACATTATTCAACCGCCACGCACAATGAGGCATGTGGCACGTAGTGATGAATGTCAGCGCTCCGTGGGGTACATACGTGTCAGGCATTCATCCCCTAGCTGCCCCCACCCGCTGCAGCACACCGGCCCTGATGATCTGGAAAAGAAGTTATGAGATTCAAAATGAGGGCGCGGGGAATGATGGAGAAGCCGGCTAAAATACAGCGAAACAAACACATATCGAGGCGGCACCATCCACACCCAACCCCTGCCTCTTTGATCGCACGGTGTCTACTCATGTGGCCGATGCCAAATTCTGCAAACACATGTAGGGCACTGTACATGACGCATATGCTTCGCACATGGTTGTATAATTATCTGAAAAGGGGTCATTCCCATCTGTATACAGTACACACACTCAAAAGCTCTTAACCCACGAGTTTGCATACTTCAGGGGTTTCTTTCAGATTTCCACAGCCTTTGGGGATTTGCTGCAGGAGTGTGAATACGCAGAAACATTTTGAGGCCAAGTTTTAGGCCTGTCAGGAAAGGATGGATGCATCTCGTCTTCCTCCCACGCCTGCGACCTCTGCGGGGCCCTTGCAACACGTCAGCTTCCCTGAAAGTGTTTGAAGATGGCCGTTTGCTTTCAGTCAGCGGGGAGGGAGCCGCGCTGTTTTTTATCCTGCCAAAATAGGCACGTGGTAGAGATCACAGGTCTGACCCCCGTATGCTTTCACTTGATATGAAGTCAAGATGGACATTTTTAGATTTAGATAAGCCTTTCACCATTTATGTACGTAATTTGACCGTTGATTCGAACTGTGCTACTCTAAATTTTGACAAACTCCCGTCAGAGTGTGTGGAGTTGACCCTTGCTGACCTTTCATACACAGCCAGTCCATGTCAGCACTGAGGAAGAAAGATTGCATTCACTGTTGTGCAGAATCAATATGGTGTTTGGACGCCTCACTGCACTCCTGTTTGCCTTTCATTATTGCATAAAGAAAGTACCAACTACCTTTGCCAAGGACTTCAAAAGCTCTTTCACTGACTCAAAAACACTTTTTTTTCCTGCATCGGTGCTGAAAGCATCGCATTCGAATCCGCGAAAAATAAAAACATAATGGACATAATGGGAAAAACAAGTGAAATGTAAGTGGAGAGTTCAATGCAACGATGTTGATTTGAAAAGGAGGGTAAAACGTCAAACCTGTCGAGCAGTGGAAGAAGCCATTACGGTGCTTTGTCGAGCTTTCAGTGTGATATACGTATATAAAAGGGGCTGTGTGATTCTGGTAAATGTTCATTTTGGAGAGAAATCTTTATGACGACATCACTTCTACAGCACAACTTTTGAAGAGCAGCTTTTCATTCAGACCTCACGCTGAGGCAGCGAGCAGCTTTTCTACTAAGCGATTGTCAGTGGTCACTTTTAGTTTTCACGCTCATCTGTCCTAAAAGTCAATCAGCCAGGGTCGGAGTTACAAGAAACAAGAGACACTTAAACCAACTACACAGCAAGCACATGATGTCTTATCACACATGTTGCACAGCATCATGGAGACACAACTATGGTTGCTGCTTCTTTCCCACTGCGACTTCAAAATTCATAGACTGACATCAGTCCAGCAGGCTTGGATGAGGCAGTCGGCAATTTGTGGACTTGGATGTTTTTTGTTCTTGTTTAACACTGCTAACCAGACATCCTCAGGCCCAGCTGTAACCTTAGAGGTCATCGAGACATGCTAACTTGGACGTCTTCCACTTTCAAAGAAGGAAATGTGGATTCTTAGATCATAATTGCGTTATTTTTCACATGACTGATCTCTCTTTTTGCAGCATCAACCAAAATATAGACCCTTAAATAGTTCATCAACTTCCCCAAAACTTCCACAACTTCATCTCTCAAAGTGCATCATCAGCTTCAGTGTGTTATCAAACGCTGCCACGAATGCTGTGAAGGTCAATGAGCAGAAGAGCGCCCCCTGCAGGGCGATGAAAACAGCCCCCTGTTCCAGATGCACACATCTGTAGAGCTGCTTTCTTCAATGGGCTCCTCCTCCGGACTGAGAACACGTTATGTGTTGAAGAGAAAGAAGTCAAGGAGGGAGAATGAACAGAATATAACAGTGTTCATCCAAATGTTTGGCACACAAGTGAAAGAAAAGTTTAGAGAGTTAGTTAAGTAAGAAGTTGATTTAATCCTATCAGGGATGTTTTTTTTCACTTCGTGCATAAAGCAAAAAAAAAAAAAAAGAAGAAGAAAAAGAAAAAAAAAGCTCTTGTTTGCTGTGCAGCTGCTCTTCAAGTAAAAGTGGAGGAATTTTCTTTTTCTTTTCCACGCAATTTCAAATCTGGCTGATGTATTTTAACTTCATCCTAAAGAAGGCATCAAATGTCACAGAAAGAAAAAAAAAGACAAAGAGTCTGACTTTCCTGTGCGCTCATGCTTACCCGGGTGCTTTGCAAACATTCCTGCCTTTGGGGTTGAGTTCTTGGCTGAAAGTGGAGCAGAAGAGGAGACAAACCAGCGCGGCAGCAGCTACAGAGTTCTTCACTTCCATCGTGCAGGCAGCAGCATCCTTCTAGGCGCCGTTTTTAATCCGCATTTCTCTCCTGAAGCGGCTCAAACGCTCCAAAGATCCGCGCGCATCTGCGACAAACACCGACACACTTCTGCCAAAAAGGTGATTTTTTAAAAACTCTTGCCACCACCTACGCCATCCAGAAACTCAACACAGAGAGAGAGAGTGAGTGAGAGAGAGAGAGAGAGGGAAAAAAAGTGACCAGCGATCCACCAGAGGGGGAAAAAGTCATAAAAGCAGAAGTCTCAGATCAGAGTGATGTTGATAAAAACGGATCCTCTGCAGCGCGCAGTTTAATCCGTCAGACTGTCTGAGAGAAGCCATCGCGCAGAGCTGACGGCTCCACACTCATCGTGGAACAAAAACTACTTTTTCCTCCAAAAATAATGCCCCCCCCCCTCCCCCAACACACACACCACCTTCTCCTCCTCCCTCCCCGACGCGCCTGGATACGTGCGGATTGGTGATGATCTTGACCAAAAGGAGGAAAGAAAGAAAAGAAAAGGGGAAAGATCAGGGGAAGAGTAGCTGCCTTTCAGGAGAAGCGCTCGGTCCGTAACTTCTGTCCTCTGTTGCGCTCTCAGGAGTGGCAGCAGGGAAATTCCTGATTTGTTACTCTCTCTTTGGCTTAGTGCGCCATGCGTGCGCCACCACATCCACACGGGCCTGCGCGCAACACGGTCTACTTTAATGGGCTTTAAAAAAAAAGAGAGAAAATGGGAGGAAGAAAAGGTTTTGCGGCCTAATTTGTTATTTTAACTAAGAAAAAGTTCATGTGGGCGATTCAAATGAAAAACTTTCACTCGTTTACGCAATGAAAATGACCACTGTTGACGTTTTTGTTATTAATAATTACACATTTCAAGCATCAGCAAACAAACAGTGACTCTGTTTGTTGCCCTGCAGAACTTATAAAACACTCATTTAAGTTAGTTGTAATTAATGGATGGGGGCATATGTGTCTTTATGTGTGTGTGTGTGGGGTGGAGGAGGGGGGTGAAGGGGGCAGCAGTGCCATAAGTAGATGTGAGACAATGGCTCCCCCATCTGTTAACAGGAACGAAGTGATTTCTTTGCATGTGTACAAGTGAAAGGCCTCTTAACCCCTGAAAGCTGTACAGGCCTAAAGGTAAATACTCCTTTTCTTTTATTCATGACATCAGATTCTTTATGACAACCAGTCCAGTAACTTTTCTGCACATCTGGCTGCAGTTTCTTGTTTTTTTTTTCCTCTGGGGAGCAGGTCTCGGTCCAGCCACCGGCCTCGTGGATCTCTGAGGAGGTTCAAAACACAAAACAGCACATTAGCCCTCAACAAAATGACATCATATTTTCATAATTTATTTCTATTGGCATCTCCTCGGATGCACAATGTCAACGAGACCCACTTTCTGCACTCAGAACAGAAAACTGCTGTGACCTCAAATCGTCTGACAGGTCTTTTCATAAAACCTTTAAACAATAGATGACTACTAAATCTATAATTAATAATGTGTTTTGATGTTGTGACTGTAATCCACGGCGGATGAACTCACGTCAAGTGTTGTGCATAACAGAAATGTTCCAGGGGATGGGCTGAGTCCTGCAGAGTCTCAGATATTACTCCGACGTGAGGCGGTTTGTCTTGCATTTATGCTGAAAGGTAAAGTACTCAGAGTAATTTTGCATTATGTGGCCACCATGTGAGGGCAAATTATGCGTCTGAATCACATGAATATTGTATCAGCCAATCTGCAAGTGGTGAGCTCCCTTTTTTCCCCTGTTAAAAAAAAATAAAAAAAAGGTTTCTGAAATGACACCGTGGACAAACACTTAATTACAAGTATGACAACAAACCTACTCTGTTATATTATCATATTACACAACCCAATTTTACATAAGTGAAAGTGGATTGCATAATTATAATCAGCAAAATGCATTTTCACAAGAGTTCTCATCATACAAGATGCCCCCTCTCAGAGTGGGATATTATGAAAATTATAATGTTGGATCATCAGTATAGAAAATACAGTGAATAATCAGTGCAGTCACGATGACCATTATTACTTTGCAAATGTACCGTAGTCATTAGTTAACTATGCCTCACGTCTTTGATCATTTGTTTTTATTTATATATAGTTTTGCACTTGTTTATGATTTGTTTGCTCACTTTACTATCTATCTATCTATCTATCTATCTATCTATCTATCTATCTATCTATCTATCTATCTATCTATCTATCTATCATGCATCTTATTTTTCTAACCACTGTGTAATAAATCAGTTTGAAGTTAAAGTAAAATAAAAGTAAGCCAGACAAGTGTTGTTTTAGAAGGTGCAGACTGGGGGAGGTCTACAAGTGAAGGTGGGTGTGCACCTGATGGGGGGGGGGATACTGTCGTATAACAAAAAGCCTCACGTCACAGGTTGCCCACCCACCCAAGAAGTTCAAACGTGTGTCAGCGTGTGTGTGTGTGTGTCAGTGTGTGTTTACACCGTGAGGCGCGCAGCCACTCTCTCTCTCACACACACACACACACACACACTTGTACCTCCACCTGCTCCGGGCTGATGATCCCCCTCAGCGCGGGTCCGGGTCTGGCCCGGGTGGGGGCGGACTTCACCTTCAGGAGACTCCGCTCCGTCGTCGCGTCCTCCCGGCCGGAGAGCCGCGGCCCGCCCGGGGGACGCGAGCCGGCGGAGAGCAGCGGGCAGGCGGCGGGGAGAGCAGGGAGAGCCGCCACCTCCTCCTCCACCTCCTCCATCTCCAACACCACCACCGCCGCTTTTAATGGGATCTCCGGAGACTTCGAGCAGCCGCGGGAGGCTTACAGGAGCAAAGACTCATTAGAGCTGCTCAGAAGTTTGGTGGTTTTTAAACTCTGCTCCTTTGACTTCCTGGTTGATAAGAATAAAGAGGTAATGAGGTGCGATGTGAGCGTGCAGCCTGGACATTCAGCACAAAGTCTGTCTGCCTTTGTTATTGTGGGTGGTGGTGGTGGGGGTGCACAAGTCTTTCCTCCTAAATGGCTTTTTTTTGTGACACTATCAAAGAAAATACAAGGCAGGTTAGAGTACAAAAGGCAGGAGAGCCCTGCACAAATGTTTCACATTTAAATAACTTTGTCTTCATGCATGCCCATAAGCCTTTCTGAAGTTTTGTTTACCTTGAATGCAACTGCAGATCTTTAGAGTTGCAGCACAGGTAAAGTAGTATATGTCAAGTTTGACCCCCGAACGTAGCTGCCTGCTCCTTGTGCTCACAGAGTGTGTAACACTCAGGTCTCAAATTACAACCTGTTAGTGAGCCTCTCTGCAGCCCGCGTGACCGAACCTCAGCTTGAAGCCGGATCATTTTAAAATGTTAATGCTCACCGGCCCCGGTAATGTCAGTATGTGGACGGCGTTCAGATGGATTTGGCCACGAGACACGCTTTCGCTTTCATCCGCGAAAGTCCATTTCTTTCAGCCCATGTTGTGATGCGTGGCGGTAAAGTGCCTTAACGGACCCGCCGCACTGCAGCAGGCCTGTTCTTCTCACACGTATCACGTCCTCGTGTAATCAGCTGAATCAATGGGAAGCTTGACCGTGTGATGAAATGTGAGGCAGCGATCTAATCTGGCATTACTCAGATTTTCTGCAGCGCTGCGATGCTTCATCCTTCGTCCCTGTTTTAGCCTTTCGTGCCACAAGTAGTTCACTGCTCGGAGGCAAGGACATGGTTTGAATTCCTTTGCTTGTGAAAGATCAACTTTGGTAGTTGTTTTGTGAACCCGGTGCCTCCCTGACTCACATAAACTTAAATGGCATCGTAAGTAATGCAGTTATAGGCACATTACTAATAATAATAATTACTAATAAACTATATCTATCTATCTATCTATCTATCTATCTATCTATCTATCTATCTATCTATCTATCTATCTGTCATAAGTAATGTCT
>JBAJHX010000076.1:14264222-14276722 GCA_037176925.1 Amniataba percoides
TATCTATCTATCTATCTATCTATCTATCTATCTATCTATCTATCTATCTATCTATCTATCTGTCATAAGTAATGTCTACATTGTTCTTTCTCTTTCCGCTCAGATAATGGATCTCGGTAAGAAGGTCATGGGCCAGAAAGCCTTCAACCAGTTCATGAAGATGACGTTTTATGGCCAGTTTGTAGCAGGTGAGGACCACGTGGCCATCAGGCCGCTGGTCCAGAAGAATCAGGCCTTTGGAGTCGGTTCTGTCCTGGACTACAGCGTGGAGGAAGACATCAGCCAGGAGCAGAACGATGCAGAGTACGAATGTTGTGGTATCACCGTGCATTGATTTTGAGTCTACGCTGTCAGTCTTTCAAGCATATTCTTTTCATGTTTCTATATACAGACAGTTAGATGTTCAGTTTTTATTTAAGTTAGGGTAACTATTGGTGTACAAACATGAGTTATAATAAGATCAAATCTGACCACAGAACTTCACAGAGCTTTTCTTGTTCTGTCTCTCTAATGTAAACTGACCTCTAAGGAGAGTACATGACTTTACAGAGAACTTTCCTCCTCTTTGATGCCAAAAATAAGTTTATTTTTATAAACACCCTTTATAATGTGATTTGTTGGCTCAGTTGTTGGGGATTGGCCGGCTGGAGAGAATCTCTCACTCGTCAGGAATCCCGTCACATGGGGAGCACAAGGCAGCGGGCTATCTGATCTGTGAGCTGACGTAAACTTAGATGACAGTTCAAACCTTATGCAAGCAGCATCTCTAGGCAACGGCAGCAGCAGTGGTACTTAACTTGTATCTGTGGGCATCCATGCATTATGAGTAATTAGGACATCTCATGGTCCAGAATAAAGTGTAGACTTTCTGGCCCTTTTAGGGACAGCTTCGCCGCCAAAACAGTGGCTAAAATCACTAAAGTGAATATGATTTGATGCACATTTCATTGAAGTGCAAAAGACAAACGCACTTGTCAGATTTGCTTAGCATAAGTATAATACTCAGCCAAAAAGTCTGACCTTTTTCTATCTCACGCGTCTCGTCTGTGGTTGGAAAGGTCAGACGCAGTGAATAAACACGGCTGTTAAGCAGTATAGTTAAGGTGTCTGGTGTTTAAGCCTGCTGATGTGAAGTGACGGCTGACTGCAATGACAGACACAATGTCCTTTATTATTGTTTGATAAAGCTCCCACGTAAGCCTTTTTCTATGACCTTTTTCGACCCTGCTTCTACCTGAACTCGGTCTATATGTTTTCGCACACCGTATCAAGATATCACCGCACACCTCTGATATACTTCGTCTTGGGTGTACCTGCGAGGAAACATCAAAAGAGGTATCAAGACTCAGCCCAGAAAGCTTTTGTGTGGCAAACACACGCACCTTCAAACCGTAAAGCAGGAGGACAGGGCACATTAAGCCAGCTTCATCTCAGACAGCAGGCGTTGACAGGCGCTCCAGCGATCTGTCAAGATAGCAACAACAACATTAGTCAGTTTCTTGTAACAGGAAGAAGATGTAAGGTGCAGAGGCAAGTCCTGGCTTCATGTCGAGAGCGCGGTACTCGCAGCGCCAGGCTTAATTTGCATAGGCCATTGAAACTTAAACTATATATACGGCTGATTTTACAGTTATGATTTGATTATTGCAGTCTTTTGAAGGCCGGTGTTGATATATAATTTTTTTTTAATGGTGCTGCCAATAAACGATATATTGTGCCAGTAGTCACATAAAATGCCCCCTTTCATGCCAAAAGATTAACAACAATCAGTGCTTCAAACACAATTGTAATTTTTGGCTGCATAACACAGAAAGCATTTATAACAGAATTTAAATCAGCGTACAGTTAAAACCTCAACTGGAACCAGAACTGACAACAGTGCCGCTGTTCAGCTATTCAGGTGCTGCAGAAATCTGGTTTATATCTTCATGGGCTGCACTGAAGGATTCTTTCTTTTCATTATAAGTGCATCTGTCTGTTATTTTTACACTGAATGACTTAATCACTTTGTCTAAAACATGTCAGAAAGCAGTGACGGCCGACATCACATCTCAGTTTCAGTCAAGCGTGGTTAAATTCAGATTTCCACAATAAAAGTTCACTTAATGTTTAAAAGAAAGTAGGTCTCTTCAGTTTCCCAGATGCCCAGCTTGCTTTGTGTTTAGTCATCCGTTTGGTTACAAGAGCTCCCCAGCTCCCTGTGATGAGGGGGGAATAGGTCAAGTGTGGTGTGACACTACAACTGCCCCCTCTGGAGGGTCAGCATGCTGACAGCAGGACAATGCAGCATGTATATAACGTCACTAGACACAAAGCCGGCCTCGGGCATGTCACTGCCACAAGGCTGCTCCAAAAAAAAAAAAAAAAAAAAAAAAGTGCCAGTTCTCAGATTCAACTCCAGAAAATGCCAGACAGTTGCAGCAATTCTGATGAAACTTACTTACATTTTTAATATTGCTCAAATTCAGGGCAAAACTTATTTTATCCCTCTGTATTTCTTCTCATGTAGCTCGGGCGTATCCGCTGCAGAGAAAGAGAACATAGGTAAGCTGCCTCCTTTTTGTTCTCCGTTGTGGGCACAGTATATGATGTAATTAGGAGTAATAGGCATGCAAATTTGTTTTCAACCCCAGGCACGGACCGCAGAGAGAAAACACGCAAACAGTTTGGGGACCATCACGGGGGAGCGAGCGGAGCCCACACGTACGTCTACAGCGACGAGGCCAAATGTGACCGTCACATGGAGACCTTCATCAAGTGCATCAAAGCATCTGGTGAGTAACCAGAGATTCATTTATGTCAGTCTTACAGCTTTAGAATATGTCAGTTTTGCTGTGTTTTGTTAAAGATGACGCTCTGGCTCCTGTTTTCAACCAAATATTGTAAACACTTTAAGCAGCGGACATGGGTCCAGTTTGGAAATCCTCTCTGTTTACTTCATGCAGCACAGTCTTTACACATGCATTTACCATTATGTTAATATTTTTCAGTTTTTGCATCATTTAATTAAGGTATCTTATATTTCTAGGTGGGAGCTCAATGGATGGTTTTTCTGCAATCAAAATGACAGCTCTAGGACGACCTCAGTTTCTGGTAGACACCAAGGGGAAATTACAATGTCCATGCTCTATTTTAGCCGATACTCTCGCAGAAGGGATGTGGAGAACCAACATCATGCTTTTTTTTTTTAAAGCTCCAGTTCTCAGAGGTCCTGGTGAAGTGGCAGCGATTTTTCACCTTCCTGGCAGCGCAGCAGGGGAAAGACGGCATGCAGGCCTCAGAGCAGAAGCTGGAGCTGAATCAGCTGCAGGTAATTTTTTTTCTTTGTTCTGATGATCTCAGATCATCTTCACTCCTGTTTCACACACAATATGGGATTATTGCTATACTTGGTGCCTCGCAGTACTGAGAGCTTAAGACTTTATGTCCAGGAATTCTTGACCAAACTGGGTGCGAAAGGTGACTTTTATGGCTGGTTCACTGGAAAGAAAGAGGCCTCCTCAGGGTAAGCATGAACACAGACTACCAGAAATGGACTAATTCATCCTATTAAAAATGTATGGTGCAGAACAAACTGTGTCCTAATGGACTCTAGTGCGTTTTGTCGTGGTGATATATTAAACTTGATTTGGTGATATTGTTAAATCACACAGTTGCCACTATTTTCCCAACTGGCAAAACAAAATCCACATTTTACTATGATATATTTCCTTCTTTCCCATCTTTTCCCATTTTCACAGTCTGTGTACAGTAATGTGCAGCAGAACTGTTTGACAAATTATTCACTAAGAAGTAAAAAGTGATGTGATTTGTGAACATTTACTCCTGAGATGTATTTGACTTCAGATTTAGCTTCATAATGTAAAATGACATCACAAGTGGAACAATAAAGAATTCAGTTTTTAAGACACCATTTTTGGAAAAAAAAGTGAAAAACGATTCTATCTTTTACACTGAAATCAAGCATGTCCCTAACAATGGACTTTAAAAATATTTGTATTAAATGAGACACTGGTATTATTTTGCACTGCTGCCCTAACACTGTGACTTTCCATCCTCTGCCTTAGCACCATCGACATGCTCGACTGGAACAGCCTAATAGATGACAGAACAAAGACATCGGACCTGCTGGTTGTCCCAAATGTAGAGGTCAGCAGCATAAAACACTGAGGAAAAAAGAGAAATTTTGTGTAAATTAATGCAGACTGTACCTCTCTGGAGAAAATAACTCTCGCTATTTGCTTTTCCAAATGTGATGTTTACTCAGTTTACAGCAGGCAGGAGATTAAGTATCAGCAGAACCAGTTCTGAACTGAATGTACCTAAATGTACAAATGTGTTTGCTCTCTTTTATGTGAACAAGCACATTCATTTCAAGAGAGAGAAATCTGACAGCAACTAAAATAAAGAAGTTGAATCACATCTCTTATCAACTGAAAAACTGACTAATCTTCCCACTTAAGTGGCCACTGAGAAAATGAAGTTTGGACATACAGTTTAGTTTTTCAGGTTATTTAAAAAAGATTTTCCATATCTGCACCTTGAACCTAATAAAGTTAGTGGTGTATAAATTGCAGCTCTATAAAATGATATATTATTAATAGACTTATTAGGGTTACACACAGTTTGAAGTAAACTATCTCCGTTTTAAGACTGGGGTAACTAAGTGTGTGTGAATCACTTTGCTCTGAGCTAAGGAAACGCTGGGTTAATTGCATGCCTACAGAATCTGGGCAAGTTACTCTTGCCATATCTGTTGTCCTTGAACGAAAGACAGCTGAAGGCTGGAGAAAGTAAGAAGCACTAATAGGCATCCTGCTGTGTGATATTTGGTTCATTAGCATCTCACAGCGCTCGCTCTCCTGGGTTGTTTGCCCAGCTAGGTGAGCTGGAGCCTCTGCTGGAGACGTTCACCGCAGAGGAGGAGAGGCAACTGAAGAGGATGTTAGAGCGTATGGACGTCTTGGTCAAGGTAATCACACATAACGGCAAAGACTGAACACACACACACACACACCTGGCAGCAGATACAATCATCCAATTCATTCATTCAGTCAAATGAAGTTTTCTTAATTCTAATATTATTCATTAAACTGTTGGATTTAAATACGTTTAGGTGATAAAGTACTGTTTTCTTTCAATCCAGCATGCCATGGAGAACGGTGTTCGTTTGATGGTGGATGCGGAGCAAACCTACTTCCAGCCGGCTATCAGCAGACTGACATTACAGATGCAGAGGATCTACAACCGAGAAAAGCCCGTCATCTTCAACACCTACCAATGCTACCTCAAGGTCGGAAACCATAATTGGAAAAAAAAGACCAAAGACGTGAGATCAAAAGTTTACAGTGAATCATGCAGATGCACACAAAGCAGGCACACACACAACAGTTTTGATTCAACGTGTGGAGAGATCAGTGTGTTTCAGCTGAGTTACGGATGAAACAGCGAGAATAACATAATGTTGGAGGGACTTTTGGTGATTTATTTATTTCTTTTTAAATACCGCATACCAAGCACGAAGCAGTCTTTTTTCCCCTTGTTATTATTGAAGTACATAGGTTAACTTTACAGTCAACTAAGACATATAATGTGAAAGAATAATAACACATTTTTATATAAAACATATGCAGGTTATTGTGGGGTCCACTCAGTCACAGTTAGTCTGCGAGTGTATTAATGCACCACAGATTTGCTCCTGATGTTTCCAGTACAAGAATTATTGATCAAGTTCTTCAAAATAAGTCATTCATACTAAGACACACCCAGGAATGAATGTCAGCATAATCTTATCTTACTGACTGATGCAGAGTTGTACCAACGCTCATCCAACGATCGCGGTGTCTGATTGGTTGGTTGATCTTGGTCCGATAAAATAGAGTCGTAATGTAAGAATAGTGTACTGTTTTATACATAATTGCTCTCTGTAATCACTTGCTAGTTAAATCTACAGTAGTTATGAAAAATGGGAACTCTCTTATGCTCAAAGTGATAGTAAGCTTTCAAAGGACTTTATAAAACTTTGTTAAAGATTAAATCGTCCCCTTCCTCGCCCTGCAGGAAGCCTTTGACACTGTAACCATGGACGTTGAACTGTCTCGCCGTGAGGGCTGGCATTTTGCTGCCAAACTGGTGCGCGGGGCCTACATGTATCAGGAGCGAGAGAGGGCCCAAGAGCTCGGCTATGAGGACCCGATCAACCCCGATTATGAGTCTACCAACAGGATGTACCACAGGTGAGAGTCAAGCTTGTTTCTTTGTTCACTGACTGATGGCAGCTGTCTAAATCTTCATCTGTTTTTCAGCCAAGCAAAGCGATTAATTCCTCACACTGCGTTTAATGCTGTAGCCTTTAACTCGAGGATAGTTTATAGTTAAGTGTCTTGCACAAAGACACCCCAGGAAAAGTTTTTTTTTGTTTTTTTGCACTTTTGCCACTCCAATTCTCCCACATGGTTCACAGATTTGAAGTTGCCACCTCGTGCGCACAAATTCGCTGCAATGGACAGCACAGGGATTTAGTATTTGGGAAAGTGGTTCTTCAATTAGAGTTTCAAGGTTCAACATCATGTGTCAGCAAGCCTCCACCCTCTTGACTTGAGCTAGTTTCAGAACAGCACACAGCTGTAGGGGTGCTGTGTTGTAACAATTTTCTGACATGCCTTAGATTAAGGCGAGCTTTAAGAAAACACCCTGTGGAGATCAATATGTTTTGCAATAAATAGAGGAAAGGTCACCCTGGAGCCACTGATTAGAGTTTGAGGTAAACATCAACACAGGACAGGCACAAAACCTGGCTGATGGGCTGCAGCACAGCACGAGGTGGGAAATATGCAGCATTTTGGTAAAGAGCTTGCATATTAAGTGGTTCAGATCTCTGTTAAATATGGTCAGTGTTTAGGGATGTTTTCACTATCCTGCAATACACAATAAATCTCTTATGCTAATGAGAAAGATTTGTTTGGATGACTCCTGAAACAATGCAAGCCGCAATAAGCACACCAAATATTACATTATTACAAAACATTATACAATACCACACAATATTAGTTTTATTTTTTTGGTTTAGTACAACTGTGTTCCCACTTCATACACAAAAGTAACAGCTGTGTCAAAGACAACAGTCCCGCTGAACTGCCAACCTTGTGTGTCTCTTTGTGTGTGTGTGTGTGTGTGTGTGTGTGTGTTTTTATGAAGGTGTCTGGACTGCGTGCTGGATGAGATTGCCCTGAACAGAAATGCCAACGTCATGGTGGCTTCGCATAATGAGGACACAGTCAAACACACTTTGAGGAGGTGCGGTTTCAATTCTGTCCAAATGCACGGCTGGAAACACACCTCTGATTGATTTCTTTATACACCGCTGCATCTGTGTAAAGCGAGTTTAAAGCCTCTTCGTTTCTCTGTCTCTCTCCTCTCATTTAGAATGAATGAGCTGGGTCTCTTACCCACAGAGAACAAGGTGTACTTTGGCCAGCTACTGGGCATGTGTGATCAGATCAGCTTCCCACTGGGTGAGAAAAACGCACACAAACACCTTCTCTCACACAACCGACACTGGCTTGGCACCGATCTTTCCTCCTCGAGGATGGCTTGACAGTTTAAGTTCAGCCTCTGCGGGATCTGTATTCGCCGTCCGCCACCTACGACTCGCAGCTGTGCCTCTTAAGACCCTTTTCAGCTAGACAAACCCCGCGGAGCACTTGGACTGCATGAAGTGCGCATGTAGAAGTCAGCCTGCAGCCCATAACGTGACACATGAACCGAGACACCTCTGTATTGACAAGCTGTCTTACCAAAGCGCCGCTGCTGGCTCTCTCCACTTTGTTTGTCAGTCGAAGATAGACACGGCATCGGCAGGCAGTTGTCTGTCAAGGTGGAGCTCATGCTGAAACCTTGACCGGCACTGATGTAAACAGACACACACGTGTTTCTTTGCTGTGGTCTCGAGCGGCGGAGCAGTCAGCGCTGTGCCTTTGAAATATGGAAAAATAAAAAAACAGTTTTATGAAATGAAGCAGATCGAGGTTAAGATCTTTATCACTTGTCCTTTTTCAAAGGCGCCATATTCAGTTTTAATGATTGTTTTCAGATACACTGAAGCCTTTGTTTCATCATTATGTTTTCCTGGTAACTGTGGAAAGACAGAATGGAAAGTCCTATTGTATGAAATCACATTTCACATCAATTACGTCAATAAAACCAATCAATTTTCCTCATCTCACAATTAAACAACAGCGGATACAACATACACCCACTATACAGCATTTAGTCAGTGCAGAAGAGAGAGAAGAAGAGAACAGATGAGTGTTTTTGTTCATGGAGTTAATTGCACTGGGAACAAAAGAGCCCTTGTAGATGTTTTTGTTTTCCAGGGTTACTCTGTAATTTCACCATGAGAGACTTAAACTTGGTGCGTGACCAGTGAGAAAAGCTTTTCTGTACACATCTGTACGGTGAAGGTCAGTCAGTGATTTTTTTCGTTGCGCTGTCTCTCCTGCTGATTGGTTTAAACGAAATTTATTGAAGCAAATTTGAGGAGTGAGCCCCTGGAAAAACAGTCACAGTGTGTGAGTCTGACTGGCAGAAAACAGCAGCTCTTCTCATTCATATGCAGCAACCTGAGGGTGTCTGTGCAGATGCTGCCAACCTGCCAGATCAGAGGGTTTGTAGCAATCACTCGGCCAGTTGTTCATCTCCTGAGTTTGTCCACATTCACCTGTTAAAAAATGATGATCTTCTTAGAATTATAATGAGCTAGATTGTGACAAGTCAGTCAAACGTCGCATTTGACCAATACTGCCACTGAAAGCCTTTGATGATATTTGTAAAAAGAAATATTGTAATCTGGATGCGTTCCATCATCTTCGTTCATATCATGCTACAAAGCTTTTTTTCTTTTGTTTCCTCCCATCTCATCCACTTCAACCCCAGGCCAGGCAGGCTTCCCTGTCTATAAGTACGTCCCCTATGGGCCGGTGGATGAGGTGATGCCCTACCTGTCTCGGAGAGCCCAGGAGAACCGAGGCTTCATGAAAGGCGCCCAAAAAGAGAGGGAGCTGCTGTGGCAGGAGCTGAAACGCAGGCTTGCCTCCGGGGAGATCCTCTACAGACCGGCGTACTGAAAAACACAGAAGAAGAGACAAAGAGGAGAGCGTGTCAACGTGTCGAGCTTTTTTTTTTCTTAAAAATATTTTTATTTTTTCATCTTCCCCGCCTGACGGCTGCTGCTGCGGCTGTCTGTTTTATTCTCTCTCTCTCTCTGTAAAGCTCTCCCTGGATGTACGTCTCCTGTTTTTCGCTGTCCTGGAGTTTTCTTGCTGATGGACGGTTTCTACGTGCCACTCTCTTTTTTTCTGTCCTGCCACTGTTGTTTTTCTCCACTCGGTGTTACACACCTTCACCCCCAATCCTGCCTTCTGTGTACTGCCCATGTTCTCTCATGTCTTTCCCATATCCGCCTCTGCGTCCATGAGCATCCCTCATTTTGTGTTCTGTTGTCTATGGAGCTCTGGTATCCATCAAGTGGGCATCTTTACTGCTCCAAAAGGACTCCCTAAAATGTCAACGAGACCGGGGCGGGCGTCTCTTTTTATCACCCTATTTTTCTTGGAGAGGGACAACAATAAAAAAAATAACAGGCCTGATTTAAATGGTAGTAAAGGAAACATCAATATTCCCCTCCTATATATATATTTTTTTTTACTCTTAGTCGGCCAGCGGCCCCCCCGAGGAGGCCCGTCTGTACCATATATTTGCGTGCGGTGTTTGAGGTTGTATTGCTGGTTTGAAAATAATGCCTGTTTATGAATCAATGAGGAAGTATAAACGCTTCCTCGCAGCACATCCCTCTCCCTCCAAGAGTGCAGAGCCTCTGTTATTGTATTTACTGGGGGAAGCTATATTCTCGGTCACTGAGGTGTTACGAGAGAACATACAGTGCTCAGTATTCAGTGAGTGAATTTCCTTTTAATACGGGCGCCTGCGAGTCTGGCAGGCTGTATTCTTTTCTTTTTCTTCATGACACCAGATAATATGCAAGGGAATAATAAGTTAGAGGGTGGGCTTTTGGTCTTATTGTGTTTTGATTGATAAACACTGTGCAGTTTCTACTTCTGACAGTGTAAATATGTTTGATGCAGGGAATTCTGTTTGTTGATTTTGCACATCTCACTTTATGGACCTGTGGAACTGCTGAATGAATAAATATGCTTTGTATGAAAAGGCCATTCAGATTTTTTTTTTTTTAAAGGAGCACTGGATGTTATTGACTGCAATATTGCTGCTGTGAGCTATTTGCACAGCTTGGCTTGTTTTGGGTTTTAATTCTGTGACATCTTCCGCTCAGTTATTGATACACAATTAGCATCTGAGTCAGAGGGTAACCAAGCTTCATGATAATTATGGCCCTGTCATTTTATGAGAGCAGTCAGTGCTCTGTAGACCATCATTTAATTACCCATGATGCTCCACTCAATACAGATCACAAAAATTGGATGCATTAATCATTACTCAGAAGAAACTTTAGTGGCTATTAAGTTTTACTGAGGCAAAGCGCCACAGAGCTGTCACTGCCGCTGTATTCTATCGGTTTAATTAAGAATCAAATCTACTTTTGATGCACGATGTGCCTTTGGGTGTACATTTGCCAACAAATCCCTCCTCGCAGGGCGCTGAAGTTTTCCTGGGTAGCTTTCCGCCGCAGAGATGATTTAGAGGACACATTACAGCGTGAAGAATTCGGAGTCGGTCAGAATCAGCATGGGCTCAGCTTTTTCTGTTGGACTTATCAACGCTTCGCCCTAACATGAAAGCACACAGTCAGCCGGGGCTAATTTACTTTACGTAATGAATGTTGACTTTGTATTATCTAAGACCTGAAGGATGGCACACGTAACCGATTTCTCTGGGCTCCTCTCGGCCTTTCAGCTCCACTTGGTCTGACATCTTGAATTGTTTGTTTGGCTGTGCCCTTGGCTTTGTGGTCTCAGCGGGACCTCACAGTGTCCCGGTGCCTTTCAAAGCCCGGGTCCCAATGCTGGGACAGACTTTGATTCGAAAACACGCCGAGCGTTATTTTGCAGGTTCAGAAATGTGAAAAGATTTTGTCTCACAGTAGCACAGCGGATGGATCGGCTTGCTGCTGCCTTCCAGCAGGCACTTGATCTCTAATCAGCGTTTGTGTGCCAATAGATGAACTGACAGTAAGGAGCATGATGGCTTTGAGCCGCCCAGGAGTATTGTGTATTTTTATCTTTTGACAGCAGACTGAAAGATTGCCAGCTTCCAGCGCACAAAACAGAAAACTGGGCCCGTGCACTCTCTATTC
Organism: Amniataba percoides; assembly: GCA_037176925.1. Taxonomy (NCBI): domain Eukaryota; kingdom Metazoa; phylum Chordata; class Actinopteri; order Centrarchiformes; family Terapontidae; genus Amniataba; species Amniataba percoides. The sequence goes on from JBAJHX010000076.1 coordinate 14,275,552, forward strand.
AACAGCTGTAATCATACCCTCAGTGATGAGACGATGTTCAAACTTTATTTCACTCCACGAGGGCTGAGAAAGGTTACAGAAATCATTTTGCAACACAAAGTAGAAAGCTGATTCATTAAAAACTGCCTTCATGCAAAAGTCGAAAGGGAGTTCGTTGGCACAACGTTTACTCTGTAACCACACGAAAACATTTACTTCAGCGATTTAATGCTCGCTCTTCACCAGCATTTTAGTCCATCGCTGGGCTCCTACACACTGCATGACCTCTTGCAATGGCAGTAGTACTCCCCCACTGACAGCCTGAAGATATATTTCACTTCAGCTATAACGGGAAAATCCAGTTGAGTTCACCCAGTTCGGCATTTTGCATGACAACAGGTTGGGCTGGGTTTTAAGAATTTGGTTCTGCGGTGTGACACCAGTGGAGAAAAGGAGGAAAAATTCACAAAGAAAACCTTCAGCAACAGACAGTATTTCCTGACATTGCAACATAATCGCAACATCATTTCTACATGGCCGGTCAGAATGACAAGTGCAGTATAAGTCAGTGGTATTGGCATCAGTGAAAATGCTGCAAGACACGTTGTCAATATTTTATAACAACATCTGAGGCTAAGTCGGCTCAAATGTCTAACAAGGAGAAAGGGTTGTTAACTCTCTGGGAGACACTGACATTTCCCCCAGTAAAATAATTGGCAACACTTTATTCAACAAGGTACACAGAACAACTGAGGAATGAACCAGAAACTAAATCCAAGGTAATGAACAGCCCACAGATAGTGTCTGAATAATTATAAATATCATAGACTGCGTACTATAATCTGCAGAGTTAAGAATATTTTGACAGATTAGGAAATATGCTTTTTGCTTTCTTAATAATAGAGAGATGAAACTGATACCACTCCATGTTTGCAGCAGGAAATATGAAGCTACAGCGAGCAGCCAGTTAGTACAGATCCCAAGAATGCCACAGAGAAAAGAACAAATATTTTGAGGTGACATTTTACAACACTCAGTGCTCAAAATGCTCCTCCATGCGCACACAGAGAGAGACAGCACAACATAGACGAGTCTCTCTCCTGGAGACTCTGCACCTGCTTCAAGATATAATCCACGAGCTTAATATCCACAGTAATTGCTTTTACCAACAATAATCCCTCGTCGTCAACAT
>JBAJHX010000076.1:14279222-14283123 GCA_037176925.1 Amniataba percoides
GCCTATATATGTCGGTGGATATATTGTGTATACACAATAGAGGGGGGATAAAGGTAACGCATAAATCTTCCTGGAGTGTAAAGATCATACAGTCGATATGAGTGAATATGTCAGGTAGGAGAATAATAAAAACTGCTATTTCTTTGCCTGCATCTTCCCAGAATGAATAGACATTTTATCCTTTTTTCTGAGAAATGGATGATAATTAAATTAGGTTTATAACACAATGTTCCAACTTAATCATAGTTTAGTTTCACTTTTAGGCTGCAAACAAGTCAGGCGTTCACCCGTTTAACACCCACGCTCAGAAAAGATTTAGAACAAATATATCTATGCGGCTGAATGTCTGCTTGTTTCTGCAAACAAAAAGTGAGATTTGACTATCGGAACATTTCAGAACTTTAACAAATTACTTTCATTTCTAATCAAATACAAATTAAAACAAGTAAAAGATGAATGTAGCTAACTATTGATCATAAGCATAAACAAGTTGACTGAAAAAAAGAACAGAAGAGAAGAACATCCCTCCATGTGAGGAACTGCATCGCACAAATAACTACAAAATGCACAAATATTAGTCTTAATTGTTAACCTATGTTAGTTAATCATGGAAGTTTGTTATTTGACACAAACACACAGCCGACAGTTGCTCTTGGTGAAATGACTGTGCACGCAGAATGATTAACGTCTCTGTGAAATCATTATTAATCTTTATTAGCTAATAAACAAATGAGTTAAGATCGTCCTCATCAGTAAAAAAACAACAGTTGGCTTGTTCAAATGATGAAAATGACCTGTGGACATGTCGGTGTGATGACGTGAATCACAGCCTCCCCTCAGAGGCAGAGGTCAAAGGAGTGTCACGTATTTTATTAACTGCCTGAATTTATTTCAAACCTTCACTATAAGGTTTGAAAATTCTCTGTTTACAAATGTTTTTCAATAAATCACATTAAAATGAGAAATGCTGTTTTGTTCTCCTGCTTATGCAGAAACACCCACACGCTGCTTCGCACATGTGTGAGAGCATTTGTCTGTTTGATTATGCCTGCGTGTGCGCCTGTGGCTCTCTATGCATGTGTGTTATCAGATACGTGTGTGTCTGCCTATGGAAAGCAGCATGATACCGGGCTAACGCGACATGGTGCTCCTTGGTTTGGGGATCCAATTGTCATGCCAGAACAGTAGGAGGAACATTTACCCGACCACAGATGCTGAGATGAAAGCAGAGAGAGGAGAGGAGCCGGGCCGGTTTTCTCGCTGCTCTGCGGTGAGCAGACAAACAGAGATCGACCAGATCGCTGTTTGGATTTGTTAGAGATATTACTGAGGTGCTTTTGTGGAGGACACAGAACTGAGGCGGAGTAAACTGAACCTTTTGTGTCTTATCTACTTCCAACATTTTTCCTTCCCTTTTTCTCATCGGCATTTGTTTTAGTTTCATATTTATCTTAAACTCCCACTTTTACTTATTTTTAATGTCTGCAAACATCTTTAAAGTCATCATTGTTACTGTGAGTTGCACATTGCACATAATGACCCCACAACATCTCCATATAGCCTACATACACCTGTTGACTGTGTGAGATATGATATGACATGATATGATCATCTTTAAATGTGTTATACTTATATTATAACACATTAAAAGCAATAGGAGTAAATGACTGTCACTTTTGTGATAAGTTAGTTCTCGTGTTATCTCAAGATAATGAAGCTCTTTTTCTTGCGATCACATGAAAATTAACTTGTGATCTTGTGATAACAGGATGAAAAAAAAAGCAGTCAGGGTCACTTTCCACAAGTTCACCTGCATCACAAAATATTCATATTTTATCACCAACTTCAGTAGATATCTGACTATTGCAACATCTTTTATGATTTCTTTCTCCACTTCAACAGCACAGAGGTGAGTGGAATTTCAACTTTTCTTCCAAATATGGCGACAGAAATGTTTATATGACGCTAAAATAAACACTGAGGGGACGTATGAATGTTTCCCAATCTCTGTGGGCTCATCACACTGAGAGCCAGCTTTTACAAGAAGTGAGCCATAGTTAGCATAAAGCTTTTGATTATAGCTGCTCTTATCTAAATAACCTTGGAATAATTCTTTTATAAATGATATATATATATATACACATTATATTATAAATATGTTCATCTTTGCTGAGCTGGTTTTCTTTCACAATCTCACATTTTTCATCTCCCCCACTAAATATGAATGTGTCACTCAACAGAACTGTTCAATAAAACAGCTTAAACAAGGAATATGTAACAAATACAACTGGTCTGAGCCGTCCTTTTCAGCACACGATGAATAGATGAACTAATTAAATGGGCGTCTTGAATGAATGGAGCTACATTGACGGAGGACACTTTAATCGCAGGTCTGGCCTCCCTTTGTGAACAGATTTTAGCATGAAGAGAAACAGAAGATATACTGAATGATGTTGGGGGAAAAGAGCAATTGGAGGTGAGCTGAGCGCCGTGTCAGCAGTATTAACTTTTTTTTTTATCCTCTCCAAACAGGATATGAATAATTGCTTGTTATATTTTGGGATGATGAATCAGGGTGCACCTCCCCGTTCTTACACAACCAAAGGCTGAACGTGCGGCTGCAGCCTATGAGAGCGCTGAGATTCTGGATAAGAGAGCCAAGTCTGGCACATCTTCATTGATTTCTCCCTCTCCCTTGTGCTTGTGTAGGCTCCGGCTCCGAGAGCTGGAGAAAGAGGGTGTGTGAAGGGGAAATAAATGGACATCTCATCCGCTCTTCCTTCAGCGTTTTGGACACCCACATCTTCATTGAAGCCGCGATCGCCGTGCCTATATGAGGAAACGAACCCACACGTTTTTGCCTCGCCAAATGCTCAGCAGAGGAGAGCCTCTGGATGCAAGCCCAAGTGGGAAATTAAAAAAGAAAAAAGACGTCATCCCTGTGGCAAACACCAGGGGGCAGTAGTAGTCTTCACGGCCCCTCCATGAACCTCGACCCAGCTGCATGTCTGTGTGTGAGAAAGATCCTCAGCAGCATCTTCTCCTGCACAATCCTCAGTCCTAAAAAGCCCTTTTAAAAGGCTGTATGAAAATTCATCGTGCTTTCAAACTGACCTATTTTGGGAGATTGGTTGCTTGGCTTCTCTGAAATTTTCTCTCCTAACCCCCCCTTTCCCCCCGCCTCTATTTTCTCTCTTATCGTGATGAGGATTTTGAGAAGACTGAAGAAATATTGGCAAGTTGCTGGGGCAGAGTGAAACACATGGAAGCACCAGCGATAGTTTGAGACCGGTGGTGCTAAAAATAGAGCCGTAATACCCGACATGGCTCTTGTTTTCCATAAATTACCTAAAGAACATATGGCAACTGTGAACCCACACACAGGCGGCATCCGCACACAGACACACATTTCTTTCATTTCTCTCTCTTGCTCTTTCCTCTTCTTCTTCATCTCCTTTTCTTTTCTCGCCATTTCATAAAGCTTCTTGGAAGTCCAAACATGCCACCATCACTGGCTGAGAGCACTCCATTTCCACAGACATGCACCATAGTAAACAGAGTAATCCCCTCCTCCATGTTTTAAGGATTAATATCATCTTTATTCATAAGCAGAGCAGCAAGACTGCTGTCGTGCTTTTGAAGGGACACTCACACACGCAGCAAACGCACACACACTCGGACTGGCATGCGCAAATAACCACTGAGTGTCATGCAGGCCGGCTCAAACACACGTGTCCTCGTCTTCTGCCACCCACAGATCATGTCATCACGGAAAGATTGATTCGGTCCAGCGCGAGAGAGAAACAATCAGATCAAAGAGGGAGAGGAAGTGAGAGAGAGAGAGAATAAGCAAGAGGAGTGGAGAGAGAGAGAGAGAGAGACAGAGAGAGACAGAGAGAGA
>JBAJHX010000076.1:14287696-14298448 GCA_037176925.1 Amniataba percoides
GCATGAAGGAGTAACCTGACAAAAAGTTATGCAGATTAAAAGGTCATCTATTGCCTCGACTTCAGTGAAGTAGAAGCAGGCTGAGGCAGAGGCAGAGAGGGATTAACCCTCCTCCAGGACAGAGGGATACTGTACGTGTCTGTCAGCATGAGCATGTGCGCTTGTTTGTGTGTGTGTGTGTGTGTGTGTGTTTAAGGATGGCATATCTGTATCCTGCTCCCCTCCTCTGCTCTGTGCATGTGGGACGCAGCCGGAAGGTGGAAGGTGGTCTGGCATTTAAGCGTTTGACACTATCTGCGATGTGTGAGTGAGTGTCAGGAGTGTGCGGGCGTGCAAGCGTGGGCGAGAAGAGGAGGAGGAGGATGAGGAAGAAGAAGTGGGTGTGTTTGTGTGTGTGTGGGGGCTGGTGACGGGGAGGGGGTGGGGAGTGGGAGGGATTTCCACAGAGCCACAAAGCAGATGGTGCAGATGTGAGTGGGTGTTCTGAGCCTCAGCAAGGCCAGGTTTATCCAGCAGCCGTCTGGAAGTCCAGGGATTCATCTCAGTCTCGCTCTCCATTGAGGATTCTGCTGCTTACTAGCTCATTACCAGCCTCGGGCTAAACTGTGAACATTTGTGTGCATACAGCACAACCGGCACACTGCCAGGCCACATATTGTGGCAAAGTTTAGCTCAGCGAAAGTACCGGCTCAAAATTCTGTGAGGTGTCAAAGTGATGCATCATCATCTCGCATTGCTCATCACACAGTGGAGGAGAGGGGTTAGGTGTAGGATGAAAAAAAGGTTTGTCAGATTGTGTCTATTTATAAAAGGAGGTGTTGAGTGTCGAGGTGTGATGCTGCTGACGGTGTATAAATCTTCCTTTCATATCAGGTCTAGTGAACGTGTGATTGTGGTTCATGAGATATTTCAACATCATTTCTCCACGCCTGAGTGAAAGTCACAAACACTTTTCCAGTGTAATTTTAGTTATCATTGGTGAGAATAAGAAAAAAATCACATCATTAATAAATGTATGAACCAATTACTCCACAAATCAATTATTCAATTCTCCCATGAATTAACCATCCACACCATCAGCCACACATGAGTCAGTCAATCATGTTGATCCAACAGAGGCCTCCAACCTCGTTCTCCCGCCACCATCCCGCTCTTCTGCCATCCCTACAGATAAACCAGATCGGAAAAAATACTGGAGATGTAGCGTTTGATGTCCCTGGCTATGGGGAAGCCTGGGGCCAATTTCCATCATTAATCCCCTGTTCTTAAAGCATTGTACTGTGGCCTATTCTTGACACTTTGGTGGCATTTTTAGAGTGTCAGGCATGTGCCCGTAACCACCTGTAACATTCAAAAGAAATGTCCGATCAAGAAATCTTTTCTTAGTACAGGATCCAGTCCTGGTTCACCTGACTTCAGCTGGGTGGAGCAGGCCAGTTCGCAAATTATAGGCTTCTTCCTCAAAATCATTTCAGCTGACATTTAACTTCCATTTAACTTCTGAAGAATCACAGAGGTGAACCTGGAATAAACTTTTGCAGTGTTTAATTCCATCAATCACAGATTTACAGCAGCTCTACGGAAATTTTCATTTGTTGACTAAGGCGGCCCCTGTGAACAAATCTTAAGTTTGCTTCAGGGAATGTGGAAACTAACTACAAGCACTGTTTTGTCTGATATCACTGAAAAATACAATCCAGTAGCAGGAATTTGGAATAGCCAATAGAAATAGCTAATCCTTTCCCTGTTAGGTATTGGTATTAAATTGAGACTCTTTCAAAACTGGTTAAAAACTCCAGAGCTGGTTGAAGAAAAAAAAAGTTAAAAGTATTAAGTGAGAAACTGCTTTAGTTGGAATTTAATTATTTAACTGCATACGCAATTGCTGCTTTTAATTAAGCAGTTCATCCACTGATTACAGTTAGACATTGAATACGTCTTGTGACAATTATTCTTGTCACTCTCCAGGCTCTATGGTTTTTACAGACATTGTACAAAACAAGCAAATTGCAAAATCCTGCAGTGGACATGCGAGTCATATTTTAACACCAGAGAAATAAAGTCATATTTTAGATGAGGTCCAATAAAAGTTATCTTCTGTTTTCTTGCTCGAGAGTCACGTTAGCCAGTTTAAGCTTTTCTTTTAAATCACAATCTAGGCTGTAAAGTGAGTTGTGAGCACAATCTAAGTTAAATGTTAATTGTAATTTCAAATCAAGTAATTGAGTCATCCGTAGTGATCAGCAATCTGCCGCACCCCCACAGATATATTGCTCCTTTCTATGGTGGCTTTCGGGTAGGCAGAATCTCACAGTCTCTTTAATTCACCAAGTACAATGTGATCAAATCTGTCTACATTACAGCCACATTATAACATAATCATCAAAACCCATTAACCCACTAAACTCTACTTTACCATCATTCGGATATTCATGTGTGTGCCACATTACGTGTGGCCACTGCAGCAATATTCTCTTGCTCTATCAAAACTTCACCCTGTGGTCATTCCTCGCTTTCATCCCTTTCATCATCTGGGTCTCATTATAATTATCCTCCTTCCTCCATTTTCTTTTCTGTTCTTTTTCGTCACACTTTTCTCTGTCTCTTCCCTTCCTCCCTCTTTTTTAACCCTCAGCATGCAATACCACTCTTCTCTGTTCTCCACTCTCTGTGCTCCTTCCTCAAACACGGTGCCGCAATCCCTTCCTCTCTATTTAATCAGAATCAGAGTGCAGAGAAAAAGGGCTCCTGTGGTCCGAGGGACAGTGGCAGAAGCGCGAGAGCAGTGATTTGTTCATTTCGGATTGATTAACACATGGTGCCCCACTTCCTGGCCACCACCAGCAGCTGGCCAATGAGGTATCTGACTTACAAATGAAATGATTGGAGGAAAAAAAGCACACGGATGAGGACTTAATGGATGTCAATCCGTCCACTGACAGGCCACAGGCACTAATGTTTCGCAGACGTGTGTGACATTTCAAGCGACTGGGGTACAGATGTTCTGTATATCCATAAAATATGGTTATATGTGACTTATTTACTTACAAATACATTTTAGAGGAGATTAATTTGCTACCTGGATTTTATCCTGGGACAAGAAAACAAATGGAATAAAAAAGTGTTATTAAAAAACATTACCCAAGCATTTGAAAGCACCTTGCTAAACATAACCATACAAAGTTGGTGCTTTAAAGCTGCGCTAATCAATATTTTTATTAAATAAATGAATGTCGTGACTGCATGCAGTGTGAAAGGGTCACTAATGTTTTATTTATATTAGTACAATTAAGTTAAAATATATCTATATTAACAGATCAAGTAATCTAATAACAATAATAATAATTATAATTACACTGTACCTGTTTAAGAATACAACATACGTGCATTGTCTTTTTCTAATTATATCCTACTCTTCTTTCACTTGACTTTGTCCTCGTCTTTGCTTATCACCAAAGGGATCAATGCATCACTAAGAGCATCTACAGGGAATACAGATGGAGCGTCTCTTTATGTGTGGGGCTTTGAGGGTATGATTAAGATGATGAGCTTTAGTCATTCAAAAAACATCATGGATTTCTTTATATTTCTCCCCAGTCGAATACTGAAGAGATCCTCCTCCCTTTGTTTCATGTAGACCTTTGAACATTCTGCTTCTATGGACTCTGAGAAAAGACACAAAGCAAGCAATCAGGTACTGTGACACACTTTCTGGCAGCCATATTCTAGGCCCAAAGCTCTTGGGTAACAACAGCTGTGAACAGCTGGTCGCGTTGCTAAAAATATGACTTGGCTCCCTGTCAGCTGAACTGCGTACACGCTTTATTACTGTGCTCTTTTTCACTGGGAACTCTTCATTTCACTATTGATGCATCAAATCAATTCCTGCGTCTTCAGCTTGTTAGCTAGCTTGTATCAACACCCTGTCGTGACCACATCTGATTAGTTCTCAGGCAGTTGTAGGAGCTGTTCCCCTCTAGGCATTGACAGAAGGGTGATTACTAGATACAACCTAATGCACTATTATAACAAAAAGATTGTTTCTTTTGGGCGGTTCAAATACAAGTTTAACAAGCATGCTGTAAAAAGTTTTATGTCAAAGATCAGTGCATCTGCGAAGCAAGGAAAAAAAAAAAGACCCTTCTGCATTTATTTCCCTTTGTTCAGCTCTCACATTCATCAAGTGTACCCTGTGGCACCCTCACTCATTTACCAATTCATTACATGGCCACTCAATCACCTTCTTATTGTCTGTCGTAAACTCCACATTGACAGCGTCTCTTATGGCTGTAACGTCTCATATGTTTGGCATTCCATATAAAGTCGCAATAAAATGTCATTTTGAGAGCATGTTGCTATTTTTATTTGACATCCATGCAAGGAGGGATTATTGCAAAATGTAAACCAATGAGAGCACTAGAAGGGGAAAAGGAGGTTTCATGTGAGGGGAGTTGTGTGGGGGCAGAACTGTGTATGAACATGCGGCGGTGTCATTGCTTGTACGTTGCATTCAGATAAGAAACGAGGGAACCGCCACATATTTTATGCTTCCAGGGAGGTAGAACCAAGGTTAAGAACCTGAAAATGTATTGTTTGATGTAGTTGTTTGTCATTGTGTTGGGACTTTAAATGACATGCGTGCATAAGCGCATGCAGTACACTGATATAAACATATCATGAAAATAGTCACACATAATGTCAGTATCAGGAAAAGCTAGTGGGGCAATTCTTCATGGTTGGTTACACCTACAGCGCACCAAATTGCTGCTATATTGAATTTACTGCTCTTGTGACTAAACCAATCAACTACTGCAAGTTCGAGTGCGACTTCATTTAGCAATTTAATGTTTCCATATTGAAGGGTGGAGAAAATCGATGATACACTAATTTCACAGACTGTGTATTTTTTTTTATTGTTTTTTTTTTTGTATGCTCTTGTTGTATGATTTTTTTAAACATTTAAAAAAAGGCAAATCCTTCCACACACATAACACACAAATCTCTCTGGTGCAATCTTCTAATGAATAATCAGTCACTAATTGTAATTGATAAACACATCTGCCCTAACTGATTATAAATACCGCCCAGTTTATCAAAAGAACGCAAAATCAAATTAACCAAATCCATGCTTATGTGCAATAAAATGTCATGGCACATTTGCAGGCAGTTAACACTTTAGATTTTGCTCACAGGCTCATCACATCTCCGTCGATACTAGCAGGTGGTGCTGCCTGGGCTTGTAATGAGCTTTCATTCTATACGGATGGCTGGAAGCTACATATCAGTCCTGTGCTGCCGAGCTAGCCGCCGCAGGGGAGCTATGACACGCTAACATTCATAATCTGCCCATCCTGCATTGTACACATAACCACGTCAAATGTGTGATTACCTAGGCTGTAAGGGGTGCGGCGCAGGACGCAGAATGCGTGGGCACGGAGCACGCCAAGAGAGTGGACAGCTTGCCAGAGATGAGCAATGAAGATGCAAAGGGTCCATCTGTTGAGAGCATAAGTTGGAATTTTTAATTTATCAAGCTGAAAGTAAATTCAAATTTTCCTCCCAGTTTTTGGCACCATGATCCTCATTAATTACATGGACAGAAGCTCAAGTGTGTGACACGAGGAAAACATGTCAAATACAGAATCACTGTTTTGTTTTTCTTTATTCAACATTCTCATCATACGTCTTTGGCATTATTCATGCCAGCATTGCATGCAAAGCGATGGATGGCTGATAACCAGCTCAGTTGAGTCCATCAATGTGGAAACGCATTTTCTTCATCTTCAGGGTTTGGTCTCATTTCTGGGTATTTAGGCATGTTGTCAGACAGATAGAGGGACAGATAGTGTTTGCATGACCATGTGCCTCCACATGTGTGATGGGCAGAGTGATGATTAATGGCGCTTATTTTATTTCCAGCCTGCCAGATTGTTCCCACCAGCTCCTAAGCAGGCAGAGGTTAGTGCAATTTAACTTCTGCTCATTCTCTTACCCTCTGGGCCAAATCCAGTCTCGACGCGACTGATTACGCTAAGAAACATGCATAAATCATACTTTGTCAATTGTTGGGCCAATTCATTATGTTTTTCACCCCACTTGGCTTAGCAATTACATTGATTCACAAAGGCAAGTACAATGCACAATGGGTCTGTTTTCCCTCAATATATCGTCAAACAGGTGCCCATTACCGTACCTGGTAGTCTTTATTTGGCTAATGCAGTGTGCATGTGTGTCGGCAAAGCCCCTTATTTACACATGTGCATCCTACAGATACGTGCATGCATCTCTGTGTGCATGTCTTTGCACTTGTATTTGTGCGTCGCTGGTCGTAAATGCCGCTTTGCTGCCTAACGTCACACTAATGTCACAATACACCTCCACACTTTCCTCCTCCACATACCCCTCCTCCTCTGGAGAGGACCAACGAGAGCAGAGATTCCACATCGAGCCAATTAAGCTGATGGGTAGGTGCTGCTCTGGCACAAGCATATGTTTACGATCTCATTATAAACACACTTCCATGTCCTGATAGGGGCCGCCTCATCATTATTCTGCACCGAGAGTAATTCCCTGGTCCTTAATTTGGCAACGCACTGAAAACAGCTAGCCCGCCAGGAGTGGGAAGGTAAATTGAGATTGTCAGTACCTGTGACTCAGAGGTGGTGGTAGCAGGTCGTGATGGCGGTGTATGTGTGGGGAGGGGGGTTGAGGCGCTGCGGCATTGTGGGAGATGCTCGCTGACTGGCCGTTGCGAATTAAAGATGTTTGAAGCCGTGGATTGTGGGGGTTCCCTCGCAGTGAGAGCACGTAGCTGCTATTACTGATGGGCAAACTATTCAAACCACCCCCACATCGTAGCATGACTTCTCTTCTCTTGATCGGCATATCTAATGTGTTCCAGTCATTGCTTTGCTTAAATATTACTACAGACACCTCAGCGTTGCCCTCCATTGCATGCTGACGAGCCTCTGCAGAAGAAAAGGGAATTTAATTGCTTGAAGTATACCAGGGACATGAGAGCACTGGATTATACAATGGGAGTTTCTGTGAATGTTGGGATACTCTTCTCTGATATAAGAACTTGTCACAATCGAATTTCACTGCAAAGTAAACAACATAAATCAAAATGACCACAGCCACTGTTGTTTGTGAGGCTGCAGATGCAAACTTTACGAACATCATCCTCTCAAGGCTGCTGAGCGTGAGTGCAGATCTGTCTTCACTGAAAATAGATTTGGGGTGGAGTATCACTTTATGCAACCCTAGTGTTCTGCTTTAATGCACTTGCCATGTCTCTCAAGGGAGTTACAGATTCAGTGACAGGGATCTTTCTTCCCAGAGTCATGTGTGACAGCTGTGCTTGCCACCTGGTTAGGAAAGGGATGAAAAAGAAAAACATTTTCAATGGAGAATATCCAAAAGTTAAAGTTATTTTTTGGTTGCAGAAACTTTGTGAGATACTTGTATTGTCTATAAAATCCCAAATTTACACGTTCGGTACAGGCTAATATGTGACATTTTCATGCAGTGTTGAGGCCCAAGGTTTTCAACAAACGCAGAATAAAAAACAATGTTAAGCAGGGAACTGAAACCAAATAATGAAAAAAAGGATTAAATAAATAATAATTATCAAAAAAACTTATTTCAAACAAAGCAAAATTGTTCCAAATTAAAAGTAAAATTCATACAGCTGTTTAATTTCTTTTTAAAAAATACACACCAAGTTTCTGAGGCACTGTTCCTCTTCCATCTTAAAAAACACAGTTTAAGGGACTAAAACAGAAAGCAGTGGTGGTAAAAAAACTAATTTCTTTCATATTTAATTTAGTGAGATTTTAGAGACTTTCCTTAATTAAAAAATTGACAAGACTGCACAATAATGCAGTAATAACTTTTCATTATGATATACTCATTTAAAAAAAAAAAAAAAAAAGCTAAATTATAACGTTCTTTTGTTGCCCGGCCAGCCGTCAGGTTTTAAATAGTTTAATAACATTGCAGAGCATGAACTTCAGTCTGCACAGCCACTTGTAAACTTCAAAGAAAAATGCCACAAAGAAAGCCCTGCCTTTCTGCTTCTCTCAGTCTTGCATATTAAATATGCAGACTCTGGGATGAATTTTATGCTGGGTGGAGAGATTCTAATTGCACGCAACACGCAGGGTGCAGTCCTGCACTTTATGTGCCCACACTGTATTTTCAGCTTACAGTGATGTGCACCTGCCACAGCGGGCCTCTCACCTGTATGGACAACTCACTGCGGGGATGTTCCTGTGAATGAAGCATGACTAGAGCTGGTCCATGCTTTCATGCTCGGCTGCACAGTGAACACACGGGCCTGCGAGCACACACGCTCAACAAAATGCTGATGGCCACAAAGCACGCACAGTGGTTCTCACAGTGTGCACACACACAGGTGAACCGAATGAGTCCGCCGGTCAAGAAGGTCTTCACTGTGCACACGGTGTGATGGGAGCACATGCAGATGCATAAAATATTGGAAAAAAACTCTGTATTAGAGTAATTGCTTGAGAGGAATATGAGCATGCACAGTTGTGGTTGAACAAGACAAGAAAAGAAGGGGGGGTTTAGAGCACTATATATGCAGCTAACAGGGTTAATAAAGATCAAATATAGAATGAGTCATGAATATTCATGAGTTTGCAGCACACTGGAATCCTGTGAAGCGTGAACATAACAACACAAGCAGGAGAATACATCACTGTAAATACATCCACATGATTTATGCACATGCTTTCGTGGCGGAGATTGGCTTTTCCTCGCGGCAATAAGAGGAACGACAAACTTATAAAAGTTGGAGGCAAAAATAATAAATAAAAAACTGGGATGAAGGTAAACGTTTTCTTACAGAATAGGAATGCCTTAGAATTATCCTAAAAGTGAGCCATGCTGTGACAGTCAGTCACTTCAGCCTGGACTGGTTTAATGCTCATATAACAGGGAGTTTAATCTTGCCACTTTCCTCAAACCTATTGCTTTGAAGTGGAGGGGGGGGGTGGATTTGAGGGCAGTGGAACTGGACCAAATTTCACCCAAGACTCCACAAAGGTTTCGGTGGCACCCGTCAGCAGGCATTCACGGCGTCACCTTGATTGGCTCAATAGGCTGTGAAAAGCAGCCACCGGTGGTTCACGTGCAGTCTGAGCATCAGCAGTCAGCCAGCCATCCGGTCGCTTAAGTGAAAGTGAATCTCCATCAATAATGATTAGTCGGTGCCGAACACTGTGTCTCACCCTTTCTCTCCAGCTGTATGGATATAGATGACTGTTTCTTTTCCACCAATATACAACATAATTACTTCCAGTGAACTGTCAAGTGGTGAAAAGAAAGTTTAGCATTAGCCTACTTCACTGGAGCCCTGGGTACAAGTTTTATGCAAGGAACAGGATCGTGCATTGAGTGTGTGTAGTTTCTGGAATGAACAAGATAGCAGCTAATTAGTTGTAGCTGTGTTTTCTATTACCCTCTGCCCTGCATGTAAAATGCAGCTTCATTTCCCAGCATGTTTTAGTCACGCTGGCTGGCCAAATTTTACAGAACTCCTGAGAATACAACTGTTGTTTCTGCTAGTCTTTTGTCAGAATTAAATCTCACCTTCGCTAGCCTCCAAGTGATGCAATTCCCTAAAGAGTTGCTGGCAGGCGAGCAGATATCAGCCTCTGTGCTCTCAGCTCATTGCCCACCAGCAGCTGAGCAGGCGATGCATACATGGCTCACAGTGTGGGAGCAGCAAATAACATGTCTGTATGCCAGGCCCACTGACTGCGTTTGTCAAGGTGGATGGACGGGAGAAAATTAGGTTCTCCCCACCCACCAAGCTAGTTATATACTTCCCTTTATGGGTGGAGAAAGCTTCAGTCCATACACTGAAAATATCAAACAAACATTGCACGGCTTCAAAAGAGCCACCCAAGTTAAGCTGGGGAAAGGCAGTGGAGCAATTTTCATGCCAATGGCCTCGTCAAAGCATATTAGGCATCTGATTGCCACTTTCATTTTTCTCATTTAGCTACAGATGTGGTACACAACTACTTTTTTTCACCCACTTAAGTTTGCACAAATCATATTTATGTCGCGCCATGTTATACATATGCATGTGTAGTCTATGATTCAGCTGGAAGGGAAACCAATTTCCCCACTGCACCGTAACTAAAAGCGTTTGGAGAAAATGGAAAATGGATTGCATTAACGTGCAGTGCACACTGCGTGGCAGAATGGATATTGAATCATTCCTGTGGTCCCCCACGAGCACAAAGATGAAAAAATGAAAGCAGTCAAGTAGTAAATACAATGGCACCCGTGAGAACTACCTTAAAAGCTCACATGTGTAACCCCTATCTCTGTCCTGTGACATGGAGAGGGAGACAGTGGTGGTTAATCAGATGCGATGATACTTCAAAGATCAGCGATGGATTATTAGTTGTTCCTCTATATGAGCCCAGCTCGGTCCATCTACGTTCGAGTGCGCGTGTGTTTACTGAATGCAATTTCTGATATGGGCCCCTTCTGGCGACTCAGAGGCCAGAGGTCCCTGGAGAGAGTGCATCCTTTAATTCCTCTAAACAAATAGATAGCGGGTTAGCCAAAGCGCCTCTGTGGTGGCACAAGACCAACAACACACAGCTGCCTGGCTGGCTGCAGCCAATCCGCCTCCAAGACATGCTCAGGAGGATAGAGATCAGAGGGAGAATCAGAAAGAGACAGACAGAGAGAATTTGTGCGAGAGAACAC
>JBAJHX010000076.1:14298548-14312308 GCA_037176925.1 Amniataba percoides
AGAGCCATTTTGCATTATATGTACTTTTTAAACCTGAAGTTCATTTTATCAGTAATTCTTAAGTCAAATCCTTGAATACTGAGCTGCATAAGTCTGTTTTATTCAAATAGCTCAAGATCAATTTTTACTTTTAATCAGATGGCTTCACAATCTGTAGAGAAGCTCAGTTTGTATAAACAAACACGGATGCATAAGGTCTTGCTGATTCCATTATACAGGGGCAATGCCGAGCTGCATGACGTAAACCAAGTTGCTATAACAGAATAATCCGGCCTGTATTTACTGTACATTGATGCATCGAGTCACTGACTGTGGACTGCGGCTTTTTCATTGCTTAAACAGATGGAGCCGGCATCTCTTTGCTTCTCGCCGGGTAGGTCACCAAGCTCACCAAAACAGTTTTAATTAACCCAGATCTCTGTAGGGTGAGTTTCTCCTAATCCTTATGTGCTGGCGGCTGGGCACCACCACCCGCATGTGTTGGTGTTACACAACTCCTCCTGTCCGCCAAGAAATGCTGCACAGACACACACACACACACGCACTCATTCGCACACACCTCATCTGCCCTCCCCTCAGGGTGCTTAAAAGGAACAATCTGCTGTGAAATATTTGGGCTCTGGTAAAATACAGCTGTTGGCAATGTAGCTTAATTTGCAGGAGAAAGATTTTGTTATCTGGTTGTATGTTTTTTTGTGTTATTACTGGGGATAACCAATCATAAAGTAAAGTCATGTCAAAAAGTTGTGGGTGTATCTGTAAAAGAGTTTAATAAAAAATATATTTTCTGTTGTCTGTAACATCAATGGTAAATGTCAGGCTTTGGTGTCATCCCCTCAATATTAAAGAGCAAAGGCTTCTTTCTGGTGTCATAATTTTGCATTGATGTTCGACTGTCACACGGAGAGAAATCCACCATAGAAGCAGCAGAAATCGCAATTCCTTGATTCCTAAAAAGCCCAGAAAGCGATGCAAGAAATGTGGTATTTTAAGAAAAACAAGCTGTCACTTTCAGTCAAGTTTGAGCTTTATGTATTTACTATGCAATCATCATCACCATCACTGCTGTGTTCTCCAGCTAAAATGCAGTTCATATATATTCTCTTGGGTTATTCAAGGAAAAATCAGAAGTTAGTGAGTGATATGTGGGTAATAATGGTGCTGACACAACAAGGCGGCATATCAATTAGAGCAGATTATGAATCTGGGTTCTTGCTTCATTCTTGAGGTTTCTAGAAATACTGTTTTGTAATTACCAAGATTTCAACTTTATTCTTGAAAAAGCATTCTGTTTGTTTTACCTTCTGCTAATTTGCCCCCCAGAGTCAATAGAAGAACAAGTACCAAGGTAACAACTTCACTGTTAACAATTGCTGAGACTTAGACAGATGAAACTAAATTCTCCATTCAGCTTTGATGGCTGTCTGGACATCAGCTGCACACAGCTTATTTACAAGAGCCTTGCCTGAGATAAAATTTGTCAAAATCCACCTTGCTATGCAGCACAGTGTGTGTTCTTTTCATCTAAGATAGGGTTGATGTTTCTGGCGGTATAGGTTGCAGGTCAGCTTGTTGACAAGCGTGCAAGCCACTCACAGTCTGAAATGTTTTTCTGACTGCCCAGTGAATCAGCTGACTTTGATCCTTAACACTAGCGTAAGCATTCTGAGATTCAATTTCCTCCCTGTCCAGCTCAAAAGACCTTGTTTTCACAGCAGACATTTTGACATGTCATATCAAAAAAAGCACATGTCTGCCATTAATTTTAACAATGGCATGATCCCATTTATGTGAGCAAGTGTAAGATAGGCAGCATTAGTAATACAAGGGGCTTGGCAGTGTCACAGTTAAATGTAATACAACCATTACCAATGTTACTACATAATACTAATAATGTTTGCCAAGTCACAATGCCTGGGCCAAGAAAAGTTTTACTGTTTATTCATCGTCTATATGCCAGAATAAGAAAGTCCCCTCCAGTCATAACGTGAGATAAACGAAGGGTTGAAATTCTCAGCCATGTGCCATCTGGCAGATTGTGGCCATAGCATGACATGTGTCCTGTGTTGCACTGCCAGTGACCTGGTATATGCTGCATTTATTCTAGGGCATGGTCAAAGTGATGGTTCAGGAGTCACAAAACTGCTGCGTTTTTTTTTTTTCTTTTTTTTGCCAGCTGTCATGTTTCTCTCAACCCAGTTTTCTGCCTGATGGTATCAATGAGACAGGGCAGGTGGTGCAACTTCAAAGCAGCTTAGATAGATAGGAGATATTGTCTTGTGAAAGATGGCATGCTTTGATACAAATAAGTACAGCGATAGTGACATCAAAGTGACGTATGTAATGCGGACCGTGGATGATCTTATTATCGATGCTTGGATACAGATCCCCAGCAAATTAAACTGTAGCACATCAATTTTGTTAATTACCCGTGGACAGCATGCATAGCTTTTAACACCTTTTGTTTTTCACCATCTTTATTTCTGCTATTTCCCTAATGTGGGCAAACTGCCAATTTACATTCAGGACGCTTTTCTCGCTTTATTTCAGCGATGCATTACATTCAAGTGGTTTTGGTTTTGCTGTTCTGCTTTACAGGCACAATTAAATAGTGATTTTCACCACTTGGCTCGGGTTCAGTGCTCACCCACAGGCACCGAGGACTGCGTTGTAACTTTGAGAAGCCCTCTAAATGACACAGCGGCTCAATTCGCTCAAATTTGTGAGCCATATTCAATATGTCTCACCGTGTTTAAGCACAACAGGAAGTGATTTGCAAAGCCCCAGTGAGTGTTAAGCGCTGACATCCACCGCTGCTTTGGCTAAGCCCATGAAGTCTTCACAAACAAACTACAGCCTTCCCCATGTCACTCCCTCAAGGAAGCCATTTTAGTTAATCCATGTTCCACAGACACTGGTGGGAGGGGGGGCAAAAATTAATTTAACCACTTTAAAGCTCCCTATTTACAATGCCTGGTCTCTTTTCTCTCTAGAAATCTTCCCTGAAACCATTAATCTCTTATCAGGAATATCTGATGGCAAGTCAGGAAGGGGGCTTGAAATACATTACTCTCTCTCTAAAATGAGAACCGTCACGTTTTCTTCATTAGATCTCAGCTACAGCACAGATAGAAGTCTTTTAATCTGGTGCTGTGGTGCTTTAATCTGCCTCACATATGGTCTTCTGGATAAATCAGACAAGCTTCACTCTGCTCTGCACAGGACTGCCCTGCTGGACTTATCAACACATCTCTGCCTTAACAGTAAAAGCTACAGCTGCAATAAGCCAGAGTCGACGCTCAGCTGCTGTTCCAACGCCTTTGTCAGTTTTGTCCGACACCCTCAGTTTCTGTCTCCTGCTGTTTCAGCAGTCAGATAAATTGTGTGTATGAAGTAGTTCTCACTTCATTTGAATTTGGTTGTGTGTGTGTGGGGTGTGCAATAAATTGTAAATAGACACGACATGCGTTCCTCTACGCTGTCAGAATAATTTACAGCTGTTAGCTTGCTACTTCTGGACTCTGTGTTAATCTTTTGCGAAAATGACACAACTCCCACTTCCTCTACTCAGCATCAACTTGAGCGATCTAAACTGTCATCAGGATTTGCTGAACTGTTCTTCACAAGAACCAAGCGCTTTACTAGTAACACAGAAAAAAAGCATGCGAACATGGGTCCTGTGCTTCATACGGCAAGCCATCCGTCTCAAATTTTCTTCGACTGTCTGCAGTACTGCAGACTGTCACAACTGTAAAATGCTGCAGGTGAATGTAATCCGTCTGGCATTATGCTTCCTACAAAATGTCTTTGCCATTGCATGTGAACTGTATATGAGCAGAATTTTCAGACAGTTTCAGGAAGAGCACTGACATTGTACATCAGCTGTCTCATCCATGCTCAACATCAGTGGCAACAATCACGGACGGGTCTCAGGAAGTTATTTTCTACAAGGGAAATACTATCACAAGCTCTGAAAATGCCAAAGGTTTGCATTGTTTATGGTTGCTCAAATCAATCAGACTGAGCAACTACAAGGGACTTTGTCAAATCCCAAAAGTTGTTATTTACAACGAGGAGGAATGTAAGAAATTTACCAAAACCCCACTTTGTCAACAATAAAGTCCGAAGTTCAGCTATTATAGATACCCAATGCTATTTGGTGCCGCAACCGCTTCAGTCATTGCGATGTCCTCTTCATGGTTGTTTGAAGCTTTGGTGTTGTTGGCATGTTAAGATCGAATGTTCATGAAGCAACAGTGATCTCTGATACTGCAATGTGATGTGTGTAGGGAGAGGAAAGTTCTCCCAGCAGATTTCTTGTTGCTGCTTGAATTCTTGAGCAGCTCCCTGAAAGAGCAGGGCCTTATATCTGTAGAGCCATTTGCAATAAATGTATAACCTTTTGCAATAAATTGTCAATCTGTGTCTCTGACTCAAACTCAGTCCAAGAACTCATTAAATTTATGCAATCAGTTGAAAAGCAGTGTGAAAAAGCGGAAAACCGACCAGTACCGCAGTTTTACATGTAACAGCAGTGCGGCATCTGCATCTGTGAAATATAATCTGAGAGGTGTTGCTTTGGCTCACGTAATTCTTGGCATGGTTGACTCCATATGCCACGAGTCAGTACCATTAATTCAAATATTTCCCCCAAAGAGGTCTTCATTTCCCAAGACACTGCAGGGAAAACACATCATCAATCATGCAATCCTGTTGAGCTCTTCTAGCTTGACTTGCCTTATTGTTCATGGGCACACTAATTTAAAAGCTCCCCTGTGAGATGATTATAGCTGGGACTCCACTGGCGTCCTCAGCAATTTGTAAAGTTGCAGATGGCAATTATTCAGACGTCTAAAAGCCATCATAATTAATATAAAAAACCTCTTCATAGAAATCAAGAGATTATTGAAATATTAATACAATATGAATAGAATTTGGAACGGCAGAGTGATTGTTATACAAACTTCACGTTTTAGCCCAAATTATAGTTTGTGAAAAGGCAATAAATGTGAGAATCAGTCAATCAAAGGCGAACAGTTGTAGTGCATCAGTAACTGGGTCATAACAACAAATTCAGAATATTTCACAAATACCTGAACTGAATGCTTTATGTGTTTCTTCTTCTAATACTAATTAATAATTAACAAATAAAAAATTGTTGAAGCTAAGGAAGAAATATCAGGTGCGGAGTGAGAGAAAGGGGTTGACATACCAGAAACCACATATACAGCCAAGTGATAGGTGAAACACTGTTGACGTGAGAATAATATTGCATAACTTGCTAAAACATAAAATAATATGCACCTTGTCTGAGTGCATTTCACTCCTACTTGGAACATGGATTAATGTAATTCAGCCTCTTGTGGATGAAATTACTATTATAAACAAGCAACACTTTTTTTTTCCACTTGTCTCTCAGCTTCTATAGATGACCCCTCTAAATGATAAGAGTTTATGCAAAATAGTTTTTCCCCTCAGTGCAGTGAAAGCGATATGTTATTTTGACAGAGGGGCCGAGGCCTCTAACTGGATGTTGTTAGGATTATGAAGGAGAATGAGGGTTTGCAGTTAAAAGGTGGGCTGGATAACCCCTGTGTTGGCACATATTTTCAGACATGATAGATGTAGTTGGTACACTGTGGGAGAGCACCACTGAGATTTTATTTTTATTTTTTTCCCGAAAGCAGGGATTAACCTCCATTGGTTGTAATTAGATGGAGCAGTCACTTCCACTCCACTACAATGGATTTGTGTACCAGTGACTCCAACATGCTGGTGCTCCATTTTCTCTGCGATTCAGGTGTCATTTGTCTGTGTTATGTGTTCGCCTTGGACAAAGAGCTCAAGGTGGTAAATGGGCTCTGTGTCAGGGAGTTTAGGATTTGGCACTGATCTGCCATTAGATCTCTACCTCCCCAAAACACAGAAGACGGCGCTAATATGTATGCTTGCCACCCTGTGTGGGAAAATCAATCATAGATGACATAAATGACACTCCATCACCCAACAGCTCCCTGTCATTTCACGTAGTATAGTTTTTCTAAATGATGTTTTTATTACCTTAATAAACTTGCCTTTTGCATAACCTTAGTTAATCAATAAAAATGTTAAGTGCAGGTAAAAGGAAAGTTAATATTGTTCAGTTTTGATTTGATTGTCAAGAAAGAGCACATATAGTCTCTCCTTTTTCTTCTCCTTTTTCAGAGAGAAGCATCTATTTGCAAGAGCTACACCAAGCCTATTTATTAAATATACAAAATGTGGATTGCGATTCACGCATCTGAAACCTGGCTAGACTGGATGAGACTAGCCTGCAGCAGGTTGACCGGTGGGTGCACCACGACTAGAACGCTGTAACTTTCGTGCCGTTATCTGTATTCCTGCCTCTCCTTATACCTCTCTGTTGCATATTCAATTGGAATCATTTAAGAGACATATTTCACTCGTTAAATATTCCTACCAGCTTGACATCAGCACACATGCATTGGGAAGAAACCTATGACCAGTGTGTGGTGCGTTTATGGTAACGCGCCTTATCATTGGACTCAGATCAGACTGGCAACACAAATGCAGGATGCAGTATTGATAAATGTTATAATCATTGTCAGAGATGTGGCCTCCATGTCCATGTAAACTTAAATAATCATCCTATAAATGATATCAGTACAGGACATGTGTTAAGCATTTGTCTTTGCCTTTTCCCCCCATGCTTTTTTTGAATGAATTATTGATTTAATGTCTATTTAGCCTTTGCACAGGCTATGAGAGCTCTGCTGCAAAAAGACCACTCAATTATTAAATGTGCGACATATGATTTATAGCACTCGACGTTTCCTGTAAGATGAGTGACGAATCATGCCTTTCCTGCCTTTTCCATTTCCTGCAAGCATTAGTTTATTCATTCTCATTTCACGATATTGCTTTAACATCCGTGCAATAACATCCCACTCTTGTTTCATGGTGCACAGTTTATGGCCTTCGGTACAAGATAAGCTTGAATGTATTGATTAAACTTTTTCTCTCTCTTTTTTTTAAAATGATTATGTCAGAGTGAGAGCCAGGGGGACTTTAAGTTAAAGTAAAGATTAACCTATATTGGCTGTAATTATATGGAGCAGCCACTTATACTTGTGTAAAATGGATTTTTTATAGCATGTTGCTGTTTCATTTTCTCTGTGATTGACTTGTGATTTGCATGTGGCGAGGACTCAGCACAGACAAGGAACTCAAAGAGGTTAATGGATATTTTTCCAGCGACTTTAAGATTTGGCAGTGATGTTATATCATTAGATTTATTTTGCTAGATCACTTTGCAGATGACACCATTCTTCTGAACACAAACACAACAATCCACCTCCTACTTTTCTTAATGACTCAATCTTGCACCAGGAGCATGACACCTTGTCTATTTTTGTCTATAGATTGCAGTGTAATTACAATTTTATCAATAAATACGCTAATCATTGCTCATATAATCAACCTAATGGTATTAGGTGTTCAAATGGTGTTCTACATGAGCTCTACAAATTTGCAACACAAGAGCATAAGGGTGAAGACTAATTGATTAATTCATCTAACCCGACAACCCAACAAAGTGCTCTTGTATGACGACCACCCAGGTCAGAATAGCAAGTCTCTCTACTGCAACAGAAAACAGATATAGGAACTGCTTTACTTTTTACCAGAAAATCAAAGCCATTACTTAATGAATCGGCACATCTCAACAACATCAGTCGTTTCAGTGGAAGACAATACTAAACAGCATTAAAATCCATACTTCCATCTGAGACAAAAACCCAACGTGGAGGATTATCCGTTCAGCAAATTAGGCCAAAGAAAAACAGCTAATGTGTTAAAATGGGAGAGAAAAGGGAGGAAGAAAAATCTTTATGGGTGTAACAAGATACAAACAGGCCGATAATCCGCTTTTAACAAGATGAGTGATCATGGCCTTTTGTCAGTGCGTTGAAGCTGCACAATCAATGGTGGTGATTTAGACCCCTGTGAGCTCCAGGGCCCCCTCTGTAGCAGAAGTGTGGATCTTCATTTATCAGGCACACGTCTTTCACAAGACAGCACCCTCGCCTGCGGTGCAGCAGATCAGGACTGGTAGTAGAGGTGTTTAGCAAATGCAGGAGAGGATGTAGGTGGGGGCAATTGGTGGAGACAGAAAAGGAAAGACAAAGAGGACAAGCAGGAGGAGGGAAACATGAGGGAGGGAGATAGGAAGGGAGGCGAAGACTCTATACTTGTCCACTACCCTGCTGTCAGGTAAATGCCATCTGGGTGTTTTACAGATGAGACTGTAGCTGTTGGCATTTTGAATGCACCTCCTACACTTTATCCTTCTCTCCTCCTCACTTACTTATTCTCTACACAGTGCCTCCTCTTACACAGGCGCCACTGAGAATGGACCAAAATGTGACATTATCTAGATGTTGTGTACTCTCAGAAATACCAATAAATAATATTCATGTTGGGAATTTGAATGACATAAGAAAGATTGAGAGGAAAATCACACTTTGAGGAATGGTATTTTCTTAGTAGTAGTCCCCATAACACTAATGTTGATGGTCGACCTTTTTATATATATATATATATATATATATATATATACACACACACACACACACACACACACACACACACACACACACACACACACAATCACAGTAGAATTCCCAAAACAACCTGTCAGGTCTATATTGTTTCCATATTGGAACAGAAGAGAGCATGCGGGGAAAATCTTATTGTGACATTATAGATCTTTATTTGATTTTGTTTGTGGTGATTATTGATGATTGTTGGTTAAACTGTTATTAAAACGTCATCTTGGTCTTGTTGGTAGATGTTCAAAACATTTTTTGTAGCAACTGCATTTTCTGAACAACCTAAAACTGCAGGAGATTTTCTTCATTATCTAATATTTGTAACCCCAGGCTCTGCAAATATTACCCGTATTCTTTAAGATGCTTATCACTGCAACTGTGGGTTCTTGAATGTCCTATTATTTTTCCTGGAATAACCACTGGTCCACTTTTTAGATATTATGGACCATGGTAATGACAGCACTGTACTGACTTTATCAGCTATTGTTCACATTTTTTTCTTTATGTGCAATTTAGATTTTGCCCTGAGGCTTCCAAATATTTTGAACATTTGTGTCCCACTAAAATGAACAGTACCTCTATGGCAATTTTCTCTGAAGGCCATGAAGCTCATGAAAAATAGATTTTGAAAGCCTTGAAATATTTTTACTCTGCCTCTAACCCTCTCTGCTCATAGAATAGCAAAAATAACAATAGATGTATTATTGAGACAGGAAATGCCTGACAAAAATCATCCTCTGCCTCCAGTAATATGAGTGATTGTCCCGGGAGATTTGGAAGAACTGTGAGCATACCCAGCCGGGGCGTCCCGATAAAATTGCCCTGCTTGCTCTTAATTCCGCAATATTCTCTCTGCTGTTATTGTCCATCTCTGAGAATGTAGGTCAGAGGCAGGCTGTTGACGTTCTGCTGAAAG
Source organism: Amniataba percoides (assembly GCA_037176925.1). Classification (NCBI taxonomy): domain Eukaryota; kingdom Metazoa; phylum Chordata; class Actinopteri; order Centrarchiformes; family Terapontidae; genus Amniataba; species Amniataba percoides. Next base: position 14,308,074 of record JBAJHX010000076.1, read on the forward strand.
GTAGATTTACACCGCCGCCCAGCCTGTCAAAGCTCCTGACTCACTGACTGCATGTCGAGTTCACACTCATCCTCAGAGGTAAAGCCTGAAATTTTATTCTTCTTCCCCTCCTCTGCCTTGTATTGCCCTGTACGATCAAAACACAGGTTGGCTCTTAGCCTCAACCGCAGCAATTATTATTACATTACTGCTAATGGCACAGGCTTCTCCTTGCTCATCTTAATTTTATATCTGCCATTGAGTGCTCTGACGACACTCATATCCCTGCGCTCACACCTTATTTCTGCTCCCAGTTAAGTTTTTTTTACCCATCTTTTTGATGTCCATTTGATGTAGAGACTTTTTAATATCACAGGCTTTAAATGTTTATTGTGTAAAGCCCCTAACTGGCAAATCACCTGTAAGGCAGTGCTGTGGATAAACAGATCCAGTTAAGACACGGCTGAGGACACGCTGCTTTTGCTGTATAACTAGTGTAGATGAAGCATTAGCTTTAAAGTAACAATGATTAGCCTGCTTGATTTGAATAAAAATACTCACAATAAGAAAAGTGACCAATTTTCTCACACCTCAAAGCCCTCGGCTGTCCAAGTTTCTTAATTTCAGAGTTTACTTTGTTCCACAGTAAATGTAACCCATTGTCTGCAAATCTGCAAGTGCCTGAAAGCATCCGCAAGCTAATGGCATTCACAGGACAATGGATCCACTGTCCATACCCATTCCCCCCAACAGCAAAGAGCAGCCAGATGGTGATCTCACACTCTCAAACAGTATCCCCCCTCATAATCTCATAAGCTCTAATAAAGTTCGAGACTGGGGACAAGGCGAGCGAACTCAAGGAATGAAGAGGACCGACAAATAGTCTCCTCTCTGAAAACCAAAATGATGAGTGTCATTGGCTATTATCAAATGGGGCAACGGATGCTGATAGTCTGTGAGATTACCAACAGGAGCAGAGTGTCCTGGTCTCTGACTGTGACCAGAAAGCATAAACCCAACCCGAACAAAGCAGTCAGTGAGAAATTAAGCCTGGTCCTGTTGAGTCCCATCTGAACTGGTCATATGTCGAGCTGTAGTGTCGGCAAGACTTGGTGTGCAGCTGTCAAACTGACATATCATTAAACACACCCAGTCACAAATAAACATGTCATGAGAAACAATGAAACTAAAGAACAAGATAAGAAAGTAACAAGAAAATACAGACAGGCCTAATAACTGCAATTAAAGCTTTAATGTAATTTAAGTGACAATATGGCACCCCTGAAGCGTAAATAAATGCCTCAGGTTGCAGTTATGCCCATTAAATGCAGCTGAGATGTGAGTCTGCATGAAGCCAGCCCAGACAGCTACGTGGTTTAAAATGAGTGTGTCTGCTATGAGAAACACGCAGGTTAAAAACAATAATCTGATGTACTTGTGTTGTAAGCATTTCAAGCTGAGATTATTTTCAACTTTTAGCTGATATTCCAGGGGAAAGACGATGACAGAAAATCTCCAGATACATACGTTTGTGATATTATTCTTACAGTAGTCTACATTGGAGCAAAAATATTTTATTAGGCCATTAGTTAACTGGCCTTACTTTCATCCCCAACTGTAATAACTTTACTGCATCAGTGTCTGGTAATCTCTCTCAAGAGGTGGACACTGAACTATTTTCATAACGTCCTTCATCCTGCATGAGTGAATCACAAAGACGATTATACAAAAAAAGTCTCCTCCTGAGTATGAACCGGCTGAATTACTTGAATGAACTTACAAAATGAAATCATTTCAAGAAAGTGTCAATGAAAGATAGGGATTTAAAATTACTGGAGAAAAAGCACTGATCCGTCACACTGGCCACACCTTAACCGTTCTATTAGCCTGGTTCCACAGCTCTGAATCGCCGCCCACATCTCAAATTTTCTCCAACGATTCAATGAAATGGTCAATTCAGTCTGAATATCAGGCTACTATTCCATTGCTACAGCAGCTAAAATGTCAATGGCTAATTACTAATGGTTGCCTTACTGTGGTTTCCAAGGTCCCAGCTAATTGGCTATTTAGACCCAGGGAAATGGCATTGCCTCGAGGCCAGTCACCCCTGGATACCTGGGAATGAGCGACTCGACTTTCATGAGCAGGAGACAGAGGCGGATTAATCAGTCAAGTGCGAGTAGACAACGAGGTAATGGGTTTGAAGACTCGGTGCAACATATCTTTCAAGGTTAGAGTGCAAAGCTAATGACCCATGTAAAACAGTATAAAGGGTTAATGGAGCCTGGTCTTGCAAAATTTAGTGAAATCAGCGTGATGTGTATAAAAGGAAATAACATGGTCCATGCGTGTAATTTGAGAGAAGTGCATTTTCTAGCCACAAAAGGATTGGCAGAAAATGGACTACAAAAGGGGCAGCAGCTTGACAATGAGATACCGCAGAGGGAAAGTGGTTGGAGGGTAAAGGGTTGGATGGAGAGATTAATTTACTGTAATTCAGCTGCATCTTCCAGTGAATGCAAAAAAGTGTTTTTTTTCTTTCAGCAATAACCACAGATTATTAACCCCAAAGTAACTAATAACCCTGCTAATAACCTTGCTATAGTTCCTACACCTATTAGTCACAAAATAAAGAGTACAATAATAAAATAGGACATTGTGGGACAAACCTTTTTTCTAAAAATATTTAATACAGTGATATAATAGGCTGCATGTGATGTAATCGTTTCCTGTTCTGTGGCAAGGATTATGGGTCCAACAAGTACTGAGGCACTGGCAGACAGATTCAGCAATCAGCTCTGTTGAAATGAGCAGAGCACAGTCCCTAAAGTAAGACTCAATATAGGTTTTTCTTTTTTCTTTATTTCCTGTTTGTGCTGAGAATTTGAGGGATTACTTTGGAACGCTAGTATGGCGAGACTGAATCATCATTACCTTACTCAAACTCCCAAATCCATGGCAGAAATTGTTGCATTATTAAGAGATATACTGACTGAGAAATATTAAGACAAAATATAGACATGAATTAAGTTATTTAAAAATGATGAAGAAAGGCTGAAACTTTCTCCACGTAAAAATGTAGCCCTCCTTGTGTGGGTACCTACACATGAATCCTGACATAAAGCTTATGTTTTTTTATCTCACCAAGATTAAACCAACCTATTCCCTTCTGACATGAGTGACAACTGTATTTAAATTGTGCAATTATATTCCTGTTCACCAAGTGTGTTTTGGGATACGGGTTTAACAATTCTAGTAAAGTTTGTGTACAAAGCAACTTGAATTGGTTGATTTGTGGTCAAAAATGTACATAAATAAAGAAATTCATGCAAAATTTGTGCAAATCCTCCTATTTGGTGTTAAAGCGTTATTTTGAAGGATCCAAACTGACATGCAAAGGGCTTTTCAGTGAGTCGAAGTCTCTTTTGTGGTGATCTACTGTCAACATCAGTACTACAAGACTTAAGATAACAGAAACTGAGATAAGGCAGCATACACAGAAGAGGTGATCTTTACATAATGAAATAGGTAATACAAGTTCAGGCTGAGGCTGTGCGAAGAAACATTTTATCTATGCACTTTTCACCTTCTTGTATCCAGGGAAGGTGGACAGATCACACATGATCTTTTTTCAGCACCTCCCTCACACTCTAACATTCACTTCCTGGAGATACTCAGAGCTGTGGACACGAAAGCCTTTTAAAATAGATCACAACGTACTCTAGGACAGCACTGGCTTACACTGGGAATGATTTAAGCGCTTTAAGTTGCTCAAGGGGACTCTAACAGTTGAAAGTTAGGAACAGCAACCCTCAGTGACCTTTAGGCTACTGCTGTGTAACACGAAGCAGATGCATCTGAGGAAGGTCAGCTTTAATAGGACACTTAGTGACTGTTGGCTGTTTGAATTAGGAATTATCTAATAGCTGCTTTGGTACACATGACTAAGCATCTATATTATCACAGGCTTGATGGAGCTTGTCATACAACTATGTTACATGATTTTTTTTTTTTAATCCTGCCCGATTCAAACCATCTGTTGGTTGCCTTAGCCCCCTTTTTATGTTACATTGTTACATAACCAAATAAACCACAGCAATTAATAGATTACTTTAGATTACTTATTTATTCCCCTAACCGCTATTTTATGTTTTCATATGCAGATACAGATCCATCTATCCATCCATCTATCTATCTATCTATCTATCTATCTATCTATCTATCTATCTATCTATCTATCTATCTATCTATCTATC
>JBAJHX010000076.1:14312408-14324179 GCA_037176925.1 Amniataba percoides
CTATCTATCTATCTATCTATCTATCTATCTATCTATCTATCTATCTATCTATCTATCTATCCATCCATCCATCCATCTATCCATCTATCCATCTATCCATCTATCTATCTATCCACTTCCTTTTTTTATATTGGGGAGAGAAAAAAAAAGTAGTTTAAAAAAAAGAAAAGGCAGCAGTCAGCACTACGGGCTCTTGTACCGAGGGCACCGAGCACACAGACAGTTCTATTTCCAGCCACATCCACTCTGCACTCTCCTGAGATGCAGACTAAGTTTTATCCCAGTGCAACTGAATGTCAGCGAAAAAAAAAAAAAAAAGTGCATTCCTCTTTACGAGAATGCAACGCAAATGAAGTGGCTAAAACAGCCATTCAGACAGATTGTGTTCATGTACAGTTGGAACAATGCCCCACACCTGGCCTGTTCAGCCCCTTAAAACAAGAAATTACATACCTCTGAGTTAATCAGACCGCTGAATAAATTCATGCTCCAGAGTGTGTGCGCATGTCATGTACTATTGGTTCAGTACAATGGGGTTTAACACAAGCCCCCAAACTATTTGCAGTCTGTACAGAGATGACAAATGTTCGAGGCGAATTGAACCAAGGAGGGGTCAGACTGCCGACAAAAGCAATTTCCCTTCTAGAAATACACTACATACTACACACACACACTTTCCTTTCAAAAAAGGAAATCCACCCATTGTTAGCACATGTATTAATCTATTTGTGCTGTAATGTGACCAGATTTGTCTGGTATTTATTTAAATGGTTTTAACAGACATTACTAAAAAACAGCTAAATAATACAAATATATTATGAAATTATAGTTCCAAAAGTTATGAGACATCTCAGTTAAAATTTTGAGACGACTGTACATATTATTTACAAAAACAGTCAGAAAATACACATTCAAAAAACAAAGATAAATTCACAAAAAATGTAATTACCATTTTGGACATTCATCATTCAAGAGCCCTTACTGCTGTATTTTTACATGTTAATGATATATTTTCTCAAACATGCACAAATCTACATCAGGAATTTTTCTAGAAAAACAGGAACCATGTTCAAGTTCTGATGTTTGCAAATTCTTCCATTACATTAAAATACCTCTTATTTCAGTAATTATTACAACTACAAAGAAAATGTGTTTTTAGTAATTTTTTAATTATTTAGAAGAACAAGAGCAAGTATTTTAAAATACTGTTGAAGAACTGAAAAGTGAAGCACTGGTTAATGAAAATGATGAAAGAAGGTCTGAACCTTATGACTTAGACTGACCTACCAAAACCCTCCTGGCAATACTCCACCACCCACACAACCCACAGGACACTCTGTAAACAAGAATATTGAAAAAAATTATTTCAGTACATTGTAAATGTAAAACAGAACAAAGAGAGCATTTTTGTTCTTTCATTGATTCTTTTGGTCTACACTGGTGTTTAAGCTCTAATGAGCTGTCAAATGTGCAACAATGACTATGATATTTCTAAATTTTGCTGAAGCATTTGAACTTTTGTTTTAATGTCACACCACATCCATATTTTAGTTGAACACCCAGTAAAGATAAGCAACCAGCTTGTCACACCTCTTATCCCTGTTATCCCAAATTACTTTAGCTGCTAATCTGTGACTTGAACTGGGCTTGCCGGGCTGTTCCCAGTGGCCTCAAGATCACAAAGCTTAAATGAGTGATCTGCAAGGCTTGGGAAGGAGCAGCACGCAGGTAAGGTTCGACTTGACCAGAGTGAAAGTCCTTCTCTAGGAAAGAGGCTGACAGATGTACAGTAATGCCTACCTGATGTGGGATCAGTCACCTCAGTCAGTCAGCCACGCAACACTTTTAAGTGAGATTTGAACATCAGTCCCTATTGTGAAGTGACCCACCAGGAAAACTGCCCAATGACACAGATGAACATGTGCTGATGTGCTGGAGCTGAGCCCCTGGTCCAGTTAAACGCCTCGCAATCACTACAGAAGATAAAACAGGAAGTCGCAAATAGAGAGCTTTTAAAGCGAAGCTGCAACAGCAGGTAGCCTCAGTTTTCATGTGTTGTTCTTTAAACACAGCTCCAGTATGACTAAATAGGGTTGAGTAACAGTTAAACAGTAAAATAAAGCTGATATCTGAAAGCACAAACAGGAGTGAAACTAAACTCCAAAGCACAGAGATTCAGGAATACAGATCGAATACAGAGAGACTTTTGAACAAGAAAGCTTTCTCACAGGGCAGATTACCCCTGCTGTGAGGCTTTAGTAAAAAAAAACGTATGTCATCCTGGTTTGGCTTGGCACAGTGTGCTAAGGCGTACTGACGAAGAAGATGATTTAAAAAAAAATTAAAAAATAAAAATAGAAAAACACCCAGAAAAACATATTAAGGGGCTTGAAATCGCCTTTGTTGACCAAACATGTTTCAGGGTGATGCACACTGTTCCACTTCAGAGGCTTCTGCTTTAATGGAGCCTTTGGACAGTCATCTTTAAACTCCTAAAGTCAAGAAATATAAGATGAACAAATCAGCATCGCCATGCGTCTCTGGTCAGGTCATGATCAGTCACCCGTACATTGTGTGTGTCTAATGATATTCATGCCATGTAAAAGGAATGTATCATCACAACCTGAAGAAAACTCAGTTCCTTCAAATAACAGTGTGTACAAAATGTGAGCTCCACTGTCTGCACTTGTTAGTTGCCTGGATTCATCAGATAAATGGTAGTTATGTAGATATATTTATCATTACCCTGTTACATTATTTTCATTTTGACAAACTGAATGTCACAGGTCATGTTGTAACAAAATGTATCGAGGAAGCCAGTTTATACTGGTGTTCACACTTTGACACTTTAGTGACACTGTAGTGATAAACTAGACCCTAACTAATGGTTACTAAACTAATGTTTACTAAACTCAGTTTCAGTGTTTTGCAAGTTAGTTCTGCAAAACAGAAACAAAAGCAACAAATTTTCAATATCAAACTGAAACAAAATACAACTTTCCTCTAATACAGGAAAATAACGTGGACATACGTATGGTTGAAGTTTATAATTTAAACCTGAATAAAGTCCTAATTCAAGCCTTTGCAAATTATGTAAGGGGGTGTTTTTATTAATATTATTAATTATTTTAGAGGATAAAAACATCCAACTTTAAACTACTGCACAAAAAATAATAATCCTTTGCTGTTTTAAGCATATTGTGAAAGGTTATTGTAATTTCTTTTTGCTTTCTAGTTTGAAGGAAGGTAAAACTGCCCTGCACACACTTCCCACATTTATCAGTATTTTTTCAGCTGAGGAATAGCCTACACAAAACACAAAATAAAAACAACCATTCATTACCTACAATGAGTTAGTACAGAAGCACTGGATTATGCATGCAGCGCCTGCCCTTTTTTATTTTAAGTAGCAGCTGAGTCTTTGGTCAAGTGTTACGGCTCACTAGAGAATTTAGCTAATGATCCATTTATCTGAATTATGTTGTGAGTTATGTAGACTTGACTGAGTTCAGTTCAACTCCCAAGCTTGTTGGAGTCAAGGGACTGATTTTTTTGGACTCAACCACACACTCCTGTCTAGAAAGTCCATTGGACATTGGCTTTAAAAAGACAAACTATGTTGATGAATATCAAATGCCAGTGTGACTAGACATCAATTTTAATTTAATTAGAAACAGAAAGAGGAGTCTAATAAGTTACACATAGTTAAAACGAAAAGGCCAGGGGCTAAAGCTGTTAGAGCAAATCATCAGATCCAATCGAAAACCAAAAATTAATTGTGTTTATTGGAATTCGTACAGACCACAGCACGTCCATTATGGTCGGCAGAGAGTGCGTTTTTGTTTCTGCAAAACGATGTTGCTCAGTGCCTGATAAATATGGATTGTTTGGTGTGAAATGATGAGATACAGTATGGAAATCTATACTGCATTAACACTCAATTAAGGTCTCATCCTGACCAGAACTCAGCCCTATTGGACGTCCCACATCGCAGGCATGGATCTGCCATCTCGTGCTACACACTGACACACAGCATGGCGCCAGGACAAATACCACAGCCTGGTCGAGAAGGCAGAGATACGAGAGAACTCAGCATTTCAACTGGCTGAGCAGAACCCGAGCCCTGAAATCTAGTGGAGCCTTGTGCGGGGAAGAGTGACAACGGATCGATACCTGTGATTAATTAACTTCTAATGAGTTCATCTGAGCGTTGAGAGACCCACAAAGTTGGACACGTCCCACCGTCTCTTTCTCTCTGACCTATCCCGTCCCTCACCCTTTCTCTCATCCCCTCCTGCATCCATCGATCTCATGTGAAGGCAAATCAAGATTATGTGTTGTTTTTATTTGTCTCACCTCTTTTGGGATATTTTTTTTTTTATCGGATAGCTTAATAATAACATTTTCTAAACACCTGAGATGGATTATTGGTTTACAGTTTTGGGTCAATAGCGGTCTTGGTTCGCAGCACAGTGCAGGTACCTCATTGTTAACCATCCCTATTATTGTGCATCAATAACACATGGCACATTGAAGATCGAATGTTATTGAGCTGACCTGATTTTCTGTAGCTACTGAAGTTAGAGCTGCGTAAGTCGTGGTAAAGTCAGCACAGCGATGGCAGACACACAGGTTCCCACATGTGATTACCCCAGCAGTCATTATGATCCTTCAGAGAGTGAGAGTGAAAGCTCGGAGCGCACAAGCAATGGAGATGAATGGTCATGTGAATAGGGAAGTGAATTGGGGAGCCCAGGCTCCCCGTGTAGCTTGGTCTGCCATTTTCTCTCTCCATTTCTCAGCTCCGAGAACCGAGTGCAGAGTTATTTGTCTCGCAGTGAAATTAGTAATCGCGCCGCCATCCATCATTGGCTGACCTGCTATTGATCGCCAGTGCACCTTCTCTTTTCAACTAAATTATATTACAAAAAAAGAATAACAAATGTCTGCCCGCTCTGAGTGGTCCACACTTTTCCCCATCTCAGCAAAAGACTCAAAGAAAGAAAGAAAAAAAAAAAAAAGCAGAGTTTTTTTTTTTTTTATGTAACGGTGGTGAGACATGTCAAGCAATTCTATTCGGTGAGATTAGAGTTGTTGTTTTGAAGGTGACAAGTGTGGAACAGGTTTAAACCAACATAGACTTTGAAGCAGGGGAATTTCAGCTATCACGCCTTGTTATACACCAGTGACACCTCAGTGACAAATACTGTATGCTGCTCCCTTGTCCTGAACAATATACAGGATGGAACATGCTGATACAAGCATCGTAAATGTTTCTGAGGGGAGGTACTTGCCCTCTCCAGTAGGAAGATTTTGCACAACATCCTGTATCTAAATATAAACATTCAATTTCAACTACAGCTATCAAAACGCACTGCAGTGCACCAAAATGAGGTCAAGAGCAACTTTTTTTTTTTAGACTTTTTCCATTACACAGTCGATAACAAAGACAAGCGCTGCGCTTGCGATTAGCCTGCTATTGATCACTGAAGCCCCGTGACTACCAAAACATAGTACACAGAGGTCACTCATCACCACACATTCACTTGTATCCTTCACAATGGCATGACTACAATAGGATTTGCTGCTGCGAGTTAGATTATGAGCTTAGTGGCTTGCAGTCAGTGCATGATACAAATACTGACATGATACAGACGGAGCGTTAGAGGTTGGAGTGCGTGGGAGAGAGCTATACGCCGCACAAAACACAGAGAAGGGAAATGTCACTGTGACAGAAAAACACATTAAAGCAGCATTAATTACAATACAGCTTTCTAATTGCTGAAGGAGAAAGGGATTGTGGGAACATACTGGTAATAGCTGGTCACGGCTTCCAAAAACATGACACACAACCTCTGCATTAACTGTGCGCACGTATATCTGCGTGTGTATGTGCGCAACCATGTGTGTTGGTGTGTGCAAAGTGACAGGATGAGATGGTAAGGTTCATGTATTAAATCCCCTTAGGCGCAGATCAACACCAGGGCAAAGTGCTGAGGTACACGGCCCTCTACACAGAACCCACTGTTTCGCATCTGACCAACAGGCTTCACTAACATTTTCCCATTTACAAATCCCTAATCCCTAACCCCAGAAGTGGGACACTTTAGCAGAACTCTCCACCATATAATCACAGCGCAGTAAACCGTAATCCCACAGGCTTCACGTTCTCTGAAGTGCACTATACATGTTGTGTAAAAACTATATTTGTCACATACCACAGCCCATAAACTCAGATGAAAAGATGGTCTGTAGATGTTTTCTTCGGGCTGTGGAGCTTTCTGACAGTCTGCTCTCTAACAGACATATGAACTTTCTTCCTTATCTCCTCTTCTATCCTTATCTTGGCTCTTCCATTCCTCCTCACCTTCCCAACCCCATATCCCCATGGATTCTTTCGCACACATTGGATAGCCTCTCAGTCATCCAGCGTTGTGTCTTCTTCAAATATCTTGGCGCTTTGGACTTTGAACTGTGGATGCCCCAGGCACCCAGCAGAGACTTGAGAGGGCCTGTGGTTTAGCCTCCAATCTATCATATCTTGCCTGCAGCCATGAAGAGACAGACTCCCTCCATCCAGCACTCTCACACACAGCACAAGTATTGACCCTATCAATAGGCCATTGAAGCCCAGCGCTTCTCAGATTGCACTCAGATTGAGTTTATGTGTGGAAAAACACATAATATGACACCACTTCAAAAAAGTGGGGTTTAGCCACATCTGAGCCAGCATTTATCAGCGCTGAGAGGAGAACAAGATCCTGCTAAGGAGTTCCCTTGATTTGAAGCATGAGGTTTAAAATTCCTGATACATACCTAAATTGAAACTGTAGACAGCTATTTTAAACCCCTTGAGTTATCAGTGTTGGTTTACATGTTTATGTTGTGTATAAAATATCAAAATGATCAAATTATCAAAATAACTCTTCCCAGATTGCACAACCAATATGTCATTAAAATGTCAGCAAGGCTTTATATTAAAGGGACGTCTAATAACAAAGATTTGATGAGTAGTTTATATACACTACAATGTAATAATCTGACTGACTGTCAAAGTGTTACGAACGGTTTAAAAACACATTTATTGCGTGACAATATAGACCGCTTAAGAAAAATCAATAAAAGTCATATGAGTTTCTCATCGTTTGTAATAGCAATACAAATTTGTTTGTTGTGATTTATTAACCTGTTGTATCACTGTTAAAATATCACTAACCTTTTTATTCCTTTAAAGAAATGAACACATACTTTATTATGCATTTATTATAAGGATGACTATGCACTTATGAGTTAACTATACCTTATCACCTATTAATTAATGCTTATTACAAGGATCTAAATTTAAAGCATTACCAAAATGTCTCTTTTTTCCTTCTTATTTTGTGCTTCTGAAAATAAAAGTAGGATGAGTTGCACTATCCTCAATGTTGTATTACCAAAAAATATGGAAAAACAGGCATTTCTTAAAAAGCGTTGTGGGTTTATGTTTTGGACTTTCAGCGTCTTTTGTGAGAAATCCTGTCTGGTCCTTCATTTTGCTATGTGGGATGGCCATGAGCCCTGGTCGCTGTTGCTATGGAGAGGAAGCCAGTCAGAGATGCGAATCACAGTGAATTCAAAATGTTTCATCATTGCTGTTGAAAACACATTCAGACGGAGACACACTGCTCGATAGTGGCTGAATTCTTTGAACTGGACCACAAGAAATTAAGTACAAGTGAAACTGAGCATTTTAGGACAAGTAAAAAAAAAAAAAAAAAAAAACGAACAAAAAAAAACCAAACACAAAAAAATAGTTATTGGGCATTGAGGATAAGATGCGATCATTTAATAGTTTTGCTTTGGGAAAGGACTTAAATTTTCAAAATAATGTGCCGACCAGAATCTCGCTACATTTTAACACAATGTAATGACACTGCTCCCTTTCAACGAGCCCTTTCGGGATTGAATCGTTCCTTTTTCAAAACTTTGCTGTTGGCAGAAACCCAGCTCTCCCTGAGTGATGCCTAATTGGTCACTTTGCTCTAAATTGTATTAAAATCTCTTTTTTCGGGTTTGAAAACAAGTCTTCCTGAACGGACTCCTTCTTTTATTCTCCCCCCCGCCCTGCGAGAGGACGGCTTATAAATGGTCTGAAAATCTCCATTAGTATCTGCATGTGTGATTTATTGAGCCCGGGGAGACTTCCGCTGAGGTGTAATGTAACAACTGGACAGTCAAGGCCGCATTTAGCCCTGTTATAATGGATAACTACACAGAACAGCAGACAAGAATCTGCTGAAAAGCCAGAGATTAAAATGCAAAAGAGGCAGACAACGTTCTCCGGGATAAAGAGCTCTTTCATGTCAAGTTGTATACTCTGTGTTCCAAGACGTACAACTTCTTTTCATTCACAGCTAATAATTGATACTGTTATATAAAAGTGTAATTGCCATGTGAAAGATGTTTTTAGGTATAAAAGCGTCACCTTGATATTTTGTGCCCCAATCTATCACACGCTAATTAACATAGTGCACCAAATTTATGCCTCTCTGAAGGTTGGTCTGCCCTCATCGCAAAACTCCCACAACTCTGCACCACTCTTCTGATCATCCATTCTGAAGGCAGCACTGGGCGTTTGAACATCAACTGCCCGTAAACCTTCCTGACAGGAGAATGAAGACATATTTCCCTCGTCTGTCCATGTATCCCTGGTGATTGTCTAGGAGGATGAGAACATCATCAATAACCTAACGTTAGAAAGTGGGAGGGTGGGTGGCTGTCGCAACGGCTGCACAAGCCTCCCACTGACACCTCCACGGGGAAAATAATTAAATCAAATCAAAAGGAATCACTTTGCCCCCGATGTTTGTGCTCACACGGCCTCTCGCACACAAAAATGGAACATTACGATACTGACACACATAAAAACAGCAGCTCCTCCTCCTGCTCCTTTCATTGCCAGCTTGCCTATCATTAAAAAAAAAACGAAGTCAATGAACAACAGAAAGAAGCACCCTCCAATTTCTGAATTCATCAGCACAAGAGAAGCGTCCATCTGTTTCTAGTCTCTATACTCCAAGTGTACGTTTACCTTTTGAAGGAATCCTCCAAGTCAATGCTGGCAAATTACGAAGAAAGAGAGAGGCAGCAATTGAAGGCTCAAACCATTAATTTCCCTGGAGAAAGTGTGCACTCTGCTTGGAGGGCCAGAGTGACCTTTCGCTGACAAGACTGGAACGGAAGAGACAGGCGCAGTGGACAAATGAGATATTAGAATACAGCAGCAAAGAGGAATGGAGGAGAATACAGACGGCTGCGGATGGACATATAATCACTGCAGACGTGTCATTTCACTCACAAGTATCCAAAGAATCACAATTGTATATGCAGTGATAGCATGTTCTTTGGGTTTTAGCGTTGTAAATCAATGCAATTTGTTTTATTTACACTATGTCGATTTTTTTTTTCATTTCACCATATGAACCCATGCTGGGTTTTGGTCCGTGTTCAAAGACGAAACTCTGAATAAATATTAGCTTGCAGGCAAATTGCCTTTGGTGCTTTTCTTCTCAACTGTGATTGAGAACAAAGAAATCTGTGTACAGTATCTCTCAACAAAAGCCAAATAACAATCCAAAGCAATTTTGTTGTTGTTTTCACACTAGCGCATATGATATGTCAATCACCAAGTCACTAAGGGTCCTCAGACTGCTTTACAGCTTTGAAGAGTACAATTTAAAATCGCAGCATATTGAGAGGGTGCTTGCAGTTTTATGTGTTATGCATTGCTTTTATAGTGCTGAGAACAATGTTTTGGGAAAACTCACATAAAAATGTATCCAGTAGTGACAGCTTGTCACTCAACACGATGCAGATGAAACTGAGTTTAAGTTGTTGGCCCAGGTTTTTACTGAACTCACAAGCATTAATAAAACGGTAATTTCATATATTTTGTGTAAATATAGGAGTACGGCTTCACCTGAAGAAGATAACTTGTTTTTCAAGTTCCAGAGTTACTCCCTTTCAAGACAAGATGCCAACTGAGATGACTTCTTCATTCTCCCCAAGAAATCAAGATTGCTTTGTTGTAGTCCAGGTCAACTTTCATTCCAATACTGGCTCTTTACCCAGCTCTACAGAATGTTGAGAATTCAGCTTTATTCATGTCCACATGTGGAAAAAGATAAAACAGAAAGATTATGCAGGAGAGATAAAAAGTAGTACCCAAGGGGGTTATAAAAACTCCCAACCCTAAAATAAACAAAGACACACAAGTGAAGAAAAAACAGCGATGTTATAAATAAAAATAGGACCAAGTCTTATTCCAAGTGTTGTATGGCTCAAGTTTGAAAAATAATAAAAGTAAAGGCAGTAGAGCCATATAACTGAATCCAAGCCCATAACTGTCTCTTGGACCATGAGACAATTTTCTGATTAGTATGTGTCATTTTGATGGACAAGGTCCAATCCTGAACAGGATACGACTCTGTTGCAAGTTTCCCTCAGCTTTCTCATGCGGAGCAGTCATGTGAAATTTATGTGTATTGTTTGCTGTGAGACCCTACATTCCTGACAGGGCTGAAGCTCAGAAAAGTAATAAAGGTAAGAGGCACGGAGACATTTCTGTGAGTGTGGCCAGAGCCTGTGAGTGTGGCTCTGGGGTCTGGTCTCCAAAACACTGTAGTGTTGTTGAAGTAGTATTACTTTCATATCTTGATCTGAGTCAGTTTTGTATACAGGGGCATGTTTACACAATGTAGGGAAATTCCAGTTTTATACTGTCTTACTTTCATAGTTTGGGCCTTCATTCCCAATGCAAAGACAACGCTCTCCTCCACTCCACTGTTCATGTTTTTAGCTACGAACAAATCCTGATTTAACTCACCTGCTCATATTGTGCACACAGACAGTTTTTCTACAACAACAATTAGCTGCCCTCATTCTCGGTATCACCAAACATGCAAACAGTCTAAACCAGCAGGGGTCTCAAAATCAATCTGACAGATCCAAAGGGTACCACCAAAACTCATTAAGATAAAATAAGTGAAACAAGACTAAGAGTCCACCAACATGCAAAGTGTGCTTTGTTTACCTGGTTCAACAATTTAGTTGTTTTCTTATCAAGGTAATATTTCCTGTTTCATAGTTAACACAATACAGCTGAGGCTGATGGGAATCTCTTGAATGTAGTATTTGGTTATGAACCTAATCAAAATCTTAACATGATAACAACCATATAGGAGAAGTAATTTAAAATCACTGAGGGGACATGAATGTGTGTTCAAATTTCATGCTACCTGTGCTATTTTGGCCCTTAAATCAAACCCTCCTCTTGTTTGGGCCTTATTCATCCAACATACTTCAGTCAGTTGCACTATGATGGTGTGAATTTCTCTTGGTGATGAATACCTATCTATCTATCTATCTATCTATCTATCTATCTATCTATCTATCTATCTATCTATCTGTCTTACACATGCTTAAATGCATGGTGCAAGCAAGTGTATCTCTCATTTTACTTCACTGATGTACGAGTGAATTAGAATTTCAAGACATCAAATCACCTCAAAATCAAATGTCCATGACCAAAACATAACAACGCTTCCTGTAAAAATCTTAGCACTGACAGGAGTCCACTACTTTCCTTTAAGACATCAATTCAGAAAACTTCAGGAGGTTCATCAGACAGAGAACAAACATCATAAAGTACTTTGTTCAAGAGTTTGCATAGGCTGAAAACCAGCAAGCTTTCAGCCAACCTGCAGTCCTGCATTAATTATAACTGAGGA